>OZ038322.1:11369902-11691902 GCA_964035795.1 Pterobdella sp. o SKG-2022
CTTGATTACCTGTAACTCCTTGTGGTCCAGTGTTACCAGACGGTCCAGGCAGTCCTTTAGATCCAATTTGGCCTAAAACTCCAGAAACTCCTGTATCCCCTTGATCACCTGGACTACCAGGAATGCCGTTATTACCGGGAAGACCTACACTTCCAGGTAAACCTATAAAATTTTCAAAAATATATGAAGTAGAATACTTAAATGAAATTATACAAATACTATAATGATGAAAAAAATTACCGGGAGATCCAGCAGGACCAGGCACACCAACCAAACCAGCGGGACCGTTTGGGCCGGGTCCTCCATTAGATCCTTGCAATCCCGGGTTCCCTGGTAAGCCCATGGAACCTGCGAAACCAGTCTCTCCTTGTTCTCCTGCACTTCCCGCATTTCCTGACTGACCATCAGGACCTCGTAAACCTTGAGGACCTTGTATGCCAGTTGAGCCAGGTGGTCCAGGCAAACCTATAGTTCCAGTAGCTCCTTGTAGGCCAGGTAATCCTTTTCCTCCAGGTTGTCCAGGATTACCTGGTAATCCTCGTGATCCAGCATCGCCAATAGGACCAGGAAGTCCTCTTGAACCAAAATCACCTGGAAGACCTGGGTCACCTGGCAGTCCATTTGAGCCAGATGAACCCGTATAACCAACATCCCCACTTGAACCTGTATTTCCTAATGCACCTCTAGGACCTGGCAAACCAGGAGCTCCAGTCCTCCCAATCAATCCCGGAAGTCCTCTGCTTCCTGAAATACCTGCTACTCCTTGTGCTCCTTGACTTCCTTGAAAACCTTGTTGACCAGGCAAACCAGGTTGCCCTGCTAAACCTTGCGAACCAGGTAAACCCTTAACACCAATACTTCCAGGTTGACCGTTTCTTCCAGGTAAACCCTGGGCTCCTGAATTTCCAGGTGAACCAGGTGGCCCAATTGATCCAGGTTGACCAGGTTGTCCTGATGGACCTGGATTTCCCAGTAACCCAAGTTTACCTTTTGCACCTGTTCGACCAGGAATTCCAGTACTGCCCGTTACTCCCAACTCTCCATCCAGTCCAGGATTACCTGGAAGTCCTGTACGGCCTATTCGCCCGGTATCACCTTTCACACCAGTTCTCCCCAATTGTCCTTTGGGTCCTGGTTCACCTTTCAAGCCAGGTTGCCCAGAACTTCCTTGTATTTGTATTCCTCCATTACGACCTGGAGGACCTGGAAACCCTTCAAGACCAGGATCCCCTGTAAAACCAGTATCTCCAACTTCACCTGGCAGACCTGTGGCTCCAATATTTCCAGAAACTCCAATAAATCCAGGCGCTCCTGGATTACCCCGATTTCCTGCTCCACCATTCGGTCCGGTGAATCCTTGCTGTCCCGATTCTCCGTTCAAGCCTTGTAAGCCTTCAAGACCTGGAGGACCAGGCAAACCACTGAATCCTGTGAAACCTTTCACACCAGGGTTACCGGGAATTCCTGTCCTTCCTACTAAGCCCGTATCTCCCACTAACCCTGTAGGGCCTTTAGATCCTTGGTTACCAATGACCCCTGTTCTTCCATTTCTACCATTAGAACCTGTAGACCCTTGTTGACCAAAGCTTCCTTTCAAACCTGGGTTTCCTGGTAGTCCTGGATTACCATCTCTTCCAGGCTCCCCAGTGTTTCCTGTAAACCCGGGAGAACCCCCAATACCAGGATCTCCCGGTATACCTTGTTGACCAGTATCACCTGGGACACCAGTAAAACCTTGCTGCCCAGGAAAGCCTGGTAAGCCTGAAGAACCAAAGTTTCCCGATGCTCCTTTTGGACCTTCTATTCCAGGACTTCCTATTGGTCCAGGATTTCCAGGTGTTCCTGGGTTGCCGTTTGGTCCAGGAAATCCTAGTTTGAAAATGCGTAGAGTGAATTTTCAAGATAGATAGATAAAAAAACAGACAGATAGACAGATAGATAGATAGGTAGGTAGGTAGGTAGGTAGGTAGGTAGGTAGGTAGGTAGGTAGGTAGGTAGGTAGGTAGGTAGGTAGGTAGGTAGGTAGGTAGGTAGGTAGGTAGGTAGGTAGGTAGGTAGGTAGGTAGGTAGGTAGGTAGGTAGGTAGGTAGGTAGGTAGGTAGGTAGGTAGGTAGGTAGGTAGGTAGGTAGGTAGGTAGGTAGGTAGGTAGGTAGGTAGGTAGGTAGGTAGGTAGGTAGGTAGGTAGGTAGGTAGGTAGGTAGCTAGATAGATCTTTTTCTTTCTTCTGCTGCATTCATCCACGTTTACGCAAGTGCAGAAAGAGTATGTGTTGCTGAAAATATCATTAGGCATTTTTCGACGTAATTTGGTATTCCGTCTTTGGAATTGTTTTCCAAAAGATTGAAAAATTGATATTTCCTGGAAGACCGTTGTATGCAATAGTCTGATATGAGTCGCTAATCTAGTTTTATTTAAGCACAGCTTATCCCACTGAGGGCATTTTAGACCTGTTTACGATTCTTTATTCTCTTTGTTGAAATCTTTTTCAAACTGGTTCAGTTCTTTTAGTTTTGAATGTATAATGTTTGGCCATTTGTTTTTCGCTAGAGCCTTTGTTCTTCAAGTTAAAACTATATCTAGGCTTTTTAAATCTGCATTCATAACATAATACCATCGTTGTTCCTTCTTTTCTGCATCCGTTTACCATTCTCAATTTTACTCACAAGCAATTTTTTTGGTAAGCATGAATTCTCTATTCTCAGAACGTGGCCAAGCCTTCTGAGAGGCCTTCGTTGTAGCAGTTTCAACGCGATCAATGTCAGAACGGTGTCTTAATTTGATATTTCTCAGTTTATTGAAAAGTGATCGGCCAAAATAGTTCGCAAGCATCGATTTACGAATGTAATTAATCGTTGAACTTGATGACTAAGTGGAGCCCATGACTCGCTACCATAGAGCAGAATTGAAAGTATTAGCGCCTTGAACAGTCTGATTTTAGTAATATGTTTGATTGAAGGTTTATACCAAACCAGTTTATATTCAAACACCTAAAGCCATTGATGCTTTGCTAACACAAACGTTAATTTCTGCATCAGGCTTGCAATCATTTGTGAGTATGGTTCCCAAGTATTTGAATTGCTTGACTTCTTCAATGTTATTGTTTGTGCGAGCACTTGTTGGAAAGTTTTTTTTCCTGGTATTATCGTCATTATTTTGTTTCCTCAATATTAATTTTTAGAACTAAAACGTTCTAATTAAGTTCATCAAGCATTCTGGGTCATCAAAGTTAGAGCTGTTTAAAACCATACCATATGCATATAGAAGGTTTCGCACCATTGTATTTTTATTCATTTTGAGTTCATTGTTCACTAAAAAGGCTTTAAAGTTGTACAATATTTTCACTCCAATGTGTCTATGAGCATCTAATGCGCTATTAGTAATAACGTTCAGAAAAGGTTGAGCAATAGAAGAGCTAGTACATCATCTTCTTTCACACCTGAATTGATTGTGAACTTTTTTGAAGTTTGGCCTTCATATCTAACTACTCCTCGTGTGTCGTCGTGAAAAGCTTTTATTATGTTTATGATTTTGATTGGAAAATTGTAAGAGCGGCGTTAGACTTTCTATAGTGCGTTGCAATTGACTGAATCATAAGCCTTGCATAACTCACAAAACATAGGTTTAGAGCAGTATTGTATTTTTTGGCCCGTTGCATGATGATTCTTATGTTGGTCTCCGCAATTTCGATTTGAGAGAAAGCCACATTAATTTTCGTTCAATTGAGAATCCAAAATTTGGGTAAGGCTGTTTAGAATAGCTCTACTGAATACTTTTTTTGTGACAGATAATATTGCTATTCCTCTTTAGTTGTCGCACACTGATCTAAACAATTTTTTGAATATTGTTATTTGTTTTTTCCAGTCTATTGGCACGATTTCTTCTTTCAATATTTAATCTGCCAATAACTTTATCTAGCTCACAGTAGCTTTAGAGTAGCAGTATTAGTAAAGATAGATAGATAAAAAAATAGAATTTTCAAGCTAAAAATAAATTAACTTCAAAAATAACTTTTAATATCTCACCTATAGATCCAGTGTTTCCAGGTTGTCCTTCTATACCAGAAAGTCCAGTCCTTCCTGTAGGTCCTTTAAACCCAGTAAACCCAGTAAATCCCATAGGTCCTACAACACCTTGAACACCTGTTCGACCTGCTGGTCCTGAAAAACCTGGTATTCCGTCAATTCCTTTAGCTCCAGTGTCACCAGGTTCTCCTTGACCACTTGGACCTGGAGGTCCAGTAGGTCCTTTAAGACCAATAGGTCCCTTAACACCAATTGATCCTGTTGGTCCAAGTTGTCCTGGTGAACCAGATAAACCAATTGGTCCTGTAGAACCAGTGTCTCCAAATCTTCCTTGAGCTCCTTTAAAACCAGTTCTCCCAGTCGGACCAATCGATCCTTGATCTCCAATAGGACCTATTGGACCTTGAATACCTTGCGTTCCTGTTCTTCCGGGTGGTCCAGAAGCACCCGTATATCCTGTTGCTCCTGTTTCGCCCGGAATATTTAAACCTTGTTGTCCATTTGAATCAGGTCCTGGTGGTCCTTGATCTCCAGTGAATCCTGTTCCACCAGTAAAACCAGTTTCCCCAGTGAATCCAGGAAACCCTTTGATTCCAGGATTACCTGGTAAACCAGAAGATCCTTGAACTCCAGAGGGTCCAAGCAAACCAATCGAACCAACTTCTCCTTGCTGTCCTATTTGACCAGGTAATCCTCTGTTTCCGGGAAGTCCTATATCTCCAGGTCCTCCTAGTACGCCCTCTTGACCTTTAACTCCAGGAAGACCTCTTTGTCCAGGACTTCCTGTTGCACCTCTAGAACCTATAGCTGACCCTATTCCCGGAAGTCCTGGTAACCCTGGATCACCTTTCTGGCCAGTTTCACCAGTATTGCCAACATTTCCAGTAAAACCTTTGTCTCCTACGTTTCCAGTTGCTCCAGTATCTCCAACAAAGCCTAAAGGACCGCTTGGACCAACTTGACCTGGTGGACCAAGCTGTCCTTGAGGTCCTACTGGTCCTGCCGGTCCTGTTGCTCCTTTTGTGCCACCTGGAGAAACACCAGGTAACCCAGCTGGACCTCTTTGACCATCATCACCTAAAAAAGTTTTCATATTCATAATTAGATATAAACAAAATTTTTTATCAGTTTTTCAATTTTTCTATCAATTAGAAAAAATATTAAAATTTATTTTGAAAGATAACGGGCTAAAAAAAAGAATTTCATTGATTAATTGATAGATAAAAAGTATTTTGAGTCAAATGACTATGCTGAGATAATTGAAAAAATTTTCATGTTGAAAGAATTTGATAAATCTAGAAATAAACCATGAAATTGAACTTAATTTAGGTTTTTTTGAACATTTTGTAAAATAATGCATATTTTTTAATGAAATTAATAAAACAAATTTTTTATTAAAATTTATTTGATTTAAAATATTATATGAACAACTTGAAAAAATTAGCATTTGAAGTTAAATGTAGTTTTTCAGTTCATATTCTTCTTTTATATTCTCAAATAGTAACAGAATTGGTAAAATCTAAATACTGATTTCTCAATCTATAATAAGATTAATATTTTAGTATTTATTAAAACCAATATTCAAATAATTACATTCATTATAATTTTTCAAAAAAATCTAAAAATTTATATTTCATTAAAAAATATATTTCCCATTTTAAAGCTACCTTTGAAATATATATCATGACATTGATTTTAGAAATTTGAGCTTATTTAAAAAAAGCTATCTATTTTCAAATAAAAGCTAAGTATGATAGAAAATGAATTTAAAATTATACTTTATGTACCTAGACCCATTCAGTTTTTGAAAATTTAATAATGAGAATAATATGCCTTATAGTCATTTAGTTTGAGAAAAAATTTTTTATTTAATTTTACTAAATTCTACCTTGAATTCCTGTAAAACCAGTGAATCCTTGAAGACCTGTGTCTCCCTGTGGGCCTTTAGCTCCTGGGCCTCCTTGTAAGTCTGGTTAACAGAAAATCAAAGTTTCAAATTATGAAAATTTTGCTTTAACAAAAATTCAAAATTGTATTTTGAATAGTTACAAATTTCAAAAAGTTTGTTCTTTTAATGATGAAAAATTATTTACTTGGGTCGACTTGTACGGCAATCGAATATTTAGCGGGTAATATAATGCTTTCAAATTTTACGTTTTCTCCCAATACTGGAAGAACATCAACTCCGTTAACTTTCTTAAATATGGCATAATGGGTTTTATGTGTAGGATCATATCGAAATGAAATAGGTCCTTGGTTTCCTTCAAATGTCCATCCAATCACATCCCCTTCTACTATGAATACTGTCTTGTTCAATTTGAACTGAAAATTTATAATTTAAAATTCAAATTTGAAACTTTAAATTTGAAATTATAATTTTTTGATAATGAAAAATATGTTTTAAGTGTATTTTTCAAAAATATCAAAAAGAATAAAAGATTCAAAGCATTTTAAAAACTCACAGTATATAAAGCTCCTTCTTCATTGACTTCTACTAATTGCTGAAAGACTAAAGTATATTGTGGAATAGCAGTATCATAAGGTCTCCATATTTGAAGACGAATTCTACGATCTTTAAGCGTAGTTATAACATTTTTTGAAATAAATATATAATATCGAACAAGAATTCCAGCTGGAAGAGGACTTTCTAAATCAATAAACGATCTTTCTGCTTGATTGGGAAGATCAGAGGTTTCTGAAGTAACATTGTTTCCGTAAAGTTGTCTATCATTCGGCACGAGAAAGATGACTTCTTGATCTTTCAAAATAAAAAAATTTGAAAAAAAAATTAAAATTAATTCAAGCTAAAGTTATGATTTTTATAAAAAATATTTATATTTTTTCACCTATTAATTTCTAAGTAATTTATAAACTAATATATTTTTGAAAATTTATTACTAAATAATATAAAATGATTTGTATTTTATTCTTCAACGCTGATTTAAAATAAGAAAAATGATTCTTAAATATGAGTTACCTTTCGAAACGGATTCAGGACCCAAAACTGTAAATTATATTTTTAAAGATATTTTATATAAGTTATTAACAAACGTTTGTTTTTTGTTTTATTTGTTGTCAAAAAACAACCTTCACTAATAAAAAATAACAAAAAAATTTAAATATCCGTGTTTTTGAAATTCACAATTTTGAGGCTATAATATAATGTAATGCGGTATTTATAAAGCGCTTTTCCTTATAGATCAAAGCGCTTGCTACAAATTTAATGTAGCGAGAACACACTGTGGTACAGGTGCTAATTGTCGGCCCACGCGGGATCGAGCCCGGTAACTTTAGATAATTAGTCTAACGCTCAACCAATGAGCTATAGGGGCTAATTATTTAGTAATAAAAGTTTTATAAATACTAGTAAAAGTTTTTATATTCTATTATTTTATTAGATTGATTCATATAATAGAGTTTCGTGAATTAATCGTTAATTGATTTGAATTGGCAATGATGTAATGCAATGTAATGTAATGGGTTATCATAAAGCGCTTTTCTTTATAATAATAATTATTGATCAATGCGTTTGATACAAATTTAATGTAGCGAAAACACACTATAGGAACAAGTCCTAATTTTCAAATATACCTTCGAGTTGAGCAAATGCAGAAACAACTAGGAATCCAAAAATGAAGAAAATTCCTAAAAGAGAAGCTGACTGCAAATAAAACATTTGTATTAAACAATAATTAAATTTCCATCAACGTATTCTATTTTGATCGATTGAAAAGTTAAAAAAGTGAAGTTTAAAAGCTTATATTCAACATTGAATAAATATTCGTGCGTTGGTTTTACTTATTTAGATCGTTTGAAGTTCATTCACGCGTAGCTATCACGACCATCAGTCTTAACGTTATACATTAACTTGGACGAGATTTTTCAATGAAACCTATTAAAATCGAGTGTTTGAATAGTTCCATTTACATATAAAATTTTTTTCCTTCTCACTCAATTAGAAAGAAATTCAAATGATAAATTACATAAAATTTGAATAAGTTGGTAAAAGCTAAAAAAATGATTGAAAACTGTTGCTAACACAAAAATTTCATTTCGAATTTTTAATGGAAAGATGAATCAACTTTATTATCATTGAAGCGATGAAATTTTCTGAGTGATAATATTTTCAGAACTTTGAAAAATTTAATGTATTATGAGTTTCGAAAACTTTAAGAGATATTTGCTCAAGTTAAATTTGATTGAAGTTAACTAAAAAATTTTTTAAAATCAGTATTTTTGACAATAAAATAACTATTTCAATTATTGACATTGAAAAAATCGTATTCACCACAGCTAAACAATACGAATTATCAATTGAAAATTATTTTACCAAGCTTAATAGCGAAAATGATAAATTTTAATAATTTTTTTCAAGTGAAGAATACATATTGTTAGGTATTTAAATAAACAATACAATAGATGAACAGAATATTGTCGTGAGCAGAAGCCAATCTAACGAGAGTATAGACATGCCTGAAAATAACAACAGACCAGACACGACTTTACAATAAATAACATTTAGTAGTTATCGATACTTGGTTAATTACTTACTAAAACACTTTTTGAAAAATTGATAGATTTTCAACTATTTATCATAGCATTTTAAGGGCGTGTTTAAATATAACTTTAAGTTTTTTCCACTAATTATATTTAATGGAAAAAAAGATCAGATTAACAAATATAATTTTTAAACAATCGATTTTTTCCAAAATCAATTGTAATTATCTGAATATATTCTTTTAGATTTCTTTGTGTGTTTTCAAAAGTTAACTCTAAAGTTTTCTCGGAGTTTTCTAATAACACTATTTTTAATTTTTTTGATATTGTTGTTAAGTTACATTTTCTCAAATCCTAGGACTACTAGTGCATTAATTATAGTAATTCTCTCATGGGATTATTAAAAACTTTTCCTATAATTTATTTATTGTTCATTCAAAATTCAAAAGGTGGTTTTAGATTAAAACTGCAAATCTAGGAGCTTAAACCAAGAAACAATCACTAATCTTCTTTATCTTTACTGACCAATTAAGCACAAAGCAAAATTGATGTAAAACACACTATAAGCATCTTTTATTAAGATCCTGTTGCAGTGATTATGAGCTTAGATAGAATTAGAGCTTTTGGATTTCGTATTTAACATTCAACACGATTTTCCATTTTAAAGTTAATTATATAAAAGATATTTGTACCTCCACTTGATAATGTGAGTTCATCTTAAACTCCTAAAAGTGTTTTCATTTCAATATATGTTTGGCTCGAAGAATTGAAATATAAAATTAATTAGTTTTCACTTCTTTCCATACGAAAAAAGAAAGTTGCTTTTCAACTTGTATAAATTTTATTTTCATAAGTAAATATTTTATAAAAATATATCATTACAATAATTTTTAAAAGGGTTACTTATTTTGTAAAAAGTTCTCTTACAAGTTTGACAATAATTTTCAACTTTTATATACATTTATTTAATTAATTAATTGTTAATGCAAGATTTTCTTACAAAGAGCTCCGGTATTTTGTTTGATGAATACTTCGTGCTTGTTTCTCATTATTAAATTACTTATTGTATTCAAGCACACAAACTGTAACATTTAATTTTGTTGCAAACAAATATTAACAAGTGTCAAATCAAATTTCAAAATGTTTTCCGAAATACTATGAGAAAAAATTCATAAAAAAACAAAATTTCATTTTTTAGAAAGAAAATATTTCACTCTGAACAAATATATTTAAAATATTTACATGAACCAACCATTTTAGTTTTCCAATTCAGTGAGAAGACTTTTTCACATAGCATTCAAGCTCATTCCAAATAACAGTAAATAGGTTTATTTGATTTTAACCTTTGATTTCTTTCAAATTACCAGTTTACCATGCAATGTATTTAATATTGATTTCAATTTAATTAAAAAAAGCCCTTATATATTATTTACAAAACTTTTCAAAATTTTTATTTGCTCTTATCTTTTATCACGCTAACTTTATTAAAAACTCTAAATAAAACAATTTTACTGCTAGTAAAAAATCCCTAAAACTCATTTTATATTCTTGCTAACCAATAATTGCTTACTATTGTTAGCTAGTGCTAACTGCAACAAGTATAACATTCTAAGATAACGCTCAAATTAGCCTCAAATGTTATGCCTATATTTTATATAATATATTTGAGGTTCACTATGAAGTAATCAGAGTTTCATATTGACAAAATTACTGATACTCAGTAAAAAAAGTTTCAAGAAAGATAATGAGAGAGAGAGGCTATGGTCTGGTGATTATTGTTATAAAAGCTCGTTTCTTTTTAAGCTATTTTACTCTATTATTAAAAAAACTGCTTAATTTATTTTGTATATGGATAGTTGAAATAACTTTTGACTAGAACTTAGAGTTTGTTTAAAGTAAATATTCGCGTCAAAAGCACTTGTTTTTTGTGATAATATAGAATAAAGTGAAAGAATAGTCAATTGAAAATTTTTATTTTTATCATAAAAAATTTTATTTACTATTTCAAAAATATCTCTGTTGCAACCGTTTAAATGATTGTGTCAGACCGCAGGAAGGTTCTCAGAGTCATTCAATCTAAACATCAAATCATTTATATGTGATAGATTAAAAATACTCTAATTTCATAGAAATTAAAAACACTAATAGGAATAAATGAAAGATTAAATATGAATAAAATCAATTAAGAGTCAATAAAAAACACTCGATCAGCGCATAATGTATAAAATGGAGGTTAATTGCCGTTTGATTTTCAATATTACACCAGACATTTAGCCTTTTAAATTTTCAATATAGTTTGATAAGTTTATTTTTATGGTTTTAAAATGAATTCCATAAAAGTTTGTATACCTATTAATTATTACAAGATCAGGTTTGCTAACTCATATTGCAAGTTACAAGAATTTCGGACGTTTTTCATTGTCTCAGTCGTCTTTATCATGCCATAATGTGGGTTGGCTTTTTAAGAAATCTTGTGAGTGATTTGTTTTGTATGAATAGCATGGGGAGATTATCAAATTTTAATGACTATTTTATTAGAGAAAATATTTTTTAGGTTTAAAATAAATTTTGTGTGACTGCTAAACGTATTTTTAAAGAAACTTTTTCTATACTTTAGTATTGAGTTATATTTATTTCAATGAAAATGACACAATATTTATGAAAAACAAACATGAGTTACTTATTTTTTAAAATACACTGAGATTTTTCCAATAAAATCTCACATCATCAAGTGAGAATGATAAATTTTTTAAATGTGAGATGTACTTACGTAAAGCTTCGTGTATTTTGTTCAACACTACATATTTGTTTCTCTTACAATAATGACAGGGTTCTCTACTTCATTATAAAGCGTATTTTTAATATTAGAGTAGTTGAATATATTTACGCGACATTGTATTTTTAAACTTAACAAATGCCTCAAACATTATTTGCTCAATCCTTTAACTATTTTTCAATCCAGTTTATTTGAACATTATACTTTTTCTTATAGCGTTATGTACACGAATATGTATGGTGCCTGACAGTTGAAGTATACCTCAAAACATAAAGTACAGTTGTGATATTAAGACTGACCAACAGCAGAAATACGTAAAAAAAATTTTCTTTCCTATGTGACAACAGATGTAACAGTTTTGATGATAAAATTTATGAAAAAAAGGAGTTTTTATGGGTTTGAAGGGTTGAAAAAAAGTCGATGATTTGAAAAGTATAATTTTAAAAAGTTGAAGATTACCTAAATTATGCAACTTGAAATAGTGAAAAATAATCAATATTAAAAAAACGAATAATGAACTTTTGCATAAGAGCAGAAAAGATGAATATACACTTGATGATTCAAGAACAAAAATAAAATCGTGATAATTAATATTAAAAACTTTTCGCAAAATTCGTGTAACTTGAATGAAAATATTTACACGCGAATTCTCAAAAGATATTTCTAATGTAATGTAATGCGGTTTTCATAAAGCGCTTTTCTTTATACATCAAAGCGCTTGCTACAAATTTAATGTAGCGAAAACACACTGTAGAACAGTGTGCTAATTGTCAGCCCACGCTGGATTGAATCCGGTAACTTTTAGATAATTAGTCTAATGCTCAACCATTGAGCTAATAGGAGCCGACAAAACTTAAATCTGACAAAAAAAACTGCCTCCTTAACACTCTACCTCAAGATATTAATCACTAAAAATAGAACCATCATCACAGCCTACAGGACTATGGGACAGCCTTATCGGTATAGTTGGGGTTTTGATGAAGCTTAAACTTCAATGCCTTCTTCAGATGAGATTCTTTTTAAATCGTCGCCTGATGTCACTTTAAAAAAAATAAACGCAAGGTTTATTTTTATTTGGGGTGTTAAAAATTCCTATAATAGCTTTTGGTTCATAACTGAATTGGTTGATGATAAAAAATATATCGAAAAGCTTCGTCAAATAAAAAATTCAAATATTGTCGTGTTTTTATGATTCACTGAATTGATTGAAACTTGCTTTCCATGATCTATTAAATTTCCCAATCAGCACACTAATAAAAAAAAATCGTAACAATTTTCATCTTTTTTTCAAGTCTATATCAATAAGCTTTGTATCAACAAACATGCTCACTTAACTCGAATCGCTCATGAAAGTTTCATTAAAATTAAAATTGTTTTTGAAGTAATAAAAACCGGTTTCTTTTGGAAATTTGTTGTTTTTATAAAAAATAACTTTATTGAACTTTAGCATTATTTTTAAAATAAAATGTTTAATTTTTTTACTTTTCGTAACTAGTTTTTATTCAAATTGAACTTTAATAGTGATGCAAACCAGCACCAGGTATTATTTTCTATATTAATCTCATTTAATTTAATTAGGTATCTTGAGTGAACTTTGCTCAAAATATATGAACACCAGTTGTCTTTATGGTCGTCCTATTAAAACAGAGCTTTTTAAATATTATTATTTTGCATAAATGAAACCTTCTTATTCAGTTTTGTAATTTTTTGGCTCAAAATTTTGTATTAGCATAATTATTAAGATGGAAGAAAATAATGGTTTGCATCAAAGTGATAAACCTAATAAATTTTCTGTTTGGCATCGAGTTCGACATAGTTTTTGGAGTTTTGTAATAGTTTATATGGTGTTCTCAATGACTCATGGAATACTGGGAAGTTACTCGATACCGATCTTGACTACTTTAGAAAAAAAGTTTAATTTACCTAGCTTAGTATCTGGAACCATGGTTACGTTATCTGCAATTGGCTATTTGATAAATGCACCGCTGATGGCATATTTTATTCCAAACCGCTACAAAGTTAAAACATTTGCTTTTGCAATGCTTGGTACCAGTGTGAGCTCTCTCCTTTATCTAGTGCCTCACTTCTTATACCCGACAGTACTTCCAGATGCAAAAAACTTGTCATATATCAATGAATCAACATTCAATGAAGAAAAGAATTATTTATGCTACTCAAATGAATCTTATATACAATATAGTTTTGATCATGCAAATGATGCGGTTAGAAACAACAAACCAAATTGGATTGCGATAGGGTTTATGAGTACTGCAGAAATACTACATGGTTTGGCCGGTGCTCCTATTTGGGCTATAGGAGTTTCCATGATTGACGATTATGCTTCTTTGGATCTTTCGTCCAAGCTTATCGGTTTGAGAAATTAATTAAATTTCCAATTTTAAAATGAAGTACTTAAAGCCTAAGCTTTTGAAAACATAGACCACCAACAATTCTTTTTTAACCCTTCAGACTAGTTTCACAAACCGTTTCTATTTGAGGTCAATAGTTGAAAACCAAGTATTGATGTCACTTAAGTTTTGAACGCGATAATTTTGTTATCTCTAGACTTCCCATTAGAAAGATATTCCTACTTTTTACTGATTCCTCTGAAATATTGAAAAAATAATTTTCTAATTTATATACGCTTTTTTTTTAATTATGGCTTCTGCAAAGAATTTATAATGACAATTTCAAAGATATGTGTAACATTAGCTACTCATATTTTTGGAATAGTCTTATGAAAACGTAACATAAGTAACATTCGATACTGAGAATTTTGCCAAAAATGTGTTAAATAAGGCTTAAAAACTTTCATGGTTTAGTTGACTTGCTAAAGGGTTAAACAAAGGTGCTAAAAAATGTTTCAAGTTTCTAGACGAAACTGACCTGACTAACGCAGCCTAAACATGAATAAATATAAACAAAAAAGATATTTGAAAAAAAAATTAAAATTCTGTATTTCATTTCACCATTTCCTGAAAACTTATTGAAGGTATGATGTATTTCATGCGTTTTCTTTCTCCCATTTCTGCTTTTGCCATGGGCAGTTTCTTTCTTACAATCCCGAGTGATTTAAAAGGTATGTAACGTTGATCAATTAAAAAGCTTAAATTTTTTCATTGAGTAAATAATAATTGAAAATATAATTTTGAGCCTGAAATTATTGAAAATGAATTGTTAAAGGAATATTTATTTAAATTAACATGACTCTCAGAAAACTCGTTAAAACCAACGCATCCTGACTGGGTGGGAGCATGGTGGTTAGGTTTCATAGCTTGTTTTTTTATCAATCTTCTGCTCACCGTTCCAACATTCCTCATGGCTGATGAATTTGATAAAATAAAAGTCGACGAACCAAAGGTGGATACAACAAACGACCAAATTAAAAATGAAGTTTATACTGATGATGAAAAATGTGAGATGAAAACTGAAATGATAAGCGTTGAGGTTAACTCTAATAACGAAAAAGTTATCAGTATAAATGAACTTGAACAAAAAGGTGATATTCCAATACAAGAAAAAACTTTCAAAGGTAAGCAAGTTAAAGAAATTTATAAGTTTAATAATTCATTGGTCCTTTCAGATTTGTTTGTAGGCATTTCGCGTTCTTTAAGGAACCCAACTTATCTTTTCATGACTTTGGGTGTGTGCTTGGATTGCTACGCTCTTCCTTTTTATAGCTTTTTACCTAAATATATTGAGGTAAGCTTGAAATAATAAAATGTCACTATATAGCTTTAGGATTTTTATTCTTGAATATTGTACAATAACTTGAACTTATGAAAATATGCATGAAACATGTTTTTTGAAAATTGAGAAAATAATGTTTGATGAGTAAAAACACTTAATCTCATTTGATAGTTAAATTTAAAATGACAGGTATATTTCAGAACTTCAGCTTGGAAAGCAGGTTTGTATGGAGGCATGGTTCCATCTTTTGCAAGTGCCCTTGCTTCGTATTTAGGGGGATTGATAAGCGGAAAATTAAATGTAACTAAAGAGGAAAGTGTCAAAAGCAATATCAAATTTTCTGTTGGATTTAGTGCACTGAGTGTTTTCACTGTCGCCAGTTTGCTCTTCATTCCTTGCTTGAATAATTATCTTCCTTTTGGATATGACCCGAATACAAAATCGTATTAATCTGTTTTAATTTATTAAAAATTATTTAAGATAAATATTATTTATTTAATATTTTTTAATTTATGAAAAACAAACAGAAAGTATTTCTTAAACTAAATTTCAAATTTGTTTTGTAAGTTTGTCTCACGAAAAGCTTCGTGAAAATTTATTTTATAAAGACTTTGTGTTTGTTTTTCTACAGTTGTCCCAGACTATTTTACTTCATATAATGATTTTGAAATTCCCAGTTAAATATATGAGGTTTTTAATACATTTATCAAAAAAAAGCTATTATTTCCATATGCATCATTAAGCTAACGTTTTATTATTGCTGTCTTAATGAATGAATTGAAAACCTCAATAATTCAACGTAAAAATTTGAAAATTACTTTTCCAAAAAAAAAGAATGGAAAGCGTCTAATGGATATGCTAAACCATTATTCACAGTGTTTCAATGAACAACACATGCAACATGGACTGCTTCTGTGACATTAATGAGTTCGAACCCACTTGTGGACCTAGCAACACCTGGTTCATCTCACCATGCCAAGCTGGTTGCAAAAACGTAGATTTAGTGGAAGATACCGAGGTAATATAGATAATTAGTTGTTATTATATGAGTTGTATATTTGAATATTTTATTGTTTCCAAGTCGTATGTAGAAAAATCATTTTATTAATTGACAGATGATTTAAGAATGTATTATAAATCAATATATTCATAATTTAACGATTTTCAAGGTTTACAACAATTGTTCTTGCTTACAAGATACCACATTAAAAATGAATCCTGGATATTGCGATGAGAGTTGTGAAGAAATGCTTATTGTGTTTCTAGTGGTTTTGATGCTGTTTTGTATTAGCGGTAATGTTTACAACGTAGCCATCACAAACGCCACTCTAAAGTTTAACATATTTTAATATTTCTAACCCTTGATACAAAGCTGAATTTTGTTTTTAACCATTATTAAGCCTTAAACTCAGAATTTTTCTATTTATTCTTTTTTCTTGTTCGCCACAATCTAGATGTGTGCCAGATGAAGACAAATCCTTGTCTTTTGGCCTTCAATCTACTCTCATATGTCTCACAAGTTAGACTGCTTTCAGGTTAAAATTGAAAAATTGTTTACTTCCTTTTTTGAAATATTCAGTACTACCATCATCAATGTTTTACGGATGTTTCATTGATTTATCATGCATCCTATGGAAAACTTCCGAAAATAAAGATTCAACAGGATCTTGTTTGGCTTATGAACACTCAGAATATAGGTTGGATTAATAATACTTTGAAATTATAAATATAGTTACTTTTAACTTGAAAACTCAAAAAATGCTTAAGATTAAATTATATTCTAAGCTAATTTCCTCCAACAAGTTCGACGGATAACAAGAATTTTAATACGCCTCAAACACGCAGGAACTCCTTCTTTGGCCTCCTTCTTCTATTTAGGATTATAACATTTGCTTTATATTTGTTATCTTACTTTTTCTCATGCCGATGGGCGAAAAAATTAGAAAAACAGTCTCCAATAATCACAAACATCGAATAAGACCGCTTTGAACTACGTATAATTAATTATTAAAAATTAAGGCGTTGTTATGCATTTCATTATTCATTCAACTTTAGCCAATAAAATAAGTGTGTTGATGAACAAATGATTTTTTTAAGAATTTAGTTGAAGTTTGAGAATAATTATGCTATCTGATTATGTACTATAGTAAACTTTTTTCGAATATGATTTGTTTATATATATATTTATACAATAACGATTGGGTTTTGAAACTGTTGAACTTAACGCCACTAAACTCTTAATTGAATAACTTAAGAGTTTAAGTTTATGACATTTAACCAAAAAATATATCGATATTCTAAAAAATTTTTTGTATACAATAGTGAGGCTGGAATCAATAATATATAAATTTAATTGAAGGAAATTTACATTTCTAGCTACCCTTTCATATGTACATGGCAATGTTTCTACGTGTTTTATAGAAAAAGTATGAAAAAATTTAATAAAAAAGAAAGATTACTTCTTAAATGAAAATTTTGAAATGGTATTAAAATGTCAGTTAAAACGTAAGATTAAAAGTGAACGGAAGCTTACGTGAAAAAGAATGATGAGATTACAAATGGTCTGAAGATGCTGATAAGTTTAAAAAATATTAAAAATAATTTAAATAATGATATAATGAAAATAAAAACAGATGACATTTTTATGAATAACTATTTGAGTGAAAAACTCCTAAAGTACTGAAACTTATTTTAATGAGTTTATAAATGTAAATCACAGAAGATTTTTTTCAAACATGATTTCCTCAAATCCGTCTGGAGGTCGATGAACAAAACGACTGAAATTCATGTCTAAAATAGCTCCATCGTCTACTGAAATATTGATAATTTTTATATTATAAATATAAACTAATGAATGATTTGATCAAAAAATAAATATAAAGTTTGAAGTAACGAACAATTTTGAAAATAAGCAGTGATCATAAAAAGGCATATTTATCAGTAAAAATCATAATTTTTCAAAGTTTTTCTAATAATAATAATAATAATAATAATAATATTATCCCCATCGAGTTGCTCTAGTCGTATAGTTGACTGAGTTTCTCTTGGGTAACTCTCTTCACAATTCTTCTCCAGGAACATTTCTGTTGGGCAAGAAGAAAAATGGTTTCGAAATCTTCTGAGTTTTCGAGTTTCATTTATGGGATAAATTTGACATCTTCTTTTAATGTCTGTGGTAGGGTGGTTTAAGGTCTGCCTAGGAATTTTTTCTTATTTGATGTGGCATAGTACTGCTTCATAGCCTGGAATGCTGGCGTATCAGGTCTTCTTAGGATATGTCCCAACATCCTCCATCTTGCTCCAGCAATTTCAACTGAAAGGGGTATGCTATTCGTTCTTTTGTATAGTTCTTTGTTGCTGATTCTATTGGAACAGTAGATACCGATCACTCTCTTAAGCTGTTTGCGGTGGAATGCGTCAATCTTAGCTTCTATATTTTTGTTGACTGCACATGCTAGAGTTGTAGGTGAGAACTGGTTTAACATAGGAATTGTACACTCGGACTTTTTTGCTTATTTTTAGCTTTTTCTCTTTCATGTATATTTTCCATAATTTACTCATCGCAGTTTGGGCAAGTTGTTTTCTCCTCTCAATATCTTTTTTGTCATCAAGGAAAAAGCCTAGTTTTTTGCTCGTTTTCCAAGCCTCATCCGATTTTGATATTTTGATGAGTTCCGTCTTGTCAGTATTGATTTTGAGGTTCCAGTTCGAGAAATCATCTTTCAGTTTGCTTTCTAGGTTAAGTAGTTGCTGTTTGTCTCTACCAATGAAATCTAGATCGTCAGCATATCCTACCATTTTTGCTGGTGTCAATGGTTGTAGGTTTGTGTAGCTGTGACCTAGCTTTATATGGTTTGTTACTTTAGACTTGAAAGTGCGCAGTGCTGCTTCTAAGTAAATTGTGAAGAGAATGGGTGAAAGTCCATCTTCTTGAGGGATCCCTATGTTAATTTCGAAAGAGGTTTGTGTGCTTTTGCCATTCCATCTTACCTTCAAACAAGTGTTTGTTAATAACTTTTTGATCATCATTATTTTATCATTGTTTAGAATTTTTTCAAAAACATTTATTAGAAGGGGTCTATCCACAGTATCAAAGTCTTGGCTCAGGTCGATACCAAGGATATAGTACTCTTCATCCCTATACGTCAGAGCTTTAGCTATATCCCATTTATGAGACCAGACTGTGTCTATCGTGCTTCTTCCATTTCTGAATCTATTTTGATAAGAACCGATGTATTTTTCCGTTTTGTTGCGTATACGATTCATAGTAATGTTCGATAATATTTTTCGGATACTTTTCAGTAGAGTGATGGGTCTTAAGCTTGTAAGTTATCCTTTCGGTTTACCTTGTTTTTGTACAGTGACTAATATTCCACTACCGATAAAACTATCTTCTTGAATTTTATTTTCTACTCTTAACTTTAATATTCTTGATACTTCCCTTATTAGTTTTTCTCCACTATATTTTATCATTTCAGATGGGATCTTATCTTCACCGTTAGCTTTATTATTATTTAGTTTACTTATAGCTAGCTTAACTTCATTAAAACTTATTGGGTCATTGAGAGATTGTTGAAACATTGGATTTTGGTTGTTGTTAGATAATTTATAAAATTTGTTGTGGTAGAACTGTTTGATTTTTATTTCAGCTTCAGTTTCGTTAAGGATTTGTTTATTCTCTTGATCATTAAGAAATAATTTATCTGGAATTTTCCTATAGATGAATTTCATGGCTTGAAAAGTTTGTTTATCATCTTTGGACTTTTCCATAAGCTGTAATTGCTCTTCCAAGCATTTTTCTTAAGCTTTTTTGCAAAGTTTTCTTATTTCAAAAAGAATTTTATTTCTTTCACTTTTCTTAAGTGAGAAAAAATTATAAGCATAAAAGTTTGGAACCTAGATGAATCTCTGCATAAAAATAATATATATAGTTAGACAAAGCAGATTCTATTGATAGAAACGATGCAAAAAGCAAGAAAAGGTACACCAAAGACAAAATCCGAGCAGTCTAGAAAACAACCGCATTATGAATCGTCTGGGCATCACCACGAACGATGGCCACCACTTTGGAACAACCACTTAGTTTATCTGGACTCATTCTTAACCTCGAATATAAGCCTTTCTAGGTCGAACAGAATGGACAAGTCATGTGACACAATATTTCCAAGGATTTCACAGTTATTGTGACAAAAATTAGTTACCTTTCAAACTTTGACATTTTTGCTACTCTGTTTGGAAGCCTAACCAGAGTTGGCTACTATTTTAGTAGATAGGAAGGCAAAAAAAAGTTTGAGTAGGTCAACTTTCCAGATAAAAAGATTACCAGCTTTATGCAAAAAAATAGTAAATGCGTCTGGCTGTTTGCCGTCACTTCGGTCAAAACCTAAAGGTTCTAATTGGCAGTTTGAACCATTGATTAATTGCATCTTTTATAAAAGATTCAGATGAATTGATTCAAAAGCCATGCAAGAACTTATAAAATAAATCCTTATCGAAATATAAGAACAAAATTTATTATAAACTTTCTCAAATGGGTCACAAAAAAATAAAAACTTCTCTTAACTCTCCATAAAATGACAGTGCATAATATATTGTTAAAAATTTGAATGTGATTATAAGGGCTTATATCTTGCTGTTTATCCATAATAGATTATATTGCCGCACGTGTTTCAGAAGACAGTAGTTGGCATTCCCTGTTATAAGTAAAATAACGGTAGATACTGATGGCAGTTATTGACAAACTGATATTTTGACATGAGCTACATTAAGCTTGGTGGGTGATTTTAGTTGACAACGGAACTTAAAGTCCAAGCTAGAGAACGATGAACTTTTAATTCCGATAATTTCCAAGTTCGATGTCAGTCTGGGCTGGCTTATACCAAAAAGAACTTTGGCTACAGAACGACAAAATTTTTTTTGCTCAGCAAAGAATAACCATCTGCCGTCTATCTGGGTTACTGGGACACGTACAACAGTATAATCTAACATGGACAAAAAAAAACATTATATCTTTGTGTGAAACAAACGAATTAAAAATCTAAGATGCACAGAGAATTAAAAATATTACAGTAAGCCCTCAAAGGCTCAACAGTCGAAATCCGAACAAAATTTAACGTCAGATTATAAACTTTTATAAGAGTAATGTTAAGGCTTAAATGTCAAAATTTTTTAATTAGTATCTAATGAAACATTTTTTAAAATTGAGTGAAAATTTTTTAATTTTCTTGAGATCAAAATCAAAGTTTTGACAGTTCGAAGTTATATACTAATTTTTTATTAACAAGTAACTATAAAGCGGATGAAAAGGTAAATGTGTAGATTTTGAAATAGAAAATGTTCTCAGATGTTTATAAATTCTAAAAATATTCGAATAAAATTTTTACAGACATTCTAGGAATTTTATAAAAACAATTCTCAAGAATAAAACTAAAAAGTTTTATTCAAATATAGAATTTCAGTCGTTTCATAAAATTATTAGTATTATATTATTTCGAGCTCAACAAAATTTAACAAAGTTTTTCAGAAACATCGTAAGTTATTTTGAATTACTATACATGTAACTGCATTTTTTGCTATCGTCTTATGATTAGGCTAAAATTATCGAAAATGATAGCTCAATCTCTTGAATAAAGGTGTTTTATAAATTCTTCTTAAGTTTGAAGTCATTTCACGGAACAAGGTTATTCTTTTAATTTTTCGGCAAGTAGTGATCTAATTAATCAAGACGAGATGCCACACCGAGTATAACAACAAGAAAGTTTGCTGAGGCTTAAAAGAGGTTCATTCAAATGCAGATAAAAAATACTTGTGAATTTTAGAATCTGAAGAAATCTTATAAATAAGAAAAAATTGTTTCAAATTTTTATCAATGCACGAAGCTTTTCGTAAAGTGAATTTAAACTACCGAGTAGTTGCTTCAAATAAGAATTTTGAAATTTTTTCGATTTACACGAAATTTATAAATTTTTTGAAACCACGCTGGAATGTTTTTACATTAAGGAATTTTTTCATCTTATTAAGTGTATCAAAACTCATTTTTAAATTTTTTTTACAAAAGTTAATGCATTTTTTGTTTTAGCCAAATTATTGGTACAGTTGAAAATCCTGCAAAATAAAGCTTGGAAATCACGCGTTAGCAATGAAAGTGAATATTAAAATAGGTAAGTGGAGACGTTCTTGCAAAGCCATCTGCGAAACATGCCAAAATAGCCATTCTACGGTGAATGACACGAGAAAGCAGAAAAATTTTTTTTTTGATTTTAAAGTTTTTAAAGAATAAATATTTTAAAAAATGCTCAAAGAAGGTTTTAATTTTGGAATTTATAATTGAACACACTTTTTGTTTCAAGGGTAAATTTTGAATTTTTAGTTGAACAATTTAAAAGTCAATTTTCTTTTGTTTCTTATCTAATAGATGAAAAAACTTATTCATGAACAACTTTGAACAGATAAGTTTACTTTTGCTAACACTTTGAAAATCCGGACAACCACAGATCACTACTCATCCGATTTTGAGACTACATTGAGCAAGTATAAAATACACAATAACCACATAAAATGATTTAAGTTGAGATAAAAGTTTTTAAAAATCAAACTTCGTAAATAAAACTATATATTTAAAGTTAAAAGCACCGATTTTTCCCCATCATAGTTATTAATCATATTGAATTGTACTGCTGTAAAAGTGCCACTAACTTGGGTTGACGGCAGTCGGCCTAGATTAATAGATACTATTATATAATAACCTATAAAAGCTATTTAAATTTTAAAAATCTTTCTAGACTGCCAGCCGGAGTTAACGACCAACTCGAAATTATCGGAATTAAAAATACACCGTTCCCACACATGGGCAGCTTACTTTGCTCTTGACAACAATGTCATCTGCCATGCCAAATGACAATAATACTAAAATATTGGTCTTTTAATACCTACAATCAAAATCTACTGATATCCAGGTTGTAACAGAAAAGCAGCCATTAACTATTGGCGCTAATTTTTATGCTGATTAGCGTCGGTGCCCTATACTTCAGAAATTGAAATAATTTTTCATTAATACAACCTTCTATTTGAATATGATCTAATTAATAATATCTATTTAAAATACCTTTTTGATATTAAAATATTATTTTCTTTTAAAAACCATCAATAGTGAAAAATAAGGTTTAAATAAAATTAGAAATTATTAATTTATGAATGGAAAAACGTAAAAATAAATAGAAACTAATGATAGGATACGAAATAAAAGATTAGGCAAGTATATCAATATCATTTTGAAAATTGATAATTACAGTGGTTAACTCATGAGGCTGTTTGGAACCTTTATATGTACAAATCCCTTGCTAGAGTTGTGACAAGTTTCACAACATCATTTGAAAACAATTTCATATCTTAGTTTAAAATATTATAAGATAATATAAATATTATATTATTATTATAAGATTGTAATTAGATTAATATGATAATTATATTAGAAAAGCTGCCATGGAAGTGATTAAATAATATATAAAAAATTAACTATTACCATAAACAACAGGATAGACAGTTCCTTTAACACCAGTCACCACAATGTTTGATTGCTCTCCATTTATATACAATGTCATCTCAACATGATCATAAGTAATTCCCTTTATTAATCAAAATACAATTTTATAATTTGAATACTCAAAAGTATCATACAATAAATGGCTTAAATTTATGATCAATAATTAATATCTAAACATTATAAATAATCACAACTACTGAGTTTAAGAATATTTTTGCACTGTCTTATATAATCTAACCATGATATCTCCTTCTTGGGGGAGGGGTGAAGATAGTTTTATAATTTGTTGTCCATTATGAAAAACAAATCCTGAATCTGTGAAAACCCAAGACTTTTTATCTCGCCCTAGAGGCACTTTGTCTAAGTCACATGTGCTGGTAGCTAAACCTATACCCCAAGATCCTTGATATGTGATTTAAAAACAATTTATAAACTAATCTTATAACAATAAAATTTCAATATATACAATTACATAGAAAAACCAATAATGAATTTCACCTGAAGATTGAAGTTTAGCTTCAAAGTAAGCCTTGCTTTGATGAATAGGAGCATTTGCTGTAGCTGCACCTGATCCACATATTCTATTGCCATTCTTAACTAAAACTACATCTTGCCCTTTATTTTAACATATGAAAAACTTTTTAAAATTAAATTTTTTTAGTATTTTTTTGTATTTAACCGGCTTTGTCGGCTTCCAATTGAATTTCATTATCTAAAAGACGTATTCTTCCGATGTCAGAATCAGAATTTCCGAAAAGCCGAGAACAACAAAAATAATTCATTTCTTAAAATAAAATATTTTAAATAAAAATACTAAAAATATACGAAAATTGTGAAAACATATTTTTATCTACACCGTAAGAGAAGCAATACTCAAATGTCAATTGATGGTTAAAAAAATCGAAACGAAAACAAATAAATAATTTTATAAGCATAATTTTCAATATTTTATAAAAACCATATAGTTTTTATAACTGAAAATATTGAAGCTATTATTTTTTTAAACATTTTTTTACGTATAGATTAAAGAATTTAGACTCGAACACTTATACAAATGAAAAAAACTGAAAAGAAATTAAAATTTAAAGCTTATTTTTGGTTGAAATTGGTGCAGTGACTTTGAACCTCACTATTTAAGTGCAACTTTGAAATGGATTAAATTTATATATACAATACAAGTGTTTTCATCAACTGATTGCAAGAAATAAGAAAAAGTAGAAAAGTTAAATTTTGTTCAAATACTTCCAAAATAATTGAATATTAACAAATTTTTAGAAACACGAAGCGACTAAATACAGGAAGAATAACTATTCTAAATACTTTCAAATCTTTTTAAATTATTGCAAAATACCGGTTAAGAAAAAGAAAGATCATAAAATGGCTTTATTAAAGAAGAACATTTTTAGCTTAAAATCGCGATTTTTTCGACATAGCGTGGTGGAAAAAATTTCATAGAATGTTATTTTTTAAAATGAAAAAAATTATCCAATTTATTTAAAGAAAGCACCCGTATTTCAAACAAGCTTGCCACAAGCAATTAAAAAATACCTTGTTCATTCACCTCAACATTACTCACTTAAGGTCTACAAAAAAAATCTACAAAAAAGATCAAAAACATTATTCTTTGTCAACTAGACATGATTGTTTTTAAAACAAATAACTTGTTGAGCACGCTCAGATAAAACATCATTGGTTTGGAATATGAAAAACATGGGGACTTGAAAAGAGCACCACCCCAGTCAAAGGGTTTGCAAATGCTTTGAACTCGTCTATCAAAAACACATTTCAAAAAGATTAATGAAATTTGCCAAGCCTCCAGTCAGAATGCTCCGTAAAAAACTCTTTTTCTAAATTTTGTTTAAATTTTTTGGGAAAGTTGAAAATTTATGTCAATTGATGAAAAGCATAAAATGGTTATGTTTTGAAATTTAAACTTTAAGAACTTTTGAAGTTCTACTTCTTAATTCATAATGAAAATAATCATGGCTAAAACTGATATATCCAAGAATCCCTTAATAATCTGAATAAAACATTTGCACGCATTTTTAAATCAAAGCTCAACCATAAATCAAGAAAAAATAAACTTTTGCTTTCATAAAAAAGTCAATCTAGAAAAACTTACATTCATTTGAAACAAAATATTCTGAAACTCACTTTAAAAATTTACATCGTTGTAAAAGATTTGAAAAAGTTCAAATTTAGTACAGGAATAAGTTATGTTGATATGTCTCACAATTACATTGTTTAAACTCACTTCAAGTTTAATTACTTTAAAAAGTTGCAAACGTTTTTTAGTGTTATTGACATCTATTTCTTAGATAAATAAATAATTGCCTTTGATGCTAAAGATTTTATAGCCAATAATGCAAAGTTTAGACATTAATATCACTTCAGCAAACTTAATTATCATGTTTTAATTCAATCAATATACCTTAGCATCTTTATGTTGCATATAACAATGTGTGAATACTTACAACAAAAAATATTGATTTAATACATAAATTAATTCGGAAAATTTCAAAAAAGAAAATATATCCACGAAAATATGAGAGTTGTATAAGTTTTCACCGTTTTTTGGTAATTAACGAACGAATCCCAGTATTTTAGTCTATTTACGATATATAAATTTTTAAAAAATAGTTGCGTAAAGTAAAACTGAAAAATCTAATTTAAAATTAATAAAAAAATGAAAAAAACGAAAACGCATATCTAATCTTTTCGCACTAATTTAATTCATCCAATTACAGGTTAACTCAGTCAAATATCATTTGCATCAACCTGAGCTCAATATTTTGCACAGAACCTAACAGAAAAACAGCTTATTTTTTACACAAAAACTATAAAATTTTTAAATAATTTTTACAACAGAATAGCTATCATCACTAGGTATTTTGCCTCATTGTCGCATTGTCGCTTCCATCTCCACTTCACCCTCTTTGTGTGCCCATGCACATAATCTTTTTTTCCCTTTTCCATAATCGAATATTGCCGCCATTCAAATATTTTTTACAAACATTTATGATTATGTAAGTTAAAACGTATTGAAGAATCAAGGGTTTTATTGACGTTTTAATTATTCCTTTGAAAGTACTTTGCATAAATTTGCTTTTCAATTAAGATAAAAATAGAGAAACTTTTCCAGTTACCAACAGATTGGGTTGTGTCAACTTTTTAAAAAGGTGAAAATTAAATAAAAATTCATTTCAACAAACGTTTTACAACGCTAATCCGCAGTCTTCAATGCCGAAACCCATAAACTTCTAAGATCTTGCTTGGCGTTTGCAATTGCAAAATTTCAACGTTCCCGTTCAGCTGAAAACTTTTTCATTTTTAATTCAGTATTTTTCATCCATATAACAAAAATTTTTGTTGTATGCTACTTATAATATAGGCTGTAAATTATAAA
The DNA here is from genome assembly GCA_964035795.1 of Pterobdella sp. o SKG-2022. Taxonomy (NCBI): domain Eukaryota; kingdom Metazoa; phylum Annelida; class Clitellata; order Hirudinida; family Piscicolidae; genus Pterobdella; species Pterobdella occidentalis. The sequence goes on from OZ038322.1 coordinate 11,396,837, forward strand.
AAAAACACAATTTTTGAATCAGTTTAAAATGCCTACGCGCCACTTATTAACTTGATATATCTTCATAATGAAATATTGAAATGAAGCTTTTATCTTTTAGTATACATGTTTATGGAGATATTGATGTGTTGTTATAGTTGAATGCATTTTCCAAGTTTTTTTAAATATTTAAATAAAATTTTTTAACATTGATTATGAGTAAAATTTCTTACTTAATCCATAGTTCAATGTGTAAACAAATTATGTTCTATCTTTTTGAATCATGCTCACTTGAGTTTAAGAAACCTTCAATATCTGGTTACTTTTTCCTCTAACCTCGGTCATATTCGCCTACAATAAAAACAATGTAGAATTTTTTAAAATAATAATCATTTGCTTTTTAAAAGCACATTTAAAGCTGAAAGGTAATTAAAAAATAATTCGGAAAATGTCTTTTCCCAATTATTTTTTTCGCATTAAATATACATTATATACATTTTTTGTGGTGAATAAAGTTCAATATAAATGTAACCATCATCAAATTGGATAAATATTTCTATTAAAAATACTTAGTAAATATAAGAATATTAGCCAGTATATCTTTTCGATATATATAAACCGCAAGATGAAACGATCGGCCTTCGAATTGGTCTCAGAAAAGTGTTCATTCCATGTGAAATATTCTCGAAAATTCTTTAACTACATACATGGAAGCTAAGACAATTGTATACAATTTAATCAAATTTTTGAATAATGCTTGCTGAACTAATCAAAAAATAATAATTTTCAACTTTAAAACTTGTGTTGAAGTAATTGTGTTAAGTATTATCTATAAAAATTCATGAAACTGAGCTTTTTATTTAGGAAATTTGATTGATGATGTTTTGATCTCAAAGGTGAGTTTTAAAAATCATAATTAAGTTTAAATGAATTTTTGCTTAATTGATTATGAGATTTTTCTAACTCCATTTTTCTCAATCTTACATTGAGGGGTTTTGTCTAACAAAATTTGATCAAAAATGTTTTATTCAACATATATTTTTGCATTATCAAAATATTTTAAAACTTTTATCACTACCATGAAACACAAAAATTCCTTAAAGTAAGCTTTTTTGAGTTGTAACAAATTCACGACTTGCATCTTAATAGAATTTTAAGTTATTTAAAAATACCCTTTTCGAAAAAAAATTTAGCGACTTTGACTGATATTTTAAAACCAAGCCATCAATCATTCAATTTTTAAAAGTTAAAAAATTATTTTCCTGTTTCCATTTGCTTTGCACCGAATCTTCCATTTTTTAGATTAAGCATTAAAATTATTTCAATTCAGCTAAACTATTCAGGTGAAATGAATCCTAATGAAAAATTCAAAAAATAAAAATGGTGAAATTTATATTTTTTAAAAAATAATGCTACAGATTGGTTCAATAGCATATACTGTGAATAATTCAAAAGCAATAATGTATAATTTAATCGAATAATGGATAGTTAAAACACGATAATAAATAATTAAATACGCTAGTGTTTTGATGGCATTTTGAACATGAATAAGTGAAATCAAAACATGAATAAAAAGATTTTATGTATGAATTATCTAATCACATTTTTAGCTTTCCTAATAAGTTAGGCACAGTTTCCAAATCAATGAGACTGGGTCATGATAGGACTGCAAAAACAGCATGCTCATGATTTTCATTTTTTGTTTAAGTTTATTTTAAATTAAAAAATTAACTTATTTTTGCAAATGACAAATTGTTTCGATATTCTATAGTATAATTTTGAAAATTAAATAATTTTTATACCGAAACATTAAATATTTTTTAAGAACAAACAATATCTTTTAAGAAAATCTCTCTAAACGATTTGCATTCAATTTTTTTCAATGAAGTCTAGTTTTTAATTATGAAAGCTTTTCGAAATTGAGCAACAAGTGCGAGGCAATTTAATTAATATGGAAAACCTGTGAAAATCTATTAATCACATCTCGTTAACTTCAACTTGTACTGAAGCTTTTGCATTGAAAGCAGAATTTCACTTGTTTAAACTGCACTAAGGATGCTTGCTTTCTATTGATTGACAAGGCATAAAAGTTTTATTGCTAAAAGATTTAGTATTTTAGTTAAAACGCATTAAAGAAAACAATTGCACGTTTAATTATATGCAAGCAATCTTACTTTGAACAAGTAGGTACCATAAAAACTACTTTGAAATAGAATGTAGACAGATTTCCACGAAGAAAATTATTGAATATTACATATATAATAAGCATTATTGGAAGACACCAATATATTATCGAAACTTTCTATAAAATTATTTTTTGGGTGATATCAATTTTGATAAAGAACATGATATATGACATGAACGTCAATATAGCATTTTGGGTGTATATTTATTAGATATTTGAGGTATGATAAAGTCAAGAGGTGATTATGAATTGATTGGTGGAAGACAGCGGGTTGAATATCTGTGGTTTTATAAATTATGCGTGCAAGCAAATTGATTCTTTTCTGTACTTGGGGAATACTATTTACCCAAGAGTACATTGTATGATCTAGCATAAATGTGGAGCCTACATTAACAAACTATGGAGTATATAAAGTCAATATAGATATATGAACGAAATATAAATAAAACTGAGTATATGTTCATTGAAATATTAAAAAAACATAATTGAAAAAGCTAATTATAATTAAAATAACGATCTCAAAAATGACTATTGAAACTTTGTAAAAGAAAGAAAAAATAGGGGTGAAACAAAAATGCTCAAAACAGCAAAATTACCTGGTGAGAGTGAATGATGCTTTTTTTAATTAGTTTTATTATAATCTATCTTGATGTACTGTGTCAAATTTTAATAATTAGTCTTTTCCATTAAAAACTTGATATAATACAAACATTATTCAACCAGACGAGTTTGAAGTAAGCTTTTTTTTGGCACTCAATTCTATTGAAAAAGGTAAGAGAACATTTTTTAATCAAATTTTTCGTTTTTAAAATTTTTCCCAGCCATACAGTATACTCAAAGAGGCAGTTAATATAATCTTTTCAATGATCACAGTTATATATTCTAGTTCAAATAGGTTGTATAAATTGGAAGTATATGAAATTATGAGTATATCTGTTTTCAACTAGGAGAATTAAATTTTCCATTTAATTTTGTTTTGAACACTTTTTTGACTTCCCATTTTTTGAATATTTAATAAAAGGCTTTTAAATTTCAAAAAAAACCTTTCAACTGATTAGAACTTATTTTAATATTGGAAAATAAAATAATTTAAATTATTTCAGAAAATTGAAATTGTTCCAGTTAATTATTCCAAAAATTTTGAATTTTTCAAACTGACTGTAGTTAAATGAAACATGAAATCTTCAATCAAACCTTGACAATACAAACTTCAAAAAATTATCTTCCACAAAGAAGTGTTTTTGAATGGAGTTACTTTGTTTGTTGAATATGAACAACATCAAAAATAACAAACTATACAACATCCTGGAAAGATACTTTCATCTTTATTTCTTTATTTTGGCTTGTTGTCAAGCAACTTATCTCAGAGCTGATGACTCGAGTTCCTTAGCTTATATCCGCAACAAGATTAATTGCAGTTTTATCAGCCAGAATGACAACAGCAACAGTAATCAAAATAAATATTTCAGTGCCAATTTGATTGATGAAAACAATAAAAAAAGGATGATTGCAAAAAGCATGTTAAATAATCCTAATCGTCAAAATAATACATGGTATAGTGAAATTATTGAAAAAGAAAATTGCATTAAGAGAAGAAAAATGTTGAGTTACTCAAACGAAAAAATACTATCAAATGAAATTTATTCTCTCAACAACAAGGGCAATCACAACTTCAGAAGCGAAAACAACTTTTTGCTGGAGCGAAAATATAAAATTAAAACAGCAGCGAGAAATGACAATAGTACCAATAAATTTAAGAAAAAAGAAAATTTTATTGAAAGCCGCCAAAAATTGAATTTTAATCTTTTTATCGATAAAATATCAAAATTTGAAAAAACTACATTTTCTTCTAAAAAGCTTATGAAATTGAGCAAGAGACATACCGCATCAATGATAGATGAGAAACTAATCTTTTTTGACGGAAGTGACCAATCTTACGCCATTTTAGAAACATGGCCACCATGTCAGAATCCAGTTTTTTCATATAAAAACTTCACATTTTCTTTTACTTTTGATATTGCATCGGCCAATCTAAACGTGGCAACTGGGTTATTGGTGTTAATGAGAGAGATGAACGAAAAAAAAGACAAAAAAGAAAACCAAAAGTTGATAAAAAAAAATGCTGGAAATAAAGGGTGGAGGAACGAATGTGGCGAACAATTCAATGAAGGAAAAAAGAAACGGTATAAGGAAGAGAATGATAGCAGTTTTTACGAGTTAAAACTTGTTGAGGGAGCTTTAAAATTAAAATACCGGAAAATATTGGAATGTGATAAAATGCACACAAGTAATAAAAATGAATTGAATCAAAAAAATTTTAGTCAAAAAGAAAAACAAAATTTTATTAAAATCACTAAAACTAACGAAACTTTTACACAAAATGGTAAGTTAATTAAGCGATTCAAAATGTTTCAAGGATTGCTGGTGACATCTGGAGGTATATTGAAAAACGAGGAGTGGAAGAGGATAGAAGTGAGAGTGGGAGAGAATCAAAAAGGACATTGGGTTGAAGTTGTGGTTGCAACACGATTGCAAGCCAGTAAGAGTTTCAGCTGCGAAGAAGATGGTGACGGCGAAGAATTGATTGAGATCAGTGATATAGTGGCTGGAAGGCCTCACAATTTTGCGAAAAATGATTCCAAAGCAGCATATATGAACGATAGTATTAATAACGGGAATAAAAATTTGCATCTTTGTAAACCAACAAGATTTGAAATTTATTTGGGAGGACATAAAACACCCGAAAGCAATTACAGAAACAATTACAGTTACAAAAATAACATTATCAGTACAAATGAAATAAAAATTAAACAAGGTCTTAGGGATAAAAACGAAGAAATAAATTACAAAAACCCAAACAAGCTAACTAACAAATTAAGTGAAATAAATAGATACAATCCTTATATCAAGATTGATCGCGAAAACAAAGAGACATTTCTTTCGAACATCGAGCCTACATTCCGAGGTTTTATGAAAAACATCAACACATTGGTTCACGATGTTAGGGATGCTTTTACAAGGCAGACTAATAATCTGGTTTACGTTGGAAATAGTGTAAAGGTCTGTTTGCTGCAAATAAATAATTTTTAATTACATTGAAGCATTTGCTTGGACATTTCATTGAAATTAAATAGAAATAAAATAAGGATTTAGATTTAAAAAATTTAATTGCAAAAAAGAATTAAAATGCAATAAAATTTTATCTCATAACAGTAAGAAAATTTGAATTTCAAATATAATTAGACTGAGCAGCGCAACAATACAATTTCTCCACACAATCGCTCATTCAGTAAAGAAAAACTTCCAAAAAATCAAAAATCTATTTCAACAGATGATGCCGTACGCTTCAGAAAATCTCCAACACGGTGACTACATAAGGAAAAAAATGCAAGAAGATTCATGCCAATGGAAGAAAGAATGCATGAATGGAGGTAGGTGTGTAGGAGATAGTAATTCTGCTTGTGACTGTACGGGAACTTATCATCACGGCACTCACTGCCAATATGGTAATTATGTTATAAAGCTTTTGGCGTTTTAGATTTCAACAAATGGTTTTAAATTTTGTAAAAGCAAGACATCAATTTTATTAAAAGTAATTTGACTTATAAATTTAGTTTTTTTTCGCATGAATTTATGTCTAAAGTTTAAGCAGATTCCACGTCAGCTTTAAACATTTATCATTCTTAGAGTACTTCTTTAAAATTTTCACTCTTTATAGGTATATTTTGGAAAAGATAATTAAGTATTGGGGAAGAAAATGCAATGGAGAAAAGATTGTGTATAAATGATGTAATGGTTGTCTTTAACGAGTCTTAAACTATTTATGAGGAAAAAGATATGATACCATAAAGTTTTAGATAAAAGGAAAACATTATATAAGAAATACAATCAATTCAAATTACATTGTTTTATAAGCATTAAACTTGAATTCAAATATAAAATCAAGCTATTTGAAACTGCATAAAAAATTAAAGTTGACTCAATTATCTGATCCGATTTGAATAAATTAAATATTTTCGTTTTTAAAAATTCTTCCTATCTATTTCTATACAAATGAACACATAAAAACACAAACTTTAACTATTCAATACTAAAAAAATTTCCAAGAATTTGAAAAACTTAGATTTCCATAAATGAAATGCTTGACATTGAAAACAAAAAATTCAAATTTTGATTCATTAGATAAAAATCTTTTAAATCATCAATGCATTATAATCACAACAAGTAGAAGTTTCATAAAAAACTTTTTGAATTATAATTTATAATTATTTTTCTTTTATTTGAAAATTAATCAATCAATGTCGTTACACGGTGAATCCAGATTTTTTGATTCTTCTATATCCTCCATGAAAAACAACTTTTTGGCTCTTCTTCACACGCGCAAGCATCACTAGATTCAAGTCTATAAAATTCAGATACTCAATGCGCATTGAAAGCTGTAATGATTTAAATCTTTTTAAAAATAAACACAAATAATATTTTTATTAATCCTTAAATCAAATACAGCAATCAACTTTTATTAGTTTCAATATCTTCTTTTTATTAATTTTTTAGTTTACAGTTTCCTTACGATCCCCAATGTTTGGGACGTGCCTCGGCACCTGATAAGCATCCAAATGGGCAACTTTTACTCACAAAATTCAAATATTTGTAGTAAAAACGCATAAAAATTTCTTTCAATATTTTTTGAATAATAAAGAAACATTTCGTGAAAAAATAATAAATAATTTAAAAAGGTATATAATAAAAAAACAGCTAAATTATATTTATTTGCTAATAGTCTGAATAATTCCGCATATTAACAACAAAGAAAAACCCTTGTTGGCTGCTATTTTGCTTGTGAAGAAATACTCAAACATTATTTGCTTCATATAATAAAAAAGATTTATGAATTTATTTATTAGGGAATGTTTTCAAAGATTTAGACAAACATTTGAAGTAATTTTTAGCCGGTTTTTTCTTTAAAAAGTTCGTTTGAATTTTATTAGTGACAAACTATGGAAACTTTTTTGTATCTTTCGAAAAGTCATCCAACACGTGTAAGTGAGTTTTTTTTCCACATCACGACATTTTCCATGGTTCAGTCAAATCCCTTTATTCTATTTCGTCTTTGTCTTGTGCAAAAAAAAACATAAAAACATTGCGGGTTTTAGTCTTCAAGTTTGAGTTTATTTATCAATTTTTAACATTATTTCGAGTGCTAAATATCACATTAAACTATGCTTTGAAGATTATATGAAGGATTAACTTTAACAATAGGTGTAGAAATCCATCAAAATACGCACCTGTGCTTAAGAAAAATACAAAGTAAAAATTTTCATTTGATATGAAATGATGTTTCCAAATGAACTATTTTAATGAAAATGTTTAGTTTTGTGAAAATTTCTTCATTTTTGGTGTATTTCAAATATGTATGTTAGATGTAGGAGCATTTGAAATTGATGGACACTATAAAGCATTTGGTTCACTAAATAAGAACAAGCTACAAATAAACAGTATGTAAAATTGAAAATAAAATACATCTAATTTAAAAAACCGTTCCATCTTTTTATTTGAACACCAATGCTATAAAACATTAAATTTTATATTAAATTGTTAAATAATCTTCAAATATTTCAATAATAAATACAACTCTTCAGCGCTGCGACGTTTAAAATTGAGAATGGAATTGAATTTTCAAAAACATTTGTAAACTTTATTGAAATTCTAAGATGGTTCCACAATGAGAGAAAAGTTTTTACCTGTAAAGCCTGAAATAAATTATTTTTTTGTTTTCATGAAATAATTTAATTTCCTATCCAATAAAACAAGTGAATGGAGACTTCCTAAAACACTCAAGTTTTAAAGGATTTATTTTTAAAATGCAAAAAAGACTGACTAATTTTGATTCCAATAATATATTGTCTATTGAATGGAAATAATTTATAGGGTTATTGGCTACCAAATCAATTGGAATGCCACTTTTCTCGGTATATGTTACAATTTAGGCTCAAAAACCAAAATGCTAAACGTCAAACATTTTGCAAACCTTTGAAAATTAATTATTTTATTTTTTTAAAATTTAAGCTGAAAATATCAAAAGAGTCTTATGAAAAAACATTTAAAAAATTAAATAATCGTCCGAAAATTGTCTCTAATGAGGAGACCAACAAAATAGTATTGAGTATTTGAATTTCAAAGGATCACATGCCTTAAGGCATATTTTCAATGAGCGTTAGTTATGAGAAGGCAATTATTCACACCTCAAAACCCTCAATCACCTCTATCACTTTTCTAATTAGCTAATTCTTTTTAATAAACTGAAATAATTTTTTCAAACTAAGAATTCCATCTTTATTAAAATAATTAAGAAGTGTTATCGTAAAATATTGGGCAATCTTGGAATAAAAATATTAATGATTTGAATAAAAAGCCTATTCAAAAGGCACATTTCCACATAATTATAACTTTTTGCTCTATGACTTTAAAAATATTAAAAAAAATTTTTTCACCTTTTTTAGAAAAAATCTTGACCTCAAAAAACATTTTTCGATAGATCAATTTTTAAATTTAAACCCAGTTATTCAGAAAAATTTTTTTTTCAAATGAGAAAAAATTAACATAACGCTTTGTTAAAAAACTAAACAGTTTGAAAAAAAATTAAAATCGTGTATTTTTCCTCCTACTTAAGAAATCTTTGAATCTTGACATCTTAAGAAAATAGATACCAAATAAAAACGTTTTTGAAACATTCAAAATGTATAGAAATACCCAGACAACACTTGCTTGGACGACTAAGCACACAGGGCTTGCATTGAAGCTTATCAAGTGAATTTGTGACCCATGGCCACCTAAAGACATACTCTCATACGTTTGTTTGCAAATTGATGTTTATCATAGAAACTATGTTGGGGGTTTTGTTAATATTTTTGAAATAAAATGTTAATTCGTATTTACATGCTAGAAAACATTATAATTTTTGAACTGCTGTTTATAGAGGGTCACAAAAGATGTGCTTTACAAGCTTTATATGAAAAATTCGATAAAAGCCTTGAATTTACTGCTCAACAAACGTATAGAATTTTCCAAATTTTATTTGCTGTTGGTTCTGAAAGTAAGTATACTAAATACATTTTGGCAGAAAAATTTTTTCCAAAGGAACATTCTTCAAGTTTATAATGAAGAATATTTTCTATGCATGAAAACTAATTGAAATTCAAAGATATTTTTTGATAATTATTTTTGATTGAGAGTATGATGTTTGAAGTTGCAAAAATTTAAATTTCCCAATTGCAAATACAATACAACCTTTAAAACGCTGCGCAAAAAACTCCAATATTTCAATATGAATTGAAAAATTGCAATTGAGCAAAATTCTGAAACAACAGAAGAAGCGATTTTCTTTATTGTCTTTTTATTTCTAAAGCAACAATTATTTACTTAAGTTCACATTTAGTGGTAGCAAAGTTGGAAATAATTATTTCCTATTTAAACAATTTGGCAAACATCAGGTAGACTTCGTTTATTTTAGACGTTTAGAATTGACTTTATTTTTAAGTCTAATTAGACAGAGCAACTTTAAGATTGTTTTATTAGTCAATTTGGCTATTTGTTGTTTTCATTTGGTTCAGTTGAAAAAAAATGAAAAATATTATGTTCTTCTTTCTAAAAAATAAATAATAGATTAATTATTCCTTTATTAATTAAACAAGCAACCACTTTTCATACCTAAATAAAAAATGATGAAGATATATAAGATTCAAAAAATTGTTCAATTTTTGAGTATTTTTCTTTAGCAATATATTTACAAAAAAAATTCTGGCTAGATAAATTTACTGAAAGATACAAATCTTTGTTTTACTTTAGGCTCACTTTTAGTATTGTCTTGATCGCTCTGTTAGTTATAAGTAGATAATATTACTAATATATAAAAGTTGAAAAATATGTTTTTTCATAGTATTAAATTTAGTTTATGAATTTCTTTGAATGTATTTTTTTAAAAAACAATAAAAAGTGAATTAAAATTTATAGTTGAATTTTAGTGGAAGATTTAAAAATGCTTGAAAATGTTTTTCTTTTCAGAATGTCTTACCGCTTGTCACGTTACAGTAATGTGTCCATCGGAGAGAGTTTTAGGAGAATCTAAAGAGAACATATATTGTTTTATTGGAAATATTTTCAAAAAAAAAATTCTATGTTTTTTGTATCTTCAAAAATTGATCTAAAGTTTGATGAAAATTTGCATTTAAATTCAAAACTATTTGAAGAAAATACTTAACGCGTAAGAAAACTTGCATGGAGAAATATAAAATGGGTCATATAAAGATGGGCTGGAAAATTGTGAAATCAAAGTTAAGGCATGTTTCATGTAGGAATTTAGGAGTCACTGAGAGAAGCCCCAACGATGATGGATCATTATTGGATTGTACCTGCAACCAAAAAGCATTACAACTATTCTATTTCATATTCTAACATTAAATTGACACTTTCATAGTTCGGTTATGAATTTTTTTTTCCAACGTTTAGGGCAGCCTTTGTTCAATCTGAATTAGTTTTTGGTAATTGATATTTTCTAAGATAAGTTCATGAAATATATTTAACACTGTAATTAGACTGAAAAATCAAATGGAAAAACTTTTTGTAATATCAAAAAGAATAAGAAGAATCAAAAATTATTTCTTTTATAACCTTCAATTTACAAGATTATCTTAATCTTCAAAGTATTCCAAAAAGATAAATAATGAGCTTTCTTGTTTCAAAGGCAGTTTCATCTATTGGAAACGTTGACATGAAATTAGCGCTGAGATTATAAACTTAAACTGAATATACCAGTTTTTATTTTGAATTGGAACAATTAGAAAATGGTTATTTCAATGAAATTTTGATTAAAGTTTTATTTGAAAACTGGAAATTTCTGAGACAGGTGTTTGATAAAACACTAATTTGAATTCGTTTAAAACTTCCCTTATAGATTCAAAAGCAAAATACTTTCAATCAACATACTATTTTGACATTTTTTTTCCCAAAGTTTCAGAATCAATTGATCAAAAAAAACTTTTTCACAATTTAAAAAATTCAATTCAAATTATTGCAATAACATTTTTAATACTACACAGACTTGATATATTCTATTCAATTTAGAATCATTCTATTACACATTATGGGTAAAGAAGTGCATTAAATGTTTTTAAATTTATCTCTATCGAAATTTACACAACTGCCGGTAAATAAATACTTATTGGTGTTTCAATTCAATTTGGAAACATTTTTTAGAGACATTTTATGTATCTTTTTTTTAAATTCATATAAAAATATATGTATCTAAAATCTTCCTCATTTTACGATAAAAACCGAAAAAATTAATTTTGGAAACAGCTAAACACGAAAAAAATCTCTAAATTTAAAATCAAGGTTTTATTTATAATATAATTTGCCTTTAACTTGAAAATTGTTTATAAACTTTCGAAAAATAATTGTTTGAAGTGAGATCTGACGTTGAACTTTCGCGACTATGAAGCTTCTTGAAATTTACTGCTGAAGTTTTGAAATGAAATTTTTTTTGGTTTCTCACACCCCAAATAAACAATATGCTTCTGTTATTTATATAGAAATATTATTTTAAAAAAACTAATTTGGTTATTTATTTCATTTAGAAACGCTTCTACATTTAATGCTTTTAATTAGAATTTTTTATTTAATTTATTTAAAAGTTGGATTTCATGAAAATATAACTAAATTTTGTGTCGATTAATTTTTTCATTATCTCGAATAAGGATATTTGAGATTCAATACTTTGCATCGCTTATGACAATAATTTTTCAAATCAACTTCTTCAACTTTTTCAAAAAAATATTTGCTCAGCCACTCGTTTATGCTTTAAAAGCTTTATGTAATATCTATTATGATTTTCTTTTTGGCAACTGAAATACATCGCTTGAACTTATGCTCTAAGCGTTTTCCTAAAAAATTCGGTGTGAAAATCGTAATAAGAATCATTTTTTGCAAGTCTAATGCTTTCAAACTTCATCTTATTATTTCCTAATCATCATTTTTCGAAAGTCGAAGCTGTTCGAGTTAAAAATAATTAATTTTTGAAATACAAGTTTTTTGGAAAGGTCTTGGAATAAACTTTGAAGAGATTTAAAATCAAGCACTTTTTCAATAAAATATACCACTCTTCAGGCCAACCTAGAGGTACTAAGTTTTTTCACATTAACAACAAAAAACTAATACTAAAAATATAAACAAGCTAAAAATATTTGCATTCTTATTAGTTATTTCTAGAAAATTATTTATCATTATTACTACTGAGTTCCCCAATTGTATTATTAACATATAGCATGTAACTTATGCAATAAAAATGCTGAATAAGACGATAAATAAGGGAAGATAGAAAAAATAATAGTATCAGATTGGAAAAACAAATATAAAAAGGTAGTTAAAGGGAAAAATTGAAATATTGAATAAGAGATTTTATGTTAGATATGCAAATATAAAGTAAAACAAGATACTTGATAAGAGTGCTGTTAATGTCTTTAAAAGTTTTTTAGCATTTTAACTTTTATTATTTCAAAATTTAAACAAATTATAAATTTTAAACAATTCTCTTTATATAATCAACATTGGTTAAACGATACAAGATTCTGTAAGACTCCGTTAACAATTTTCAAAAGAACAAAGCTTTTTCAACATCGCGTAATACATTACTACCAGCTTATAAATTATTTTTTCTTAGTTATTATTTGAGTTGTATCTTTCGAAGTAGCATAGTTTTGGCACTTCAACTTTTCGGCTATTTTAACAAATTTATACCGACGTGTCTAAAGAAGCTTTTGTCTTGAACTTTTTTTTTTATTAAATAGGAAAATAATATATTATTCAAATGCAAAAAAAGAGCTTTATTTTATAAATTTAAAACTTGATTTCCTTAAGAATCATTCTGAAGTGAAGTTTTCAGAATTTTTTATTCAGTTTTCCAGTGATATTTATGACAGTTGTGGTTAATAATTTTTTTACTATAGAGCGATAATCATTTAAATAACTTGACATTTTTTTTTGTAAACTGAAACAGTAATAAAGCAATAAAATAAGATTTTTTGAAGTTTTGAAAGAGTCTGTACCTCCGAAAGTATATATGACACTAATTAAATAGTCAGGGCTTATTATTCACGCATAAATTGGACAAGGAGGATGATTGAATCTGGCGAAGAATACTTTTATTCAATTGTTTCATACCGATCAAACAGTTCGCTGATACAAATTTTTATATTGTTTGACGTAACTAAGATTTTTCTGTAAGAAATATGAATTTTTTAGATTTTTAGAGCCAGATTGGGCACTAGAGGAAAGAAGTACATATTATCTGGTGTTGAAACTATGATCTGGCAACATTTAAAACAGATGTAGAAATGTTTTGATTTTTTTTCAAAAATCAACGCCTTGGATTCACTGTTGCTTTTTTGACAACATTATCGCTTTACATCTTGTATTAATCTACTTAAATAGTGCTAATAGAAATCGGTGTAGTTGAGAAATTATTAGAGCCCATTAAATAGAATGATACTAAATTTTTCTCATTTAAATTCATTAATTATAGAAAATGTTGTAAAAAAGAAATATTTTGTTGATTAAAAACTATATATTAGAATGAACCCTTTTAAAAATCCATGGAGACATTGTAATAAAGTGAAAACTTGTAACAAATGATGTAACACTAGATGTAAAACGAAATACTGGAAACAAAATAATTATTTTCAATCAGATTTTTGCAAGGCTTCAGCATTGTGCCATTTACATGAAGCTAATGTAATGCTGAAATTTATCTAATAATACCTCTTTCATCAAGCGATTCTCTTGCATAAATAACTTTCCAGATAGTATGTTCTACAGCATTTCGTATCATGGTTTAATTTCGAGCAACATGATTCTAAAAGCTGAAAAAAAGAGTTTTTTCTCAAAAATTGATCAAAAAATAAAAAGATTTCGAGCAAAAATATCAGAAAAATAGCTTGTTTCATTCGTTTTAAAAAAAAATCTATAAAGTAGGCTGCAAATTAGATGATTATACCTAGACTATCTTTTTTGATATATTCCAATACTTTTCAAAAGTATGAGAAAAAAGTCTCACACCAGCAATGGGGTTTGATCCAAACGACATAGAAGGGTCTACATATTACTATGGCTTGTTTCAGATCTTATTTAAAAACTTTGTCAAGAAATAAAATTTTTTTTAGCTATAACAAATTTATTGCGATATTTTTTATAAAATACTTTTTACAAACTTATATTTGAAATATTGTAACATTGAAAATGTTGCAATAATCTTTGTTCATCCAACCTTGGGAAGAAACAAGTATCGCTTGAAAGAAAGAATCACTTGAAACATTTTTAAGCTGCAAAACCTCAAAAATAAGTTATTAATGTAGCGAGAAACAAATGACCAATCTGCGAGTGTTAATTAGAGAGAGTGCTTAGTACTTCAAAGTGGTAGATTTATTCTAATTAAAATGATGTTTTAAATCTTTTTCATAATTCTATTTTGCCAAAAAATAATTTTTGTTCATTATCAGTCACTATTGAGAATGGAAATGAATTTTTAAATAGAAAAAATGTTCAAATGGTTATTTTTTAACCTGAATGTAACGTGATAAGTCTATTCAGCCACGCATGCCTCTTCACAAAACGAAGTCGTAATTGCATTTCTTCATTACCATTTTGTGGTTATTTAATAAATACAAAATTCGGAATATTTTATTTAGTACGTGAAGGATCAAGATTGATAAGTTGATTTTTGAATAAATCTCTTTCAAGGTTTCATTTGGGTTTTATGTATAAAAATATGTTTTTAGAATTTGATTGCTATCTAACTAAATATCTTTTTAGAAAGTTTCATAATTTCATGCTGGTCCAAATTATTTTATGAAAATTTTTGTATGTTTCGGAGTAGTTCAAATACAATAATTATAGCCCTTCAGAAAAAACTTTCAAAAAAACCTACTTTATAAATTAAATATCTTCATCGATGGAAAATGAAGAATATATATAATATTCATACACTATTGCAAAATAACGTTGGAAAATTTATCAAAGTTGTACCGATCTTACAAATATTCTAATTTCTCAGAGAACATTCCAGCTACTGCAACCTTTCCGGGCAATGGCATTCTTCAATTGGACCTTTCACAAAGTCAAGACGTTTTGATATCGAATTTCGAAAAAATATCTTTTTATTTCAGAACCGAACAAAAACACGGCCGACTTTTCTACTCTGGTTTGTTTGAATTATTTTCATGCTTGAATAGATAAACAAATAAACAGATTTATGCGTGAATAAATGATTGGATGAATAAACATAATGAAAAGAAACTAGACAGACATGAAAAATTGTTTGATTTATTATTATGAAAGTTTCTTGAGAGTGGAAAATTTAGAGGTTACCCGGCGAAAAACTATTTACAGAAGTCGTCAAACGTGCGAACTTTACTCATTTTACAGTGCTCTAAATATAAGAAGCTAATTATAAGCAAATAAAATAATATTCAGCCAAATAAAAAATAAATAATATTTTTTGATTAGTTCAAAATATTTTACAAAGAAAATTTTTTTAAAGCTGAGAATCAGATTTATAAATCTTGCAGAGCATTAATTTAAAATTTACAATAACTATATGCTTGAATAAAATTTAATGGAAAAAACATTTATCAATTTTTCTTCTCAAATACCGACAAAGCTTAGCTGATCAAATGAAACAAGTTGAAAGAACTTTATGCCATTAAATAAAAATAATTCAACAAGTGTTGAAACATGGAAATAAAATTTTCATTTTTGCAAATGTCTCAAAAATTTAATTTTTAAGATATAAAATCTCAAAAACATAATAAGGAAAGACTTATTTCTACAAATGCTCTAACAAAATTAATTTAAAAATTTTAAAAACTTAATTACAAAATTCCAAAATATATTTTTTTTCAAAAATTCGTTTTAAATAAGGTTTTTTATAATATTTAATGAACATTACAAAATAATTGAATTTTAAATAACGAAACTATTACATGCCCGTTGGAATAGAAGAAAATCATAGAATTCTTAAATTAAATAAACTGAAATCTTATAAACTCTTGAAATGCAGGCTCCAAAAGAAGCAGCCTAACAATAGAATTAAAAAATTCCTTCATATATGTCATTATGGCTACAAAATTAGCTGGATCTTCAAATCTTAAACTTCTACTCGATCAAAAAAAAGTTTCCGACGGCTTTTGGCATTCTTTGGTGCTAACCAGACACGCGAAAGAAGTTAGTGCTGTTACTCTTGATTACAAAGAATTTACTACATAAATTCCATGTTTGACTCTTTGTAAGTAAATAATTTTTAATATTAAAATTTTCAGTATTTAAATTTTCATTCAATGTGTATGGATTTAAGTTTGTTTTTTAAGAGTTGTTATCTTAAGTTGATTGAAACGTGTAACTTGATGCGGACGCCTTTAAACCGTCAAGAATGGGAAGAATTTAATGGAGTTGAGTTTGTTTGACAAAAGTATTGAAAAAATGATGAATGAAAAATTTTATATGAATAAAATATAGGAAGTTTGAAAACGGTTTTAGCGCTAAGATGCAGAATGTTAAATTTGGGTCATCATAGGATCTGATTGGAGGAGATTGAGTAGATCAACTTTGTAATATGAAAGCTTATAACTAATAAAACGTTGAAAAACGCGCTAAAAAACTAGGTTTGAAAAGTTTTTTGAAGTAAAAACTGTTTTCAAAAAGTTATTAATCCGAGTTTCAATTAGTGTTTTTTCATTGATAGTTTTTCAAGGTTCTTAATCACTAAGAAACCGTTTCATTCCTTAAAAATGTATTTCATTAAAATTAAAAATTTGCTATTAAATAAATTTATTATTTTATGTTTGAAGTTGAAAATAAATTTTTGATAAATTTGAAAATAATTCCTTTAAGAATTTGCTTCATTTTGGCAATACTTACTTGTGGGATTTGCATTTGTATATGGTTCTTTGCCTTTTTAACCCTATACATTGGGCGATTGTCTACATACATATAACTGCGAAGAAAATAATATTCACTTGTTTTTTTCTTTGTTGTGTGTTTTTTATGAATGTTCAGCATGGAGTTTTGTCTTTATGTGTGCCTTGTGTGTTTGTGTGCTCAATCACGCAGTTGATGTTTTATGTGTACATTAGTTCACGCGTAATTAGCTTTATGTCTACTTTTATTGAATGTATGTTTCAAAAATCAAAATTGCTTTGATTTAAAAAGTTTTTTAACTTTCCACTTTTTATATTTTTCTTTTAATTTTGCTCATTTCAGAGCGCATCTGGACATTGTTTTTGTTGCAATACTTGATCCAATTTTAGATGCCAAAACCTAAAATTTTTTTTGCTCTTTATAACGATTTTTCATATAAAAATGAAAAATTCTCAATAAAACAAAATATATGAAAAATCTATTCGAAATTCAATAATACTGAAAAGATTTTTGAAATTTTATCAAAAAATGATTTGGCATTCAAGCATAATGGATGTCCAATCACTTTTGTAGCATTTTCAAGACTAAATTTCTTGAAATCTTTATGATAGTTATATTTTAAAATATCTTTCATTATAAATCGTTATTAATATTTAATGAAGATAGTTTTCAAATAGGCTTTAAAATTCATTTATTTGAAAAAGATTTAATTTAAAGAACTCAAGGAAATTCTCACATTTGATCGTGTTCAATTTCATATATCTTCTAAAATTTGAATTCAAATTGGACAAAAATTGATTAAATTAAAAATAATTTTTCGCAAAAAATTTTCATATGAAGCCATCCATGAACCTTACATTTGATATAACACCAAAATATTTTTACACCTCGATAGAAGGTTTATAAATATAAAACACCAAACCATCAAGAATAGGATGAAAGTTGTCTGCAAACAATTTGCTAACATGTTTTTCTCTATTGAAAACGTCCACTAGAAGTATTTGGGTCATTTTATCTTGATCTCCAGCGTCATCGCATCATTTTATTTCCATATCTCCTACTCTAACTTGATTTATTTTATCATCTGCGAAGATCTAAGTTTTTACGGCATTTTTAGCTTCTCTTCGAATTTATTCTGACTTGGCTACTTAATCAAAAATGTGCTAGCGATTTTTAAGGAGATTATTTTGACATTATGTGAGGAACTTGAAGATTTAATGATAGTTTAACTATTCATTATTTCCTTTCATGTGACAATTGTCTCTAAAGTTTTTTTTGTTTTTAAATCTTTTGTTGACATTTTAGTAAATGAGGTTTGTGAGTTTAATTTATAAAATTGAAGTTCAAAATAAAATCTTTAAACCAAATCCTTGAAAACATTTCCCCATTGAAAAAACCCCGTCTTTAAATGTTATTCCAAACAAATCCCCATACTTGAATGTATTGATTTCATTTAATTCTTTCAGCTTATGAATGGAAGAGGAATAATCAAGGTAAGATAAATGTTTTATATCTCATAACTTCGATTTAATCGTTTTTTATATGTGGATGGAAAGCGTTATAAAATCTCAATCAACGGAAAACTTTTCTTTTAATTCACAAAACAAAGTCATCTAGAATTCCATCCACAATTAATTTCTGCAATACTATCGTGTTTGATTCTTTATATTTTGTATTTATCAATTATTTTTTGCATCTGATCAGTCTATTCAAATGAATCAGAATAATTGCTCGTTAAATTTCTTAATTCTCACTTCTATGTTATTAATATTCATACTATGCTCTTATTTGGTAGTATGTTTTTCAATTGTTGCTTAGCCTTTGCTTATAATGCAATATTAGGCAATCAAATATCTTTTTATTACTGTTTCCAAAGTAAAAGTTCTTAATAAAAACCTTATGTACACAATATAATGAATAGGTTCTAAATCTTCAGCTTTCTTTATTTTTGCAACCATTTCTTCAATGAAAGTTTAGCGTTACCTGGACTCACACTAATATCTATCATTTTATAAAATAAACTATTTTGAAATTTATTAAGATGTCACGAAGCATTTCCGTTAGTCAAACACATTAGCAATTGATGTATAGAAATACGTTTGTATGCTTCACTTTGTAATGTGAGTATGGTTTACAAAAAGCTTAGTCACATTTTAATGAAATTTTTGAAAAAAAATTTTTTTTTAATTAATTTTTTTGAGTATGAAAACAATACGTGATAATCCTTATTAAGTTTTGATATTAAATTTTTTGTAAATATGTATAAAAACTATCATACTTTCAAATTATATTTTCACAAATTGAAAAACAAAAACTTAAAAAATACAAACATTCACTCATGTGAAGTTAACAGTGGAAATACCAGACCAGTCACAAAAGAAGACAGCAAGTATGGTGAATACAATGACCCATCTTGAAAGCCAGTTCATTTCCATTGGAGGTTTCAGCAGTTGTATCTCTAACTTTCATAATGATGAGCACGTTTTCTCTAATGAACAATGTGGTTCTTTTTTAAAAACTCAAATAAGAAGTTATAATGCGCAGTTTGATAAGGATAAATACTTTGAAAACGCCAAAAAATCAAAAAGCATGGAAAATATCTACTTGCATAACTCGAACAATGACTATGTTTGTTGTTCCGGTGAAAATGATTCCAATTTTAAAAATGGGGCGTCTGTAAACTTAGCGGGGGTCGGAGAGCCTCTAGCGTGGTTCAAAGGATGTCTTAAAGAAGTGGGTTTTATTTGTTTTTAATCATACCTTGCAATTTTTATTTTGTTTTTAATTTGTTGAAAGTTTTGACGTACAAGCGGTGTCAAGCAATAAAATGAAAGTATGCTTTGAATTATAGAAAAAAGGCAGAGAATGAGAAAATAATATTCTCAGCTGTTATGCTTCAGTGTTTGATTATTAGATTACGATAGAAATGAAGCTATATTATGCAATATTCATTATTTAATATAATTTTCCAAAAATTATTCAGATATCAAACTAAAATAAAAGATATTCTGCGTGAAAGTTTCAAAATAATTTAGAAATTTTACTCTGTTACCTTTAAATTAATTATTCACAATGAAACTTTTTCTGCTTTAAAAACTTAAAGAATGTTTTCTATTTATTTGCTGAAATGTGAAAAAATCTTAGCATACTAAATTATTATTTATGACTATTTCTAAGGCCCCGGTTTTAGTTCTATTCTCTGCCGTAGAGTTTACTTTTTGCTTTTTGTCCCTTGTCTTATCGTTTTCCACAGTTTTACTACATGAACAGAATTTATTTTTCAGGTCATTTGAACAAATTTTAAATTTATTAATTTTTTTTCTCTTCAGTACGAAATAATTCTTTATTAGCCAAAAAACTTTTGGCAATACCTATTAACAATTCAAATATTTCAGTGGCAAGTAGTTGTTTCTAACCAAAACATCATACATTCTTTTGAAAGTTTTTTCTTAGCTCGGGCTTTATCGTCTTTCAAAATGAATTACGGTCTAACGTTCTTGCGCTTTATTTTTCCATTTTGCTATAAAAAATTCTAGTTTTTTTGACTTTCTTCAAACGACATAACAATTTCCATCAAAAAAATTTACATACTTGGTACATTAAAAATGGCTTTTCATTTTAGATTAAAAGCCGAAATATTTTCTAAATAAATGTATTATTTCATAAATTGAAAAAATATGTAATATTTTCATAAAACGTTGAAATTATTTATGGACCTTTAGGTTTAATGCTTGAGCGAAAACAGCTGCAGG
Organism: Pterobdella sp. o SKG-2022; assembly: GCA_964035795.1. Lineage (NCBI taxonomy): Eukaryota > Metazoa > Annelida > Clitellata > Hirudinida > Piscicolidae > Pterobdella > Pterobdella occidentalis. The sequence continues at coordinate 11,417,717 of OZ038322.1, forward strand.
CAAAGTAAAAGCATCTCATCTGCTCACGACTCTTTTATTGAATTCAAAGCCACTCTTTGAGTTGCACATATTGATAATTGAAGCATTCTTTAACATCAAGAAAAAACTAATGATTGTTAAAGAAATATCTTTTGAGCCTTTCAATGCAGCTTTTGCAAAAGCTTCAAAATTTTCGTCTAAAATTATACGTTATTATTTTTGAGTTTATTTTTCACTGAAAAAAATGTTTTTAAATATTGTTATGCTGTAATAAAAGTTACGTAAAAATCATATAATTCGATGCCTAGTTCTGCACGAGGTTAATTTTCTTTAAAGCTGTTTCATTTTACTTTTTTGTTTTCAATAATGTTTTATCAATGATATTAAAATTTCATTTAAACTCCTTTAATTTTGGTTTGCTCATTTTTTTGCTGAAAAAATTCAAATTTTTTCAAAACCCAAATGATTTTTCTTATTATCTTTTCAACCAAAAAGTCAATTTTTAATTAAATTTTTGAGCAGCATTCTAGTTGCATGTATGTAATAATCTCTTGCCACAACTATTTGTTCTGCGTCTTTACACCTTTCTTCTTTCAATTATGGCAAGTTAAAAATTTCTTTTTGAAATTTTCAAACACTTTTTAACGTGAGAAGACAACTGAAGTTTTATTTTGCGAATTAAAAATTTACTTTTTCAACCTCGATTCGTTGACCTTCTTCTCATTTACATTTTGATATGTTCCATCGATTATAATTGTTACTGTTTTATTACCTCTATGAAAGTCTATGGCCATGAATATTTCTAGAACTATTTCATTTTATTTAACATTTATTGTTATGTTTAAACTGTTTTGTACTATTTTAATCATAATATTTAAATCATTTGAGTTAGTGAATTCAAATTTATATCATTAAATGTATTTAATTTATTTTATTTTTAAAAATAAAATTAAATATTTTTCTTTCTTCATTTTGTTCTTTCATCTTTGAACTGCTCCGTTTTATATTTTCAAAACCATTTCAAAGGTAGTATTAAAATCTGACAATTTGTTTTTCGATGTTCTTTCTTCGTCTCTTGATACGAATGACGTGAACAACAAAATAGAAAACAACTACAACAACACAACACAATATATGTTTAAAACGTTCGGAGAAGTTATATTCAATTCCTGCGATGATATTTTCAAAAGTTTAAACGGAAAATCAATAAACAATAGTAACTTTAAAAACTCCAAAGAAGACAATATTTTGATGAGAGATTCTGAAAATCTTGTAAAAAAACTCAAAAATATGGATGAAGAAAGAAACTTCAAAAACGTCGATAAAAATGTGCTCACATTGAATGTAGCACCAAATCGCATGGAAAAATTGAATGTTACAGGACAGTCGCTAGAAGGTTTTGCTGCGTTGAGTCTGTCTTTTAAAACTCGTGAAATGAACACAGTTCTGATGCTTGCTCAATTGGAAACACATTCTTTAAAACGTGATAGAATACAGAGAAACAAGAGGGTTCTGATCAAAAACTTTGACATCAATGACGACTCGCCTCCTGTTTATAACCATGAAAACATTCAAAGGCAGTTCCTGGCTTTGGAACTCATAGATGGTAAAGTTTTTTATTGATATTTAGTCAATTTAATAATTAAAGTGGTTTTTTGAGCATTTTTAAGAGATAAGTTAAACCAACGTACAACTCTCAATAGAATAGAAATGCCCATTGACTAAAACATGGGAAATTATTGAACTTTTAAAACAAATTATGAAATAAAAAAAACTAAAATTTAAAACTATTAAGATTCTGAAATTTTTGATCATCATACTTGAAACTAATTTTTTAAAAATTAATCTAAGCAACATGATTAACTAAAATAGCCTATTAACAAAAACGATTTAAGTAAAGCACTTTTATTAACTGAATAATAATACGAAGCTTTTTGTAAGCTGAATTCACATTCTCAAATATCAAATTTAGTTAACTGCAGTTAACAACGCTTTTATACTTTTTTATACTTGATAATGTGAATTCAACTTACAAAAAGCTTCGTATTATTATTCGGTAAATAAAAGTGTTTGATTTAAATCGTTTTAATCTAAGCAATGCTAATGTTTTATGGCATGGCAATACTTACCGAAAAGTTAAAATTCATCAAATTGACGTTTTATAGATAATCTAAACAATGAATTGTTTCAACTAGTTTCATAATTGATACATTGTTAAACCATTCCAGGTCAATTGCACCTTGTGATAAAACTGAAAAAATCGATAGCACAAACTTCATATCAGTTTTTGAAACAAAAATTCATATTAAAACGAGTTAAAATAAATTCAAAAAAAATCTTGAACGACAACTGCTTTCATTTTGTTAGGGTTATATTGAAAGTTATGCAGAAAGGCGATGTTCTTCCCAATGAGCAAATCAAGAAACCGTTTCATAATTCTTTAAACAAAAACCATTTTAAAAGCAGTGAAAAACACTTTTCAAATATGACTTTTTTTCATTCCTCCGTCCTTCTACACGTAAGTCTTGATCACCTTCAACAAGCGGTGTCTCTGCAAGAGACCATCTTATGCCCACTTTCAAACGATCTTTTTTTTTCATTCAAATCTTTTATCATTGGTTATGATGGGGCAAAAATAGATAAAAAGATGGACGAAGAAGGCATGTTTAAATCTCAGATGGAGCAGTATTTATGGTCTCCAAGTTTGCAGGAAAAACATCAAGAAAATGAAATATATGCATTGAAAATTCATCAACTCAGAGCAAACAATGAATGGATAAGTTTTGAAAAAATCAAAAAAAAAATTGAAAAATGTTGTCAAAGCCCCATTATCGTGCCCTGTGTTGGAGTGAGTTTTGCACGAAACTGTTACCTACATAGAAAAAACTTGTTTGAAATGAAATATCAAAGAGGTTGGTTTTGATAACTTTTCAATTGAAATGTTGAAATATAAATATTTTTTCACAATACTTTTTAATGATTCATACAGATATGCCTTTCTTTGAATTTGAAAACACCCAGCAAATTACGTTTTTCATCTCAAACAGCAATTATCATCAGTTGATGACTGAATTTAATAAAGAAAGATACCAAAAAAATGGAATGAAAAAAGATGGATCAAAATCATTCTCGAATTACCAGCATCTAAGAAACAAAATGAAACAATTTTCTCACGTCTATCGCAGAAACCCTAGCATAAATTTAAATGAAAACTTTTTAAATTCTCAACATTGCTTTTCACAAGCAGAAAACTTTGATATTGTTTTTAAGTTAAACTCTGACCACGTGGCACCACCGTCTCAGCATTTAGTCTCCATCTTCAACGTATATCTCAACAACTTTCTTCAAATCGTTATTCTCAACACGACAATGATTCAGATCGCAATTTTTGTGCAGGATCATTTTGAGGTCTGTAAAATGCTTTTTTTTTATTTTATAAATGCGAAAAAACTGATAAAACTAATTGAAAACAAAATTTTACTGTATAAACATGGTAATGTTTTATCTCGTCAAATTTCATGCAAAATAAGCCTTAATTTGTTATGAAGATGTTGAAGTTCACTTGAAACTAGAGTATGAATTATAATCTCAACAGAAACTTTAAATGTGAGAGATTCCTAAATACATTATATGAGTTGAAATAATTTTTTTTTGTTTAAATACGTGAACGAGTATTTAGCGTATTGCCGTTTATATGTATAATCCCTATAAAAACATTGCGAAGACCCGCAAAACCTTGTTCAATGTTTCATGGATGGCAGATTTAGCAATTTTATAAGTTACCTTACTGAAATAACTTTGGTTTATAATTTCAACTTTTTAAATTATCTTTACTTTATCGAAACTTCTGAAGCTTAGTTAAAAAAACAAAAAAAAGTTATTTAAAATTGAATTTTCATAAACGAATAAATTAAAATGAGTTATAAATATAAACAACTGAGATTTTGTTCAAAAGCACTGATGTTCACAGGCGTTATTAAATGTTGTATCCTTTCTCAGCTCATGCTTCTCAACATGGCCAAGTTACATTCTCCACCCCAAACATCCTACCATCCACAATCTTTCAAAGAGTACAACCATACATTCTTCTCCAAATCAACACAAGATTTTTCTCCAAAATACCATTCTTTAAACATCCCAAAAAGAAAATTTTTGACTCAGAAGGCATACTTGCAAGATGGTAAGAGTCATAGATTGAATATAAGAAGACGTGCCGAAGAGATTCATGGCAAACTTGATCATTTTTTTATTTTTTCAGGTATTTAAATTTTTTTTTAATATTTAAAAAAATATTCAATATAGAAATAAATATGTGGAGTGCTTTGTGCACGAAAACGATGGAGATTTTAATCAACTTTCCATCTATGATGAATGCATTTTATTAAATGATATTTTCAAATAAACAACTCAGTCTTCATCGCCAAAACTAATTCTATAAATATTTCATTTGAAAATATTGAAAAACTATACTTCAAATATGAGTATTTGAATTGCAATGATTCATAAAAGGTATAAAAGACGTCTGATTAAAATTCATTTGGGTGGTATGAAACTTCGAAAATATTTGAAACCGTTTCAAAGTGTTTGAAAAATTTCATAGAAACATATATCACTTGGCTGATCAATTGTCCTTAATTCAAAAAGACGCACTAGAATTTGAAATTTCTTCGGTGACTTTGATACGGCTATTGTTCGCTTGATTAGTTCCATTAAAAAAAATTTATCGCTTGAGAACCTTCGCTTTTAAACAAAATCTTTTCTATAAACTTTGTTTTAAAAGCAGTTATTCAAATTTTTCAGTTAGGTCAGTATTTTAAAATAATTTCAATTTTAATTAGTGAATTTTTGCATAGTTTTTGAGGTTTTTCCAATGTAAGCCTCCTTTAAAAGCCTCTCGTGCCACTGCATGATACTTCACTTTTCCATTCTCAAGTAATGGCTGCATGAAATAAAAAAAAACTGCAAAATAAACCAATAACACACAAAATTTTTTTATTAAAATAATATTTGGTGAGATAATTAAAGGACATCTTTAAAATGCTAATGAATGTTCCAGAAGTTTTAAGATCTTTATCGAATGGAAAAATAGCCGTTTTTTATTCTGATGGGTTGAATTTATAAACTTCAAAATATGTTAAGACTTAAAAAATTCAAAAAAAACTATTTCAATAGTTTTCTCAAAGTTTTCTCATAAGCTTGAAACAACGATAATTTTGATTATCTATTAACCTAATCTTTATAATAGAATTCCTGAACCACACACACACAGGTAAACTTCAAAAAGTTTTTGATATAGCAGAACACAACACAAGCAACAACAAACCTCTCCACCACCACCCTGCATTCACAATTCACGACGCTCCAACCACCCCAACAGCTATGGATTGGCACACGATTCATTTGGGCAAGTTGAGTCCCATACTTTCCTCCAATACACACCGCATCATTCAATCTTCCATACGCCTTCTATCTCCCTCAGCACCACCCTCATTACCTTTTTTTCAACCATCGTATTTATCAACATTTTCTATGCAATACACGCCCTATCAGCCTGCGAGTACGTATGTTTGAATGCCTGCTCATTAAATGACATTTCTATTTTTAATGTGTACCCTCATAATAGTTTTTAATTAGAGCCAACCAAAAATTTATTCATTTCCTAAACTTAAAGAAATTTTATATTATTTTAAAAATCATTAAAAAGGATCAATACCATAGTTTTTCATTTTTTCATTAAATTGAGAAATATCAAAGAATGAATTAAAATTATTGAGGTTATTTGAGTTTTCATTATAATCAATTGAAAAGGATAATTTTGCATTTAACTCCACATGAAATCGAAATTTCATGAAAAATAAAAAACTAGTTGAATAATATAAATACTATCACCTTATGATTTCGAATATCAAAAATCGAAATTTTCACGAGTAAAACATATCATCTGCTTGACAAACGTTTGTTAAGGCGAGGTTTTGAAGAAGTTATTAATAAAATTAGCCATACCGTTTCAAAATTTATCGAACGTTGCTACAATATTTTAATATTTTTTCATAAAAGAAACCGGTTTTAACGGATTTGTGGAAAAAATAAAATGGAAAGGAGATGAAGAAATATTGGAAAAGTTGAGCAAAAGAAGACGTAGATTAGTGCTTGGAAACACTTACAATGCAAAGTTAAAATTTCCAATCAATCGAGTCAACAGTCCATTATTCTTTTCGACCCACGAAGCTGTCGTCAGTGCTAGAGTCCCCTTGAATCATTGGTTCGCTTTCTACATGCAAGTGAGCATTTGGTTACTGAAATAATTACAATATTTCATTATTTAACATGAAAATAAACTATTAAAATTGAACACTGATAATTTATCAACTGATAGTGAAAATTTTATTGTAATGTGATGCCATAATGTGGTAACACTCAACATATTAAGTCTCGACAACCACCAATGATCAATTTTCAATCGTGACATACAAATAAAAATCGGTTTTGAAAACTTAACTTTGATTTACGCTTATAAATGAAAATTCATACAATAATTCAAAATTCTCAATAAAGGTTAAGACAAGCCAGAAAGAAGACTCAGTGCTTTTTGTAATGGTTGCAGAAACTTTCAATGAAGAAATCGTTTTTCTAGCTCAGACTTTGAAGCAAAAACTCGTTGTTTTGATTTATTTAAAAAACACTCTAATATCTGGAGTAGTATTCGACGACAAAAATGAAACTTTTAGTTTGCTGAATGATAAGAAGTGGCACCAGATATCTCTCTTTTTCAGGTACAAACACATAAGTTGATATATAAAAATCTTTTAGCAAAGCATTTTAATAATAGTGTTTAAATTTTGGTTTTCATTTTCAAATATAAGTGAAAAAATCTTTTCAAAGCATTTTGGAAACAAAATGTTTAAACTGTAGTCTTTCTTTTTTTGTAGTGACTGATGTGTCTTTTTTGCTTATACCCTTTCATCGGGCAATTACATTACTCTTAGTAATTGCATCTATTACCCACTCTAAATCAACAAATAACTATCTACTTCACCAGAATTTTTCACAAAGAACAACTTCTTTATATTTGAGGTGTATCTTTATATATTTCCTTAGTAATTTAATTTATAAAAACCAATACTCAGCTGCACAATGAAAATGATCTGTTTAATTTTTAACATTTAGAATCACAAAAGGAAATACCAGTTTAATCTCAAAATAAATTAAAAATCTTAAAAAAAATCGCGAATTGTTCATATGAAGAATAACTGTGAAGAAAATAAGGGCACGCTTCTAATATTCTGTGGAAAAATAATCGGGAATCTTTTCTGCACACAAAATGCGTATTAAAAATACTTGAAGGAGTCATAAATTATTTCTATCAAGCTTTTTTTTAACACATGTAAATCAAAGTGAAAGTAATTCAACAAAATAACAACAAATAATCACATTATTTTATCTCAAAAAAATATATAACTAAACACCAAGTTTTTAAATTAAAACTTTTTTCAGAATACATTTAATTCAATCGTTTAAAGTGAGTCAAAAAGTTGAAACGTTATGATTATGTGAATTATGAGATCAATGAATTGTGATGAAATCAATAACTTATGAGTTCAAGAAATATTGAAGACAATAGATTATAACGGGTTTGGTGAATTTGGTTCATTAGTAAGTTTACTAAACTATGAAAAAAATAAATTAAAACGTGCAAATTAGATTTTAACAAACGTGTGGTTGAAAAAAAACAGATAACAAAATAAAAGCTGATTGCGTGAAGTATATTTCCAAAAAAATAACTGAAACCTTTCAAAATTTCCAGGCCAGAGGGATTACGACTAAGTTGGGACGACAAAATAAAAGTTGTATCACTAAAAGAACTCATCTTTGGAAGTTATCAACAAACGTCTCCAAAGCTCTTTAGTAAAGATATGCTGGTGCATCTAGGGGGATGTCCTGCCGGGGTGTCGCAGTGTGTGCTTGCCCATGTGAGTTTCTACCCCTCAACACGCCAACCATTCAATATATCAGCTCAACTATCAATTAAATAATCTAACGTGTATATATTAACAAATTAAAAATTAGCTTACCTATTTATATTGGTTCAACAAACAATAACTAGTTTAACGTTTATATAATTATTTATTTTTTTTTTAATTATTTATTATTTGTAGGGTGCACAGTTTGCAAGCTAGGTTTGCTGCAGAGGCGCTGCTCTAATCAGTAGGGCTACGAGAGAGAAATTTGGTTATAAAGATGCGTCTTTAAAAGCTTGCGAAAAACTTTAAGAGAAGGTGAAAGACGGACATTAAGTGGAAGAGAGTTCCATAAGTGAAAGGCGATATGCGAGAAGGAGCGATATAAAAAAGAGTTAGAAGAGACAGGCTGATGCAGCCATAAACCAGAGTTCGAAGACCTGAGAGACTCAGGAGTCTGTCTAATGGAAAGACGGTCATATAAATAAACCGGCTGATTAAAATATAAAGTGTTAGCGGTGAGCCATAGCAACTTGAACTGGGCTCTTAGTGCGACCGGCAGCCAATGAAGGCGATCGAAACAAGTGCGAGATGAAGAATAGTAGTCGGCTTGAAGAACGGTTTAAGCAGCATGATTTTGGAGAAATTGCAACTTAGAAATAAGACAGTTCGAGAGTCGACAAAGAAGAGAGTTACAGTAATCAATCCTTGAAAGAACTAAAGAGATGATTAGAGCAACGGCAGTGTCAAAGACTAGGAACTTGCGTGCCTGTCTGATCGCATGGAGATGAAAGTTGGATACTTGTATGATCTGAGAGACAAAGTGTGTAAAGTTGAGTTTAGAATCAAGAGTTACACCTAGTATCTTCAGTTTGGACGTTACGGAAAGAGTAGTGCCGTCAAAGATATCTTCAGTGGGAAGATTGGATTTGGAAAGGAGTATGGGATTGCCGACAAACATCACTTCGTTTTTGTTAGGATTCAACATAAGGTGATTGTTAGAAAACCAAAGATTGAGCTCAGTGATGCATTCAGATATCTTAGTGAGGCTGGGATGAAGATCAAGGTAAGAGGCGCCTGTAAAGAGAGTAATATCATTAGCAAACTGATGATATAAAACGTCGTGCTTCTGTATGATCTCGCTAATAGGAGAAGTATAAAGAGAAAAAAGTATGGGCCCAAGAACAGAACCTTGAAGAACACCAAAACGAAGAGAGACAGGGGTAGAAGAAGAGTAGCTTATTTTAACAAATTGCTTGCGTTCGGAGAGATAGGACTGAAACCAGGATAAAGCAATGCCAGAAATGTGAAAGTAGTCTTCAAGGATATGCGGCATATTTGGATGATTAATGGTGTCAAAAGCTGCTGAAATATCTAAAGACACTAAGACCGCCGCAGACCCGGTAGCACAGATATTGCGGAGGCTGTCAGTGATGTACAAAAGCGCAGTTTCCGTTGAGTGATGAGAGCGATACGCCGACTGAAAAAGGTTGAAGTTACGCAGTACAGAAACATGAGAGGATAGTCTCTTAAAAACAACCCTCTCTAAAATTTTTGAGATGGTGCTGAGGTTTGAAATTAGACGATAATTGGATGGTTGCATGGGGTCTAGGTTATATTTTTTTAGTAAAGGGGTTACCTGCGCCGTTTTGAATGAAGTTGGAAAAATACTCTTTGAAAAGAAAAGAGCAAAAAGTTTGCATATAATGAAGGTGAAGATGCCGGAAAACTGCTTCAGCAGGAAAACAGGGATTATATCTAAAGGTGAGGATTTATTTGGGAGGGAATTGATCAATTTGATGATTTCGTCAACACTAGGAAGTGAGAAAAATGAGAGATTTGATTGGTCACTGTCAGTTAAGGAAGGCTGACGGGGAAGATTAGTGATCGGTAACGAGCTATGAATCAAATCAATCTTAGTCTTGAAAAAAGTGCTAAAGTTATCAACAAAAAGATCATACTCCGCAGGAGTCCGGGAAGGAAGTGGAGGAGAACTGTGAAGTACAGAGTTCGCCGTTTTCCAAAAGGCTTTGGAGTTAGGTGTCGCTGAAGATAGCGACAGATTAAGATAATCAGCACGTGACTTGTTAATGGCGGCGCGGGCGAGTTTACGTGAAATACGGAATTTTTGTAAAAGATCATCAGGGACTTGCACGCAAAGCTTTCGGAGACTGGATATCTGTTTCTCTATTTTCCTTCTTCGGCGTTTGGCGGAGAGAGCATTTTCAGACAGATGAAAGTGTGAATGCAAGCTGGGGCTTGTATGACTGCGTAAAGAAGCATGAGAATCTATCAACGAAAGGAACAATTTTTCCATGGAACTAACAAAGTCATCGACCTTAGAGATTGGAGAATTAATAAGTAAATCGCTTATAAAATTGACATCCTTTCCAAAGCCGGCCAAGTTGAGATTCCTGAAAGACCGAGAAGTGACACGATGAGGTGAAAGGTGGGGCCGTACGAGGTTAAGACGGCACGAAATAAGGAAATAATCAGATTCAAAAATTTCGCTGACAGAGTCAGAAATAAGATGAGAGAGAGAAGCCGGTGTGATAACAAGATCAAGAGTATTGCCAAGCCTGTGAGTTGGAAGTTAATATGCTGCGTCAAATCGTGCTCTCGCAAAAGAATATTAAGGGGATTATCAAGATGATGACAATTAGGGGTATTAAAATCTCCAGCCATTATAAAATGATTGAATGTCGAAGAAAGAAAATAAAGATGAGCTGTGAGTTCACGAATAAAATTACTTGAGTTAGGGGGGCGGTAAATAACAGAAATGGTTAAGGAACGTGTTAGGAAAGAGGCTTGGACAGTTAATGCTTCAAAAGAAAAGTGTATTTCAGATTTTACAATTGTACGTTTAACGGAATTGGAGGAAATCAAAGAAATACCACCACCGCGCTTTCCACTAGAACGATGAGAATGTAGAACATGGTAACCTGGGAGAACAATGTCGTATTTTGTGACATTGTCGGCTTCTTCTGGGATCCACGTTTCAGTCAGTGCAAGGATATCGAAACAGTGAGTGGAGATCGCGTCCAGGATAAGAGTGGATTTGTTGCGATTGGAACGGGGATTGAGAAGACCAAACTTCACAAAAGGAGATGGATTTTGAGGGTGCATGAGTAAGGCAGGCCTTCATTGCCAGGCCGTACGCCCCATCTTAAGTCGCACTTGTTGCTTATACACCGGACAAGAAGAGGATGTGGTGACAGGGTCATGACAAGGGCGATTTGATTTAAAGCAGAGAACACAGAAAAGAGGAGAAGATCTAGAACAGTTGTCAGACGGATGGTCTTTGCCACAGTGCTCACATACTCTAGGGTTGTGGCATTTAGATATATTATGGCCATAAGTCTGGCAATTCAGACATCTAGTAGGGTGACTACGGGAGTGGAAAGGAAATTTACCAAAAGGGAGATGTATATTCTTAGACTTGATCAGCGTGGGAAAAACAGTGCTTGGAACTTGGATAAGCCAATCACGAGTAGAAGGATTTCGTGCGTTAGCCCTCTGTCTGAAGGCACGGAGAGCGCTGGAATGAGCAGATGGAAAGAGGAGATTGAGAAAGGTCTCCCGTTCTTTATCCGAAACCCATGTCGGTAGACCCAGAACAGTGATGGTTGGGTTTGAAAGAATTGGGTCATGGAGGCGAATGTTGGGAAGAGAGGAAAGAAAAAGTTTTGCATCTTTGAGTAAATCAGCAGTCAGCTTCCCAGACAACGGCATCAGTAGACTCACGAACATGCTTGGGATAAGACTTAAAGGTCTGTTTAGAAAAGTTAATGGATGAAACTCACTTGGAGTCTCATCTGTGGTGGAAGTAATTTTAGTCAAATATTTAATTATAGGTGGAGTTTTCTTGATAGAATGGTTTATATGTTGGTTGGGGGGAAGTGAGAGTGAGATTTTGTTAGTGGGTGGAGAAGAAAGGGTGTGCTTGTTTTTTGACTTAACAATAGTGTTGTAAGTAGGTTGAGGTGAGTTAGAAGTAAGAGTAGATGTGATTGAATTGATTGGTAAGAATGATTCTAGTGAAATTAATGATGAAAAATTATTAATTAAACTAAGAGATGAAGTAGTTGTAGAAGCAGGAGATGGAGAAGTTGAAAATGATGCTATGCTTGTAGATGAAGTTGGAGAAGTAGTCATAGTTGTTGAAGTTGAGCTTGATGAAGAAAATGGAGTTGTTGAGAAGAGTGGAGTTATTGCATGGGATGAAGAGTTAGCTGAAGGAGATGTAGTGGTCGAGAAGATTGAGGCAGTCGAAGGAGATGTTGTGGTTGAGAAGATTGAAGTGGTTGAAGGAGATGTGGTAGTTGAAGTAAATGTAGTGGTCGAAGAAAGTAAAGTAGTTGAAGGATAAGAAGTAGTCAAAGAAAATGTGGTAGGCGAGAAAAGTGAAGGAGATGAGGTGATCATAGTCTTCGGCTTTCGCCCTCTTTTTTTTGAAAACGAGAATTTCTCAGACTTTATTAAGTTCAACACATTATTTTTTAACGTGTTGAGAGCTGCTTGAATAGAATCAATCTCGGAACAAATTCTTTCGATGGCGGACACGTCATCGACCATAGATGGTAAATCATAATAGTTATACGTTTAATGTCAACATCCTTCGTTCTGTTATTTTCAACATTAAAAAATTTTTTTTTATCGACATCATATAAACTCATCTCTATTCAGTTTCCCATCAAGTTAACTCCTGTTTTAAAAATTCAAAAAGTCACCAACTTTTGTTTGCCACTTTCGTATGATAAGTCTCGATTTTATTCATCGTCTTCACATGGCGCTCAATCAAATTCCCGTGAAAAGTGACCTCACGAATGTTTTTAATCAAAAATTTAATTTATACAAAAAAATAAATAAGCCACAAAAAAGGTTTATTTAACGACAAAGCTTTTCGTAAGCACTTGGTAATGTAGTTTCCGCCCAAGGAAAGCTGGATTGTTTAATAAAGCATTGTGCTTGTGTTTTTTTCATTAATTATTGGCTAATTGATATCTACAATGAAAAATGATTTTTTGCAAACAAAATTTTCTTAACATTGTGTTCATAATTGAGAGATAGGCATCTAATTTTGCTAAGTAATTAGGCTAATACAGTTATAAATTAAACCAATAACATTCAACTTTAAAAAATTGAGTTTTGCTAAACTTTACAAATACGTTGTTGAAGAAGTTGAATGCTCAAGAGATCTAGAAAATCTTTGATTTAATAAAATTCAATTTTATCAACGTTTCACAATGAAAATGAAATAGAATTCAACCTCAGTGCTTCAAACAGACTTCTTTGTTAACATGCTCACTTTTAAGATGTTTGTGTAAAGAATATTACTGATAATAAACATGCGAGTGGGTGCAAGGAAGGTCTATTTTTTTCTTGCTCTTATTAATTATTTATTCGTTCTATTTTATGTTCAATGGACAAAATAGAACTCATCCATCAATGGTGATTTATAATAGTATTCACTAAGAACTCTACCCAAATTTTATGTTCGTCACATTACATAAAAGAAATTCGTTAAAAAAATTGACTGTGAACTTTTGATAAAGATTGAATCAAAATTATATCTTTTTCACTCCAGTCGAAGGAGTTGAAAGGATACAAAGGCTGCGTGGCAGATATAGAAGTGATGAGTGACCAGACAAAAGGACAGAGCCTCTTTGGTGCGCCTGACAGCATGCATCAAAAGGTGCTCCAAGGGTGTCATGGTTAGAATTGCTTTCTGACGTCATCAATATTAATTTACTCAATTAGTTGAGTAGATTCGTGTTTGAAATCAAATCTTAGATTGTGGGTTCAAATCTCGGAATGGGAACGTCTTCAGTGCGTGTTTATATTGGTTTTAAATAAATTCTATGTTCGTTATAAATTTTTTATAAAAAAACTCCGTATTTAATGTAATTTTATTTGTTTAAAGTTTCGCATGCCTCTGAAAATAATTGTACAATTGGTTACCAGTTTCATGAAATTTTATTCTTGGTTTGATGGTAACAATTTTTGAATAATGTTTTTGAGTGTATTTGAAATAACAAGCTTTCATATGAAGGATTAAATATCAAGATTAATTCAATAGTACTGGTTTTTTACACTGAAAAAATAAAATATAACTAGAGATATAGTGAAATTTAATTTTTGTGTTTCAGTCAAATCTTTTATCAAAAAACTTAAACTTATATGCCGAAGTCAACCACTAAGAACAAATAATTTAGATTACACCTACTAAGCTTGTTTAAATTCAATCTTCCAGGTAAAAAGATTTTTATATTTAATTTAAGCAAGCTTTCTAATCTAGTTTTCAGCCATAACTCACTTTTTGTGTAAACGTCAATTTTTATCATATGAATTGAGATCGAAGGTAAAGCATCAATCACAATCAAATCTTCTATATTTGAAAACATTGCATAAAACATAACATAAATTATACAAACTTTTATTTTAATTATTATATATTAAAAAACCTCAAAAATTTTTTCAAAAACAATATTCATTTGTTTAATCCCAATTTTATCGTTTTTATCTGCTTAAAAAAACTACTTGAAACATTTTCAGATGATGAATTAACTTATTAAAACTTAACTCTGCCCCATTGAATAAATGTAGCACACAGCACCGTTCTATGCCCTTATAATGATATCCGGTATTGTATTATAGAACCAGTGGGAGGCTGCGACGAGTTGAGGTGCATGAACGGAGGTCAATGCCAGCAAGAATGGGAGGTTTACTCATGCAATTGTGATGTCACTTCGTATGTCGGTCCTAACTGCCAAGACGGTCAGTACAATGTTTATTGATCTTAAATGTCACTCGTTATTATTTTGGAGTTTCCACTCATTAAATTATGTTATTGAATAAATCAAAATTTTTTCAAAAACTGACTTTCTGAATTTTACGTTGATTCGCTTTTTTACACTTTGTTGCCTTCATCGCGGCGTCGTAACTCAACAGCTTACCAGTATTATAAACTATTTGCAGACGCTGTAACTTACATCTTTGGAAACTACAAAATGAACCAAAAAGATGATGTTGATCCAGCAGTCTTGAATAAACATATAAATAAATTCGATAAAAGTTATGAAAAAAGCAATTTCAATACAAATAGTGTTTCCGATATCAAAAATGCATACAGTCAAAAATATAATGAAATAAAAAATTCCGGAGAAAT
The DNA here is from genome assembly GCA_964035795.1 of Pterobdella sp. o SKG-2022. Taxonomy (NCBI): domain Eukaryota; kingdom Metazoa; phylum Annelida; class Clitellata; order Hirudinida; family Piscicolidae; genus Pterobdella; species Pterobdella occidentalis. The sequence continues at coordinate 11,432,822 of OZ038322.1, forward strand.
AATAATAAGGTTCAGCGAAAGTGAAAGGTCAGATACGGAAAAGGATGTGATGTGTTTTGGATTGAGAACCAGACAGGTATAACTTTTCATTGTCAGTTATTAACTTTCAATCTGCTCTTTTTATCATAATTTCGAGATCTTTTGTGGAAAATTTTTGTGCACTAGTTGAAAACGGGTTGAAAATTTCATTCAAAGTGTAGCATTGTTTGTGCATAGGTGAGCAACGAAGTGATAGGTGTGATCAAAGTGAGCAGTGGAAACAGCAACGATTTTGTGCTCGTTTTAATTGTGAGTTTCAACCATGACAAGGTTTCAATTGACCCATTAGAAATTTTGCGTTAAAGTTACATGAAACGATTTTATTGAAATAAAAAACCAAAAAACTATTCATACACTGAAACATCTTGTATTAGAAACTAAAATTTATATCATTTAATTTTTTAATATTAAAACTTGTTTCAATTAACTGTCTTGACGCTCAGTACCAGGGCTACTTGTCGGTGCTGTACAACGTGGGCACAGCTGATCACCAAGTGATGTTCAGAGAGAAGACCATCAATGATGATACATACCACGTGGTCTGTTTTCGAAGGTTTGGCGCCAACTCCTCTCTGCAAGTGGATCATTACGCTGTCGTCTATAAAAACGTTACAGGTGCTTAGATAATCACTTGAAAAATGTTATGAAAATTTTGATTTTTTAATGTTTTTAAAAGAAAAATAAATTTAAAAAAAGTGTTTTTTTCAACTTTTATTTGTGTTCTTATAAATAGCTATGACTTTCAAAATTTTTCAAAAACTTTCTTCTTTGTCAGACGAGAAAAAAGATTAATTAATCGTTTATTATCCTCTTGTGGTCAATCCATAATTTTGAGTAGCACTTTGGCAATTAATTTAGCAATCAATCAATTTTCTTAAAATGTTTTTTCTGTGATAATATAAATGTTTTTCGTTTGTAAATTTTATAGAAATAACTTGAAAAATTATTCTAAATAAATTTTATTTATAAAAATAATTAAAATCAATTTGAAAACTCAAATGATGGCAGGTCGACAACTGACATCGTTCAACAACCAGGCTCAAATGACCATAGGACTGGTTCAAAACGCTGGAAAGACTCTGCAAGCTTTCGTCGGACTTATTAGTGGTATGTAAAGAAACTTCAGAATTATTTTCTGGTTTTGATAGACAATTTTTCTCACATTAACACTTATCTGTTGTCGTGGTAAGGCTTATAATATTAAAAATAGAGCAATAGATAAGGATAATGTCTTTTAAATATATCGAACTCCATCAACAGATTAAAAATTTTTCGATAACAAAGCCTTTTAGGAAGGCACCTACATCACACCAGCATTAGTCACCAGCCAAGCATTCTAGGAGCATTAATCTAGCAATTATTTTGCCGCCAGACTCCATTATTCACTTTCATAATTAAAAAAATATTTTTTTCTAACATAATTCAAACTTGAACTTCTTCAGGATTAGTGCTAAACGGCCAGCGTTTGTTGGACCTTGTTTACGATAAAGACAGTAGAGCAGTCGTTAAAGGGACTGTGAAACCATACACTACTATGCCTTACTTGTGAGCACATTTCAATGATAAACTGATATACCAGTATGAAAACAGTATAAAATTGTGATGATGATTTTAAACGTTTAAAAACTCTGAAAATGATTTTTCAAGATGTGATGTCTCAACACTAGATTTGTTTTGAAACCATCCACTGCGAATTTTTCTCGGAACTATAATTCATTTTATTCGATCAGACAGTTTTCAATCTAAAATTTCATTTCTTTGCAAAATTAATCAAAAGGCCTAACTTAAAAACATGAAATGGAATACACAGAGTTTCTGTTTTTTTTAAATTGAAAAGCTTTAATATTTTAAAATCTGTAAAAGTAACCCTCATAAACTATAAATATTTTCAACAATAGACTATATAATACAATGATAGGATTGAGGAAAACGATGAAGACTCCATGACGAAACCCTGTGAATCCGAGGCAACATGCAATTCAACAGAAGACTACGTTAGAGCATACACTCCTATTCATCATTGATATTCTGTATATCTAAACTCATTCAATATCGTTCAAAAAAACTTTATTTAAAATTGATAAATGAGTTTTATTTGATAATCTCACAAAAGTATAATTATTGTCATTTATTCTTAGAGCCGCCATGACTACATAACGACAAAACACAGCCTCCAAAGCGATGAAAGAAAACTACAAAACATAAAAATAACGACGCTTTTTCCAAGTCATATTAACAAATATAATAAAAACAGTAGCGGATTTTTTGAATATAATTCTTATAATGGGATTAATGCTATTAAATGGGGCGCGGTGAGATTAATCTTGCCTGTGCTTATACTTCTCTCACTCTTCTCCTTTAGCTACCTCATTTATCGGTTGGTCTATAATGATTTCATTTTAGTGATACTCTCGTTTGAATGGCTTATTCATTGCTATTGATTAAATAAATCAATTTTTTGACATTTTTTTTGAAGTTACAGAAGAAAAAATCGTGGAACGTACAGAGTTGAAGGTTTGATCGCTCTTTCTGTTTCTCACGATGCCACTTCCTTAACAACTAATATAAATAACCAGCATCCGCAAAAAAACTTCCACAATTGTTGTAGCATCAAAAACAACAGCAATAACTACGAAATTGAAATTCCTGAAAGTAAAAGTCTGAGAAAAAATTATAAAAATAAAAACAACCAAAAATCCTTCATCCCACTGAAAGGGTCTTTTATGACTCCAAAGAAAAAACTACAGAGATTAAGAAAACTTAAGAAGTCAGAGAGTGAAAATCAAAGAGAGTGGTACGTTTAAGCTGAATTATCATGGGAATACAAACATTTCATAGCTGTTTGAGGATTTATACCTTTGTAAATGCTGACTTCATTTGCCACTTTTGAAAAAAAATAAGGGTCGAAAGAGAGTTGATTTTATTTTTAAAATTGAACTCATTCAGTAATATTTTGGCGATTTTTGTAATTAATGGAAATAGCTAAATATTTATTTTGAAACTTCACTAATGGTTTACACTTTCAAATATGGATTTCTATTTAACTCTTTCCTTGATTTAATGTTAATAAAGTGCCTCAAACTGTTTCTATAAGTACCATTTCAATGCTCAACAAAAATTTTAAAAATTTCTATCAAAAGGTTCAATAAGCAGTATGAATATATGTAAAAATTTTTCCAAAACCCAAATCAAAAATTTCATGCAAAAAATCAAATGATCTTATCAAAGAATTTTTTTTCTCTTTACTTACTTTTTCACTTCTACAATATTAGTAATATTGCTTCGCTAGTCTAAAATATACTAATATTGTTATAAGAAATGTTATTGTATAAACAGTAGAAAATTAATCACTCACAATAGAACCTTTATATTGAACATCTTATGGTCAAGATAGAATGTGTTCAATTTAAAGAGTTTGAATAAAATGACATTAAGTCAGTGAGTAAAGGATTTTTCAGAGCTATATTAATGTGTTATGCCATTTCAATTTCGAGTAAAGATGAGGAATTATGAAAAAGTCACTTTGAAAATTTTTCATATTCAGATAATAATAGTATTAATAAACTTTTCAAATATTTAAAAACAGTTTAAAAGACTTTTTATAACTACCAATAATTTCAAAAGCTTTCATAAAAAATAACGTTCCAATACAGAACATATTTTTGGCATTGCTCAAATGGTAAAAGGAGTTTTACAGCTTATTATTATTCAATCTTTATGGAGGGTTTGGTAGCTAAGCAGTGGTTAAGGCCATATCTCACTGTATCCCAGCCATTCAAATCATCATGTTTGGCGTCCCCATCCCAGTGCTGCAGCTTCAAAGGCAAAAATTATTATTTTAACTTTTTTTTTTACTTTTTCTATAACAAGAAGCATTTTGGATACTGGGTGCAATATATCTTTGGAAATATTATAAAAATAATGCATGAAAGTGTTTATGTAGATATTATCAGAACGTCAGTATTTTAATAAGTTGAGTTCTAGTTTATATATTTGGCAATGAATCTGTTTAAACTAATTTTTTTGGATTTTCTAAATGCTCACAAAAGTTTTTAGTTATTCGTTTTATTTTGTGTTATTTTGTATCTTAATTATTAAATTTTTGTTTTCATTAAAATTTAATAGTAGTATCTCATAAAATGATTATTGCATTCATGTTTTTGGTTAAACATTCCAATATAACAATACAAGGTTTTTAAATTGTATTCATGTGTCCATGAAGCTCACTACAAATTAACCGATTTACAGTCTCGATGTAAAATAAAGTTTTGATCTAATTGTGATGTTCTTTTTAATTAGTTTTCTAATAAAGATAGACTGTAGAGATGGAAAAAAATGATATTAAAGCACCCCTAAACGATACTTAAATAAACTATTAGATCAGCTTGGAGATTTGAAAAGTTATCGGTGCTGCATGGCTAAACGTTGGAAAGCTTAATATTACGACTAGAACGAAAGTCTGCTGAGTTTCATTATGTGATATGGCATATCTCAATAAGTTCCAAAATCCTGCAATCCCAAAGAAACTAACTGTTTTTTTTTATTTATTCAAACTTTCATTTTTTGAAAAAAAAACTTAGTTAAGAACATTGTCAATTGCTAATAAGTTTTTTCCATTGTTTTTTGTCAGTGGCAGTTGTTCTTATTTTATGCAAATCTTCCAATTTCCAATAAATGTCGAAAAATTTGAGATCTTTTTGTAGAACGGATACTAATGTAGTTTTTGGTCGGCCTCGGGTTGGTTTGGTTGGAGCGTGGAAGTAACTAACTTAGAAACCTAATAATTAATTTTTTAACGTCACAAGCTTTTACCTCAAATGACTTCAAAATTATTATTCATATATTAATTTTTGAGAAATTTATTATTTTTTAGTGTTTTTTTCTAGTTTTTGACTCAAAAACTCACTGAAAAGTATACTTCAAAAATCAAAAAAAGAGAAGTTTAGTTTCAAAACATTCGCTAGAAATCCATAATCAGATCTGATGCTGTAATATAAAAAATAAAATAAATTTTCCCCTAATTAATATTTCTTTTTTTTCCCATTGTTCATATAACTTTGTCTATTTTTTTTTTCTATATTAAAACGTTCAACTAAAACTTATCTTTTAATGTTATATAGATTTTCAAATTAGCTTAAGTTGAGTTAACTGAAAGCTATATACATTTTTGAATTACTTCAACTAATTTTTGCCTTTTTTATTTCTATTACTTTTTATAAAAAAGAATGAACTTTGATAAATATATAATTTATAAACGTTCAAAGAATGACTGATATTTTTGAACCGAATCAAAAAGATTTTTTTGAAAATTTTCATAATCTGTTTGAAATAGCTGTTTAATTTGGCTGGTAAGTACCCGAGGAGTTTTTGAGTCGTTCTATACCGACATATTCATTTAATAAACAGAAAAATTAAGCACTAAAAATATTTGATAAATAGTACTTGTTCATTCATTTAAAATGTCCATATGTTGAGTATTTTAATGAATAGAAGAATGCATTCGATTATAGTGAATGAAATACTTTAGACAAAGAGATTAATATTTTGTGCTGCTCGAGTGAATAGATTAAGGTACAAAACGAAAATAAATTTCATTATTCTATGGGAATATTATAAAAGCATGACATGTCTTTATCATTCTTATTCCTTTCAAAAAGTTATTTGAGAAGTGAGAGTTTACACAGAATTTATCATGCTTTTGTACATTTATTAAACTAAAATTTTTGTAAATATAGTTTTTATTTAATTATTGTTCGTAATTTATGAATAATTCTCAAATTCCATTCAAATCATTATTGTTGTTCATGATTAATATGCATATTCAATTAACTTAAGACAATCCCTTTTCTGTCATCACTTTTTGTTCCATTTTTTTTTTTGAAAAATTAAAAAAAGATGAAAAAATGGAAATTAATGAAAACTCTCAGAAAGTTTATTTTTTTAATAGTTTTGAATCTTTTCTCAGTTACTATTTATTTGTTTTAATTGAGTCACACAATATTAATATATATCTTGATGTTCATTAAGAAATTTTTTCCATAAAACAACTGACGTGCCTTTGAACGTGAATTATTATATAATCCCAATGGTGTGTTTGTGATGCTAAAACAACGTTTCACAGCTCGTTCATAATTTTCATTTTAAAAAACCAGCTAAAAATATTAAAAAAAAGGTTTTTTTCCACAGAGAATTTGTTTTTTTCTTTCTCAAAATGATATTTATGTCTAGAAATTTTAAAATTCAACTTTCAAAAAAACACAAAATTACGTGGTGTTCACCAAGACAATGCCTATTTGTAAGGCCATAACAAAACTAATTTTGGACAGAAATTAGTCGCAATTTTGATCGTTTATTTAAATATGTGGCGTGCCAATGCATGCACTTCAGAGTGTAAACGTGCAATATGTCCTACTGCCTTACTTGATTCATTTGATCAATTAGAATAATGGCAAAATAAATGATTTATATGTGATAATGTTCAGCTTTCTCCATTATTGTGCCTTATTGTTTGGTGCAGTCGGTATGACCAAGTTTTTATTTTAAGGTGTGAATTTAGATAAATATACCTTTTCAAAATTAAATTTTTAATATATAAACATCAATAAATAAAAGTCAAAACAATTACTTTTTAAAGTTTTTCCATTGACCAAAAACTCTCGAGTGCTTGATAATAAATTGAAAAATTATTGGATGAAGTTTGAAATTTCTTTTAAAAAAAATTAAAATAATTCATTAAAAGCAACCTATTGAGAATTTTTTGTGCTTCGTGTAATCAGGCAAGGACTCCTTAAATAGCCGCTGAGCTTGAATCTTGATGCACGCCACACAACTTTTTTGAGCTCAAACGGTTAAAGTTTTAATATTAAAAATAAATTTTAAAAGTAGGTTTTCTGAAACTCCAAAAATCTAACGTTTTTCAAAAATTGACAGATAGTTTTTTTTTGAAAGTTGCAAGTATCATTACTGATACTTTTAAGAAGTTACCTTTTATATCAACATATTTCATTGAACTAGATTTTTTGTTTATTACTTGAAAAATTCTTTTACTGACTTAATTTTAAAATATAGTTGGTTGTTTGATGCGGATGATTTTGATGAAACAACTTTCTCACCCCTCTCCACCATGGCAAGCATCCAGTGGAACAAAGATTTGAATATGTTATTCTTCCTCAACTTTTTTAACATATTTTGGAACACAGAAACCCTCACAAAAGTGAGCCATTTCAAAATCATCAACTTGAACACATCGCAACTCTTCAGTGATTCCTCAGTCTCTTCGTCCACAACAAAAAATCAAGTCTCGTCAAGAAGCACCATTCAAAATTTGAAATATCTTCACTATAAAGGATATAAAATAGAAAAACACTCGATAAAAAAATCTTTCTATCAAAAGCCGTTGTTTGCAGGTTTTTTACAAAAATTTTTTGTAGTTCACTTTTCCTTCCATTCTGATCATAGTCGCCACAACACATTACATAATATTATTACTAACATCTACATACTAATTATGCTATTAATTATGTTGCCAATATTAATGTTATTACTATAGGTAAAACTTGTAGAAATAAAAGTTTTTATATCAAAAACTGGCAAATGAAGTTATAATAACAAGCGCTTGTTAGATTATGGTTAGATGCCAAATTATATTGTCCCTTCCATTTCATATTTCCAACTCAAAGCCATGATCTTTATGAGATTTAAATAGAACATTTCAAAAATGTATTAAAACTAAATAATGCATTTTTGATGAAATAATTTTTTTAATAGAAGCATTTTCCAAGTGTTAATTTCTTAAGTGTGACCAATGGGTAAAGCTATTAAAGAAGCACATGGCGCGTATGAATTCGAAATTATTTTGAGTCTTAAAGATGGTTCCAATCATTCAACGTCTAGGAGTTCTCAAAACACTGTCAACTAAATTTGAAAACTTCATTATACAAAGAAATTTCAATTTATAAAGCTAAATTTCTCATGGTTTTAATTTATTACATGTAATTTTTAACGATAATTATTTTTTTGAAGTTTCAACAATATTTTTACGACAAAACAGGCAATCGCTCAAACCCATAAATGAAGTTGATGGTAATATTATCGTATATTTATATGCAAAAAATTTTTTCTTTCAAAACAAGATCAAAGTGAGAAACTCTATGAGTTTTGCAGCACCTTATCAACGTCCTAAAAACAAATTAAATTTGAAAGTAAAGAGATGAGAGCGCATTTAAGCTCTAACCCCATTACACGTGAAATATTAGTTTATGTACATGTTGTAGTAGTTGGAGTTTTTATTGATTTATATGTCGGTTTAACAAAATAAAATTTTTTAGCAGCTATAATCTTCCAAAAGTGTAACTCTATCGTAAGTTTTTAACAGTTATGCAAATTTGCTTAAAACTTCGGTAAAAAAAAGTGTTGCATTTGATGGAAAAACTACAATAGCAAAAATCCTAATTGATTTTAATTAAAAATGTATTTTAAGCTTTTAACCTTTTAACATGACCCATTGAATTATAAAGTTAAATTTATATGTTTTTATTACTGATAAATTTCTTTAAACACCTTTGCTCTTCATTTGACATTTTAGTCGTTTAATATAGTCACATGATTAAAACCTCAAACCTACAGGCAATATATAATTATAAGACACGATGTTATAAGTTTATTAGCTCACAAAGCTTTTTGATTTGCTGGGAATCATCACCAAAACCATCATCTGCTGATGATTTCTCAGAAAATCAAAAAGCTTTCAGCTAATAAACTTAAAAGGCATCGTTTCATATATTTGTTATACGGTTTCAATGCTTGACTTTTAAGTTTGTTCATATATTTATAGTGTTGTATATACGCCACTATTTTCTTATTTCTATCGTTTTGTATGTTTTTAATAACTTATTTCTAGCTCAACCTATTTGGGTGTCTTTACGGTTCTTATAGTTCTTAAAATAATGCATTTGTTTCATGCGCAGTCTTCAACGACGACTTTTGCTGCTCTTAACGCGGTTTTAGGGTTTATTGAAGGCTTTCATAAGATTTAAATAACATTCGATGAAGATCTCAAAGTGAATATGAAGTCTCCTTGAAGAATTGAAATCTACAATGGTGATTCAGTGAAATATGAAAAAAGTATTAATTGCTATGTTCCCTAAGACTTCATGGGACCAACACTCAATTCACTTTCAACTGAAAGGTTTTTGAACTAACTGAAATAATATAAACCTTTAAAAGGAATTTCAGCTATTATTTTAAATGAAAAATTCTAAAAAATTTTATATCCATAATTCTAACCTCTCATTAAAATATAACTAAGTCATATAGCTTTTTCATTCATCGTACACTTTTTCGTCACGAATCTTTTTTGTTTCACACAAAGACGAAGTGCATGTTTTTGCTGTGCCACCGTTTTTACTAATCCTAATCATTTACTCGCATTGAAAGATTCCCTGTAATTTTTTAAAACTTTTCAGTTATCATGTGACATGAATTTTTTTAACTTCAGAAAAGTTTTTCTGTTTGTTGAATGATGTTCTATCTTTCAACAGAGCTTTTATGGAAGTGAAAATATTTTTTGATGGTTAACTTTTAAGTTTGGAATGTTTGAAAAATATATTTAAAAGAATTCGTATTTTTAAAATTTTTCATTGAATATAAATGAAAAATTTAAATGTTTGAAATTCAATAAAACAACTATAAACTTTTGAAACATCAAAACTGGAAGAGTTGACAGGCACGATAAATCTTCAAACTCACAAAAACATCATAAACTTTATACACTGTTTTTAAAATATTAATAGTTCAAAAAAATTTCAGAAAATCAGAAATCATCGAAAAATCGTCGAAAATTTTTCACGCAATCAGAATACAATCAAAAATGGAATGGAAATGATAAGAACAAGAAAAACAATGTGAATTTTAACAGTTTTATAGCAGAGCATCAGATCAATCACCATTACAATTATTCAAGCGGTTGCACAATTGGGGGTAGGCATAAGCCCTCCGATATGCTTTTTTACAAACACCAAAATATATTTTCTTTTTTTTTAAACAAAGAACTGCGTAAAAACCAACTTATTAAAAATACAACCGTCTTTTCTAAGTTTTCTGGGTACAAAAAATTAGGTTATAGTAACACTTTTTCCAAAAAATTTTATCCTCTTGCCTTCAAAAGTTCCGACGCTCCAACCGCCCTTACAGCTACTGGTTGGCACACGATTCATTCAGGAAAGTCTAGTTCCCAGTCATCCTCAACTCCACACCACATTATTCAAACTTTTTTTCGTTCACTTAGTATTTCTTTCCCTCACTTTCATACAGCAACATCACCTCTATTGTCTTTGAAACATTCAAATCACAACACTATGTCTTCATTAGGAGAACAGAAAAGTTTCTATTTACCAAGTAAAATATTTTCTATTCATGAACATTTTGCTAAATTTCATTATCTGCTTTTATTTTTTATATATTTTTAACGGCGCCAAAAGTAAATGCTCAATTTATACGTGTCACAAACCTTCTCAAATCAGTTTTGGTTATTAAATTTGAAAACAGCGAAACAAAAATTTATGAAGTTTTAAACCTATCATAAACTTTAATTTTAGAAACAAGCTTCAACCATGTGTTAGAAAAAATAAAATGGAAAGGAAATGAAGAAATATTGGAAAAGTTGAGCAAAAGAAGACGTAGATTAGTGCTTGGAAACACTTACAATGCAAAGTTAAAATTTCTAATCAATCGAGTCAACAGTTCATTATTCTTTTCGACCCACGAAGCTGTCATCAGTGCTAGAGTCCCCTTGAATCATTGGTTCGCTCTCTCCTTCAAGGTAGTAACATTTAAATAAATTTTTATCAGTTTTTTAAACAACTAAAAATATTATTTCAATTTAATTTAAAATAATGCTCTATATATTGGGAATTGATTTATTAGGTTATAAAAATATTTTTTGTTTTTGAAAAACAACTCACTATTTTTCCTTCTAGATAAAAACAAGAGAGCAAGAAAACTCTCTGCTTCTGCTAATAAGCGATTCAAGCCAGGCAAAAACGTTTTTGTTGATAGCAATATTGAACGGAAAACTTGAAGCTTCATTTTACTCAATCAATATTAAATTCTCCACTGTTTTGCTCAAAGAAAAAAAACAGAGTTTGCAGCAATATGAAAATAACTACGAGAAATGTGAAGTGAATGGTTCAAAAAGTGGAAACTCGCTGCTGAACAACAACAAATGGCATACGCTGTACATTACATTTAAGTAACCAAATACCTTTTACACACGTAAAAATTTTGTACAAAAATGAATTCAGAACTTACTGACAATTTTTATTTTGAAGTTTAGTTTCCAAACTAATCATCAAAGTTATATTTAGCGTAGAATGTTCACATAGAAGCTTTTTATTCAATTTCCCTGACATTACACAAAATAAATGGTGCCTTAAATCAACTAGACAGCCTCTTTCATCAAATATCAAATTACTCAAAATGACTGTTCTATCAGTCTTTACGTGTCCTTTTAAATTGAAAACTAAAAATTTTAATGAAAGATTTTTTACTTATAGTTATTATTGTAATTATTTTCATGCTGAATAGTTACTGAAGTTCATAATGGTATTAAATAAGGTAGGATTCGAAATAAATATGTTTTAAGAGAATATCGTGGTTTGGCATTATATTGGTTTTAAATTTATTAAAAGAGATGGGATAAATATAATTCTTGAATGCTATCTATTTAAGTTATTACCATAAAAAGCAGTATAAATCAACAAAGAAAGTAGGAACATAAAATAATGAATTTTTATTGGAGGGCTTTTTTAGAAAAAAAAAACAGTAAATATTCAGCCTATAAATAATATGGCGACTAAAAGACATATAACTCTCACAGAATGAAAAGGATTATTTAGAGGAAGTGTTGTGAAATATGACAACGCTTACATTAATTACTTGCCATCATTCTATTTCTAAAACTTTTTAAAATAAACATATGCTAACACTAATAAATATATTGCACAGAGATGGAAAGTTCAAGGTGGAGGTTGATGGGTGCGTCGAAGATATATTCTATAAAAAAGATAAGCTGTTGGAAGCATTTGCTGCAAAGCTTTTCAAAGAAGATATGCTGGTGCATCTAGGAGGATGCCCTGTCGGGGTGTCGCAGTGTGTGCTTGCCCATGTGAGTTTCTGCCCCTCAACACGCTAACCTTTCAATATATCAGCTCAACTATCAATTAATTAATCCAACTTGTATATATTAGTTAAACACTCAATTCAATTCCAACAATAGTTGAAAAACTGTTGTTTTCTATATAATCTTTCGAAAAAATAAAAACTTTGGAATTCAAAAATGATTTCTATATAGAAAGTATTTTATAGTATTTTGATAGCATAACAGAGAATTTATTTAACATGAACATTTAGTTCTATATCACTCATCATTCTAAAAAACTTCAAGTTTGATATTGCAGAATCCGATTATAAATGGCTTTTTAAAAAATTCGTTTTGTTGTATGGCCCATTAAACCAAATTTATTATAAAATTAAAACATACTCAGGCAGTGACGTCCAAAATAATTGAATTTCACAAAAATAAAATTTCCCATATTTTATGCCTTCAAATTTGATTTTCAGCTTTTATTTTTTATAATATATTAGAAAATTTTTGCTCAAAATATGTTGAATTTTTCAATACTTTTTTTTATTCGAGGAATAGATAGCGTGGAAACCAAAACTTTTACAGCCTTTCATAGGGTTCGTTAAACAAGGATTTTTAACGCTTCAATGTTTTATTGATATTTACATCATGAAATTACTTTTTGATGTTTTTTCAAAGATTTGCTTCTCGTTTATTTTGGTCGAGGCTTTGAAAACTTTATTGAGTAATAAATCAGAATATTTTTTGTCTAAATATTATTAAATGTTTTTGAAACTATTTTTCAAAAATGGCATTTAATTTCAAAACAAAAGTGTATGCTTAATATTGATAAAAACTTGAAACTTCAATTTAAAACAGTTTCTCATAAAACTTCAATTACAGAAAAAATTCAATAAATTCAAAAAAAACATCTTAATACCAAACTTTAATTAAAAAATATCATCAACTTACCCCAGTCGATGGAGTTGAAAGGGTACAAAGGCTGCGTGGCAGATATAGAAGTGATGAGTGACCAGACAAAAGGACAGAGCCTCTTTGGTGCGCCTGACAGTATGCATCAAGAGGTGCTCCAGGGGTGTCATGGTTAGGCCTGCTTTTATGAGTTTTTGATACTTAGTCATTGTATGAGTTCTCCCTTGCAATATTTTATTTTGTCATTGAAGTGGTTCTTCCTATGTTATTAATATTAGCCATGGTAAGAGATTCATTCTCATGTTATTAATATTTAGTCATGGTTACTGGTGCTTCAAAATTTAGTATATTACTATGTTACTAATTAAGGGTACAAGTTAACAGACTGGAACTTGAAATTTAAACAGCTAAAATTTTGACGCGTTATTATAAAGGTATCAAAAAGGATATTTTCAAAATTATGTTTGATAAGTTGTTTTTATAAAATATTTAAAAATGAATGTTTTTAAAAAATATTATCAAAAATTCTGATTTATAATTGATTCAAACCTAATGTGCTAGTACGTTGTTAAAATGGTACTTTCAGTGGAGGATAGGTATGCATATTATGAAACGTCATATGTCAATTTATTTATAACACCTTTTCATAATTATAATTTCAATCAATTTTTACATTCTTTGGGACTTTTGAATTTTTTACGTCTTTTCTCTGGTCTTGAAGATAGATTTTTTGTTAACAAAATAGCCTAATTCTGCTGATAATAATAAAGATGGATATAAAATACCTATTTACTGATTAGTGATTATAGTGAAACCACTTATACCCATTATTCTTTGATGACGATTTTTTAATGACTATAATCCTAATAAAAGAAAACAAAAATTTAAGTGAACATAACTACCTCAATAAGATTACCCTGTACATTAGCAAATAATAATATAATACTAGACACCCTATATTTCATGAGTTATTACAGAAAATTTTCATAATTTGGACGAAATGAAGCTAAACATAAAGATGATATTTCTCTCAATGAAATTCCCATGTTTAATTTTTCATGAAGTTCACATATGAAGGATCGCTTAACTACCCTATGACTTAATCTCAATTTCAATTTACTCCCTTTAATTACTTATAAAAAGGTTATGCAGTTTTTCTTTTTAAATTTTGAAAAACATTTTAATGCTTGTTCAATTTTATAAACTCAATTTAATTTTTATGAGTTTCTAGCTTTCTGTGTTGCTTACTAACCATTTGCTAATGTTTGGTTCACTTGTTTTAGTATATAATCCAGCAATAATGCTTATAGACGGTTTAACATATTGGCATTCTATTTACTTTTTTTCTCATACGCAGTATTATTACGGTTTTATTGATTTAGTTTTGTTTTTTACCTGAAACCCTCTGCGGTAGAAATGGTTTGGTAAGAAAAAAGTATTATATAATTCTAGTTTTTGAAGTTTACTTTCGTTATTGTATTGTAGAACCAGTGAGAGGCTGCGACGAATTGAGGTGCATGAATGGAGGTCAATGCCAGCAAGAATGGGAAGTTTACTCATGCAATTGTGATGTCACTTCGTATGTCGGTCCTACCTGCCAAGACGGTGATGTCCATTGTAATTTAATTTTGTTTCACGTTATACTCTTTTTTATTACCATTTATGAAAAATTCTAAATGGAGATTAGTGAAGAATTTGTTTAAAATATTTTCAACATGAATTCATGAAAGTTTTAGTTGAAAACTGCCTATAGAATAAACTGAAGCCTCAAAAAGATTGACGTATCAATAATGAGAAGATCGATGGGCGGAACCTTAAAAGTTATTCAATATAGTGCCAACTTTTAAATAACTGGTAGAAGCGACTAAAATGTTCAATCTTTTTTCAACAAATCGGAGAATTTTCGAAAAAAAGAAAAAGTTGAGTTATAAAATAAAGAATATAAAGCATTTCAACGCCGAGAGATAGGCTTGAGCGGCTTATGCTGCTTTTTTTTTAGATTTTATAATCTTTATAAATTTCACACCTATTTAAACGTGACTTGCATTAAAGAAATTGACACTATTCAAAGTTAGTTTTGAATGTGTATCAAATCAATTTAGATAATTTCATATTTCACTTAAAACAATGCATTAGTGATCATAATATCAGTAAATCTCCTCAAGAGGCTGTGACGTACGTCTTCGGAGGGTATCAAATGAGACATGAAGAAGGAACTGATGGAAAATCAAAAATTCCAAGCAAACATCCAAATGAATTTTTTGGTGGGATAAAAAATAAATGTTAAGATAAATTTACACATAAAAATTGTTCTAAAACTCACGTGGAAATTAAAAATTCATAGAAAATGATAGAGAAAGAGAAAAAAAGAATGGAGAAATAATAATAAGGTTCAGCGAAAGCGAAAGGTCAGATACGGTGGAAGATGTGATGTGTTTTGGATTGAGAACCCGACAAGTGAGTTGAATACCGCTAATTACATCACCAATAAGCACCTTAACATGAATATAACATTGAACTGAAAAAAACTCATAATTTTTTTGCATTCCTTATCTTAAACTTAATTGGACAAAATTTGTTTGTTCAAAATAAGTTTTTTCCAACTGAAAATCAAGAGTTTGTTTGATTTTGTCGATTTTCAAATAAAAACATTGCCTTCATGCTTAACTTGAAGATTTCAGGTTTCCATTTTCCTAGAATAAATTTGCAAGCACTTAAAACCAATATAAAACAAAATTAGTCTTAATGGAATGTTGTATTAGAGAATATATAATTAAATTAGAATTTTAAAATGTCCATGCGTCAATCTAAAACTTGAACTTAGTTTCAACGCATAAACTGCACGGCGCCAAGGAATTCTACACGATATTTCTGTATTCAATTTTATGGTTTCAAATTTTTAAAACTTTTTGATAGTTTAAATTTTTAAATAATTTTCAATCTTTATTTGGGTTTTTTGCTCAGCAATTTTTAATATTTTTACATAATTGTTTTGAAGTAACAATAAAAACTCCTTAGTTAAAAATCAGTTTTTGAAAATATGAAGCGTAGAATATTATTGACAATTTTAATAGTACTTCGTACATAAAGTTTATGCGGATACGAAAAAAATATATTTCAAGGAAAAATTAAAAGATGGTTGAAACTTTAATGATTAAATTCATAAAGCAAACCAATTTTATAATTATGATATATAGGGAATACCTGAGAGCTTAATATTTTATAAAAATACATATCAAAAACATTTTTTT
This sequence comes from Pterobdella sp. o SKG-2022, assembly GCA_964035795.1. NCBI lineage: Eukaryota > Metazoa > Annelida > Clitellata > Hirudinida > Piscicolidae > Pterobdella > Pterobdella occidentalis. Next base: position 11,449,166 of record OZ038322.1, read on the forward strand.
GCTTTCTCAAATCCATATATTTGAGGGTTTACTCTAATTTCCCAATAGAACTAGGTTTTACAGGCATTTAATCTATTTTTATAATGTGATTTTTTTTCATTAATAAATATTCAAACTTTCTCGATATAAACAAATTATCGGTTTGAAAAATGTTTAAAAACTCTAATCATAGGTTATCGCTGATAAAAATCAGTAGAAAGGCAATTAGTAGAAAGTGGAAGATTTATAGAGTTAACTTTCAATGTTATCAAGAAGGGAGCAGAAGTTGAAAGGCTTATTAGCACTACACATTGAAAAAGGAAATAAACTAATATTTAACCATAGTTAACCGCTGAAACTTTAAAAGCGATTTTTTCATAACTAATGTTCAATTTTAAGGAGCTAAAGTTTGAATTAATAGTAAAGCAACAGTCAGAAATTGCAATGATAATTATATAAAAGGTTGCAGCGACAAAGCTTGATAGATGGAAGTCAGGGCACTTGCAGTTTTGTCTAAAGAGTTCAGAGTTTTCTTATCTATGTAAGCACGCTGTATAGAATTTTTAAAGCTTTCTTGACTCTCACTTTATTATTTCACTGATTATATTTTCAATGAATAGAATGATAAACATTTTTTAGGAAAGTTTAGGAATATATATATAAATATATTATCTTCCGGCTTTAGTATAAAAAAGTCAGGGTTTCAAAAATGTATCAAGAGATTATTTAATTACGACGACTTGTTTGCAATTTTGTTTTCAACTATAAATTTTACTTCTTAATACAACATTTCGGAATGACATGAAACTTCCCAATATAAATCGATTTTCAGTGCAATCCTTTTTGACAAAGGGTAGAAATGAACTTTTTAGATTAAAACTAAAATGAAATTCATAATATCCTTTCAAAAATTTTGAAGCTTGAACCAACTTTATAATTTTTATTAGTAAAAACTTCCATCAAAACGCCGTAAAAATCTAAAACTTTGCATACTCCAAACCTTTAGAATGAAAGTTGATATGGTGAAAAAACCTCTAAAGCAAATAGAACCAGTTTGACAAAAAGTTCAATAGTTGAAAAAAAATTTTTGAAATCATGGAAAAGATGTTTCAGATCCCAAGGCGCCATTGTTTTTGCTTGCAACATTCAAACACATAAACTCTCGTTGATAAGGGAGACGACATCTTTGCATTGTTTATGAAACTAAAACTTCTTCAAGTCATCCAATTTTTAAAAAAATTAAATAAAACAACACATGCTGTTTTTTAATGATATAAATTATATATCTTTACGAGGTTGTTTTTTTCTCATATAATTCCTGAGTATTGGTACATGGCTTAAATCTGGAAAAAGTCATGTATTAAAAACTTGGCAATAGCTTTGTTTTTCATGGTATCGAATATGACCAATAAAAATAATTTCAAAAATTATTGAATAAATTTATTTTTAAAAATTATTTAAAAAGATTTAAGAGGCTTTATGGCAGTTTATTGAAGATTTTATTTCTAAGATATCTGGTAATAGTCTTTTAATCTCTTTGTTTTATCCGAAATACTGGATTATTTTATCCAGTTAAAAGTCTATTGAAATAACATTTGAAAATAATGATTTCCCGAAATATTCCGTATATCCCCAGATAAGCGACGAAGTTATCGGTGTGTTGAGACTGGCCAGTGGGAACAGCAATGATTTCATGCTTGTTTTAATAGTAAGATTCACGGATCAATACCTTATTTTTCATAAGCTTAAAGTCTTTTTTTTTGAGTAAAAGAGTACTTTGGGAAAACTGGAAAAAATTGCTGATAAGATCATATGCTTACTTGAGTTTAAGCTTTTTAAGTGTTCCTAAATTAACTGTTTCAGTACCAGGGCTACTTGTCGGTGCTGTACAATGTGGGTACAGCTGATCACCAAGTGATGTTTAGAGAGAAGACCATCAATGACGACACATACCACGTGGTCTGTTTCCGAAGGTTTGGCGCCAACTCCTCTCTGCAAGTGGATCATTACGCTGTCGTCTATAAGAACGTTACAGGTGCTTAGATAATCATTTCGACATTTAAATAGTGTTTTAGATAGTTTAATTTGATGATATTTTGATTAAATACTTGTTTGAATTCAAATGATGGCAGGTCGACAACTGACAGCGTTTAACAACCAGGCTCAAGTGACCATAGGACTGGTTCAAAATGCTGGAAAGACCCTGCAAGCCTTCGTCGGACTCATCAGCGGTATGAGCTTTCAAAAACTATAGAAAACTCTTTTGTTTAATTAAAAGTTTTTCCAAGTTTTCATGTAAAGTAGGTGTCTAGATTTCTCGCAAATCTCTTTTTAAAGCAACAAAATTATTTTGAAAACGAAAAATTTTTTCAAAACCATATTTAGTATGTGTTTGTTAAAAAGGTCAAAAAATCTTAAAAAGTAGATTTAGAAACAATTTTGGCAAAAAATTATTTTCGCGTTTAAAAATAAAAGCGCAAACATAATGTTCTAAATTAAATATTCTGTATTCCTTCTTTCAAAGCTTTTTCATTTTTGAAAATTTTTTTATTAAAATGCCTATTCTATTCAACCTTTTGCACAAACCCATTTTTCTAACTATTTATATAGCACAAAAAAGTGACTATCTCAGTTTTCTTAAAATATTTTTTTTTTATATTCAAAGAGTTGCCAATCTTTTGATGTTTTTTAATATAATTCCGCAAAAAAAATTTTTTATTGGTTTGAAATTTGCATTCATATTTTCTCAACAACACAGGACTAGTGCTAAACGGCCAGCGTTTGTTAGATCTTGTTTATGATAAAGACAGTAGAGCAGGCATTAATGGGGCAGTAGAAGCACACTACAGCATGCTCTTCTCAACGTGGTTTATTATGTCTCCATTTAAATCAAGCTATAAATACAAAATTATGCATGAATCTGCGTAAGGCTTGACTACATTATCAAGTTAAAAATGTTTCAGGTATTTGTTGGTTGTTTTTTTTGTTGCACGTTTAATCAAAGTTTGATAGATATAACCAATATAAAAGATTAATAGAAAAACTGTTGTTAAAAGTTTCTGTTTTATATTCAATATAAAAACAAGCGTCTTTCTGCATTTAGCTACGTGACAGTAATTTTTATCTAGAGATTTCGCTAAAAAATTACAAAACCACATACTTGTCATAAATGAAGATATTTGTTATATACTGTAGCTACAATTAAGGCGGACTTCTATTTTTTCATGTTTTATAGGAACTTCTTAATCAAAATGTATGCCGAACTTTTGTGCCGGCAAGTTGTAGCGATTATGAAGAAAGTTTCCTTTGGTTACGTTGTATCGTGATACGTTGTAATTATAAGAACAAAATACATCAAAAAAAAATTCTCCATTTTCTACGCTAAATTCCGAGGTTAAGAAGACGTTTTTTAGGTAGATTTTTGAGAATTGATTTAGTGTTTTGCACAAAAACATAAAGTATCTGAATTTTTCATGAAAATTCATGTAAAAATTGTAATATCTCAAATTTGATAAAGTGTAATTATTTTTTTTGAAGGAAAGAGCAAAGCTATCTTTTTAAGGTAAACTCAACTAAAAAACATTATTTAATGATTATTATGAATGTTTCCAAAAACTAATCAGCACTATTATGATAGCAATAATGTACACAGAACTCAACTAATTGTCTTGGAAACTGTTCGTTACAAGATGAGTTCACAAGGTCAGAGCAATGTTTTTGATGGCGTTATGAATGACTATCTTAATGAAACATTTGAATAAGACTTGTCATATGTTTCTTCTCAAATTTTCTTGGATAATAAACTTTGAATTAATTTTTGAATAATGCAAGGAAAGAGAAGGATGAGTTTATGGGGAAAAATGATGAATGCAACGATGTGAATATAAGCCACTTGAGCTCTTGCACACAAAATGTAAGTCAATTTTATATTAAAAATTAATTTAAAAATTTCTTAACTGTAATCCTATGTTTAAAAAAATTTAAACAAACAAAAATTTTTTTAAAATGATTTTAAAAAAATTTCAGTTATTATTATGGCGGGATTTAATTTTGAAAAACTTATTTGAAGATTTCAGCGTCTGACATATTGACGACAAAACAATCCTTCCTGAGTGATGAAAGAAAGCTACAAAATATAGGCACGACAACAACTATTGTCACATCTAATAAAAAACAGAAAAGCAAGAACACAGGCTTTTTTCAGTTCTATTCTTTTAATAGAAACTATGTAGTTAAATGGGGCGTCGTAAGATTAATACTACCCTTGTTAATATTCTTCATTGTGTCAGTGGTAACAGCTCTTTCATACTGCATCTACCGGTTGGTAGTTTCTTTAAACTTATGGATATAGATTCAAAACGTTAAATAAATGTTTTTCTTTACGATATATTTAATAAGATTTTTTGATTTATGTAACAGATACAAGCGGAAAAACAACGGAACTTATACCGTTCAAGGTTTGATGTCAGTCTCTTCTTTCAACTCTTATTCAACTGAAACTGCCGTTAACAAACAACAACATTTATGCAAATGCTACCGTGAAAGACAAACTGATTTCAAAATTAATGATGATGGTCTTGAACATAAAAGCCCCAGAAATAGTGAAACGTATAAAAAGAAGAATCCAGAAAAACAATTCATTCCTCTAAAGATATCTTTTATAAATTGTAAAAATAAGTCTAAAAAAACTAAAAGAGCTCATAAATCAGACCTCACTACATCTCGCGAATGGTATGTATGAACGCTAAGTAACAGCTAATGCTTCTAGCGTGAAATTAGTTTTACGGCTTCTAAATGACCATGCACGTAAAAAAATTTCGAAAAAAAAAGATTTCAATTTTTGTTTTTTGCTCGAAAAAACGTTGAAAAAGCAAAACAGAATCGAGTAATGTCAAATAATTAATTTAAAGCTTTTACGATGGCGGGTTTTTTATTTATCTCCAGAAAATTTTTTGCTTTTTGTGAAAACCTTTCAAAAAGATTAAAATTAATCAAATTCCAATCAATCACACCCTACATCAATCACCATCACAACACATTTGCCGTAAGCCCTTGCTTAATCACCAACGATAAAAGTTTTTTTATCCACTGACAATAATTTTATTTACGCGTTTTTCATCAAGTATTTTTATATAAAAAGTTAACTTTTTCAACATCTTTACCAATCAATCCAGTTACATTTAGCTAGCCTTCGCATCTAGCGGTTTTTGATGTCCAAAAACTATTTTCATGTAACTAGATTTGGAATGTAAACAGTTTTAAAGTAAATTATTTTTTCAAAAATGTAAAAAATTGAATTTAAACGTTAAAAAACCATTAAAAACTGGATTTGTTTTTTTTCTTTTTAGTTGAATTTTAAAATAGAAATTTTGATAGCGTAAATTAACACTTAACACAAAATCGTTTAATACATGCTTGTTACGTAAGCATTCAGTGACAACACAGTGAAGTATAAAAATAAAATTCCAGTTTAGAATGAAAGAAAACAGTAATTAGGTAAAAAATAAAGCCATTTATTAAAATAATTGACATGTTCAATAAATATGGAAAAATACAAGCACAAGTAACACCATTGAAATAAAAAAATCCCATATATACAAGTTTTTCTTAACTTATTGGTACAGACACTGAAAAGTAAATATAAAATTTTTTTAAAAAAATACAACATTGACTGGACATTTGATAGTTTTTCAATAAAGAATGCATCGTGTGCACTACGGGATTAACCCCGCAAAAAAAGCTTTAATGAATTTAGTTTAGAAACTGTTTGAGCAAAATTCTTATTCATTTCAAATGAGTATTCATTGAATATCATTAAAAATATGCGCAATTAAAAAAATATAACCAAATGACGAAGTGTGATAGAAACGAAAAGTTTCAGAACGTTAAAACTGTTGGAGAAATAAAGGTTAATACTTCAATAAAAATACTATCAAAATCTAATTGCGTGTTAGTCAATTACTTGAAAGAATAAACTTATTTGATTTTAAAACTCAACACTTATGATATTGCAAATATACATGGATATTATTGTAGTTAACTAGATTGGAAAAAAATATATAATAGACATTTGTAATGGTAAAAATCATTGTATATAAATAGAAAAATTATTTTAAATAAGAAATACTCCACAAGTAATGTTCAAAAAAGGGAGGAATTTAAACATTAAATTTAGTATAGAAAGTGGAAGAATAAAAAATCGATAGCATAAACTAAAATAAATGTGATTTATAATAATTGCTTATTTTGAATTGTCAACTTCAGTCATTTTTGGTGAAAATTATACATATTTGAATTCTGTGCAAAATAACCCAACGGCATTTATACATTAAAAAAACAAGCAAAGTGAAATCAAACGAAAAACTAAAATTAATGTTTAGTATGCAGTTTATAGTTAATAGAAGGAAAAAATAAATGAAGCTTATTGAACATGATTCATAATGAAATGTAATGAGACAGAAATACAACCATCTTGACTATACATTATATAATGTAATTATATCATATACGTACTATGATACAATGTATTCAAAACTTTGGTTACCATCCAAATTCTATAAAATCTCGACCAAATTTGGAATCAAGAAAATTTACCAGAATTTACCAGTAGAGGATTTATGAAGCGAATTAATTGAAACTAAATTGAGACAATTTGTTTTAGATTTAAACTGGAAAATTTATCATTAATTAAATAGTTAGAAAAAAATAATGAAAAATCTAAGCAAAATAAGACCAATAACATCAATTCAATGAAAATATGATAAACAAAATAGAAAATGCCTGAAACTGTTTATTACTTCAAAAATTAGTGCAATATAAAAAAAATCGCTATATAAAATCAGTTTGTAATAGCAATAATAATAATTATAATCAGCATCATCATCATCATTCTAATAAACATAACAATTAAGTGATCAACCCTTCAAAAACACTTGTCCAAAAAAGAAGACGGAAGAAAGGAGTGGGATCATAGGAAGACGGATGGATTATTGGAGTGTGAAGACCCATCTCCCAAGTCGAGATCCGACAGGGCCATGAGGTCACTGTGGCAACACTCGGTGTTTGTGGTGCTGGCCATCGCTACGTCAGGCATTGCTGAGCTGCTCACGTGGTCGTCGTCGTCTTTGTGACTGTGCTTGTATTGCTGTGGATAGTTGTATGTTTGGGAGTGTGTGTAGGTTGAGATGTTTAAGTTCTTTAATTTTTATAAACACTGTAATAAAATGTTAACTTCAATAATATATCGATGCGTTGTTGGTCAAAGTAAAAACTAGATGCCAATATTTAAGTTTAAACAAGAAATACTCACATTACACTTGAAATGACACGAGTCTGAAGGTGCGATGGTGGAGAATGAAGTGAATAGAGAATGCGGATTAGTAAAAAACATGGCTGAACTCAATTGTGGACTGAAATGGAGGTCAGTGCCTGGAGACGATAAGCAACAGGCTTTACTCCCGCAGGAGTTTTTGCAACAAATTTTCTTGTTGTAGCAATGCCCCTTGCCGCTACCATAAGTGCTTTTTCGACTATCACAACAGACGTTATTGTTTTTATGCAGCGAGTGTTCGCAATTTGAATGTTTAGAGAAGATTGGTATTCGGTGGATGGTGTGTTGGGGGCAGAAATGTTTATTGAAGGAGGATGCGTGTCGAGAGAGGCTGGTCAACTGAGGAGAAGGGTGGGAAGTGTCAGGAGGAGAGAGGTGCAGAGGTAGTGAAGATTTTTTCAGCACTTTCACTGCAGAATCTGGCAGGCCAAACTCTCTTGCCACTCTCAACCGGATTTGATGGATTACCGCAGATCTGTGTTGGTATTGAATATATCCGTAAGTAATGATATTTCTATAACTTTTATAGTGAAGTAATAATGATATATATCGATCTAGTATTATGGTGATGAATTCGAAAATTCAGCCGCAAAAGCAAGCTTAAGCCCTTAGAAACACTTTGGTATATAAAAAACTAAAAAAAAGGAGTTTGAGAAAATATGAACAAAATGATTAGCACTCAGTAGAAATAGATTTTCTTGTAAATCGTTCACAATTTTCAATCTAGATATGAGTTTGATGCACGTTGTGATTCGGCAAATGATTCAAGGCCGTCTATTGGAGATAATTAAGGCAAGATTAAGCTCTATGAGAACTCAAGGCTAATAAATTAAATACCAATAAATTATAGATTTATAAAATTTTAGTTGAACGAAACATTCACTTGTATTATAAAAATAAATTCAAAACAATGATACGAAAAAAAATTAATTATAAACTATTATATACCTTAGACAAACTTTATCATATGCATTTCTACTTATTAGATAACTATGTCTCGACGCTACTATTTTATTTTTATAATGACCCCATCAAAGTCGATTTTTTTATTAACACTGAGAATACTCATAATAATAATAATTATTATTAGAAGTTCTTATTACCATAAATTATTTAATGTTATTTATTCGTTTATTAGAAATTAACATTTATTTAATATATAATTCATTTATTTATTAATTTACCATTAATAATGTTATTATTTATATTATAACAATTGTTCTGGAACAAACCCTTTTGAACCAAAATTAAATTGCTTGCACTCGAAACTTATCAATGGTTAAAAATGCTCCATTGGAATAAAAACTTTTTAGAACCTTAACTATAAAGAGATTTTTGAACACCAATAGTTTTATTATAAAGATTTTCAAGTATAGCCATAGTTAAAAACGTTAAATAGTTAACTAAAGCTCCGTTCTTTATAATGAAAACTAATAGTCTTCAATTAAAAACATTTTAAGTATTTTTTAATTTTAAAATTGCTACCAAAATAGTATTGTTCAAAATTCTCTTCAATCAAATCAAATCAATTACGAGTAAGATTATAGTGACATTAACTTCAGGAGTTTCAAGACCACTGAGTATTATGAGCTTTGAATGCAATGTAATGTAATGTAAGTTTTCCTAGATTTGATCTATTTTACTTTGGCTTGAAATAATGATTAACTAGTCTTTAATCACTGAATATGAATAGCCCAAGCTAGCTCATCTCAGTGAAAAAAAATCTTCACTCAAAATTTTTGGAAGAAAATCAATTCTTTCAATAATTTCTTGAATATAATAAATAGTTTTAAAAATGATATAACAAATACAATAATGAAAAATGAAAACCATTGATCATAAACATTTATTTTGAACGAGAGCTTAATTTATAGTTTTTATCAAATTTTAACCTTTATCGCATTGAGTTGACGGTGATTATATAAAATGAACTAAAAACTATTGAATTAAAACACTATTTTTCAAGTTAATTAAGATACCAAGAAGTTTTTCATGAATCGATCTTTGTATACATCATCTGATAATGCAAATTCGACTAACGAAAAGCTTCGTGACATCTTAATAAAGCCAAAGTGTGTTTTACATTGATTAATTCATTTCCAACTTGAATAATCCTAACATAAGGAAGGAATTTACAAAAATAAATTCAACCTTTTTATGTTCTGTTTTTTTTTTAAATATAAACATTATTATAACAGGCAAAACCTACACATCATTGCAAAGACGAATCGAAATCAATAAAAGAATGTACAACAACCTGAACTGACTGCCAGCTTGGCAATTCCTCAAAAACAATCGACCTGCAGTTAACTCTGCCTCTCTTCTCTGCATGGCGTCCACCACTTTCTTATCAGGCACTGTGACATTGAGGCAGATGGGTGTATAAAAGAACAATACATAAAAATAGATAGATACATATATGACGAGTTGTGAATTGATTTATCAACAATTATGTCATTTATAAACAAACTTTGAATTAATATCAAGTTTCTGTATGAACAGCTCAAATGTATCATTTTCCTAGAAACAAATAAATATTGTGAACACAAAAAAGAACGGATCATTTTGGTTAACAACAACAAAACATAAAAACTCCTCTAGAACGATAAACACGCCGTCATACCTCAGACTGCGGTTGAAACGCCCCTAAATAATTATAAACACCCATTCTAGTGCTCGTATGACTGAACCATCGTTAACAAAAATGAATGAGCCATTAAAATGCCAAAAAACTTACCTAGTATATCAACGGTAGAGGATGAGAAGGACCAGCACTTGTGCAGTCGAGGTAGCTCGTTCTCCAGCATGTATAATGCGTCGGGCACTGCAGCGTGTCCCGCACACAGACCCCTACTGAATCCTTCTTGTTTCCGCCCTGTGCCTTCAAGACGGTTGCGGGCTCATTAGGTTTATTCTTTTGATTAACGTTTGAATCATCGAATTTTTTAAAAAGATGTTTACTTATTCAAAAAAATTTTTAGTTTAATTGTGGGAAAAAATAATGAGGATTTTATGCATTATTTATCGAAAACAGGTTTGAGAATGTCAATAAGTTTGAATGATGCAACTATCCATTATATAACTATTCATTAAAGAAACATTTATTATATAGCTTGATTGAGAATTGTTAATTGCTTTACTATTGTGAGCGATGCTGTTACTTTTGTTTCCAGTGATGTTACCATAGCAGCTCTTGGTGATGTTCATGTGTTGCTGCTCACATTTGGCGTGGTACTCTTTTATGATGTTCTGATAATCAAATAAAAATGATGTTATGACCATTATATAGATGATTTACGAAATTTTTTCAAAATATTATAAAAATCGATTATACAACAAAGAGGAAAAAAAACCAATAAACCACTATTAAAACAGGAACCACAAACTTTGATTTCTTCATAGAAAGGCATGAAAAGCCTAGGTTTGGGATAAAGAAGCATATCCCCATTAAGCCATAATGATGAAGGATACGCCGATGAAGATGCTTGGAATGGCGCTATGAGACCTCTTCGAATGGCTGATAAGACTACTTCATGGTTGCGTGGAACTAGATGGTTTACTCGCATATATGGCAACAGGTCGCTAATGGTTGCTAGTAAATCATTGTCGTTCAGATCTCGCCTCTTCACTCCTTTCTTACTCACGCTGTGGGCTGTGTTGCTTAAGAGGTTCGGCTCTGTTGAGTGGATTTAATTGATAGGTACATAAATCTAAAAATGAATAAACTTAGATTTTTATTTTTATTTGCATTCTACATAGTTATTTTTATTTACAATTCAACATATTTTGATTGATTAAATAATTAACCGGGTAGATTTAATTTAAACATTGGCAAAAATTCGCATAAAGAAAAACAGTGAATATTTTTTTAAAATTTCAATCAAATTATATGAGTAGAATCAAATGCAGCATGAATAAATCTATATTGATACCTTGCTCTTCAATGTTTTTTATCAGTCTGTATTCTCCCCATTTGATTATGCAACTCAATAAATCCAATTCACTTGCCTGAAAAATATTTGGAAGTTCATTCCCATGGAAATAAAAAATTTCTCGAAACAAAGAACTACATAACTCATTCGAGCTAACAAAACAAAGCAATCTCGTTTAGCTCTCCTTTACTTTATTTGATTAAACATGAAAGGTTTCAATATTTTTTCAATTTGACGTTTGATTTTTTATCAATAACCACAAAAAAAAACTTTAACTTTATTTTCTTCATCTGAAAATTCCATATCAAATGTATCAAAAAAGATTTTTGAACGAAAAACCTGTAAAAAATCCGATTGTAACACTTCCACGAGATAGGACTTGTCAAGCTGATAGAAAGCAGGAGTGAGAGAAAAGTTAATGAATTCATCTGCCAAGTACTGCAATGCTTGTCTGGAATCATCAATACAAACATTTTATTTTCTTTACATTCAGAGCCAACATTTGAGCATTTATATGACTTATATAACCAAACCTCAAAAATTGCAAATTATATTTGTATATTAGTTCAATATGGGTACAAAAAGATGGGGAAAATTTATAAAATTTTCGTTTGTAGTTGAATACAACATAAACAAAGCAAAAATTTTTAAATAATGTTAAAAGAATGGTGAGTGGCGTTTATTGAACTACCTGTAAACCCATGTGGATCCATGGGATTCATTGCTCCATTGCAGAATACTGAGAAGATTATCTAAATTCAATTGCTCCACTACCATATCTTCACAACCTTGAAGGAAAGTGAATGTTGATTTATATAAGTTTTGTAACATTGAAAGACCTTAAAAACGTATTTATAAACTACTTTATGTAATAAATCTTATGAAATTGTGTAGATTTTATTTAATAATTGATGCAAGCTTTTGGAACCATTAGGTTCATAAATAAAAGAAAATCAGAAAAAACGTGTTATATATAAGAAAAAATATTCAAACTGGAAAAATAAAATTGCATTCAAAATTAAAGAAAAACTAGATAAGTAAACGTGGTAAGAAAATCTGAAAAGAATATTGCAATAAAAACATACCTCATAAATAGCTGAAACAATAAAATATTCAAAATTAAAAATTAGGAGTGATTTATTTTAAAAAATATTTTTCAATATACTTTAACAGATTTATTACAAGTAGTGTGCATTTCACGATGTTTCCATCAAGTCTTGTGTGACAAAATGTAACATTTATGTATTATAATGGTGAATTAAAATTGATCTCTTTTGAGTGTTACGTTTAAATTGTAATTTTTAAGATATCAACTTGAAGTTTTCAAGATAATTGTGTATTCAGACATAATTTTCCTGTAATTATTGTCTTAAGATTCAGCTTTGAATATGTTTTTTATTGAACATGAAACTATGAAATAGCAAAAATTGGAATTTATATATTAGTATAATATATTTTGTTAAAATATTTTAATAAATTTATATTTAGCGGAAAAATGTCTTACAAAGTCAATAAAATTTAAATTTTTGAATTGCTTCAGTCATCAAAACGAAAATATTGAAAAAATGTAACTATTTAGAATAAAATTTGATAACTAGAAGGATTTAAACTTTAAATTAATCTCTCACAATCTTTAATAACATGAGATTCAAAAATGAAATAAAATTTTGATAAAATTTTTTATAATGGATGTTAATTTTATTTAAATATGCTTTCAAAATGAAAAAATTAAATAAGTAAATTAAAAATTATATTAAATAAGAAACTTTATCTTGAATAATTTTATTTAAACTTTTCATTTTAAAAATATAATTAATTATATAATATAGATTTAATTATTATTTTATTGAATATATTTTTAAAAATTACAGATATCTTCAAAAGGTTAAAAAAATGAAAATGTATACTTTGAGCCAGAGTGGGAAAATCAAGGAATCTTGCAATATGATAGAGTTCCATGGCTTCTTCAAGAAAGGAGGCTGATGATGAAGGTGCATTAAACATGGATGATGAAAGTGAAGTTGGTACAGAACACGCACTGTTGCTTGAGTGGGATGTGGAAGATGGTAATGATATGGAAGCAGATGTGAGATTTTGTAAAAGAAAATTTTTTGATGTGCAACAACTTGCTGTTGACTTGGGTTTTTCATTGTTCACATCATTTATTAAGATTTTGTTGTCTTGATTTTGATGTATTGACATATGATTATTAAGATCTATATTGTCCAAATATATGGAACTCATTAGAATTCCCGCAAAACGAGCTGGAATCACTGTTTCATCTAAAAGAATTATGGTTTTTTTATTAAACTGATCAAAGGAATTATCATTATTGTTTTCTGGTGATTCATTTTTGCTTCTTCTATTAATAAGGTTTCTAAAAAATGATGATCTAGCTGCTAGAATAGCTTTATGACAAGGCATTGGAAATGTAAAATTTTTTTGAGATTTCCATTGTAAAAATTTATGGTGTTGGTGGGATGAAGTTGTAGGTGAATAACATTGAGAATCAGTACCTTCTGAAAACGCTAATACTGCATCTGAAAAAATTCCTGTTTCAAGCAGAATTTTTAAATCTTGTTTTAATGAATTAGGAGCACCAAATTCTAAAGCCAGTTGACTAAGCACTGGTTTCAAATGATTCAAAGTGGCCATGTCTAATCCAAATGTTCCTGTATACAAGTATCGGAGGATTGCTGAGAACAAGTTGTTATCTACACCTTGAGTTTTTAAATTGACTTCAATTTTAGGCCGAGAACCTTTAACATGAAGAAGAAGGTCTCTAAAAAAAGTACATCTGACGCATAAAATAGATTTGTGGGCAGGATAAACAGTATCTAAATAAACTAAATCAACATCTGCACAATATTTGTTTTCATATAAAGTAGTTAGGTCTTCTTCAATAGAAGTTCCATTAGATCTCGCTAAATTGGCCATTATGGCAAACTCTTTCAAGGAAACCATACACTCGTATTCACTTGATAGTGACTCAATTTCATTGATGCACCAGTTTGACGTGAGTTCTTTGACGTGTTTAGAGTAATCACAGTGACGATTGTTACGTCGATTTTTTATAAATTTTTTACACATTGTTGCAAATCTGGATGACTTTTTCTTCTTATCTCTGAAAGATATCATTTCGTAATCAACGCTATTGAAAGATTGACTATTTCGACTTTGCGAGCACAAACGTTCTCCAGACGCAAATGATAACCCACTCCCCATATTTATATTTGTTTCAAAATAAGAAAAATATCATATCAAACGACTTTTTTCTAAGGAAGCACTAATAAATAGACAGAGCTTTGTTGTCACTTTTAGCAAAATATATTAACTCGGTTATAAGAACAAACCCATTATTAAAGTATAATTTTTAAGATGAAATAAACTTCATGAAGTAATTTTTGAAAAATATTAAATTTTTATGGCATAGAATAAAATTTATCGATTTAATATTTATATAAACATAAAATACTTTTAATTTTATTTGTTGTTAAAATTTAAAAATAAATCATAAGTTTTAAATGTTTTAGCTATTTTTAATTGAAATTAACTTCAAATAAAGTTTTTTCCAGCACATCAAAACGTGGCAATTTTTCGCATGCGCCGAAACGGAGCTTATTTTACGTGTACTAAGGCACAGGGTACTTTATTCCATTTTTTGGTTTTGATATTAGTATTTGAAAAGTGCTTCAAAATCGTTTTTATACTGTTGTATTAGGTTATTACTTTTTGATATAATTGGATATATCTGAGCCTTGCACAAAAATATAAACAAGGAATAATAAGTTTCAAGTTTATAACATTATCATATCAGGCGAACAACAATGATGAATTCCCAGTTCATCAATGGACAACAACCTCCCTCTTATCCATATTCTGGACCGCCCTTGTCGGCACCAAACGGTTAGAAAGGTTCACTTATTATGTAAATATTTTTTTACAAAAATGTCTGTGTAAAACATTATTTTTTTTCTTTTAGATAACAATTCTAACCAACCTCCGGGAGACATTGGACAATTCAAGTAATTATTTTCATTATATTGAAAAGTTAAATATAGGTTCCTTGGGCGTTTTTTGAAAAAATTTGAATTGTTTTTTTATTTAGCCAGCCTCCTATGCATGGACAGCCTCCATCTCAAAGGTGGATTCCACCTCCATCCAATAACATCTCCAACAGTCATTATCCTAATCAAGTTTGTTTAGTCATTTTATATTCAAAGAAATTTTTGCTAAATTTGAAATGCATTTTGTTTTTATCAGATAACTGATGGAATGAACTCAATGAATATATCTGGTCCAGGAGGACCTCCAAGTTTTCTTCAACAACCGCCCTTAAAACCTCCATTGCAAAACCAACTTTTCTCTCCACAGCAACAACTTAACCAACAAATTTCTCCACCATCGCAACAACCAACACAACCTCATAATCAAATGCAACAACAGTTTCCACCCATGATGCAGCCTCCATTGTCTTTCCCACAACAACCACCATCATCATCATTTCCACAACAACCACTATCCTTTCCACAACAACCGTCATCAACTTTTCATCAACAACAACCACCAACCCATCCATCTCAACCAAATAGGCCTCCTCCAAATGCTCCTCAATCATTTCCACCAAACCAGTTATCTCAAGGACCTCCAGGCAGGGTTATGCCACCTCCCAAGCAGGCTCCACCAGGAGGATTTCCTTTGCAACATCAGCCCCCACAAATGTTTCCTGGTGCACCCAACCAAGCACCAAACAACTTATACCAACAACCTAATCCTGGTTTCTATCCAAATCAACCTCCAATGGATGGTGGCTTAAATCAACCTGGATTTTCTGGGAACAGATCTAATTTTCAAGGAGCACCTATGAATCAGGCACCACGACAACACAGACTTGATCCCGATGATATGCCTTCCCAGGTTACCATTTTACAATATTTGATTAATAATATAATTCAACTCTGACAAGACTTTTATATATTGTTCCACATATAAACAGAAAAACAACATTTAGAAATACCTTTTTTTTTTTCAAATAGATACAAGTATTGTCAGCTGATAGAGAGAGCAGAGGGGGAGTGTTTCAGACAGGCATTAGAGGACTCATACCTCCATTAGTCACCACTGATTTCATCACTCAAGACCAAGGTCTTTTAATGCATGAAGCTTTCACAACATTTTTGTTTTTTACATATTATAATTATTTTATACAATTCCAACACTATGGTCAGATAAGATTAACAATGGCTACATATATTCAAATTGGTTCATTACTTGGTTACAAATTTTTTTTGCAGATATTTATTATGATTATTATCTTTCAATTAAATCCAAATAAGGTGGCTGCAACCCTCGTTTCATGAGATCAAGCATGTACAGTATTCCATGCAGCAGCGACCTCATTAAACAAAGTCATCTGCCATTTGCTGTCACTATTTCACCCTTTTCCAAGCTTCACCCTCAGGAAGTTAGTTGTGCCTTCTTTTCTCAGGCAAAATCTTTTGTAGTGTTGAACTCCAAGCTTAGTTTTAGGGTATTTTCAAGTGTTGTCTCATGTTTGTATTGTTCATGGAGTGTTGGTTTCAGTAGTAATTCAACAAAACTAAATTTAGTTACTCAAATGTCGAATTTTATTTCAATTACTAATTTAGGCGCTTCTATTGATTTTTAGAATTATATTCTCACCAATCAATACTTAAATTTTAGCTTTGTTGTGTTATAATAGCATTTATTTCTTTGGTATTGATTATGAAGAAAAAATTCTGAGTGTGAATCATTTTGAATTAATCTGTTTTGAATATTGCCTTAGTATTAACTCATTTTGTTTGTGTAACAATTCATAAAAAGGGCAGAACCATGAAACTTATTTGTTATATATATGCAATATCATTTCATTTGTTTTTGTTACATTCTAGTGCATACAACATGGCTAGGTAGAATCTGCATTAAATAATTTACTAATCTACTATCTAATCAATAAAACTGATACATTTCATAATAAAACCTACATACCTGAATGAGGCTTAACTGATAAACCATGATTTTATTTATAATAATAGTACTGCTTACTTATTCAATTTTAAACCATCCACTGCCTCAGCTGCCTCCCCCAATAGTTGACTTGGGTCAGATGGGTCCTGTGAGGTGCAACAGATGCAAGGCTTACATGTGTCCCTTCATGATGTTCATTGATGGTGGTAGGAAGTTTCAATGCATCTTCTGCAACTGTGCCACTGAAGGTGGGTGTTTTGTGGTTAAGGTTTGAAGTGAGTTTTATATATATGATCTGCTTCAGCTATTAAGGAATTCAGTGCACACATGGTTTAATTGATTTCAAATATCTTAATTTTTTTCATTGAAATTAAAATTTTTTGAAAAAAAAATTCTCTGCACATTATGTAGCTGCACTCAAAATGGCTTTTTCATATTACTAAGTAATATTACATTTTTAAAAATATGACTCAATAAATACGTAACTAGATTTTTTGCTTTACATGAATGTATTAAAAAATCTCCTTTTTTTGACGTAAAAGTTTTGAAAAACTTAGTAATTATGCATGGTTTAATCTATTTTAAAAAATTTTCTACCATACAACCATAGTACCACCGGAGTATTTTGCCCATCTTGACCACACTGGTCGCAGAGTGGACTGCTTGGACAGGCCTGAGTTGTGTCATGGAGCTTATGAATTTATTGCCACTTCTGATTACTGCAAGGTGCATAAGCTTCATGAACTTTTATTTGAACACATTATTGTATTGTTTTTGAGTTGTGGATTAATTGTTTCAAAATTTGTGATGCATAATCTATTTTTAATGCAAGGCCTTAGTTTATGATATCTAGTGCTTTTCAAAAAGCTTTGTAGTTTGAAAAAATATAATATTTGTTTTTTCTTTTTCATTTTTTGTGTGTTTTTATCCACTCCATTATTTCATTTGTATTAAATGTTTTTACCAATATTCTCTTATTAATAGCCTTGCTCACATTCATCTATCTATTTTTTAACAATTCAAACAATACCTCAACTTTTCTTCAACATGGAAACATCATAACCAGGATGGCAAGTTACCAAAGGAGCCTGCGTTCATCTTCATGATCGACATCTCGTACAACAGCGTCAAGAGTGGGCTTGTAAACCTGCTTTGCTCTAGACTCAAGCAAGAAATACTGGCTCATTTGCCCAAGTGAGTTTTTCTATGCTGCATTCACCCCAGCTTGTTTGTCAAGTTTAAATGAAATATTTGGAAGTTCTGATATTGAAATATGTTGAAGAATTAGCAACCCCATTCGTTTAATTTTGAATGTAATATAGTTCATATAGTAGTGATGTATTGTTATTGCTCTTTATATTATTGAGAGAATTGGTTCTTTTCAAGGTAATTTTTCGAATACTTTTCCAAGAAGCAAATTTAAAATGCATATATTATTCAACCATTTATTGACTACGGTTTTGATGGTTATCCTTATTTATCTATATATTGCTGTAGTATCATTATATTTATTTATACGTTATAATTTTCAACCTGCTTATATCATACAGAGACTATGGAGATACGGAATCGCAGATCAGGATCGGATTTGTAACATATGCTAAAGAACTTCATTTTTACAACATAAAGGTATCACACATAACTTAGAGATACTTTTAAAGCTTCTTGTTTGAATAAAATGTTTTGAATTTTTTAAAATTAAGACTTTACTGTTAATGCTGTGTTGTTGAACTATATGTATGATGAATGCAGGGTACATTAGTGCAGCCTCAAGTGATGGTTGTGTCAGATATTAATGACGTCTTTGTTCCCCTAGTCGACGGCTTCCTTGTAAAACTCTCTGAAGCTGAAGCTATCATTGATAGGTCTTTATTATTCGAATAGTTGAAGTTTTTGATATGTTTAATTAATAATATATATTTAATTATTTTAGAGTAAATTTTTATATAAAGTTTCCAACCCTCAAGTTCGTCTATAATATTCACCTATAAGTGATCATTATACAATGTATCAACCCACAGTTTGTTGGTACAAATAAGTCAAATGTTCCAAGAAACCCGAGAGACTGAGGTGGTGTTAGGGCCAGTGATCCAGGCTGGCTTGGATGCCTTGAAAAGCGCAGAGAGGTCTGGTAAGCTGATCATCTTTCACACATCTATGCCCTCTTGTGAGGCACCAGGCAAACTTAAGAACAGAGATGACCGCAGTGCTTTGGGAACTGAGAAGGAAAAAGTTGGTTCTTTGAGTTTTATTTTCGTTTATAGGATTCAATTGATAAGGAAAGTTTTAACAAATTTATTTAAAGTTTTTTTGTAATTTCCAAGTTAAGTTTCAAAATTATTACTTTTTTTTTCATTTCTTTATGTTTGGTTTCATGAATTTTAATTATTCATAAAAATAGTTTCTTTGTTATACTAAAAATCCCCATGTTCTTGCAGACCTTGTTGACGCCACAAAACTCCTTCTACACCAAGCTGGGACAGGAGTGTGTGTCAGCAGGTTGTTCAGTGGACATTTTCTTGTTCCCCAATTCATATGTGGATCTGGCCACCATTGGCGAGGTTCCTCGTCTCACTGGAGGCAGTGTCTTTAAGTACAACTACTTCCAAGCTGATGTTGATGGTGATAATTTCATCTCTGACCTAAAGGCTCATTTATCTAAAGAAGTTGTCTTTGATGCCGTGCTACGGTTGAGAACCAGCACAGGTATAAGAGCAGTAGACTTTTTAGGAAACTTTTACATGTCAAATACTACCGATGTTGAGTTGGCGAGTATCGTGAGTGACAAGGCCATAAGCATTGAAATAAGGCACGATGACAAGTTGACAGAAGCAGAAGGAGCACATGTGCAAGCTGCAGTGTTGTACACGTCAGTGGGAGGCAAGAGGAGGCTGCGCATCCTCAACATGTCCTTCAACTGCTGCATCCAAGTGGCTGACCTTTTCAGAAATTGCGAACTAGACTCACTTATCAATTTCATGGCCAAAAGAGGTATCAGAGTTTTTCTTTAATTTCGATAAATTTTGTTTTAATTTTTTAAATATTTGGTCACCGATTTTGCTATGATTTTTAAACAGCTATCAGAGAATCTCTCAATTCGAGTGTCAAGCAAGTCAGAGATCACATAACTCAGAAATGCGTCAATATACTCGCGTGTTATCGAAAAAATTGTGCTGGTTAGATATATTTATAAATCAGTAGTAGCCTATGTAATACATTAAAATATTTAAAAAATTCTTTTTTATTTTGTACATCCTTGTTTGCCACTAGTTAATCTTGAGGCACACTGAGTTAAATATTTTTAATAACCATATAATATTCAAGTTCGTACATCATTATATAACACTGCGCCACATCAGGCCCTTCAGCCACAGGACAGCTCATCCTGCCTGACTGCCTCAAACTTTTGCCACTTTATGCCAACTGCGTCATCAAGAGTGGCATCTTCCAATCAGGTTGGTTTTCTATTAGCTACAATGTCTTAAATGATTCTAATTAATAATTTATACTTTATCTTTGTATATAATTTATACATATTGATTTAAATCTATTTTTGTTAATAATATTTTATGCTATTATATTTTTATCGTTTCTACTGTCAGACAATATAAGCACGGATGACAGAAGTCACCAGATATTAGATGTGAACAGCATGGACATTGCTGCCACCGTGGGTTACTTCTATTCCAGAGTGCTCCCTCTGGTCAGTAAACGTAACCACTTCTATTGGTGTCTGTTCCATTTTTTTTAATTTTAGAAATCAATTCAATTGATTTTTTGGGCAATATGTAAAATATATTGAACAAAATATAGAAGATTTTGAGTGGGAATATATTTTGAATTTTAGACAAACTTGGATTTATCGTCTCAAAGTCTACCCATCTCCATAAGAAGTACTTATGAAAAACTCAAGGATAACGGAGCTTATTTGATTGGTTGGTTCATATACGTTTCATAAGTTTTTTATAAAAGAATCTATAAAAACTTCGTTACTTTTTAAACCATAAAGTTTGAAACTAGAATAAAAAATGTATTGTCCTATTATATATGTTTTTACTACCACATCATAGAAAACGGCTTGGTGATGTACTTGTGGCTGGGGTTGTCAGTGGAGGCAGACTGGATGCAGCAGGTGTTTGGGGTCGGCTCGTCATCACAACTTGATATTGAAAAGGTCATTTGTGTCATTTTATATCGTTCTTGTTTAATCTTTTTATATCTAATTTTTCAAGGTTTTAATTTTATAATCGGTAGATTTTTACTCATTTTTGGAAAAAAATGTACTATAAAGACTACTATTAATTGATTTATTTTTTTTTAATACAGGCAAAATTACAAGTTTTAGAAAATCCTTTGTCAGTAAAAGTAAGAGACATAATCAATCAAGTGAGAGAAGAAAGGAAAAGGCATATGAAGGTTAAAAACATTTGATCTTTTGGACAAGTTTAAATGCAACTATGATTGTTTGAGGATAGTTTTTCAATGTTTTTCCCAAAAGGCAAAAATAGCGTTAAATTTATATAAATTTGTAAAAAATGCCTAATGAATTAACTTAAAACTTTTGAACACCAAACAGCTGATAATAGTGCGCCAGAAAGACCGACTGGAGCCCGTGGTGCATGTGATGTTGTCTGAAGATAAGAACTCCTCTAAAACACTGTCTTATGTCGACTATCTTTGCCATTTACATAAAGAAATCAGAAACGCTCTTCTTTAAGTTATAAACATTTTTATGCGATTTTTCATTTAGATAAATCATTTTATTTATCTAATTTTTATAAATAAAGCTTACTAGTTCAATATAGTCTTAAAAATATAAATAATGAGAATATTTTGATCTTAATAAACCTTTTTGTAAAAATTCATTTGTTCTAAAAACGTGATTTAATGCAATTATTTTAATGAGCTTTGCGTTTACATTGTTAACTATACTGATATTTCTTTGAAAATTCAAAAAAATTTTTTGATTATACTTAATTAATTTCATAAATTGTATCTACGCTTATCATTGAATAAATTGATGTTTTTAAAGCTCTTTAATATAACATAGTTCTCATCGGACTCTTGTTGATTACAATTATTTTAAATTGGAATAGAAATAAACTTGGTATTTCTTGATTTTAAGTTCAGTCTTCAAATTTTGAGTTTCATTTATTAAAGAGTTCGCAATTATTGATTTTACGTTTCAACTTCTTTTATCTCTCAAAAAAAAAATGCGAGCATCGTTTTTACGGGTCACTGACTTATTCTATCTAAAATGTCGCCTCAACGTTTTTGATCGTAAAAAGTGCCCACTTCTACTTAGTTGATTAAGTCATAAGTCTTTTAGATATACAAGCGAAATGCATTATTTTGTTTTCGATAAATGAAAAAATAAATTTCAAAAGTATTTAGTGAATTTCAAGAATAGATGGCCGTTCATTTTTTGTTTTAATTAATTTGTTTCATGGAAAATCACTAATTACTGAACAATATAAAAACTTTTGTTTATTCTCATTTTTACTTTAAAATTTATAATTTTGTATTCTTATTCTTCCAACAGTTGACAGTGACTCATACGTAAAAATAACGGAAAGAAGAAAAGTCTTGTATATAAGTCGCCTTGTTGTTTTTCGTTTTAACCAAAATAATTTTATTTTTTGTTTTTTTTAACTTTTCCAATTTTTTAGAAGGTATTTCGATGTTGTTCCCAATTTTTCTCATACTTTCTCTGGAGGATTTAACTTGTATGTCTTTTGAGGTCGATGGAAGAATGTACATCGGAGAATGCGGCGTAAATACCTTGTAAACAGTTTGGTCTTTTGTTTTCAACCTTTGTAAGCGTTTAGATATTTTAATAAATATATTAGTTTAATGTTCATAAAATATATATGCCATAAATTTATCAAATATCTTAACAAAATAAAATAAATGTAACCAATGAAGAAAATAGAACGTCATGAGGAAAAGAGACACAATAAACAAAGGTAGAATCATCCTTATGAAGCCCCAATCTATGGTATTATCATTGTTGAGAGTTTTTTCAGGTGCCGTGGAATTTCTCATGTCATTTGCACACTGTTTCTTTGAAGAATAATAAAAAAAAGTACTAGTTGTCCATAAATTTTTTTTCTTTTTGTCATCTTTGAAATAAATAAATTTTCCAAAGTCTTTAAAGATTGTTGGTTTCGGCCTCTGTATTTAATTTCAAAAATATTGGAAGTTATGTTAATTTATAGTAATTGAAAAATACTTTTTTCTCGGGAAGGTCCGAGGTTTTTGAGTGAGTTTTTTTATTAAATGCAGAATCATGGATGATCGAAATACTTTGTTCGGATCTGATAATGTTTTGAACAAACCTGTTTATTACAGCTTGTTTTTTGCATTATTTTTTTTTTTAATTTTCAATAAACTAATTTAAAAATTCAAGTGTATTAATGAAAAGAGTGGTTTATAAAGCTAATTTGAACTTTTTAAAACACACAAATGCTTTCTGGAATATAATTTCACACTTCCTTTAACGCCTGTTCTACTATCTTTGTCATAAACAAGATCCAACAAACGCTGGCCGTTTAGCACTAGTCCTGTGTTGTTGAGATAACTAAAAAGTGCAATTAAGAAAAAACATTAAATATGCCACAAATGTCTCGAAAACTTATAAGTTTTGATTCATATAGAAGAGATAATTTAAAGTTTGAAAACTTTACCAACTGAAAGTTTTTAAAAGGCTCATACCGCTAATGAGTCCGACGAAAGCTTGCAGAGTCTTTCCAGCGTTCTGAACCAGCCCTATGGTCACTTGAGCCTGGTTGTTGAACGATGTCAGTTGTCGACCTGCCATCATTTGAATTTAAACAAGTATTAAATCAAAATATCATCAGATTGAACATCTAAAACACTATTTAAATGTCGAAGTGATTTTTTAAGCACCTGTAACGTTCTTATAGACGACAGCGTAATGATCCACTTGCAGAGAGGAGTTGGCGCCAAACCTTCGAAAACAGACCACGTGGTATGTGTCGTCATTGATGGTCTTCTCTCTGAACATCACTTGAAGATCAGCTGTGCCCACGTTGTACAGCACCGACAAAAAGCCCTGGTACTGCGTGTCAAGACAGTCATCCATTTTTATTATCTCAAGTGGTTTTCAAATGAACCAACATACTATTAAAGCGAGTATAAAATCGTTGCTGTTACCACTGCTTAGTTTCAATACTCCAACTACTTCACTGCTAGCCTGAATTATTGAAGGGCGTTTGAATGAGATGTTCTTGAGTCATAATTTCTCAATTTAAAAGGTTAAATAAGTTATACATCAAGACCTGGCGAGTTTTAAGTCCAAAACACATAACATCTTGAGTCGTGTCTGACCTTTCACTCTCACTGAAGTTTATTTCTATTTCTCCGTAATCTTCATTTTTTTGTACGAATTCTTCATTTCTTTTTAAAGACTTTTCGATTTTCAATTCGTTTTGAT
Organism: Pterobdella sp. o SKG-2022; assembly: GCA_964035795.1. Lineage (NCBI taxonomy): Eukaryota > Metazoa > Annelida > Clitellata > Hirudinida > Piscicolidae > Pterobdella > Pterobdella occidentalis. Next base: position 11,473,851 of record OZ038322.1, read on the forward strand.
ATATGGATGTATTTAATATTTTAAAGCTTCCTTCAAAAGCGGTTTGATTTTTTGAAGATTGGAAGGATGGGCCGTTGGGTTTTTCATTTTGTCCATTATAACTTCCAAACATATAACTCACGGCTTCTGAAAAAGTTGATTGATGTACAATGAAAACTAGTTTTTAAAATACGAATTTCTAAAATTTCTTTTTCAAACTCATTTAAATAAAAAAATTTTTGAAAACTTCTTTGAAGAATGTATATAACTCCCAGGCATAATCGACATTGAGCAAAAACGCTTATATCATTACAAAACTCATCCACGTCCTTCATGTTTCATCACGATAAATTTTATAGCATGTCAGTCACGACTTCTTATAAGATAAATATTATGCTGGCTGTTTGATGTTGAGATAATATCAGAGATTTTTGTTTCTACCAAAGTCAGAGGTACAAAAATTATTGAACACTCAATAGTTTTATTGAAAAGTACAAAGCGTTACGTTAAGAGTAAAATTTCCAAGTCTAGAAAATGTTACACTGTTTACAAAAAGTTTCGTACTTTTTAATGAAAATATTTGGTGTTCAATAGTTATTTTCACTTTGGATTAAGAGAGTCATCATGTCAGATGTAGTTAACAATTAAATTAATGAATCTAAAAAAGAAAATTTATTTCAGAAATAAATCGGTATAACTGAAAAAAATGTGTTTTATTTATGAGGTAAAAAATTATTTCAAATTTTACATTGTGATTGAACATTAGAAGATCAAAAACATTTTTGTTATAAACACATGACTTTTTGAATATGCGTTGTTTAACTCATTGCATTTCTATGAAACAATTTTTAGATATTTCTAAATACTTGACAAGCCACCAAAACTTTTCAGTACCTTAGAATCCAAATTCAGTTTTCAGAATTTTTTTGTACCTTCCTTTTTGATACAATAAAATATAGATAGAAAAATGGAATCCATTCTTATTTTAAAAATAGTCTAAATTTTTTTAGAACATAAAAATAATAAGTTTCATTTTTGAAAATATAAAATTTATTTTTACACAAAAAATGTGACGGAAGGAAACAGTAGAATGAATGAAATAGTTGTTTTCCAGAAGTTCAAAGTTGAAGAACTTTTTCTGAATTTATCGAAAGCAAAGCTGTAATTTTGATAAATTTTATGCGTGAAATATTTTTGACAAGTGAATAGATAGAAAATAATTGTTTTCAACGTATTTCATATTCTTTCAAAGTATTTTTTATTCTGAATGCGTTGCATCCAATAGTATTTAATTGTTTTAGGCTTTTTCAATTCATTTTTGGTTTTCAAATTCTTAAATGAGCAAAAGTACAAAGAAAAAAATTGCCTGGTTCCACTGATCACCGACTCACGTGAGATGAAACACGTTTGATCAGAGTATACGTCTCATACCTTTTTTCCTATGACACATACTTCGAAAAACGTCTTTTTTCTAGCATTTGAACAAGGTGTTCTCACCAAACAAAGTATCGAAAACTGTAGCATCGATGAAGTGCTGGTTGTCCATAACGTTGAAAAAGACAACGATGAAACTTTTTCAAAGGTAATCCAATGAGGTTTGAGTGAAATTTGCGAGCATCATGCTTGTGAGATGAATCTTTGCATCGTATTGAATCAGCCTACGGCAGATATTTTGGCTTTTTTTTTAACTTCAGTTTTGATGTATAAAAAACCTTTGAGTAGTTTTTTAAGACAATATGTAATGTCTTTATCATCTGAATTTTCGGTGTCACTGTCAATTTCATAGACCATTTTTCCAAAAGATGTAAAATTTTGAAATATTTTGCGCCCCACATTGTATAACCAAAAATTTGCTGACCCTTTTTAATACTTACTGAACATTTTTACTGTTTATTGTACAAATAACTTTTTAAAAATTTTTGAAATTATCAATATAACTAAAATTATATTTAAAATTAGATTTCATTTTTTTATTTGCAATTAGACTTTAAAAACATCAATTGAGGATTCATACATTTATTTAAAATAAAAGCTATAATTTTCTAAGTATAGCCTTATCATAAAACGTTAGCATCTTTTATTTTTTTATTTGATTTATTTATATTTCAAAAAAAATTTTTTTCTATTTTAAACAAATTTGACTAAATAAAATCAGTTTTTAAATGAAATCATTTTGACCGAATTTTCGATTCACTCATGAGTTGTACAAACAAAAGTGAAATACATTGTGAGTTTTTAAGTAATAAAACAAAATTTTAAAAAATAAAATGGGTTGAGTGAAATATGAACAAAAAATTGAAAACAAAACACGTGATAACTGTGAAATTTGATTCTCATCAGTTTAACTTAAAATTGAACTGAAATTTCCAATAAAATATATCATTTCAAAACAAATATTAAATTGGCGAATAAGAAAATCAAACTTTTGAGGTTTTTATAATAAGGAGTTTTGAACAATGGTTGCTTGAAACTTTCATGAGTAAATAAGATGCTGATATTATTAATTAATTAATTAATTTATTTATTTATTTATTTACTTACTTATTTTTTTTATTAAAAAAAATCATTTATTTATTTATTCATTCATTTGTTTATTTATTTGTTTATTTATTTGTTTATTTATTTGTTTATTTATTCATTTATTCATTTGTTTTTTTTGCTGCAATTCTTTTGTTGGGTTACAATTTTTCAATGAGCCGTATTTCCCTGATTCCCATAGAGAATGGATTAATCATTAAATAAAAAATTATGTAGCCGTTTGATTTTATTTTATTGATAAAAAACAAGAACAAATTCACATATAGAACTTCGTTCTTGTTTTTTATCAATAAAATCAAATCAAATTGCAGTATTATTTTTCTATTTAATGATTAATTCATTGAAGTTTTGTATAAACTTCAAGTTAACAGTAAAACATAAAAAGCCTTTATGAAGCTAAAACTATTAAAAATAAAAAATATAACAATATTATTAATATTAATCACCACTGACAATGATATAATAAGAAACTAATTAGCTAAGAAATAGTTCAAAAAGCATTTGTATGCCTTATAAATTGAGAAGAATTTTTGGAGAAATAAATTAAATTAGTTTTAATCTGCTAATGTCATTGGTAATGCATTGGAAAAGTCAGAACTTTGGTGTGTTTTCATTCAAAGTTAAAAATATATTTATAGATTGCTAATATTTAATTTCAATAAAAGAGATAGGCTAGCTTCAAGTGAAAAAAATATACGAAGTCAATGCTCGAAATCAGCAGGTCATTTTTAAGTTTATAGAAAGCGCTGTTAATGCCTTTTCATCAATATATATCAATCCATATAGTCAATCATTTTATTCATCTATCAATAATGACTTTGAATTCATTATTCTATCTTCAATATAATTTAGAATTATTTATTCTTAAAATAAATACTTCTTTACTTGGTCAACAGATTTTCAGCCTTCAGTCTTATGCGGTTGTTTTATGGCGTCATAAAAGGATTTTATGGAAGGAAAGATAATGTGAAAGTATATAACTTGAATTAATAAGTCATTTTCAATTCAAGAATATCAGTTTTAAAAGTTTTATTGTTTCAAAAATGTTGAATAATTTTTTAAATTTTCGGTTGGCTTCGTTATTATCATTATTTATTTCAATAAAAGGTCATATCAGAAAGATGGCTGAATAGGAGCCAAAAATTTATATTGAACTTAAATCATCTTATAACTACTGCTAGTCATATTCAAATGAATAAAAATAGTTCAACACAAATATTACTGACCTTCTTGGCAGCTAGGACCGACATATGAAGTGACATCACAATTGCACGAGTAAACCTCCCATTCTTGCTGGCATTGACCACCGTTCATGCACCTCAAATCCTCGCAACCTTCCACCGGTTCTACAATACAATAACGGATATCATTATAAGAGTATATAACGGTGCTGTGTGTGCTTAATCCATTTAATGGTAGTTTCAATTTTTATAGTTAATTTTACAAAGTTTATTTACTTTTTATTAGTTTCTAGAAGTATTGTCATGATATATTGCCAATAAATTCATATATGAAGTGAAGCAATGTTGCAGAAAAAAATTTATTTTAAATTTAAACATCATCTTATTTGGAACACATTTTTGTTTATCTTTTTCAAAGTGCTCGGTCGACCGAAATAATTGAGCATGGGCAAGACAAGCGACTTTCTTGAATCGCTTTTGGTTTTCATGAAATTCTTTATCTTTTGAAGTGGAAATGAGGGAGGAAATAGAAAACAAAAATAAAATTGCATGAAAATAATTTATTTTTTGATATTATAATAAGTGTGTTTTGATGTGTTGTTGATAATTTACAGATCTTTAATATTACATCATTATTTTTAACTTTTTTTGAAGAGTTCAACTCAAAGTTTTGCATGAAGTCATAAATAAAGTAAAGAATTTGGTGCATAAAAACAAAATATATAATTTTTTAAATATATATTCATATATTAGTTTCTCAAAAAACTATTGAAAAAAAGATACATACGATGTCTTTAAAAGATTACATTAATTTCCTACATCTACCCATATATTTTTGATATGTTTTTTTCTTAAGAACTGAAATTATTTTGATTGCGAATTTTGTGGTGAGCAGATGAATTTTAAAAATTTTGGTGGGAATTTTCACTATTGTTTTTTTCATTGCTAGTCAGTTGAGATAAAACTCAGCCTATCAAAAATTTCTGTTTTCAGTTTTATTCAAGAATTTTAATTAATAATTCAAAAAAAATTCAAAAAAAAATTTTTTAGAAAATTATTTGTATCAATTGTAAAATTTTAGTCTCATATTAGATAGGTGTGTTTCTCCATCTCATATTCATAGTTTCAAACTACACCTTCATTATTGTAAAAACTTGAGTTTGCACTCTACGATACACATTCTCCTTGAATAACATATAATTTATTAAATAACTTTGATAAGTTATTGATAGATAAATCTGTTATATTTAAAAAAAATGATTCAATACAATCAACGCATTTTTTGCCAATAGAACATCTTTCCCAAGATTTAACTGAACTCTCCTCGTGCGACGAAAAATGGTCTCTGACAACTAAAAAGGTTTCAAACAAATTCATGTTTATAAAATCAGAAATTCTATAAATTTAATCGAGAATTATTTTTTCTAATGACAATTATTTTGATCAGAATTATAAAATCACAAGTTTAACTCTTCACCGTTGTCACCAAAAACTATTTGCAGAAACTTAGCGACAGTTTACTATTTGTAATTGTTGAGTTTTCAATAAATCGTTTTCGATTTTCATAAACTTCTTTTAAACAATTATTTTTATTTGAAACTTTTGATAAAACACCTTCATGTTGTAGGTTAGAACTTTTATTTTCAAGAGGATTCTTCAAAGTATAGAAGTTCTTTCTTTCAACGGGAAGCACTGAAGGGAGGAAGGTAATGGACAAGGCAGCATTTTGGAATGAGTTATTTGTTTTATGTGGTTCTTTTATTGTTGCAGTTTCATTTGTTGTTGTGTTCAACTTTATTGAAAAGGTTGTACTTTTGATTGAAAGTAAAACTTGAAGAAGGCTAAGATATTCAAGGAGCAACATACATAATCTGAAGGGGAATTTAATAAATCAAAATAGACTGGTATCAATGTTTTTGTTTTTATTTGTTTTTCTAACAAATTTTTAGTTTTAATAATGAATAATTTTTCTCAATCTGTAGTTATAAGATTTTTACAACTTTCCAATTTCACAATGTAACATTTTTTCAAACCTTTATTCAAAATTTCTCAACAATTCAAGCGAAATTTTAATTGGCATATATAGTATTTTAATGCGTTCATTCTATATGCTTATCTGGATGAGTTTTGTTTTTCGATTTATATACTCGTCTCCTTATTGTCGCAATCATACATTTAGAAGTATCTGAAACATTATGCTCTAGAAAATAATTCCAAAAATGTTTCGCATAACAAGATAAAGTGTTTCAAGATTGTGAAACCTTAATTTTCAAAGACTTTCAAATATTTTTTCGATTATTTTATATATTAACTTCGCAAAAATTGAAAATTTATATATATATTTAAGAAAGTCGAAGTTAGTGATGTTCATGAAATGAAAACCCTCGCAAGCTGATTTCAGAGACTAGAAAGTTATTGACAAGTCTAATCATAGGTGACAAAAAAATTATTAAATCAAATGCAAGGCACAAATCATTGTTTTCCAAAAAAACAAAGCTTTTAATAAATGCATCTTGAAAACTCCTCATGCTGGTTCATATAACCAAAATTTTAAACAAAAAAACGTAAATTCTTTTTCAAAAATGAAGTCAAAATTTCTGGAAATATTAATATAGATAGATCATAGTTATGAGTAATGTCTATAGTCAAATCTGATTATTCATTCTGATCAATACTTATTTCAGTTTTATTTCAGAGTTTATAGTTTATTTAATTATTCTATATTTTTTATTGTATATTCAATTATTTTAATTGCTCAGCTTCAAATAAAAAATGATTTAAATGCATCATTTAAAGATCGCCGTTTTTGGATCACTAAAAAAGCCGTCAAAACATGATGGAAGTTGCTTTTTTATCATTTCTTTTAACCTCAACATTGCTTCATCGCCTATAAATACTAGGTTTCAATATTTTCTCCATTCAGAGAGACCTTGTATTTCTAGCAATTAATTTTTTCAGTCTATTACGTCAAATTCGGAGGTTTTTTTATCAATTTATTTAAGCAAAAGTACCACTAATTTTGGATAAGCTTAACCTTATTATAAAACGCTAGAAAAAAGATTTCAATATTTAGCTTCAATAGTTTCTAAAACCTTCATATTGAAACACGTCATTCCCAAACTAACCTCTTCAGTGGCTGACTTTGAGCCTGAACTAATCAACAAATTTATAAAGATCAATATGACACTAATTTTGACTTTATTGATCACCAATCTAACCAAACTAAAAGTCATTTATTTAAATTTTCAAGATCATTTTTCAAAACTATGGTTAGATTTATTTCTTATCAACACGCTTATTAAGCATTGGCATCTATCAGTGATTTGCATAGTTGAGAGGCAGTCATAATCAATTTTCAAAAATAAATTCAAGTTTTTAATATTGAATTTCAAAATGCTCATGAATAAAATTTATACTCACAAATCTGGTTAGAAATATTTCATCAAAATCATATTTTACTTTCTTTCGCCATTTGTTGTTACAGTTTTCGGTAAGAGCTAGATAACTGTTTTTGTTTGCTCATCTGTAAATCAAATCAAGTTTTTAAGCTACTTCAAAAACAAACTTCAATAGGTAATTTTTTTCAATCAATAATGGTTCAATAAGTTGAACCACTTAAATACTATGAATTTCTTCGGCTGAATCTATTTTTGTACTGCACTTTCTTATAATTGAATCCGAAAACAGTTGGTTTCGTTCAAAAGCATTTCGCCTTTTGGGATTACTTGGTATTGTTAGTCTTTTTATTAGTATTTATTGCCATTGAAGTTTACCATTCATACTTGGGATCAAAAGATAAATCCGTGAAGAATTATTTATTAGCAAATAGCAAAATGATGATTTTGCCAGTATCACTATCAATATTTGCCAGTGTATTCTCTTCTAACCTTATTATTTCCATGGCGGTAGAAGCGGCTATCTTTGGCACTCAAACATTTTTTTGGTTCATTGGATGTACAATATCCATTTTAATTTCTGCCTTTTTTGTTACCCCAGTTTTTTATGAACTAAAAATTATTGACATGTTCGAGGTGAATGACAGATTTTTTTTTCAATTGTTAATATAACAACATTGTTCACTGATACCAATTAGCTGCTTTTAAAATGAATATTTTAAAAATTCAGTACCTTGAAAAAAGATTTCACAAAAATTATCTATGTCTTGTTACTTGTTGGTTAATATAAATTTATAGCTTCATGACCAAGGTGTAATCCCACTGTTAATATTCATAGGAATTTAACACGTGCTTGTTTTTATATGTTCTGGCATTGTCTATATCTTTTGGTAACCACTTTCTAGTGTTTTTGTCAAACAGTTTTTCATATGAGACTGATATTCTAACATTCCCTCATATGTTAGTGACAGGTCTCAACTTATGGATTGTTGTGGGATCTATAGGAACAATTAGTATCTTTTATACGGCAATTGTGAGTAAGCTTTTTAAATTGAATAGTGTTCTTAAATGTACAAAAAAATTAAGAATGAATTTTTTTCGTCGACAAATATTTTAATTAATGAGTAAAGTAGTTTTTTTTTTAAATATTGGAAATATAACTTATTCACTATTACTATTAACTTATTTAATAAGATGCGCTGTATAAGTTTTCACATTATTTATGTTATTATTATTATTATTATTATTATTATTATCATTATTATTATTATTATTATTATTATTATTATTATTATTATTATTATTATTATTATTATTATTATTATTATTATTATTATTATTATTATTATTATTATTATTATTATTATTATTATTATTATTATTTACAGGGGGGCATGAGAACAGTGTTGTAGACCGATGTTTTGCAGACTGTTTCAATGTTTGCTGGTCTTCCAAGTATATTCATTATTGGACCAATAAAATTCGGAAATTTCAGTGACTTGTGGAAGACATTTGAAGAACATGACAGAATCCGATTTTTAAAGTGATTCAAAATTTAAAACTAGAGAAAAGCTTATTATAAAATTGATATAAGACATGAAAATATTTAAATTTTCATTTTGAAATTTTCAGTCTTAGGTTCGATCCTAGAAAACGAGTAACATTTTGGAGTATTTTTTTTTGTAGCCCCTTCTTAATGTTACAAGTCTTCGGGGTCAACCAGTCAAACTTACAGAGCTTTTTGTGTTCCGACATTAAGAAAAGCTAAGATGTTGAATAATATTTTTAGTTTTTCTATTAATTACTTTTAAACTATTTATTCAATGTTGATTACATAGCTTCACAGCATATAAATACACAGAGCTCAGTTAGTAATGATCCCAACAATTCTTTTTTACATGATATCGTGCCTTTTGGTTTCTGTAATAGTTTTTATCCATTATTACCTATGCGATCCTTTCAAAACAGGGAGAATGAGCAGAATTGAAGGCGTGAGTTTTCACTATCCGTCCATAAACCATTTTTTTAATCGTAATATAAACTACCTTTTTTTCATTATATTGATTGAACGTTTTTAAACAATTTGCCAAGTTTTTTCCCTTGTTTGTGATGGACCAGATGAACATACCTGGTATACTCGGTTTCGTTTTTGTCGCTATTTTTAGTGCTGCATTGAGGTATGTATTTTTTTTAAAGATTCATACAAAATAAATGTTTTCATAAACCATTTTGTTAGTTCTATATCCAGTAGTCTCAATTCCATATCAGCAATCGTTTATAAAGATTTTCTTTGCTTACCTCTTGGAAACGTGAATAAAAATAATAGGATTTATAACCTTCTTCGAATAATTAGTAAGAAATTGGTTTATGTTGAAATAAGTACAAATCAATAAAGTCATAGTTTAAAGTTTATTTAACTATCACTCATTTAAATTTTAGCAATTTTATCAGAAATTCTGATGATTTTGTTAACGTTTATTGTTTCTAACCTAGGATTTGTGCTTGAAGTATGAATATTCATTTTCCTCTTTCTATTATTATTGATTCTTATTTATAAAGTTTTTATTTTTTTTTAACATGATCAGCATCAATCTTTTTTCAATCGTTCCTAGTTCAGACCAACTTGTAACTTTCATTTCAAGTCTCAGCTCCTAAAACTTTCACCACTACAAGGTTTTTTCTCGCCTGCTTTTTACCTTGTTAAGGACTACTTGATTGATGAGCTTTATCAATATTGAAAATAGTTCAATGACCTTTTAGTTTCATACATACATAGATAGAACTTTTTGGATTTTTATTTAGATAGTTTTTTATGTTTTTGTTCGTATTAATTAACTCTATTTTATTTTGGATCTCCACTGTTGAGCGTATGTTTTTTTAAGGACTTTTGCTGGTAGTCTATATAATCCAGCTTTTTCATTATTTTTCACTTTGTTAATAGCTTAAAAGCTTTTATGTCGTTGATAGATTGCAGTTACTGAAAAAATATTTCTATAGGCTTAATGGAAAAATCTTTGAAATTCGAATATATTTGAAGCATCCCATAGTATTGATTTCTTCTTCTAGAGACTCTATTTACCTGGTTGATTTCACTATTTTCCTTTTCACTATTTTCTTGATTTATCGATATTTTTTTTAATTCTATTGCACAACCCATGTGTTTTCTTGTGAACCATCACTTCTGTTGCTTTTGCCCGATTTTTGTTATTATCTTTTATCAGACTCCATGCTTTTCAGAAAATATTGTTGTTTTATGAATATTTACTTTGTGTATATAATTTTTCGGTGAAATATATAATGCAATCAATCACACCTGAAGGCTTCTGTGATGATTTGGGCAGTTTTCGGAAGTCCTATTTTAGGAGTTTTTATGCAGGGTCTATTTGTTCCATTTTGCAATCATAAGATACGATTTAACCAAAATAATTTGTTCAACTCATAAAGTAAATTTTCTTAATAGGTTTCAAAACTTAATTTTATACAATATATGTGACTTCTCAGAAACACCCTATGTATTTCAATGTTAGCTCATTTTTATTATAACATGTTGCTTTATTTCAGAGAGCTATCGTAAGTTTGTTTGTTGGAATTTTATGTGCACTGTGGATATCAACGAACAAAATTATTTATAAACCACCACCGATTGGGAACCCCCCTCCCAGTTTTGATACTTCCAACTGCCCATTTAACATAACGAAGAACATTCACAATATCTCGCAAGAATATAGTTTGGTGTCCAGTATTTCACAAGAAAACAACTTCACCATTGTTATGCCAGATATTCCAACTGAAATTCTTCTCAATGATACATTGCAAAACATATCGAGCTATGCCATAAATTTAACTTCAAATATTTCATCTTCAACTCTCCTAGAATCAACTTTCACAAAGTATTTTACTTTTTTCTATCTGATATAGAATAAAAACAAAACATATATGCATTTAATCCTTTATATACTCAAAGGTTTCAAAATTTTATGATGCCTTTGTATCAAGTTTCGGTTTGGTTTTTGTCTTTTTTATTGACCTTCATCAAAATCGTTTGTGGAGTTATCGTTAGTCTGCTTACAGGTTCATTTCGAAATATTCGTTCCAAATCTTGTTCAGTTACGGATTAATTGATAAATCAAAAATATTCATAAATTCATAATTTTTAAAAATCAATTAATAATACTAATTACTTAATATTCAAAGGTTACACCAACCCAAAAACAATCGACCCCTCCTTGCTCAGCCCTTTAGTTTCTTGCATTACTTCTTGCCTACCTCCCAGATACAGAATCAAAAAGTACAAGCCCGTTAAAACTGTTATGAGCATAAATGTTATTCTTTAATGTTTTTCATAAACACTCGTAGTTTTCTTCTTTATGGCATAATCATTTATACCGTTCAAAAACGTTATGTTTCATTTAGGATATTATAGTCAAACTTTTTTAACCATTTACTATTATATAAAAAATATTTTTTTAAATGTTTAGTAACAACACTTTAAAATATATTGAATTCAAATGCACTTGGCTAACAAAATATTTGAAAGTATACACTTTGAAAATTAGAAAATTTAATTTTTTCTCTCAATAATTGTGTAGCAAACAATTATGGAAAAATTGAAAAACTATAAAGAATATGTTGCTAATTAATCAATATGATTAAAACACGATCCTTCAAGCAATATGACGGAATAAAAATACAATGGGTTTCAAGCATATAAATCTAAAAAGATTTTATTGACTTCGGGTTTTTAGAAAATAAATGCACAGTAAATCAAGAAAATTCTCTAATTGAATAAACTTTTAAACAATTTTGTTGATTTTTATTATATAATCAATAGATGGTAGCAAATTTTTTCGCTTTAAACAATTTTATAGTTAAGGCAGTTTCTAGCTTCAAATAAAAAAAGTATAACAAAAAAAACATCAAGTATAATAGCCTGAATCAAATTGTGAGATCAAAAAACACAAAGTATTTGTTCAAAAACAGACACGAAGTTTTTCGTAAGACTAGCTTACATTATCAAGTGATAATATTAATTTATCACTGGAGAATGTAAGCTAGTCTTACGAAAAACTTCGTGTTTTTTAAAATAAATACCTTGTGTTTGTTAAACTCACAAAATAACGAAAAAAAAAAGAATTACTTTTCAACTTGATTTTATTCTCTAGATCTCCACTTAATTTGATGAAACTACAAGTCTGTCTAATGAGATATATAGAGATATAAAAGAAAATAAGTAATGTGATCTTTGAGAATATGGGTTTTTACAAAAGGCTTTGTAATATTTTGTTTAATAAATACTTTGTCTTTGTTTTTCACCTAAAGTAGGTGGACCACCCATTGTGCCACCCCAGCTTCAAAAAACAAGGCTGAATTTAAAGAAAAAAAGGAATTTACAACCACCGAAAAATTTTCTTCACAATCCTTTTTTGCACCTGTTTTTGGTGGATAATTGAAAAAAAAGTGTCAACTCAAATTGGTGCTTTCGAGTGTGCAATTGATAGCTTTCGCAAGGCGATACTACATTTAAAAATTGATAGATAAGACATCAAATGTATATAAAACAATAAAAACAAACAAGTAAAATAAGAAAAGCATAAGAGCATAACTATGATACTGAAGTATTGTTGAAGAATAAAATAAGCTTCCCATTATTGATATCAAATACGCCATTTTGAGCAAACAAACTCTCCCATAAATTTTTTTAAAGAGAAAAGTAAAACATATTAATATTAAACTCGGAATAATTACATTCATTTTAGTGAAATGTAATTTTTCATAGTATGAAATATGAAAAAACTATTTTATTACTAAAACTGAATAAAATTAAATAGAAAATGAGAAATTAGTATTTTATGAAACAAAAGTCTGTTGTTTGAAATTAAGACAATCTTTCTAATTAATGAAATAAAAAATATAAAAATTAGATATATACAGATAACAAGTGAGGTGCATGAATCTCATCATGCCGAATCACGAAACATATTTTTCAACTTTGAAAATTTTCATACGATAACCAAGCATTGGTAATGTAACTATTATTTCCGAAAGTTTATTTTATGTAAGAAATCAAGTTTTTTTTTCACTCAAGTCATTTCTTATAGCAAATATCGAGGGTTTTGAATCGGTCAACAATAGTAGTGTCTTGGTTGATAAAAATCCACGCATGAAAACTAATGTCATTGCATCATTGTTTTGCATCACTTTACATATATATCAGTTTCACAAGACGAGCTTAGAAGGAAGATATAAAAGATGGGTTATTAAATCAAAGATTTAATAAATTAAATTATGCCAACCTTAATTCTAAATTGTGACGAGTATGCAATCGAAACTTATACACCCGGCAGTTTCCGTTTATGATTCATAATACAAAAAACAAGATAAAGGAACATATTTTCTTGGCTTCAAATTTAGACTTAGTTATGTTTTCTTTTTGATTGTTGAACTAATTTATTTCTCTGTGCAAGATTTCAAACCTCAGTATTGATTGCTGCAAACATTGTCATGAATGTTCTCGATAAAAATGATTTATTGTATTTTTGGTTCACGTTATCCGAATATTAAAAAAATATTATTTCATGAGGAATAAGAATAGATGAATGCACTTTTAAAATCTTTATTGCACTAATTATAGGTACAATACAATTGTTGAGTAGAAAAAAGAATTGTTGAGTGGAAAAAAGAATTGTTGAGTGGAAAAAAGAAATGTAATGGTCCTATAGATTACTTTCGAACAACAATAATATCACTGATCAAACGCGATGCTTTCACTATTTATTTCAATGTTAATGCTTTGTGAAAATTTTACTATTTCAAATTAGCTGCTCAATTAATCCATTGAAGGAACGAAAGATTTTGAAGGGCTCTTTCTAGTCCCACTTTTTTTCTTTTCTGTAAATTTAAATAAAAGATTTTCCGAAAATCGTTAAATAAAATTTCACAAAAAAATTATTTGAGAGTAGGTTTTTGATAATGGCAAGATTCAGCTGTTTATAGAAACAATGGTTTTACTTGGAGATTGTAATGAGATCTCGCTTTTACTATGTTCTCTTGTTGATTCGTCGCTTACACTCTCTTCTTTCTCAATTTTCTTTTTTCTTTTGTTCTGTTTATTGTTTTAACCATTTAATAATCTAACAGTTATTATAAGTTATATAAATTATGTTACCGATGTTGTTGAATTTTTGCTATTGGTTGATACTTTGGTACTTTTTAATTGGTTGGTAAGAGAGTTCAGTGAAGAAGATGTGGCTGAAGATGACACAGTGGAAATAGATTCCAGTGAACTGACACTTGAACGTTTATTCAATGATTTCACGCGAGACCTGGTCTCTACAGACAGTGTATCCTTGTTTGTGGAGCTGTTTCTTTTTTCAGGCAAAAATGGCTTTATTAGTGGTTCATTCAATGATTTTGATGAGTCAGAGGGCCATTTTGTAAAGTCACTCAACATATTTTTCAATTGTTTTTGAAAATTCTGTTGAAATTCAAGAAGAAAATTGTTTGAAATGTGTATCTAAATGCTTTTTAGATCACCAACTTCCAAATCTTTTTCAACATCAAATGATTCGAGATCCTTGAAGCACTCGGTGTAGAACTGTAAAGCTTTGGAACTATATTCAATCTCAGATGCAACAAAATTTTTCAAAACACTCTGGAAGTTTTACTATTTTAAAAACAAGTTCAAATAATTATTTAAATAGAAACACTTTTTGAAGTTTATTCTGTTCCATGAAGCTTTTTTTAAGATAAACTTACATTATCAAATGGAAGTAAAAATATAGGTACTAATACGTTAAAAAAAGTTTAGACAAAGTAGAAGTTAAAATTAATTACTTATCACCAAAGAAAAAAAATCTATACGCCAAATCATTCTCAGACATATACCCACTAACTATGCACTAAGCTCAATGCTTTTTCCACCTGAAAAATTTTTTTTCATGTAAGATTAATTTACCTTCAGGTCTACCAGCTTTTTTTTCTCAAACCCTTTTGCCATTTCTTCAAGATTTCCGCACAACCTCGTCATCTTCTCTTTTGTCTTTTCTGCTTTTGACACCATCTGACAAATATTCATCCGAATCTAGTAATAGTTACATTCCAATAGTTCTCACACTTTCCAGATTTACAAATAAAATTTGTATAACTTTTTCACATATTTATTTTCACTACTTTGGTGAAAAAATTATTAAATTCCAGACTTTTTGGAGTTAAAAATATACTTTAAAAATTTTTTTTAATCTATTAATGAACTATGACAAAATTGAGTTTTTCGAAAATTTTAGTTTTTTTTTGAAGAATAAATGTATCTAAAATCTTCCTCATTTTATGAAAATATCAAGATATTTGAAAATTAATTATCATCATTGGAACTTATCTCGCCAATCAACAGTTCTATGATAAAAATATTAACCAAATTCTATTTGTAGAAAATTAATCACTAACATAATGGGGTAAGTCCGATTGACTATAGAAATTCAACAATTGATTTTTTGTCTGCAGTTTCTTTCTTATTTTCAGAAATGATCTTCTTATATTGCGCTGGAAAGTTATAATTTATTGTCCAAACTAAATACAATTGGATGTATGTATGATGGTTGTTTATAGTCTCGTAAATACCAGATTTAATTAAAAATTAATTGATAAAACATCGTATTTTTTTATATTTTTATCTCTACTTTTACAATACATCTCCATCAGTACAATCAAGGTGTATATTATCCTTTACATGGAAATTAGTTAATTTATCTATTTCTTATAATTACAAAGCAAACAAAAAAATTTGCTTTATTTAAAACTCGAACTAGCCATAGTAACCAATATTAATATATAGATAAATTGATCTGTAAAAAATAAAGTTAATAAATTTATTAAAAAAAAAATAATCTAATTTATTCAATTCAGCTTGGTTGAAATTCTTCAAAAAGTTAATCTTATAAAGTTGAAATTTATTGAAAATTATACATATATATATTAGAATTTTGAATCAACTTTCAATCGCATATTCACGTAAACAACGCAAAAATATAGTTAGTCATAAAACTAAAAATTGGCTAAGTTAAAATGCATACTTTAGTTTCCACACAAGACTTCTTGTATTTAGACAATGGTTCTATTGCATTAGTCCGTACTCTTTCGACCTTTAATGATGTTGCAGAGTTGTTAAAAATATTCTTTATAACAAAAGCTTTTATGAAATACTTTTGTCCAAACTCTGTTGAAACGACTTTATTTTAAAAGATTTATTAAAACTATAAAATACTTTGCTTTAACTCATAGTTAGAAAATTAGTTCGACTAAATAATATTTTATAAAATAATAATCTGTGAACTTTATTAGTGTTTTCCTTGAATTTTTTAAAATGTTCCTCTTTGTTGAAACAAAGTTAATTATTGAAACGATCTAAAAGTACAAGTAAGTTTACTAAAAATGCTTTTCAATCAGATTTTGTCACTTAAACACAAATCAATAGAGTTTTTTCATCTATTACACAGTTTTGAGTATTTAAAGTGAATTTTATTGTTTCATAAAGATTCAATTGTTAAAGGTATCACCTTGACATGCAAATAGTCTTGGACACAAGAGTAGTTCCTAGCGAATTCTAATAGGGACAGCCTAGCACTTTCGTTAATTTTTTCAGTTGTAGCAAAGTTGTTTAACTCTCTGGCTATCAAATCTCCTAAAATTTGTGAAAAAAAAATTAATAATAATTAAATTGGTGGTTTTTATTCAATCGTTAATTATTCACCTTTATCTCTACATTTTGCTGAATTCCTATTGATACTGCCAATATAAGAACATATTAGTCCGAAAAAATCTTCAACTCCTCCAACTCTATTCTCTATCAGTTCCAACTGTTTGCCTCTGATGTTGTGATGTAAAATGCAAATTTAAAACACACATATATATCTTTTTATTGCAACACCCAGCTTTTCAATTTTCACTTGATTTCAGCACCATCAGGTATTGAGGATGATGATAGCTAAATAACTTTAGGAAATTATATTCATGGTTTTCTAAAAACTAATTTTCTTAAATTTCATGGAAACGACTCAAAATAAAACAAAATCAAACTTGATTACATTTGTTGATCATTTGTGTAGTTACTGAAGAAACTCATGTTGAGGCACAAGAACTATTTCATATTGCTTAGCGACACAGATCTTGAAAGCGCTTGATTTGAAGTCTTATAAATTGGAAATGTTTTGTTTGAAAACAGCAATTTAATTTTACCTTACAAAAAAAGTTTAAAACCACAAAAAAAAATTCAATTTTATTCAATTTAGGTTTCATCATTCAAAAAACATTTCGAAAATTGAAAAAAACCACAAAAACCAACAAAGCATTTTTCGATTCGTCTTTTTTATTCTCCTCACTATAGAAGAGGCCTAGAAGTTCTTTCAAATACATGCTTTTTTGTGGAGAATTTTT
The DNA here is from genome assembly GCA_964035795.1 of Pterobdella sp. o SKG-2022. Taxonomy (NCBI): domain Eukaryota; kingdom Metazoa; phylum Annelida; class Clitellata; order Hirudinida; family Piscicolidae; genus Pterobdella; species Pterobdella occidentalis. The sequence continues at coordinate 11,491,372 of OZ038322.1, forward strand.
CAAAAAACGTCATAAATTCTTCAATTTGAAAAGCAAATTGAATGTCTGCAGGCCTCTTCTTTGTACTTATTGAAGCACAAATTTGGATGCATTCAAAATAATGATACATTATCGTATTTAATCACGCTTTCAATGAAAGTCCATTGTCAAGCAGATAGCCTTTGAAACAACCTATGGTGCACGCATGTTAATAAGAATTTCATAATGATTTTGGCGATAAGTGCTTGAAAAAAAATCTTTTAGGTTCGAAATTTATCGATGTTTTGTTTTTCACGATATTTGAATAATTTTGATATTTTGAAAAAATTTTTAACTTTATAGTTTGGAAAAAATACATTTTTATGAATTTTTTTACAAAACCCAGCAATTATGTTGTTTAAAATACAAAAAATCCCCTAAAAAGAAAAGCTAGAAACTTTTTAATCTAGGTTGCTATTTGTGGGCCATGGTTGAAGTGTGAAAATTCAACTAAAATGTTTTGAAAGGCTTTTTTTGAAAGTTTGTCAAAATAACTGGAAGACTGCTAAATAAAACTTATCCATCAATATTTCACTAGTTTAATTTTACCTCGAGGCGTAATTTTTGTTGGTGTTTCTAGAAGTGTGTAAATTCATTCAAATGCATTTTCACCATAAAATATGTTTTATCACGTTCAACCTTTTGAATTTGTTCAAACTTGTGTATTACAACGAAAGCAATAAACTTGGCATGAAGTGAAATTTAAAGCACCAGATCAAATACCCACTCGAATGGCGCCTCATAACTATCTTAATAACCCAACATTTTTTAGGGCTGTCATTACATTAACAACTGTTAAACATTATCATGATCCTTCACTACCTCACTGATCGCTCTACTTCTGATGAAGCGTAAAATGAACTATGAATGCGATTGTATCAACTAATAGAACTCCAGTGTTTGAATAAAATAGTGTTTTACGTTAATGCTAGATGGGAATTAATTGAGTGTGAATTAAAGGAGTTAGAAGGAAAGAACATTAGTTTCGTAAATGGTTGCTTTGACGACTCATTCTTGGTCGTTAAGTTTCCATTTCTTTTTTGTTTTTTTAATGCTCAATATTCTTTATTTTTTTTTGAAATATATTCTTTTTTATAAATTTTTTGTTTTTTTATTTTAAGTTTTAAGTTTTTGAAGCGTAAATATTATTATACAAAACTATTAACAAACATCTCAAACTACTTATCAAACTCAAGTTTTTCAACCTTATTGATTATTTTTAATTATTTTAATTTATTCATAATTTTTAATAATTAAAAAAAAATAATTTTCAAAGGGCATATATTTTCAAAGACCATATGAAAGTGCGTAGCACAAAGCACTTAATTTTTAACCTTTCTAATGGAAGGAATAAGCGAAGAGGTCAATTGCAAGTTTTTGTATTGAACATATCTTTTACAGGAGCACTAATAAAAGCTTAAAGTTGCCTTGTTGCCAGTGTTTTATAATAACTTCAGTAAATTCTTATTAGTTATGCTATCTCTAACCGTAAAGTAAATGGAAATAGAGCTAGAATATTCAAAAAATAGTCATACATTTTCACGAAATTTGTTTTCGTAAATAAATTTACTGTTTTGCATGTTATTTATTTTAAGAAAAAAAAAGAACAACTTGCAAATTACACTAAAAGCTTTTGAGTTATTCAACATTCAGAGAATTCTTTAAAGAGAAAAAAAATCTTGAATAACATACCCAGTTTCTATTCTTATATTTTTAAACACAGTCTTTTAATTGAATTTTTTCTCGTAATCAAATTCCTATTAACGCCCCTCTACTTCAAATATAAAATAGCCATAAACTAGATTACAGACAGAAGATAAACTTAAATGTTAAAATCACTTATTCGCAGCAAAAAATTGAAAACGATACAACAGCAAAAGAATTACTTGATCGATAGTGCCTTCTATTGAGACAAGGATGTATGACTGAAGCATATTATCAATCCATCTATTCATCTGTCACACATCGCCGATAGATTTTACGTTGCTCAAACCAATGTACATTTTTGAACGGCAATAGAAACTTTTCATTTCAGTGTTTAATCTGTGGTATTAAAAGTTTTTCATGACTTGATGCATGGGCGAGATGTTGTGAAAGATTAAAAGGGAAGGGTTTTTCATTAAAAAATATTTAATAACTACTGGGTTGTTTCTTTTATGTTTATGATTCCCTTGAAAAATTTATATTTGAAATATGTGTTTTATAGCAATTTTTAGAAAATATATCAAAATATTTGAATATTTAATTGATTTTATTCGCTAAATAATGTAATACAGATAATTTCAAGAAAGTAATTTGTTATGGTGCGGATATAATAGCCCCTATGAATAATTCAACTTGTTGTCCTGCATTTGCTACTACAACTAATGTTTTTCCACTCATTTCAACTATTTTCAGTTGAAAATATGACATATTCTCTTCATATCTAAATTCAACGTATGAAACCATTATAAGGAAAAATATTAAAAAGTAAATTGAGTAAAATCGATGTGGGATCAAACAAGACAAAGCTGATGTCATGTCGTAGAAACTTCTGGGCCAAGTTGCAGATGTACAGCCCGTATGAGCACTTAATCTCGCTTTTATCGCATGCAACTCTCTTAGGAATATATCAATCGCTATGTTAATTCTGTGCAGATTGATATGATAGTTTATAATTATGCATGGTTTTCAATTTTTTGTTATTGTTGAAGTATTAAAAGTATTGATTATAGATATACCAAATGCACTCAAAGAACTAATCATGATGATTCAAACAATAACAACATTCGCTCGGTTGAAATCGATATAACATATGACTGCTCAACATGCTCCAATTATGTCACTTGGATTTTTATTCTAATAAAAAATCACACATTCAGTCAGCGAAAGCTATAATTTGCTCAGATACAAAACATATGTATGGAAGTTGAATGGTGAGCGTACCAGCAGTAATTCCACAGCAGGAAGCTGATAATTAGGTAGCACACTGACAAGTGGTTTCACAATAATGTTATGAAGTGCTCAAGGCTTGCATAAAAAAAATATTTGTTCACATTTATATAAAGTATAAATAAATCATTATTATTCTATCCACAATAATCTACCTTGAAACAGAGAGCTTCCATGAAATTGATAGAGGATTTTTTAAAGTGAAGATTTTGAACTCTAAGTATTGAAAATAATAATCAAATTAACTACAAAGAAATCCCAGAGCAGTGCGAAAACACAACCTCCACGGAATGCCACCGAGTGATTTATTGGCTTTTAGCTGAGGCACTTTTTCGCATTTCCTCTTCAATAATAAAGTAATAGAGAATATTTTTGCAAAATTAATTAAGTTTATGAAATTAAGATTATTATTTTTTTGATATAGTGTTTAAAAAAAGTTTGTGTGTACTTTTATGTAGTGAAATCAAAGTACGTCAGCTCGTTAGAAAAAGCTATAAAAGTAATAGAATAGAAAATTCTAAGAAACATCCTCATCATCATCGTCATCATCATCATGGTCATCCTCATCATTGTCATTATCATCTTTGTACCACCCAGGTCATTATAACTGTTATCACTATTGACCCACCACATATATCAACGGTTTAACTCTTGACAAATAAGAGCTAAAGTTTGTAATACAACTAACTCATTATTGATAATAAACTAACTAACGTTTTATGCATACTTTTAAAAAAGTTTAAAAATGTATTTGCCATTGATTCAGAGAGAAACGTTAGATGATCAATTTATGTATTGATAGATGCATGAAAGCATTGAATAATTGAAAAACAATTTAGGACTTTTGATAGCTAATAGTCGCAAAATTTGTTATGCTGATAATACCGTTATTTTTGTATGATCGTTATAATTTTATGACCACCCACTCATCACTGCCAGGTTAATGTGTAACTTTTTTCGTTCTTTATCAAATTTTAACTTCAATTTTCACGAGAACAATTTAATGTCTTAGCCTGGATACTATTTATCGCCATTTGTTATTATTTTATAAAAAATTGACTCGATTAAAAGTACAGTAATTTATGCTCCAGACAACTATGTATACTGTTGTTAAAAATCAGTCAAGTTTTTCAAAAATTTTTGAAGAGTTTACGACTTATGATGAATATATCACAAAATAGCACAAAATTTAATTATTTACCCTCAACATGACTATAATCATGATTAAAGTTTATAACTCATTGAAATTCAGGCCATATAGCTTTGAACTGGTAAAATAAATCATTTAAAAAAGCTATTTACTTTTTCACTATTGTTATGATGTTTTTATGGCTCAAACGTCCAACAGAAATATCTTTTGACAAACACATTGAAAAGCCTTCTATGTCTTCATCCGCTGTGTGAATTCCATTTTAGATTATTTGAATCTTTTGAATATTTTGTTCAAAATTCAATTTTGATCAGCTGATTAACAGGTTCTAAAAAACGTAAAGTAAAAAAGTTAAATTCAAAGCTTCTTACACGCGTCGTATGGCCGTATTTCCTGAATATTTCTTATAACTTTGAAATGAGGCATTTTTAAATAAATTTATTTTCAAATTTGAAATTTTTCGTGTTAAACACTTTAAAGAATTATATTAAAGGCATAATGGAATAAAGACGAGGAACTTAATTTTTATGGTGATGTTTAAGATCAATGAGTTCAGTACAATTCAAATAATTAAAAATTGGAAAGGCTATTGAAAAATGAATGAAAACTATTAATAAGATAGAAAATTATCAAATGAAAAAATTCGAAAGCATAATTCAAAAAATGCTTTATCCATAGACCCCAAAAATGTCCAGTTAAAATATAAAAATTAAATATAAATTCACTTTTGTATTTTGCAAAAATTGGTTTTTATTTGAATGTATTATTTAGTATGACTTCTCTATTTTAAGAATTATTTTGTAATGATATGAAGCTCATTACTGGTTGATGTTTTTGTAAACTCAAGCTGGAGTTTGCATTTTTATGTTGTTAAGTATGAATTTTAATAATTTAAAATGTTCAAACTAGTCGAACTTTAACATTTTTTATATCTTAAAAGTATTTTTTTATAAGCACCCGGATTCTTTCTCATCAACAGGCCGGGAAGTTTTATGACGTGTATCAACGCAACAAGAGCTGATATAGAATACTTTTTATTATTTCACTTGACCAAGCTGGCATCTTTATGATGAATAAATGTATTCTCAAAAGAGTAACTCATTGCTTTTGAGAGCATGTCATATCAAGTAACAGTAATAATTCACCATTGATGCTTTTCACAGTGCCCATATAAAAACCTTTATCAATAATTAAATATTAAAACGCTTTTATTGTGCGTTGAATTTTCAACTGGAAAATGGGTTTTTATGACTGAAATTTTTTAAAAAGCTTTTTAATATTATTATTATAAATGGGGAAAATAATACTTAGGTATAAGATATAAATCTAATACATTTTGAAAGGTTTTGATAAAGAGTTATAATGCAAATTTCCTGCTTCAAATTCAATGAAATAACTACCATCATTTTACAAAAACTAAAAAAAACATCAAAAATTACCTTAAAAAAGTTCAATAACTTTTTAAATATAGTTTTTGAAAGGTAATTATAGAAGGAGGAATTCTTTGAAACAACATAAAATTTTTAATAATTCCACTCTGAATGCTTCTTTACAAGCATCAAAATGCCGTCGTCAGGAAATGAAGAGGTCCTTACATTCAAAACGTCGGTTTGTATGTGCCTAGTCGTATTACATTTTTCATGTATTCCAGGCTCTTTTTAATGTAAAATTCATGTTCGGTTTTGAGTAGAATATTTTTGAATTTATTTCGCTAGAAGGTTTCATTAAAGTTTTATTTCAAAAATTAAAGGTCATTTATAAGTTCATTTTAGAATAGTTGTTTCAAACAGCAACTATTTTTGGCGAAAAATTGAGCATAAAAGTGTTTTAACTTCATTCAGATTTTTAGTTTTAGTTTGGCTTAAAGACATGCACACTAAAACTTAAAAGTATTTTTAATAAATATTTTCATAGAAAAAAAGCTACGTGAGTATATAAAAAACCATACAAAAAAGTGAATCTAAAAATATAGTTTTCCAAAGACACTTTTTAAAAACTACATGACCATACCTTATCATGATGCTTTATGGCTATGGCGACTGATTCATCGATGTGGTGATGGGGTAAGTGCCATAATAAACTATCATTTTAAAACTTTTCATCAAATATTCATCAAAAGATTTTTCATACTTTTAATGAAAAATACTCTAAATAAATCAGAAAAATTATGCTAAAACCTCCAGCGTGGAGTTTGAAAATCATTCTAGAAGCGGATATTTTAGAATCATAAAGACCAGGAAGCGATTGAAGAGCAGTGACTAATAATGATGCGTTTGTTTGCTTGGTGCCGCATCGGTGCTAGGGAACTGAATCGGCCATTCGTAATGGCAATGACACCCTATGACTCAACATTCATTTGCTGTGGTTTATCACACAATAAAATAAAAATACGGGTTTATATGCGGAAAAAATATAAAATAATAGTTCTATATTTGTTCAAATTAATAAATACTGATTTTGTGTCATTTAAACGCAGATAATGTTGGAGGTGTTAACGATCGTGGAATTATTTCGTTGAAAATCATAAAAAAACATTTTTAACTGATTTTTGGAAAACATAACAATTTTTAAACGCATTCTTATGAGTTAAATAAACCAATTGATAAGAAAAAATGCAAAAATATATATAAATCCTAGCGTTTATGATGAGGCTAAACTTATCGAAAATTATAGCTTTTGATTCTCAATAAATGTATTAAAAAACTCCTCTGTTACAAACTGTTACAAACTGTTACAAACTGTTACAAAATATCAAAGAAAAATACATACAATGTCTCTAAAAAATTTATATAAATGTCCATTTTGAAGTTTTTCTAGCTTAAACAGCTATTAAATAACAAACCCTCAGATAATAAAACTGTTTCAAAACATTATAGAAGTTAATACGTTAATAAAGTAGTCCAAAATAATATAAAGGTTAATACGAAGTAACTCAAAATGTTATATTCGAACCAAAACTTCATCTAAAAACCATTACTGCATCGACTCATCGGTGGTTTTGTGTCGAAATAAAATTTCAAAACCCAGTGCTTTTGTTTCCATGTGGGCAAACATTTGATGTGAAGATATTTATAAAACTAATATTGGACTACCAGATTAATAATAACGGGGTTTGAATTTCGATAAATTTTTTCCAAATATATTAACAGTATGAAAAATCTCGCACAAATCAGACTATTGAAATTTTCTAAAAGATAAAATCAAGAAAACTTGAAATTCTCATTAATGAAAACTCCAGAAAAAAGTTTAAAAATTAAGAAAGAAAAATTCAAATAGTGGGCAAATATCAATCTAAAAGTTAGTAAACAGCATTAAAAAATAGTTTTGCTGTTCTAAAGTTTCAATCCAATAAATCAGTGAAAATCATTTGTTTTTCGACTTTTGAAAGATAGTTTTGAAAGCATTATAAACTTCGGCTCTGCACAAAATAATGACTATCTCAATCTTTTTTGAACTAGTTATCATGTTCATCAGAAACAACAGTAAAAGCATTAGGATACAAGTTTTTCTTCTTATAAATTCAGAGTTTTTTCACATGTGGTCTTTTGTAAAAAAATAGTGTTCAAGATTTTTGTGAATTTGTTGTGAGTTATTACCCTCAAAAAAGTGAATTAGAAAAACAATTCATTTTTAATTTTTATTAAAACAAAGCTTTACAATATCCATTTCATATATTCTTTTATATGATGAAAAGGGTAAGATGTTGAAAATCTTTTTTTCTTTATAGAGATATCAAAGAAATTAATTGGTTTTTTGAAAAAAATTACTCTTCAGAATTTGTTAATCGCCTTTTTTTACAATCTGTGGTTTTCTGCATGTTTCGATATGCAATTTTTTGGTCGATTTATCAACTATGGCACTATAAGGTTCTGATAAAAAGCAAATTTCTCGCTTTTATTTTTGTGTTTGAGCCGAGTTGTCAGTAAATATTGAAGTCTTTGTTTAAAAAATTGCATTTTTTGAAGAATAAACACTGTGTTATCAAGATAGCAGTAAATACTCTGCAAACCCCGCGATAGAGTATCGACTAATAATAAAGAATAAAAAAATACTAATTAATCGTGTCGATGTGTCAAAGAAATAATTGGGAATTAAATTTTTTTGTTAATTTGGTTGATGAAGAAAAATGTGGCTTTTTAAATGTTTCGACCTTTGATCTTGTTTATATACCGCAAAAATGAGGTAATCGCATCAGACATGGTCCCGCAAAATCTCAATCGCAGATGCTTAATGAATACACATTTTATACAGTGAGGAATTCATGTATAGACAGCTTAAACCATTAATTATCAAGCATTTCATCTAGTGGAGGAAATATTTCACCTTCCTAGTGAATTAGTCAATTCGACTTGAGTCTAATCAACTGCCTAACAAAGTTATGATAAATATTTCTACAACATTATGAAGCAAAGGCACTTTTATCTTAAGACGTTATTTGAGATAGAAATTTGGCTTTATAGGCATGTCAAAAAAAAATTTTAATTATAGTAAGTTGTTTAAGTTATTTTGGGAAATTTTGAATATTTTTTCAAGCTTGAGTTTGTTTGAAAATATAAATTATAACTAAGTCTTATTAGTTTGAATTTTTCACAATTTTGTTTTAAAATATTTTTGTAAAAAAGCTGCACAGTATGAAAACACGCGTGTAATAAACTTTAATTAAACATTCATTCATAAGAATCTCATAGTATCTGCATAATGAAACGCACTAAGTTTTTTCTATCCGACCATATGCTAGATGCTTTCATGATTCACAAAGAATGAATGTACATTTGCTATGATACAATTGCTGTGATAAAATTGAATATTAACTATAGTTTTATTGCCATAAAAAGCAACAAGAACTATTCAATACAAAAGTAGGTTTATGGTGATGTTTAACGTTAAAGTTTGCATAGATGGTTTTAGATATATGTTTGCTGAGGCTTGAGCAATTTTTTAGAGGCTAATGTAAACAGCTTATCCGTTAAGAAATGTTTTTGAAGCATGAGATTTTATAAAGTGTATATCAAAAAAAACAACAGAAGAGAGGGAATAATGAAAATATTTTTCATACAAACATCACGTTAATCCATGTTTTGCATGATTTTTCGCTTATAACATTGCTTGCCTACAATTTCTGTCTGTACTCGACCTCATAACAAATAATATGAAAATGGATATTTTTTTATAGTATGTTATGCTTGTAAGTGTGTATCGAATAGGAGCTAAAGCATATAAGATCCAATATATAGACTACGTATGTATATTGTGTGTGTTTGTACGTTGATGCCTTATAAAAATCTTGACATGAGGCCGATGCGAGTTGCCTTTTTCAAAGTAGTGAATATAGCTTCATTTATTTTGTTTAAAGTCTAAAAGAGAATTTATAATTAATTTTCATGTATTTTTAATTAAAGCTAAATTTCAAGCTTATAGCCAACGGTTTATGTGGTTTTAGTTGGTACATCAAGTCGTTTACATGTTGTCATTACTGTTGAATCTTTTAAACTTGGAAAGTCAACAAGCTTTTTTTTGTTAGTATTCTAAGCAAGCTACTTGAGAAAAAACCATTGAAGGTGGGTGCATTTGTGAAAGTTCTATCCTAACTTGTTTAACATTTATTTCTTCTTATTAGTTTTAAACTTCACCGTGAACCATTGTAGTTTTGAGAAATTTAAGCCAAATATTTGAACTATTTTTCAATGTTTTTTGGCAAATTCTTAAACAAAAAAAACCTCTCTTTTCAAATAAATCAAAGCTAAAAATAAAGTTAAAAATTCAATAAATGTTTAATGAAATGTTCTATCTCCAAAGAAATTCAAAAACCACCTCTGATTGGGTTAAGCAAACAAGCAAAATATGTTTTGAACATCAAAAAACTCTTTTTATTATGATGGGTAGATGCTCTGAAACTTGCTTTCAGATTGATTTGTTTTTTACAATTGGTATAATCGCTTCATAGAAGCAAACTTCCAGATAAATGTTTATAAAGTATTTAAATCATTATTATTGATTTTTTATCGCGAATAAAAAGTGATAGCGACATGCAATAGATATTTATTTATTTATTTGATCGGCATTTGAACCCCTATTACTAAGTCGTTAGGTTTAACCAGAAGTAGCAAAGTTTTAAAAGTTAATTATTGATATAAAGCCATTCGCCATATGCTACATACGCTTTGTTAGAAGTACATTCAATGCAGTATGACTTTCAGTAAATTTCTAATTGTTTCATTTTGATATTTTGATATCTTCAAATATATATATGATTAATTATTATGTACTCAACAATTAACTTCATTAGATTGGTGTGACTTTTTGTAGACTATATTAATTCCCAGAATGTTGGGACAAGTTTTTATCAAGTTTCTTCAAAGAATTGTTTCCAACAAGCATGCAGAGCTTCATTTACATTCATGAGAATTACTTACACATGGAATGATGCGGACTTATGAAATAGTAGTTCATGTGTAACTTCTTCTTAAGTTACATCTCACTCACCATCCCAAAACTACTCATTAATCAACTCTGCACTCATATCACATCACCTGTGTTCCAAGCATCCTTTCAAAATTTGGGGCAAAAATGATGATTTGATTCTAAACTTTGAAATTTTTATTAATTTGATAAATAACTATATATATATATATATATATATATATATATATATAGGATATTTATTTGGGCATCTTTTAGCAAAAACTTTACTTTTCTCCCATGAATTTTTCTCATCAGAAATATAAATAAGCTTGATACATGATACACATCCAGTTGCTTTTGAAATGATATATTTAAGTCTATCATATAATTTGGTGGAAAACATGTTTACCATTAATAAAATCTTTATTTTTTATTTTTTATCAATAAAACTTGAACTTGTATACATTAAAATAACAGAATTAAATTACACTTGGTAGTTTTAAAAAAATTAAATAGTAATATTTCAATAGAAGGACAAATTATTTTTCAAAGATTTATTAAAAAAACCAACTAAACTAATTCACACTTTATTTAACTTTTGATGACTTATCCGCGCTGATGAAGAACCACTAATAGGTTAAAAATAGTTTCAAAATGATTTTCATACAAAACAATTGTTTTAAATGATTCAAGATAAGTGTTCAAAACATCAATAATCAAGTATAATACAAGAAAATCGATTTATATACAGTTAATAATGTATAAAAGCAACAGGTGTTAGGGCATACAGCATTATTAATGCCTCAAAGATTATAAGGTCCACACACTACCTATCTACAGTCGTTTAATCCCGCAGAAGAACTTTCATAATTAAAATTATGGTATTAGTAAGTACTATTAATATAGATTACTGTGTTTGGTGTAAAAAAAGCCTATTTAATAAAAGAATTATCTGTCTGCTGTAGGAAAAGTTTTTACTGTTGTTTGTAGAGCTTGTGTTGGACTTACAAGAAGAAAACATTGCTCCAAAGTGTTTTTGAACGTTAAGTAGTAGATAACGATACTTCAATTCAATACAAAAAGAACTATAGTGAGTATCTATGCTTCTAATGAGGTTTTAACACAATACAGTTTATCTAAACTATTATAGAGAATTTAGATTATTTTTGCGTAATAATAATAATAATAATCTACAAGGTTCATTATTATTATTTTTTGCGTAGATAGATTGAATGGATATCTTTTGTAATCTGTACTTAATGAATGAGCAATTATCTTGATAATCACTCAGCACATAAAAACAAAATATTCAACTTGAATATTTTATGTTTAGGCTTTAACTTCTTCAGAAATTTTTTTTTCACCATTTTAAGACTAAGAAAATTATACACAAAGAAAATCGCTTCGCAACTATCATTGTGTATAATATATAGATAGGTGTATACACATTATAATAGTTGGTCATACTATAAAGAAATTAACCTTTACCACACCTCCGTTTAATCTTTCATTATATCCTCTCGACCTATCCACTTTCATTATTGCTTTCCATTGTTTAACCATTATGTTTTACTATACCAATACATTTTTGTTATATGATCAGTACTTTGATTAACAATGGTTATACACTAAGAAATAGTACTTCAATTTCTGTATAAAATATTATGTAGTTCTTTTTTTTTACTATAAAGAATTGAATTGATGATTCAACTCTATACGTGTTAGAGTTCGAATGTTGGGTATTTTAAGCTTCTTTTTAAGCCATTGCTTTTAATGAACTTTTTTTAAAGTCAGTGTTTAGTTTTTTAAAGACTACTGTTTTTAATGTCTGTTGGTTTATTCAATTTATGCTTCAAAAAAAATTTTCTTTGCGTCTTTAATCTCTTTAAATTTAAAGTTTTAACCCCAAAAATTCAAATTTTGATTAAGATATTTGTACAATGAATATTTCACAAAAATGTTCGTCATTTACTATTAAAAACTCAAAAAACATAATCAGCTTACGCCAAGGCATCATAAAGTTTGACTAAATAAAAGTTCTTCAAAACATCTTTGTAATTTAATCAAGTTCGTATTCATATAAATGATAAAACCCCGCAAAATTTTATTCATATCAAATTTCAAATAGCAGAAATGTATCAGAAAATGATTACAATATTTTACTCCTTATAAACCTCATACTAAAGTTCAAACAGATCCAATTAGCTTTCTAATTCCTAACCACCCTCCAACTATAATCAGTGATAAAAGGGTTTTAACCTTTAAATCCTTATACTACCGTTTTTTATATTTTGTATATAGTTTATTGAGTAAAAACTGTGTTGTAGATAAATAATGATGCATGTGGCAATTGTGGGGTGATTAGCATTAGATTCGCTTTAACCCAGTAACTCAGTGAAATTTTGTCTTTCTCAGAACTATAGTTTCATAAGTAATAATTCAAGTCGAATTTATTTGAAATAGTTGAATCATTGATAATATTCAAGTTTTTCATAAGAGTTTTTTCTTAGTTTTATAGGTCATTATCGTGTGCGTTTTATGGTCGACACAGAACTAGCGGTGTAAAATATTGTTGAGATATTATGAAAGTCAGTTATTATCTGCCTTTAAATCAATCTTGATTACTTTTTTGTCAGTTTCAATTAGCGAAATAAAAGTGATTTATCCTTTTAATTTTTGTAACTCTCATGCATTCATTTCATTTCTGAGATATTATTGGTCCAGTTGAAAGCATGGGCTCACCATTAGATTCATTATGAAGAATAATTTTCACTTTCTTTCGAACAGAAAATTTTTCTCAATTTATTTTCATTAATGGCGGAAAAACTTCACAATGCTCATAAAGTGGAAAAGTTTAAATAAAATTCTAAAAAAAGTATAAAATTATCGGGAATAAGAAATTCATATTTGAAAAGTTAATTTTTCACGTCAAAAAGTATTTCACGATGGTTTTGATGGAAAGTAATGATATGGGCTCACCATATCAATCAAGTGCTGCCTCAAACATCCATCTAGCATAAGGAAAAGTTATCTCATTTTATTCAGAGTCTTATATTATCAACTGCGAAATTAAATTAAGAATGATGAATTATCTATCTTCATTATAGCTTATTATTTATAATAACCTATACTTTTCATAGAAGATAGTATTCGAAGCTGGTTCATAAACAACTGGTTTGCTTTTTGAGCTGCGGTCTGAAAAACGTTCTAAGTCACTTCCTTGCCTAATTGAAATTACTTTCCTAAAATTTTAGAAGACTTTTTTCAAGAGAAGAAAATAATTGAATTCTCCGACCATTTCAAATTATACAAATGTTGGAAAAGGTCAAAGAGGGATCATACATTAAAAACTCGAATGTCATCGAAAAAATTTTTTTTAAATCCATCGATAACTTTTACTCGAAAAGACAATCGAATTGAAATGTTCTCATGAGTTTAAGCCTGCAAGTAATTAATCACAGAGCAAGACATGTTTTAAGTCACAACAAGAAGATTTATTTCTTGTTAAAAGCATTCAAACAACACTTTTTATTTCAAAGTATATTGTAATGTCCGGTCGAATAATAACTCAAAAGAAAAAACACTTCCATGTTCATAAACTTCAAAACTTCAAGAATCAGTACAGATGAGGGGGTAATAACACTAATGACTTCAACAAGAAATGCAATGACATTCTGCCAATGCTAATTACATATTACTCATCATCAAAATGATCAAGTTATTATACGTGTCTCTTCAAATAGTGGCAAAAATAAAACAAGCTATCGTTATAAAAAATGAAAAAATCCTAAACCTAATAGCCATTATAGAGAAAAAAAATATTTAAGTTCAAAAAAAGTATAAAAATCGTTTATTAAATAAGTTTATAACTGAAAACTACTTATTTAAAAGATTTTTCAATGTTTCAAACTTTTTTACAAAAACATTGAAATTTTTCTTTTGAATCTTCCTCATTATATGATCTGTGATGTTTCCTGGCAGAGAGCATCCTTTTGAAATCCTTCGTTAAATGCACTCATGAACCCAAATGTACTAATGTGAATGTAACCATTTCATGTAGTGGTTGTTTACAAAAAGCATCTCAGTCATTAAAAGCAACTTTATTTTCAGTAACTTCTGTAACTATTTTTATGAATGATAATAAAATTTTCTCATAATATACCAGGGAAAACTTTTTTTGTTCGAGTAAATGTTTGTTTGATAGCAAAATTGATCGCTACTGATTGATAAGTTTTGAATCAAAACCTGTTTTTCAATATAGTTTTTAAAATTGAAAAATTAATATTTTTTTTAATAATAAGTGAATTGAATGCATAAAGTTTCTAGCTTGAAAACATGTGTTCCATAGTCTACAGCCGACTTAGTCAAGCTAAAAAAAATGTCTAGTTTTTCATTTTAAAATTCCTACAATAAAGTCTTTGTGCTTTATTTTTTTCAGATTGAACATAAACTTGGAAAAATATTTAAAAATGCAAAGATTATTGACGTTGGTGTGAAGTTGAAGGATCTAAATTTAAATTTGATTTTGTAGCTTTGAAATCTTGATCGATTTATTAAAGATAAAACCAATATACACGTATTTGATAATACATTTTTTTGAAAAATTTGACCTCAGAAGGTGTAAAAATGCGTAAAACTCAAAAGCGCTTTAAAAATTTTAAGCCTTTTAAAGTATAGACGATCATTAATTTAGAAGATGCTATTAATTCAGCATCAAATACACTGTAGCACGAAGACGTCCTTTGTGCCAAGAAGGCGTTAAAAAAACTACACAAGTTCCATTTTTCATCACCTACAAAGAAAATTACAATAGAAAGTTAACAACAGAACCAGTAAAAAATATTTTTTAAATAAAAAAATAATCAATAAGTAATTAACACCACTATTTAAAAGTTCAACATGGAATCATAATAAAAATAAAAAATGCATCTGAAAAAAGAATAAAATTTTAAAAAATATATCGTTGAAACTTCAAATAAAGTAATCTTATATGAATTAATAGTTAAAGGGGAAGATGTTCTGTTATCGGTGGTATGTTCCTAATAACCTACCCATCCACGGCCAGCCTGACATCTGACAGCTTGCCTATCTATCAAACATATTAACCTATTTTTCACCTACCTTTCATCTTCATTATAATTTAATTTTTTCCGCTTCCTTTCCAAAGTTTTCCGATTTTTTATTTAAATTTAAAAATATCTTTTGATGAATCATGATGTATTTTTTTTTGTGTGTAAGATTTTTGGGATTTTTTCGGTTTTTTTAGGTGATTTTACAAATTATATATTTTCTTCAAACAATTTTCTTAAGTAAAAATTAATTAAAAAGATTTTTCAAAGTTTAAAAACAGAAAATCATAAGTTTCATGAATCGTTAGTGAAAAAAAAAACATGTAAAATTTGCAAAGTAAATAAGTGATATATTCTCAGACCCAAGTCTCTATTTAGTAATTCATTTCATTTAAATTTTTTGGTGAAAGATTCTATTTTAAGCGAGAAAAAATAAATGAAAATAAGCAGAAAAAATTGAAACTGGAGTTAATGATGAAAATAATCAACATCCTTAAAAAATTGAACTGGATTAAGTTAATTACTCACACGATTAATTAACTAAATACAGTTTACAAATTTTCAATGAGATTAAAAGATTTGAACAAAATTTGTATGAGGTTAAACAAACAGCTATACAAACCAACACAAACATTAGAATGAACACGTGAAAATGATTACAAACTCACGATAGCACATAGAACAAATACAGAGGTCACTAGCAACTTGGCCTAATAAACACCAACCACCAATATTCTCACTATTATTAAAATCAATTAAATTCATATAAAAAACTTCAAACAACACTAATTTATGTTATATATATAATTGGAGATTTATTTTAAAACAAACTCTTCTTTGTTTCTTACTTAATGTCACATCTAAAATGGAAATTTTATGGTTCAAGGGCGGCATATGTGATGCTTGGGTGAACTCTTTGATGTGCCTTTCAATTCAATTTTCAAATCAGTTTCATGAAAAAACTTTAAAAGGCTTGAAATATTAAACTGTTTACTGGTAGGAAAAGTAGTATAATTGATAATATAACCAAATGTTTATTAAGAAATTTTTACAAATCTTATTTTAAATCCCAAATTTCAGGGTTATACTCATTCAGCAATTTAAATTATCAAATTGGAAAAAATTCAACTGTGGGAACATTTTAACAGCAAGAAATTGACAAAATGCCTTTCACTAATTCATGCTGAATGAATCAACTATGAAATTACCAGTGGTACAGGGCTGTCTAATCATTTCTCAATAAAAGTCTATGTGAAATGCTTAAAACTTGAAAATTGTGGAAGACATGTTGGAAAATTAAAAAAAATTATTTGTGAGTGTTGAAAAGAAAAATGTTGCAAGAAAAGTTTTGGGTTTAATTTTAGATGTGTTTGCATTTTAAGTTAAAAAATTCTGAAATCGTGCAAACAATTTTTTTGTTTCAAGCTTCCTAACAGTATACCATAGGCTTCTGTAGAACTTAATTATTCATACGCCGTTACATTCCGTTAATATTCAGCTATATCATTAAATTCAAATATTTTTTCAATATGATTTTTTCAGTAATAATACTTTGAAAGAAACTTAAAAACAATTATTTTCATGGCGATTTTATAAAATCGAATATAAATTTATTAATCCTCATTAGTTAAATCGTACGAAAATTATTAATGAGCTTAGCAAATTACCTTATATTCAAACTTGGTCATCACAAAAAACTTCCAATAGTTTTTAAAAATATCTTGTTGCATAAGTTTGAAATACCATGGGAAACTATAATGCTTTTTCATGATTTCAGCAAATAAACGATACAAACTGCTGACACAAAAGATAATATATGATTTAATTGACGTTTCTACAGTTTCCGATGATAAAAAGTTAATCACAAAAGATCAATAAAAATGAATGTAACGTTCATAAATTTAAAAGTTAATAATGTAAAAGATAGAAATCTATTTTCAATTAACTTTCATTGATAATTTAAATGGTGAAAACAACTGAAAAAATTAGAAATTTGAAAAGACTCACAATGGATGAAATCTTTATGTACAAAATAATATCGATTTATTGATCGCCTTTGAACGTTCTCAAATCCTTTGAATTTATAAATAATTACTATTAAATAAGCGTTGTGCATCTACCCATCCATCAAAGCAAACACTTATTTAGTTTATATTTTTTCTTTATCAATCAATAACCCTTCAAAACGTATCGATGAAAGTCTTCTTTATATTCATAATCAGTTTATTAATGAATCACCCGTTAAGTCTTCATGGCGTACTTCAGTGTTTTTATGTTCATCTATAGAGTGGTAGTTGATTATGTAGATAAAAAATGTTTAATGCTTATTTATGCGAACTGCTCGTCTTAATTAACTTTTAATTTTATGGAATATAAAAAGAGGAATTTTTGGTTTTAAACTAACTTGTTTGTCTTTTCGCATGCCCAGCAACATGACTAGAGTTTCCTTTACGAATAACTCACACAAAAACACAAAAAAAACAACATCCGTTTTTTATTTTTTATCAAAAATCAATTGTAGTTTTGGAAATTTAGGTTGATATTAAAAAACGGCCTGAATGCAAACAATACAAATGAAAAATTTAGGTCAAGCGGAAACCCTCGGCGGTAAACTGTTATGATTATTTCCTAGAAAGAATTTTACTCAGTCAAAAGTACTCTATGCAGAGATTCATAAAAACAATTTGAAATTTACTTTCAAGTAGTAACATTTTATAGAGGGAAATTTACAGGAGGGATAAGTTCTGGTATAAAATTGAGTTGAACTAAACAAATAGTTATTTTAGTCGCATTTGATACTACTTTTAGCACTTCAACACAACTCTTTTCATATATTAAAAAGAAAGTTATTTTAGGTACAAAAAATTGATTTAAAAGATATTTTTGAAAATTTTTATGTGAAAAATCTTTACGGAATTTCGCCAAATTAGTTGAACGCATTAAATAATTTTTTTAAATTTATCGCATTTTTTGTTTCTACAGGCAAATTAAAATTTCTTTCACACAACACTTTTTGTTTAAGCTTTTTTCTAATTCAAAAAAAGCCAACTCCTGAAAATTTAAAATTAAAAGTTCATTCCAAAACTGCTAGAAAAAAAATTTTAAATGCAAGACTCCATACAGAACTGTTATCTAGTTTTCAGCTAAAGTTGAAAAATTCACTAAACAAACGTATGTATGTTTATAGAATTGAACTCTGTTTTATTACGTACTATTTGGTCAATTTCTTAATAGCTTTTATTAAATTAGGTGCATATTGGGCTGTTAGATGTTTCTATTCTGTTCACGATTCTAAACGCTTCAACAAGCACTGCCTTTATGCATTTTGTAGTGAAAACGCCTTCAACACTATAATTTAAAAGTTTAACAAAAAAAAAATAACTCGTGATATTTTAGTGAAATGATGCTGTTGATAATTAAACCTTCGTAAAACCAACTCAAGTGTAAGTCATGATTTCAACGACGAATTTATAAAATTTAATTTTTATTTTCTTTATTAAAGAGTTATTTCAAGGAAAAGTACAGACTGCAAACATTTTATATGTTAATGCAAACCTTTTATTAAAACCATTCATGATGCATTAGCTTATGTGGACAGCATTAGTAACCTTTCTTGCAGCAGCCTGTTGTCTCATCATTAATATCACATGTCACAATACCTGGCTGCAGTTATGCCACCCTTATGAAAGGTTATCAAAGTATATCATCAAAATTTCTTTAATAAACCCCTTTGTTGGTTATCGAATCGTTTTAATAAAAGCTTTTAGTAAGATAATGGACAATAAAATACACACAAAAAAATGAAGTATCAAAATTTGAAGACATTGGTTCCAGTTATTTTTAGTATTTTTACATATTTTAATTTAATGTCCAGGTATTTTTGTTGTATTCAATTATTTACTCAACAATATACATTCATTTTGAATGACCTGTACCACGCATAAATAAATAGTTTTCAATAATACAAGTATTTCTCATTTAAACACTAAACAATTTTTTAAACTCCCAATAAAAAAAGTTTTTTGACCTAAAAAGGGTAACGTTTTGATTTTTGTTTCGAGTTCATTTTCTCTAAAACGTAGCTGCTTGGATTAAATCTTTCAGCAGAGATTTATTTGGAGTTTTCTTTGAAATTTTATATGTTTTATTCAAACGTTGTAAAAATAAAAAGTATTAGGAAAAATAATGATTTAAAAGTGTGTTTTAATGAATTATAAGTTTTTTTAAAAATATTTCAAGTCATTTTAAACGCAAACAAAAAAGTATTTAAATTTCCAATAATTTTACTTTTTAAAATTATTTTGTTGTATTACAGCAATCATCTGCAGATAAGTTCTTTGTAGCATGCAGCATCGGTCATTCTTATGTTCAAAACTCTTTGTTTGAATTTTTCTTTGAAAACCATTTTTTTAAAAAATTTGAAAACCATTCTCAAATAGAACTTTTATCGTTTCACTAAGATTTTAATTTAAAAAAATCAATAGTTTTAAAACTTCAATATCTAAAAAATATTATTTCTTCGTCATCACTGAAGATATTTGGGCTATATTTTATTGAT
This sequence comes from Pterobdella sp. o SKG-2022, assembly GCA_964035795.1. Lineage (NCBI taxonomy): Eukaryota > Metazoa > Annelida > Clitellata > Hirudinida > Piscicolidae > Pterobdella > Pterobdella occidentalis. The sequence goes on from OZ038322.1 coordinate 11,511,500, forward strand.
TCTCTGCACGCAACATCGGTCAAAGCACCTCTGGTTCATCTGTTAAACGCCATAACTTATTTCCATCGGTCCTTACAGACAATCGAACAACACAAAGATTAAATATATTTTTAAAATAATCATAAAACTAACACCAACCTATTCCTTACTTTAAATATTTGAATGGCCGCTTCTAAAGGTCGAACAAACGTTGTTTAAGTTGTTATGACTACCAAGATTATTTGTATCCATCAGCACTGATGCTGATAAGCGTGGCGCCTCTGTTGACCTCATATTCCATGTATTACAAACCTCTTTGATAAACTCGTTATACAATTATTTAGCAATTTTCGATTATAATGTCCAATCAGTCTGTTTTGTAGGTGCTTAGTAAATTAACACTAAATATTATATTATTCTAGTGTTAGTATGGTATAGACAAGTAAGAAAAATATGTAGTAAACAAAAGTTAATTTGCGATGGAAATGCAGATAAAATCATTCAAAATTACAACACGCCTTGAATGATTTATTTGGATGGAACTGAAAAACCTTCGCACCGAAACAACAGAGCTGCATCTATTTTGATGCTGGTGTTATGAAATTTCAAAAAAATCTCTTTGATGTAGTGAAATTAACTTTTAAAATTAAAAGAATAATAAATTTGTATTATAAATTTTAGTATAATATTTTTCGCAAAACCATAAACAAATACATACTGCGATAAAGCTTGATAATGTTAAGCAGTAATGATGATGTCTGGATGGGGCTTTGAGTGAGTGCTAAATCATAAGACCCCACACGCAGTTGTGCTACTTTTATGCTGCTCAATTCAATTTTCATCAGTGTTTCCTTTTAACTTCAAACAACCTAAGAATTTATTGGAAATAATTGAAGGCAAGTTTTGCTGGTCTGAATAAAGTATTTAATTTTTTATTGTTCATATTCTTAGGAAATGCTTTTTAAATACTTCGGCCTTTATCAGAGAGTTAAGTTAGCTAAATTAACTTTAATATAAACTATGTCTTAAAGGATAATTTAAGCAGCAGGTTTTTAAGACATAAATCATAATAATTTGATGGTAATTTAAAGGAGTAAATTGCTTTTGAAACAGTGTCTTTATCGATGAGTATTCATTAGTAGGTCAACCTAACTACGGCAATCATGTGACATTATAGCGATTATTTCTCATCTATATTGAAACATTACAATTTTGATCAAAGCGAAACCACAGATCAAAATAGGCACTTTTTTTGCACCAAAATTGATTGAAATAAGGAATAATGTTATTTTTAAAATTTTAACATGAAAAATCATTTTTTTGACTTTATTCTATAGTTTAGACTTCTTTCAAATGTGATTTATTTTTGAAACTTAAACTAAAAAACAAGAATCAATCAATCAAAAACTGATATTTCTTATTTTACATTTATTTGGAATCTATTAAAAAATTGTTCTTTGCAAAAGTTATAACGTTCTCTTAGAAACTATTTGATGTATCATTTTGATCAACAATATGAGTCAAAAAAATTTTAAAGTTCTTCAAGTATTTCTTTCAGAAAGCAATGAATTATGGACTTGCGAGCTTTTACGGGCAAGTATATGCTTCGTCCAGAGATTTAAACTTCAAACATTTAAAAACCCTCTGTATTAATTGTATAAATTAATATTTAAATGGGTTTTGGAATGAATTGCAATTAAAATACATTGTATAACTATTGTAAAAGATTCTTTTAATAAAAAACGTTTAATTTATCAATGTTAATATGTAGCTAGAAGTTAGAGTTTTTTGCACAGAAATAAAACGCTTTCAAAATAGATTTACATATGCATTAAGGTGCGCAGTTTAGGCCTAATGACCCGACATAAACCTGCGAGCAAATAATTTTTAATAATTCTTTCAATTTCTTCCAATAAATGCACAAATGTTATTCAATAAAAGTAAAGTTTGTATTGATGAAATTTCAAACTAAATATTCAAGCTGCTAAAGGTTTTGAAGTTGCTTTTCTTGAGATGAAACTTTAAATCTTTTAAGCTGGGTGAATACTTTTCAAATTTCAATGAAATTTCCTAAATAACAAAAAAGTGAACTTTCATATATATATATATTCTCCACCAGTAATCAGGTGCTCTGCTTCTATGCCGTTATATTGTGTTGTACTTTGCATAAATCATAGCTAGGCCTTGGCCCAAAACTTTCTAAAACTTTTTCGTACAAATTTTACAGATGCATTATTTGGATAGAAAGATTTTTGAAAAAAACAAATCTGAAGAGTTTTCTCTGCGTATAATTATGTTCTTGAACTTAACACATTGCCGTGGATATTTTTAACTACCCTAAAATAAGATGAATTTTCATGAAGATAAGCTGTTTTATAAAAAGAAACACCTTTATTGATATTTTATAGCTTAGAATAATGTTTTAACGAAGCAAGGTTTATTATTGTTTAAATATTTTTTTTTTCAATTTTTAAATTTAAAGAAGTTTTTTTGATGAAATTGAAAAAATACGTTTATTTTATAAAAAAAAATATTTAAAAGTGTTTTTATATTCTGTTCATTTATTCATTCTTAACACTTTGAAAAGGTAACTTTCCAAGTGTGATGTTTTTCCATCAAAAAAAAACTTCGAAAATTGTTTTTATTTGAAAAGGATGCAGCAATATTTAATGCAACTTTTTATTCGATGTCTTAAAAAATGAAAAAACTCACAACTCTATGATGGCGAGTCTAAAAGAAAAAATATTATTAAAAATCCTCAATCTGTTAAATCTAGCGCAAAAAAACTGAGACATAAATTGGATGTGGCATAGAAGTGAAAAATTTGTTGTTTTTAGGCGTATATGAAAACATCAAGCACTCAACATAATCAAATTATTTTTTTCATATTATGTGATTTCACGAGCATTTTTTAGAAATTTCCAAAGAAACCTTCAATATATTTGTTGGCGTTTTCTAGATCAACTTTTGTACCTTCACCAGTTGGTATTTCAGAGAAAAATACTTAAAATCAAGATATTTCAAAGATTTTTAATGTTTTTTGTTAGTTATGCTACACTTTTAGCGTTTTACATGGAATTAATACAAACTCATTACAACAGAATAGGCAATTGAAAGTTCTCTTGTTGACAATTTTAAAAAAATAAAATTAATTTGGGGGTTATAAATAGCTTTTCTATTTTGTTTTCACATATTGATTTGGTGCATAATGAACAAAAAAAGTTTATCCAAGTTTTAATTATGTAAAATTTTTTGTTGCACTAAGTTTCAATTCCATGAAAATTATTTTTGTGTCTTTATTTGCATTCCAATAGAAGATATAGTGTTAGTAACTAAATGTTTCAAGTCCCTTATTTGCATTAAATGGATGGCAAAATTATGATTTCATATTCATTTATTCAAAGGAGCTGGACAATTTAAAACTAGAATTATTAAATTTTTACAGATTTGCATACATACTCAAAGGATAGCCTTAATGTTCTCTTTCCTATTTTCTACCCTCCATCTATCTTATTCACTTCTCTTGATAGATATCAAACTGAAATAGCAATGATTTACAAGGAATGTTGAGATAACTACTAGCTTTCCAACCAATCATTCTGTTTTGAATTCAAAATGATTTTTATTATTTAAAACAAAATGAGTTTTAAATGATTTTTCAATTTGTACAGTTGCAGTGCTTATTTTGAACTCAAACATAGTTTTAAACAGAGCAATTTAACACCTCGGCATACACAGATAAAGAACATGAGTAATTTATTACTATGCATAAAACTTTGAAGTACACTAGAAGACCCGCAATAAAATTTATTTAACTTTTAAACACGTTTTTTACTTTTAGTAAGAATTTTTGTTACTTTCTTTATATGAGGAAAGTCTATCAAGATCGAGTTTTAATACAGTAGTTTTATGAGTAAATTTTGCGTGTTTTATATTTTCAATTAAAATTTCTTTCAAAATTTCAACTTTGGGTGATCAAATTGATTAAGGAATTATGTTTTCAGTCTTAAATTAAAAGCAAACATCTTTTCAAAAATAAATTTACTTTTAAAAACTTCTCATATCCTTCATTTTGATATTTCCTTCTTCAAATTCATTTTTGAATTATTCACAACCCTTCAAATGACTTATAATTTTTCGTATTTTTTGACATTTTTATGAGAGTGCTTTTTAAGACCAGCCTACAACTCGGTGTGATGTTGACACCTATGCTTTTAAAGATCTTTCGCTTTGTGATATTTTCTTAAATCATTTTAAAAATTCTTAAAATTTTTTTTGTTAAGATGTACAAGAAAAAATGAAAATTAGTTTATTTAATATGTTCACAAAATTCGAATGATGCTTTATAGAGAGATTGGCCGAGTCAAGTTACAAAAGCCTCATGCAAATTCAGATTACTGACCTCTCGAGTTAAATTTTTTACATTTAGTTTGATATTTATAGTATGACATAATTCTCTTAAGCATTTAAATAGAGTTTTGATTGTTTTTCAAACAAAACTATACTCAATCAAAATTCAAATCATATTTTTCTAAATTGAAATAAATTGGAAAAAATATAAAAATTAAATTATGCTCATTTCGACTTCCGTCAATTATTTTTAAAAATTTGTATCTTTTTCATATAAAAACTTCTTACGATTGTGCAATAAAGTTTTTTTAAACTGTTATTTGCTTTTCAACGTTTTTAAGCTTGTTATTCACATAAGTCAAAAAAACTGTAAAAAACACGTGCGCATAAAAACGTGTTTTGATTGAAGTAGAAATAATTCCTTAATCAACTTCATGCTGAATAATTAAAGACTTCCATCCTAAACGCAATGATTTCTGCTTCATGTTATCTTACTTATTTTCTTTTTGATTCAAAGCACTTCTCTGTATATTGATGAAACCGAAAATAAATTCCCCCACCAGCATCAAGCTGTAATAAATCTATTGTTCGGCTTAACTCAACTGAGATTGAATTTATATCAGAAGGTTTTTATATAAAGTTTGAAAAATGATTTTCCAGTAGCACGCGCGTGGAGTACTTTTAAATGCTCGTTACATCGATGGAGTTGTTGATACTCTGTTCATTTCATTACAATCTATTTTAAGTTTGATTTCATGCGCTCATCAATCTAACTTCCACCTTCGATGGTCTTTTGTGAAAGCTCAACCGAAATTTGAGTTTTATATTATTAAAATAGTCCATAATAGACGATTACATGAAGATAAAAAAAAAGTTACTTTTTCCATCGTATTTTGGTCATCATATTGTTTTCTTGAAAGCTAGAGCATTTTCAAAAATCTTAAATAATTTTCAACAACTTATATTATTTTTATATCAAATCGGCTTATAAAGAATTTAAAATTAAAATTGTACTCATGATTTAACGTTTAATTGCACGAAGTGAGCGAGCAAATTTGAAAATATGAAGTCTATTTTAACATATTTTAATGACTTTTGAGTCTATTACTTGCAAACCCTGCTGTTTTATTAACTTACCGTTTTGTATAGTAAGGCATTATTATGCTATAAGACTTTTAGATTTGCTTTATACTTTTTTATTGCTTTTAATAATATGACTTGAATTCATACATACTTACGAATAGATATAATATCGCTTCGTGAACAAAACTCATTGTTATGAGAGATTGCCTGTGAAACGGCAAGATATTAAGTCATATTCAATTGAAATTGCTAACCAAATAATCATTCAATAAAAATTTCACCACTTTTAGATTTGGAAAACTATAAAAGCGAAAGTTGAAAAGAAAAAAAATTTTAAAAGTTTTTCATATTGAAGGTTCTGAATGAAGATGTTAGTTCGTGAAAGTTTTTCAGAGAAAGTTATAAGCTGTTGCTAAATCTTTCAAGAGATTGAAAATTAACAATATGTTAGGAAAAAGAAACATGGTTTCAACAAAATCTTTTGACACACTCCCTTCAAACAAAATTACAATCTTTTTCAAGGTTTTACTTTGCACTATATTCTTCACTTCATCAGATGCAAAATCCACCCTCGTTTACAACCTTATTGATAAACAACCTATCTCTACATTTGTCGGCGATGTTTTCAAAGATTCAAACGTTATTGCTCTTGCGGAAGATTTTTCACAGATCCGTTTCAAATTGAAACACAACCACGGTCTTTTCTTCCTTGATGAGAGTGGAAAACTTTTCACAAACAAAGTCCTTGAACGTGAAAAGATTTGCCCAAACCTCAATGAAATATGCCAGTTAAAGTTTGATATCGTAATAAAATACTTCCAATCTAATTATCTTTTTGAAATCATAGTCAACCTAATAAGCACAATAGAGCCTTCATCAACGGTTTTGAAGGAAACAGTGGAGTTGAGCATATCTGAAACAGCTCGCATTGGAAGTGTGCACATCGTTCGGGTTCCCAAAGGGTTTTATGATGGCAAACAGGAGTATACTATTTCAGGAGAAACTGAAAAGTTTGAGCTAGAAGTTTTCAGAGACAAAAACAATAACAGAAAATTTCGTTTGAAGTTACTTGAAAAACTTGATAGAGAAGTTAAAGACTCTTATTCTATAATGGTAACAGCAAATAATTATAGAGAATCCCATTTTCCGGGTTCTATCCTCATTAACATAAGCGTTGCAGACTTCAATGATAATAGTCCTTCTTTCACCCGAGAAGTATACACTAAGGAAATTCCCGAAAACACTCCTGTTGGTACCATGATCTTGAGAGTGAGTGCTAGCGATCCCGACCTGGGTGCAAATGGCCAAGTGACATACAGCTTTTCAGATCAAACTGTGAAAAGTTATGGAAACTATTTTTGGATAAAAGCTTCAACAGGTCAAATCTTCACTAAAGAAATATTAGATTACGAAAAAAATAAAGAGTACTCATTAACTGTACAAGCGATTGACGGTGGTATTGGTTCGTTGCCAATGTTTGCAAAAGTCATCATCAAAGTTACAGATATTAACGATAATGAACCTGAAATTAACGTGAATGTGTGGACAGATTCAGGGGTGCCGGGAGTGAATGAAAACGCAAATGAAGAAGAATTAGTTGCTCAAATTAGTGTGAGTGATTTAGACCAAGATGGTGAACAAGAAGTGAAATGTTCTATAGACAATAACAAATACTTCAAGCTAGTTCCTTTTGATAAAAATGCCTATAAGTTGGATACTAAAACAAAATTCGATAGAGAAAAAACATCTTCTATTAAAATAACAATTACATGTAAAGATACTGGCTATCCTCCCAAAGAAAAATCTAAAGAAATTGAAATAGAAATAATCGATGAGAATGATAATTCACCGGTTCTCAGTTCTAGCAACAATTTTACATTTTATGTTTATGAAAACAATAAAGTGAATTTCTTGATAACGAAAATCAATGCAACGGATTTGGATAGTGGTGTAAATTCAGCTCTACAATATTCTTTAGAAGAAATTCCAAAATCTTCGCAAAAAGTGTTAAAAATTGATCCGACTCTTGGAATGGTTACAGCAAACATAGCTTTTGATTATGAGAAAAAAAAGTTCTATAAATTTCTGTTGAAAATCTCAGATAGTGGTACAATTCCCAGAACTGCAACCGCTACTTTAGAACTTCATATTTTAGATGTGAATGATGAGAAACCTAAATTTGAAAAACCTTCATACTACCTTAGCGTCCCTGAAAACAACCCTATTGGTTCAGTTATTGGTCGTGTAAATGCAACAGATGCTGATGCTAGCGATGAATTTAAACGAATTATATATCGGATAGAATCTTCAGATGATGCTTTTGAAATTGATGCAAACACCGGAGAAATTAAAAACCTCAAACGTCTTGACAGAGAAGATCAACCCTTATACAAGTTCCAAGTTGTAGCAACAAACCCTGGTATCCTCAAAGTTGAGTCTAAAGTTAATGTGACAGTATATGTTGATGATGTTAACGACAACGCTCCATTATTTGTTGTACCCCAAACTGACGAAGATAAAATCATTCAAATCTCTGCTGATTCTAAACCCGGCACTTTAGTTACAAGACTTATAGCCACAGATGCAGACATTGGTGCTAACGCTGAATTGGTTTTCACGATTTCTAATGGAAATGTTGATAATTCCTTCAGCATAGATCCAACCACGGGTGTCATAACAGTTGCCAACAGTCTTAAAACTCCAGATAATCAAGATAGACTACATAAGCTTGTAATTAGTGTTTCTGACCTTGGAAATCCTTCATTAATGACTGTTGCTGATTTAGATATTATGGCAAATCATTCCATCAGTCTTTTCGGTAGAGATGATACTTCTCTAGCCCTCACGCATAAAATCTCAGATAAGCATATACTTTTGATGGTTGCTCTAGTTGGAGTGATACTGATTTTTGTGATTTTTTTTATTTTGTTGGTCATTTGCATAAACAAAAGACGTAGAAAGAAAAGAAACGAAGGAGGTAAATATTTAGTTACAAGAGTTGTCGAGGCATATGAAAGCGAATCGCAAGGAAAATCATGCAGATCACCAGCTTGTCATCCGAACAACAATAGCACCTCGACAATGGAGTGTCATAAGTTAGGAGTTGGTAATAGTTCTATTACAGTAGATACATCTTCATTAAAGTCAGAGTGTAATTGCAATAATAGAACAAATTCTATTCCTCCTCCTCCTCCTCCAAACATCATGAGTCCCCTGTGTCGAGATGAAGATGATGAAGACATTGAGGTTTGTAGGATCCATGAACCCAACATGGCAATGATGGCTACCTCATGGGACCCCAATCAAAACATTAGGATCACTCCGGTGAGTTCATTTAAACTTTCAATAACTATTTAAATTCTATGATCATTTAGTTTAAAAAACTAAGAAAACACTTTCAAAAAATTTTAAAAATAATTTCATTTAAAATTGTACACAGAGTTCAGATGCACACAACATGCGCTGTAATTCAGCTTCTTGTAGGGCTTACGGACCTTCACCCAGCTGCTGTCACCGTCCACACCAAGCCACCCACCCCTGCACCTTTTGCAGTCCTCATAGCAACTGTCATTCTCCACACAATAACTGCTACCACTATCAAAAAAACACCATTCATCATCAACCGCCCCATTATCCTACGCCAATCAACCAGAATTCTCACCAGCAAAACACCTTCAATACACGCAGTAAAAGATCCCCCTACTCTCCCGAGTCTATTCCAGTATGAATGGTTTCAATAAACTTATTCATTTATGTTATATTTTTTTTTATTTATAGATCTTTTTATCAAGTTTATAATTGAAATTTTTATCAAGGTTTTTCTACCTTGTTTTAAAGATTTTCCAATTGCTTTATAGACGTTTTGTTTCAAATCGATTCGTTCTTATCTTTAAAAGCTTAACGTTAGAATATAAAGATAATACATGCATCTAATTTGGTTCTAACACTTGAAATAAAAAACTAGTCGAACTTTATGGGATATTACAAGGTTGCAAATTTTTTGATAGATTCTACTTTTTCCCTACAATTTCTCTAGATTTTTGAAATTTACTTTGATGATTGTTTTAAATATTTTGACTTCTAAAAGGTTAACATTTATTTTTCAAACTGAAGGCTTGTCTAATTGAGTTATAACTTTTGAGGCATCTGAAAAAACAATAGTTTGTCGATTTCTCAATTTTCATAAAAAAACTTTTTGTGTAAGCAGAAAAATTGAAGCAATTTCATCGAAATTTTCTTCAAAAAACTTATAAAACTGATGTACTTTTCGTGACTATTATAAAAAACAACGACCGTTGTAAAAATGAACTGTTTCAAACTTGTTACAATGATTATTTAAAATTGGAATTTTTTTTCAAAAGCAACCAACTGTTAAACAATTGTTTTCCAAGGTGTTTTTAATACTTCTCTATGGTAATAGTGTCTTTAGTTTCACTATAAATTAAATAGTATTACAATTTTATTTTTTGGTGAACACATGTTTATTCGTTTTAAAACACAGTTACAGCCTGTAACAAGAGTAGGACATCACCACCGGGAACAAGACATAGAGAGTGTGTGTTCAGGTTCAACGTGGACTGACAGCGGGAGAGGGCCGAGCGAAGAAGATGATCATGTTAAAAATGCCCGCATCGAAAACTACCTTCGAACCACTCAGGCCAATTAAAGGTGATTCATAAGCTACGTTATATCATCATTATAATCGTTATTTTGGTCATCATTATTCCCACCAGCCTTTAACGAGTTTTTTTATCTATATTTATGGATTTGAACCCTTAATTTAGAGAATTAATAGACTTTTTGAAATTCATTTGTTAAAAATTAAGAAAAATAAAAAATAATAACAATTTTAATAACTTGAAAAGTTTTTTATGCAGAAAATTAAGAATTTTTGACGAGTTTCATTAAATGGAGTCATAAAATTTATTAAATGAAACAAAAAATGTTGAAAACTTTTCATTTGGAAATTCCAAATTAGTTTCCAAACCATAAATTAAATTCAATGCAGTAAGAATCAAAAAAAAAACTATAGTATTTCTAAATATTTGAAGTTTTGTAATTTTTTACAGCACGCATTCCAGAGATGGAATTTGAGAATAGCACACGATATTACAGGTTCATAGCATCAAAGCTTGAAATATGGTAAACAATAAGTTGCTAAATGATATTGAAAAAAAACCAATAAATATGAATTGGGAATATTGAAGTTTTTTGTGAAATATACGAGCCCGTTGGGCTTAGGTACAATGAACACATTCAATAAAGACAGCCTTGTTTTGTTAGAAACTCAGCACATTTTTCAAACATTTTTTCAGCTTTTTTTGACCTAATTTTTTTAGTTTTTATCTATATTTGGCGTTTTATTTCTTTTATATGTAATAAATCTAAAATTAAAATCAAGTTCACGGACGGTTCAATAAAATTTCCCTCTTTATTAACTTCAGTGCCAAAATATTAATTTAAAATTCAAGTGAAATTTTGCTTTGAAATACGCAATTTTCCAATTCGAAGATTTTTGATCTATTTTCAAATTATGAATATTCATAAGATAAATTGAGAGTTTTTGGAAAACTCGAAAGATTGCATTAATATCGAAATTGCAACAGTTTTTTGAGGCTTTCTCATCATGCTTGCAAGTTATTGTTCTTTAAATGACTTCGTCATCGAACAAGCATTTCAGGAGGGAAACAAATGGCTTTGTGTGCCTTTTAACTTTTTCATATTATTTTCATTTCGGGTATCTCTCCCATTTGTTTTTATTATAAATAGTTTTTATGTTTTAAACAAAAGATTAACTCAAAATAGCATCTCAAGCATATGTTTATTTTTGTAACGTTCAACAAGCCTTGAAACAAATGGTTATGCCATTATTATTCTCTTCATTTGGGTAAGTTTTTCTTTTTTCTTCCATTTACACCTTGTTTTTGTGTTTTGATTTTCGTGAATTTTCTAAGTCAATAAACTTTTTAGCTCATTCTCAATCATTTTTTTGACATTATATTTTTAAAACTCGATTACAGAAAAAATTTTTTATTTTTACAGTTTTTCTTTTTTTAAAATTTTCTGCGCAAACTTCTCAACTTTTTCGTGTGAAGAAACACTCATTAGCAACTTAAAGCTTTCATTGTGGAAAATAAACTTTACAATTTTTATAATTTAAGTAAGATTTTTTCAGTAAACACACCTTTATAGCGGGTTTTTGAACTCTTATAAGTTTGAAAAGTTATAGCTATGGATAATAAACAAAGTGAAGTATAAACAGTTATTGAATTGGTTAAATATCTCAAAAAGTTTTATTTCAAAGAAAAATGCATTTTTAACGATGTTGTCAAATAACAGCTTGCTTGTACTTTATCATGATAGAACACTTGAGAACTCATCAAGGTGTAAAAATATTATTTAGATGAGTGATTACATGCAAGGACCAACAGTTGCAGATAACTTTGGATGTACAAGACATTTTTATTTCAAACACTAATGTTGTTTGTGGCTTTTTAAAGCTTCCAAACGTTGATGATTCCAATTTCCATTCAAAAAATTTTAAATTCTGATAAAAAGCTTTTGAAAACACAAGAGAGTTAAAAGATTTTGGAAAGCATAGAAACGCAAAGTTTGGATTGGCAGAAAGCAATTAGTCGACAAAAACAATTTTTTCAGTTAAAAATTTGGTTTAAACATAAAAAAATATAAAATAATTTAGAGAAATCAACTGAATAACAGTAACTTATATCTGAACAATGAAAAATGTGTCAACTAATGTAAAGAACTGTGTTTCTTATACCAATTCTACTGATTGCTCTTTGATAACGCCTTGAATCAACACAATTGCTTTATTGCATTCATTACATATCATTTAATGCTTCTTTTGCAAGTCTTTATGCATTGAAAAGGCATAAACAAGTTCATAAATTTGCTAAAAAAGCTTCGCAGTTGCCATAAACAAGGAAAGAACAAAGAAAGGACTTATAATAAGATTCTGAAGCATTTATACGTAAATAATAAAAAAATAAAATAATGCCAATGAACGACATCAGTGGATTCAAGCCTACATTGGGTATGTGGAGATAATATCGATCGAAGGAGCATAGCACAATCCGAACAGATCGATATAGTCCCATTCATATCTTCCAACATGCTCCATTCTTGAAATTTTTTCTATAATTTTTAGTCGATAATACCAGCTATTTTTTGTTTTTACTTTCTTCTTAATGGGTTTGATGCAAATATCTTGTATGAGTTTCGTATGCTTTTGGTAAATTTTTAAAACATTATTTTAAAGTTTTATGAATTAATTCAATGTTTCAAACTAATCTTTTGGTGTGTCGGTGATAATCTTTAGGCTCTATTAATTAAATTTTAGATGCAAAAAATTTGAATAAAAAGCCTGAAAATGTTACAAGTTTCGATTGACACCACATTTTATGCTCAATGAACCATTATTATCAACATTCAAAATAACTGATTTGAGACATTGTAAAGCTTTTAGCTTAATAACAAAGAAAATTGATTTCATTTTTTTTAAATCTTTGAAAGAGTCATAATCTCTAAAAATAATTTCGAAATAAACCTTTATATTTACTAAAGTTGACCAAGTATGAATGCAAAAGGCTAAGATTTATAGAGCTTACGAATCTTTCTTTTCTGTCCACTTCAGCCATACAAAGCTTAATTAAAATTTAAGACTTCAAAAAGAATTAGAAAACATTGAAATAGTCTGTTTTTAAATTTAAAAATAAATTTATATAAATCCCAATCTTTTCAATTATTTTATTCAGACTTCGAGCAGTCTTAATGAAACCAATCTATTGAAACCCAAGATGTCAGTGTTGTGACACGACTTTTCAACGTTTCCCATCTTTTTATCTATCAAACTGTTAACCTTATTATTTTGCATTTCGTTTTAGTTTTTGTTAAAACTTGGAACAGTTGTATTTTTAAGTTAGTTTTCAAAACATGATGGCTTATAAATTTTTATTAAAGACCGAAAAAGTGTTATTATTTTGAAAAAATTTGATGAGGGTTTTAGTAAGAAATTTTTGTGAAATTATTGTTGTAACTATGCTTTAGAGACCTATAACTTTAGTAAAACCTGTATGATTTGTGTAAATTTCTATTTTAAGTGACATCTTTTGTTTCTTCATTAATGTCTTGTTGTTTTACTGATACCTCGACTGTGTGTTACTTTCACTGATCATCATGAAATATTTTCTACTTCATAAATATTAAACATGTTTGTAAAATTGACTCAGTAACATTTTCAGATTAAAATATTGCTGAAAATTATAAAATTTATCTAAAAAAATGAGTTTTTCTTGCATTTGAGAGTTATTTCTTATATATTCGATATTTATAACCTAGTTGATGAATTTTTATATTTTAAACTTTTTAATTTATAATTCTTTTAGTTGAAAAAAATATAGAATATAAAATGGTGGATAAATAAAAAAATAATTTTTAAAGGAGACACCACTTTTGATTTTTTTTCAATGTTTTTCTACATATTAAGACATAAAAGTTTTTCAATCTTTTCTCGGACTAAGCCTTTCCTTTGATGAAAGTTCAAAATCTAAATACTCATTTTGATGCAAAATATTTAGATCTGAAACTAAAGTAGTCATATAAAAAAAATGAAAAGTTGTATGTGATTTTTAAAAATGAAAAGAACAAGTAACATTAATTAAAGCCAATCCTGCTAAATTAGGCTTATTAGAAATAAATTTTTATTCAACGCATACATTTTGACGTTTTATTTTATGAAAAGATTTTCAAATTGTAGACATTATCCAACTTTGCATTATTTTATATTTTGAATGAATGTTCAAAAATTCTTTGAACATAAAGTTGGAAAAAGGCTCAAGGAATGTAATAATTTGTGGGTAATGGCTTTTAATTAGTCCATTTATCCGTCGAAATTTTTGGATCTCATTTGCTTCAATACTATTTTTTCATTGCCATCTTTACATTTTGATATTTGGACTTAAATTATCATTGTATATAATATGATAGTTTGTAGTTGTATCATTACACCAAGTGATGTTACCTTAAAATCTATAAAATTTCATGTTTTCAAAATTCTGAGACTTAATTTCTAATTTTTGCTAAGTTTGTATAATCTATAACTTTTCATCTTTGGTAAAGTACCTTTTTTGAATGGCATTCTATTTGTTGTTTTTGTACTATACTATTACTATTAGAATCAACAGTTTTTGTAATCTCAGTTAGTGTTGGTAGTTAAAACAGATGTTTTTTGTGCTAATTAGAATAGCATCTTGGGTATTTTTTGTAAGGTTTTCAACTAGATAATTGCAACTAAATATTGTATCCAAATGCATTATAATTGGTTTTTGTTTTATTTTCATTAATTTTCCCTTTGCCATATAAATCAGCATTAAATACCTTGATGTCTATTTGAAGTTTTTATAAGTCCACCCCTGAAAGGAGATATTAGACACTTTCGTTTTTATGTCGATTAATAGGAAATATCCATTTTTATTCTACATGTCTCCAATTGTTTTCAAATTTTGGTTATTATTTGAGACATTGGAAGTTTAATCTTTCATAGAGTACGTTACGGGACATTGCATGGTTTTGAATATATCAAAATCCTTCATGATTTAATGTTTAGTATCGATATTTCGTGGTGGTTTGATATTTAAAATATAATTATAGCTAGTATTTGAATCATTTTATAGCTTGGATTTTTACGATGTTTTTTTAATGAATTTATTGAATTTCTATTCTTTCGTATTAATCTGTCGCCTCTCTTCAGACCAATAAATTTGAAGTTGG
This sequence comes from Pterobdella sp. o SKG-2022, assembly GCA_964035795.1. Taxonomy (NCBI): domain Eukaryota; kingdom Metazoa; phylum Annelida; class Clitellata; order Hirudinida; family Piscicolidae; genus Pterobdella; species Pterobdella occidentalis. Next base: position 11,526,701 of record OZ038322.1, read on the forward strand.
TTACTTTTTTTCTCAAAACTTAAAAGTTTTTATCTACTTCTAGTACGTGAACCTTTAAAAAAAAGTGGGTCAAATGAAAGAACGGATCGAATTTTTTTTCTGGAATTTTAGTAAAATCTAAATCATTGTAATTAACTTCGATATGTTACGCTCAAATTGAATTTAAATCGTCTAGACGTACCAGGTTGCATAGTTCAACGCCAGCCTAAAAGCATTTTATTGTATACATTCATCTTATTGAAATAATTTATTCAGCACATTCTAATAGGAAAAACTGTGGTCTTTAAAAAAATACATTTTCGGCAAGCATTTCGATACTAAAGAACAAACGGGCTGATATCGGAGACGTTGGCGATAACTGATAAATTTTATGAATGAAAGTTTGGCTGTTTGAGAACGAATTGGGTCAAACTCTTTCAAAAAATGTATAAAATTGTTGATAAGATAAAATTTATGGCATACTTATTGAATATACAGAGCATTAAAAAATCAAAAAAAAATAAGCAAAAAATATTTTATGATTAATGAAGAAATAATAGAACGTAAACTTCCAGTATAGTTAAAAGTTTTCACTGTTATCTGAACAATAAAACCAACAGCACTCGAGGAAACAATCGATATTAATGAATGGGTTGACTCAGCTTTATACATTTAGTATTTCTTACTAGTTAGTGCTGTTTTAAATGCATAGAAAAGTTCATTGTATAATGGAAGTAATTTGAATGAACGAAATAATAATTTGTCGAGATGATAAATTTGTGTTCGAAAAAATAATTTAATTTAGCTTATTTTTGATCGTGTAAAACTGAAGTCATACGCATGCTTTAGCTACAAATGTATCCATGACTATGTGGAAACAAATGTTACTTGTTTTCAACATATTCTTTTCTGTTTAACACTACCCAAATAATAACTATTTTCAATAATTATAAAAAATGTGGTTTCCGATATGTACAATTTCATCATAGAGACTGTTGAAAATATCAATGGCTTGTTTGAAGACTGCTTAAGGATGGTTTCGAATACGTATCAAAAAGCTATAGCGTTGAGAATGTTTCAAACCACAAAGCTATTCTCTTAAGTTAATGCGTTTTTGAAAATTTAAATTCAATGATATCAAATTACAGAAGAAATAAATTTGAGGTCAAAATTTTCAATAAAATTTAAAAATATTTGTCAGTTTTATGTTATTTTGGTTTTGAAAAATTCAACTACTCTAGACTTTACGGTGCATAAAAATTAGATAAAATACTTTATTTTTCCATAGCTATATTGGTTATAGAATATAATATCTGGAAATTATTCATGGAATAAAAGATAAAGAGTTGGTTTTATCGCCAAGACCTGCTTGTGGTGGAAACGTACTTTGCAGAGAACTTTTGAAAATCCTTTCCCGTCTTGTAGTAACACTTTAGTGTTTGCTATATTGTTCAATTCGAAAATTGTTTTCGAATGATTCTTTATAGACTGTTCCATTAGTTGCATCAAGGCTAGGTCGTAAAGGTATAATTTTCTGTAAGCAATGAAAACAACAATTTCATGATGAAAATAGGTTATATTCTTTAGCGAAACAACATTGAAAGAAAATATTAAAAATGGAATATGTGTTCATTTTGGTATATAACAGCCAATGTATCAAAAAAAATATTAAAAAGTTCTCTTTTTTCTAAATGTATTTAAAAAGTCCAAAGCAAATTATATAACAATAAAAATCTTCGAAAGTATATTATATTATCAATCAAAGAAAAGTAAAAATTATGTCAGTTGTATCATAGCAGACATTATATTTTATTGTGAATAGATTGATGGAAACATGCTGTGGGCAACTTTCATTTGATAGAGACCTCTTGTGCCCTGGTGAAAAACATGAAGCTAAAATCATGAGAAGTATTCGGCGGCTATATAAGAGTAGACTTTTTCCATGGATTCAAAAATGTATATTTGCTTATTTATATGAAAAACTAAGCTCCATCAGCACTTAAATTAATTTTAAAAAAACAATTTTCGCGTTTTTTTAATATTTCTATGTTTTTTCATTTATTTTATAAGCCCGTGTTTAAAATGTATTGAAGTATTTGAAATAATTGTCAAAATAAATGCATGGTTATATGGTTTTATATATAGCTTCTTACGTGACGTTTGCTACGGGTAAAAACTATATCATCTAGAAGCCAAATGTTAGCTTGAATCAAAATTATGAATAAAAACCAAATCAAATAAAAAGCATAGATACAATCTTAGTTTAAGACTAGCTTAAAATTAATGTTTTTAATATTGTTAAGCAGGTATTAACAGTGATGAGTCTGGCACATAAACCTCTCTTCCTTCTCATTTTATTTCTATGTAACAACTCAAATTTAAAATATTAGATTAGTAACAAAGAAAAACGCAGTAAATTTTTACAACAATCCAACTACCTCAAAACAATCAATTTCACCAGAGTACATAACTATATCAAACAACAAACAAATAAACGACTAACACTTCCGTGATTAATCTTTTTCAGTTCTACTATACAACTTTTGTTCATGATACACTAAAATTTATCAATTGAAAAATAATCAAGAGAAACTTGCTGCTAATAGCCTGTGGACGGACCCTATGAACGCATGTGTAGTGCTTATTGAGTTGTCTAAGGGGTTCACTAATTATCATTGAGGGCATCATAGCAGCTACCTGGTGCATTCTATAAGTTTTATGGTGTGAATTCTTCAAGTCCTACATTCAAAAATAATATTTTTTAAACAAGAAAGTTTTAAGATTTCTTTCGAAAACTTTTTTAACGTTTCGAATATTATTACCAGGTGTAAAAATCATCTAACTTGTTTCAACCAAGATGCTTGAGTGTTTTGAGTCAAATAAATCAGGTTGCTTCGGTTAATTAAAAGAAGTTTTGAAAAATCAAGGATCATATAAGCAACAAAAAAGTATAAAAAATATTACCAAACCCCACGATTTTTCCCTCAAGTATTGGACTTCAAATTTTGCTTGAATTATTTTATTTGGAGACTCAAATGTAGTAGCATTCTTTATTCAAGAGATGAGACCCAGCTCATGTAAAAGCAAAAATACGATAGTTGCATTTCAGTTTAAAGCTTTATTTATTTTTTTTTTATAATTTTATTTAGACATCATTAAGATTATAGCGAAATAAGCTTTTTGCGAAAATATTAACTTTTTTTTTGAATTTGGAAGTATAAGAAAGCTATAATTGAATATTCAAAAATATAAATCATCAAAGGAAGAAAAAATGTGAAACTTTCGATATAACAAATTTTTCAATATTTACTATTCAAAAATAATTTTTTTTTATAAAAACATAATAATTTCAGAGAATATAATAAGTTAAATAAATATTAATTATGTACAAAACTCAGCATATAATTTCATTCCTCGTCCATTCAAATTGATTACGAAAATGTTAGAACAAGTTTTAGAAAATCAAATAATTTAATGAACAAATATGAGAACAATACAAGAGACAAATCTAACTTCAAAATGAGACAGTACCTAGTATAGTAGAATGAAAGACTTCTAAGCCTCGCGACATCAAGTCAATATAAATAAAATCACCTATCTATTTGATAAAAACTGGTTAAACTGAACGATAATTTCACATAAATGTGCCTTGATAAAAAGAGAAATAATTATATATTTAAAAGACCATTTTCAGCCAAGTTATAAAGCCTGCGTTTCATAGCAGCATTTACCTCAGCTGCATACAATGGGTTCACTGGAAACGCTACTCCATCTCCTAAGCTGTGTTCAAGTATAACATTATTAATATTTGAAGATGGAATAGCACTTCATGAAATATACTATTCTATTCTTTGAAAAATGCATTTACTGTTTATTTCAGTAATCAAATAATGAATAAATATAAGATACATAATTTATACATTTTTTTTAAATAAATATAATTTATAAAAGTATTGACATATCAGCAACTCAAAATCACTTTTTGAAACAATGAGAACAAAAAACACTAAAATATTTCGATAAAAATAAAACATCAACACAAAAGGCAACCTGGAAGATACAGGGAAAAGCCATAGAGAAGGCTTGTCTCCAAAAACTTGAAGAAAATTATTATAGTACCCTATGTGAAAGCCTGCTTTATAAGCTCCCGTTAAGAACTCCGTTTTCTGGAAACATTCTAAAACAAGATATTCAATAGATAAAATTCTTAACCATAACCCAATTAAAATTTCAATTCAAACACAAAAAGAGCCAAAGAGCAAAGATAATCAAAATTTAAAATCTTCAAATACATCAAAGCTTATAAAAACATAAGAAAACTAACCTAGAGTGGCTTTATTAGTGAACAACAGAAATGTATGCAGAACGCTTAATATGATCAGTCCTAAACAAAAGAGAGATGCCAACATCCATAAGAACAGGACACCCATGGAGGCCGACTGATTTTTGAAGGCGGTGTCCTGTTAGATAATAATACAGCATTCAACTACTTCATGATGCAACAATCAACCAAATCAACTTCAAAGTCAGTATTCATTTTCACAACAAGGGCTCATTACCGTCATAAAATATACATAAAAACAGACGAATCAATTTTTTAAACAATGTGTATCTTTTCGTTTAATATTTGTTTGATTATAGCTTCAAAAAAAGTAATTTTAGGATATATATCTTATAAAAGAGGATTCAGCGTACTTTGAAATAAATGTATCTGAAAACCGCTTGATCTTGAAGAAAAAATCAAAAAATTATCAGAAAAACCAATCGATTTGATACAAAACACTAACCCCCAACAGAACCATTGCTGTGTTGTGCAAAGTTGCACTGATGAACAGACAGTATGATAGAGCATAAATTAAAAAAAGGTAGAAAAACTTGTAATTCATATATCCCACACAATTGTTCACCCTGTAAAATAATTTTACTAAATCAAATAATATTTGCACATGATCACTCAAAAATCAACAAAAGCTTAAAAGTGAACCAGGGACAGTGATGATCCATCTTTAAAACACACCTGTAAATTAATTTTACTTCATAATTATTTTTGTTCATTAGATGAATAAATGTGCCTCACAACCAAATGGTCAAATAACATAAATATAACAACTAATATATGTAATAACAATAAAATTATTATTTTTATCATTATTAATACCATTGTCATTAGCATTATTAAACGATGGTCATACAAAACACACATAGTTACATACACTCCACAGACTGAACAGTGATGACACCGATCAGGCTTGAAACATTTGCATGTGTAGCAGTACCTCACCACTGTGGTGATGAATTTGAAGTTTTATAATTGAATGAAGTTAATGATATATTATCATATAAAGCGATGATTTTAAGAAAAAAGCCTAATAATGGTTGAAGGATTCGGTAATTATTATAGTGGCGAATTTGAGTGAGGATTGATACTATAGTAAAAACTTTCATTGTAATTCATTGAAGAAATTAATTTTTTTTGAGTTTGATCCATGAAATAATAATCCATTCTGGTTAATATTGTAATCATATATTAGAAAAAAAAACGTTGAAAAATTATTTTGCTTTGAATTTTTGAGTTAAATTTAATATATGAATTTTTATTCAAAACTTCCCCAAATGCGCTATAATTAAGATCAATCAATAGCTTTTGTATTAAAAGCAATAATTAGATTACTGTAGCAATGAAAATTCAATTGATGAGTTTATTGTACACTTTTCTTCAATATTAAAACCATTTTTATTGACAAATCAATATTTTGATGATGTTAAAGTAAGATAATGCATTGTAGTGGTAAATATGAATAATTAATCAATATATTAACTGTTTACTGATTATTCATTGATGGGATGACAAATGATATTATGATGATGATGATTTGAAAATACTATATAATAATTTAAATAAAATATTTATTGGTAAATTTTTTAAAAAATTTAAATACTTTAATCAATGTCAAACTAATAAATAATTAAATAATAAATAATAAATAGGCATGAAATCTATTTTGTTGAATAAAATAAAGTTTTCCCATATTTTAAAGCTAGAAAAATAGCTTAGAACTGTTATAATGAATAATCAATCTATTTAAAAAAAATTAAGAATCACAGTTTTTGTTCAAGTCAATAAGATTGAAATATGAATGAAAATGTATAGTATTTTCATTAAATTTTATTTGAATAAATTTTGCAATTTTTAAATTTTTCATAGATTCAAAAAAATTAATTTCACTTCATGTAAAGCTGTATACGCATAAAATTTAAACAATTTATCAAATTAAAAAATTCATGAAAATGCTGAGCAAACCTCCATTGCTATTTCTACACATGATTGGTAAGTCTTTGGATGCTGTAAATAAGAGAAGACGAGCATCTCTTTCATATAAAGTTTTTTCTAATTTTTCTACTTGAGCTCCTGCTATATAAAACTGAAATAAAAAATTTTTCAGCTGAATAGCTTTTTTATTGAATAGTGTTTGATTTTTAAAATATTGACAAGCCATGGAAATTTGAAATAATTATTACATTAGGTGGTGGTTTCTGTATGGGAGTATAGGCTGTCTTCAAAAACGACCATAGAAACATGAAAAGAAAGATATGGAATGGGATAAATCTAGTAGCTAAAAAATTAAAATATTGAGTTGCAGTAAATTGAAAATGAAAAAAATTTAATTTTACCAAGTGCATCGACACTTCCAAAACAATCTGTTTATTATGAATAAAATAAAAACTTAGTTAAAAACCTTCCAATTTTAAAGCTTTATTATATTATACTGTTGAAAAAACTCCTACCGTAGCAAAAGTCAAATAAATACACGTAGTACGACCAAATAACAAGAACAATAACGATAAAGATTGGAATTCTTTTGCAACATTCAAAACATTTGATAAGGTAAAAATAAAACATAATTTATTTGAAAACTATTTTTTATTCATGAAATTTAATTTAAAAAAGCGCAAGCACTCCAAAGGCAAGTTTATTTGAAATAAACAGTTCTTTTTGACTAAAAGTAAATTGGTAAGATAAAAAACAATTTTATAGTTTTTATTTCAAACTTTAATCATTTGAATAATTAAAATTTTATTTTGTGTCACTAAACTTCTAATGTTGCTAGTTTATTTCACAAATTATTTGATTACATTAGGCTCTTAGGAGATTATAGTGACACCTGAACACATCAAACTTTTTCTCAACAACTACAAAAAAACAAACTAAAAAAAGTTCAAAAACATCGAAGAATTCTTTTCATACAAATCACTCGCCAATAACTCATGAAATTAACCAGCCATTACTAAATTCATCATCATCTTAACTAAACAATAAAGAGACAATAAAACCTTTTCCCTCTTTACTACCAAAAATATGAATTAATAATATACTACAAAAAAATGAAAAGTAGAAAATATAAATTCTAGACTAATAAAATTAAGCGACACAATTATCATCTACAGAAGCTATGAATGTCAATAAATTACTTTCGATTGAAATCATATAAAAAAGCCAATTTTCTTTAAACGATAGCCAAAATTACTCCTAAAAATATAATATATTTGCTGTCTTTGAATATTCTCCATTATCAAAAAATCTTTTATTAATATTTCAATATTTTTTTCCTTATTATAATGTCTATTATACTTTTTTAGCTAACTGAAACTTGGACTTTCTAGCTTTTAGTACTTGACATGAGTCTACTTTCCCTTCTCTTCATTCGTTTTTTGAACCTTCCCGTTCTCTTCAAAATCCTTTTTTTTCACTTTGATTATTTATGATGGCACGTGTATTCTGCAAATCTACCTCTTTTTTCACAACTTTTTTTCCTAGCTCCAACTATTTCGAATCTGTTTTTTCTTTTTCTTAAACACTCAGATTTTGTTCTAGTTATAGCTTTTATCTATTTCTTTTTTTCTTTTTCTCTAATAACGACTCTTCTGCCTTACTTGGACTTCCATATGCCTATAATATTTATAAAATGGGTGACTTAGAAATACATTTAATTAACAAAATTAATTTTTACATATAATTAGTTTTCTCAGTTCCTTAATCCTTTTGGCAAAATGTAACAAAAATTTTTTTTAATATCTCATTCTTCATTAAAGTTATTAGTACCCTTGTCTCACTCTGCTTCTTTCTCTAATTACTACCTTATTCAATCATTTTTAGCCAACACCATTAAACTAGCATCATCATCAAAATAATTTTTTCATTAACCGCATTAGTTTTTTCAAAAATTCAAAACTGTCTATTCACATAAAAACGTGTCTAAATAAAGTGACATGACACTAATATAGACTCCAATGCAACTTTAATTACATTGAAACTTGAGTCGAGTAAATGTGGAAAGTTTAAATTCTTCAGAATTTTTAAAATAAGATAGCAGTTTCAAGCATATTCAATAAATAGAAACATTATATAGCTTGAAATACATTATTTAGATACGGTTTTTTATAGTACTTGTAGTGAATTTTCATAAGAAAATTCAGATTTTAAAGTGGAATACTTATTGATATAGATCTCGATTAGAATTATATGCAAATACAATTTATGAATTAATTAAAAACATAACCTGTTCAGTTATATATATGAGAAGCTACAGAAAATAATTTTAGAAGTTCTCAGTTTCTAAAAAGTTGAAATGCCTGTTGAACAAGCTTTAAGCTTAAAACAAGACAAGTCAGAAGTAGTAAGAAAATTTTCTAACCTCTAAAATATTATCAGCAGACTTTTAAAAACACTATTGGCTAGTACAGGTCAAAAGTAAAACCAATTAACATAAGTTACCGTTTTCAATCCCGGATCAGGCCAAAAGTTAACACCTGTTCCACGGGGTTTAAGCTACAGTGAATTTATTGCAAAGCGCTTTGAGCTATATTAAAAAACGCTGCATAAATACTATCACAAATCTTTGTAAATTGACAACCAATTAATTTTCCATTAGGAAACGACAATATGCAATGGAAAGGATGCCTGCAGAAAGGTTCAACCTTTTGAAAATGTTGAGGTCATTTTCAAAAGAGAATCAAACATTTTCAGAAGAGGAGAATCTGTCATCGATTTAGAAAAAAAAAAAGCTAAAGAAAAAGAAGATGAGTGGAGAAAAAGTAAAGGTTTGGTTTCTAAAGATGACGAAAAAAGTGAAAAAGAAAAAACAATTTTATTAGAAATTTCTAATAATACTGATGAAAGAAGTAGCCACCCAAGAAAGTCATATGATAAAGATGGGACTTTGAGAAAAATGGCTTCCCAGTTTTTAGAAACAGAATTATTGAAAAATAAAAAAAGGGAAGAGGAATATTTAAGTGAGGGAAAGATAAAAAGCTTGTCAAAAGGAATTAAAATTAGAGCAAACCAAGGAAACATAGACAATACAAAAAAATATATTCAAAATGAAAATGAGCTAAAATTTTGTAAAATTCTTGACTCCAAAAATTTTTTTTTCAACCTTGAATCAATAAACAAAAATGAAGAAGAAATAAAGAAGATACAAAATGATAGAAAATCTCTGAACAGTCCCAAATACCAAAATGCAAGTATCGATCACAAAGTTAATAACACCGATGAAAATAGTTTGACTAAAAATGGGAATCCGGCACTTAAAGTAAATTCGAACTTTTCAGAAACACACAAGCCCGTAGAAGATAGCATTATAACCAAAGAGTATTTTTTGAGACCAGGTTTATTCACGAGAATTTTAAGACAAGATGATGTTTTCAGTATCATTCAAAAAGACATCGAAGAATGCTCTAGGCGCGATTCTGACTTGAAGTTTGTAATGATGAAAAAGTTGATGATAATTTTTATTTTTACTTATTAAAAATTCTAACAGGATACAGCGGATCCAAAGCGTTCAATAGCTCAATATGAAAAATAAAATTATTGCTCTGATTTTTGGACACCAGAATTCTTAATGATTTTAAAGGTAATATAGGTACACTCAATATTTCCGTAACTTTATCTAATCGCTAAAACACTTGAAGCGAATGTTTTTTTGATTTTAATATTAAAACTTCAAACGCCCAAAACTGACAAATTGAACATGATTTTTTATTAAAAAATAACTCTGACACCAAATAGATTATACGAAAACAAATTAATGACCAAATAAATATGAAATTTGTGTGGAGTTTAAATGAATAGAAAGTTTAAATATTTGCTACAGTTTTTTATTTAAAAACATACAAATAAGCTAGAGCCATAGTATAAAACGCCATAAAACAATTGGAATATATTGAGAACATGATATGACTTACATTAATATCCTTGAGCTGGCAAAGGCAACGAATTATGCGGTATAATTGATACCAATAAAACCCATTTATACACAAAAATCAAAAACACCAAATATAAAACAAGGGGTTTAATGGTTGTGATTAATGTTATTGCTATGTGGTATTAATTTAGAGCGCTGCTCATAATGACTAGCAAGGCTCTCAAAAGATAAACCATTTGAAATATGGGGGTTTGAATGAGCAAAGTGACAAAAACTTTGATCAGGTTTTTGATTCAAAAACAACTTATTATGGTGATCTGCTTGAGCAATTTGAGGTACACATTGATGTGGATAAGAATATTTTGAAAGCAGTGTATTATGAAACGGTTTTTGGTGATTAAAAAAAGAATTTTTATAAAAATTTAAATTGTTTTGAAAAAGATGATGTGATTCTGAATGTAAATTATCAAAAGAATCTAATTGCTTTCCTAATATTTTACTATAATCTTTTTCATATAATGTCCTATCTTTAAAAAACGTTCTGCTCTTATACAAATAATCACTTTGTTTATCACTATCATTGCCATAATTATAAACAAGACTCGACTCATTATGGGAACGATCCTTATAAGCACCATCCTCACAACACTCGTTTATGCGGCTTAGTTCCGCCACGTTTGCGCAACCATTCAAAAGATTTAACTTTTCATTGCAATCTATTTCACTATCTTTATCGTATCCTGAATCTCTCGAATCACTACGTTGAGAACTGACAGATGATGGTTGAGATTGTGTTTTGAGACTCAAATAAACGAGAGAGGCAGGAGTGTTGACTTCCTCGTTGAAAGGGTCGGGAATGTGGTGGTTGATGTTCGAAGAGGTTTCATAACACTCTGTTGATGGTTTTTTTTTACATTAAATGTTGACAGAATTTAAAAAGAAATTAAAAATGATAAAAGATTTGAATACTAAAAATTACTTACTAGAATTTTTGGATTTATAAGTGGAAAAACTTCTTTTTAGTCCGGTATTATCCAAATTTCCTGAAGACTTCCTCTTTTTTCCAGACGATAACTGATCTTCAGGTCTGTGGTTAAGGTCTTCCTGACGCAATGTTTGGTCCTTGTCATCATTTGGAAAGGTACTTGAAGTAGTTTTGAGAGATGAACTATGACTCAATCTAGAATAGAGATCGGAAGTTTTACAAAGTTGACTGTCAGAACTATTATGCTTCATTGAAGAATAACTTGAAGTATGGTGGCTACGGTCGAAGGAGATGGCATCCTCTTCGTCATCGATGCGTTGTTTAGTAATGATGGGAGATATAGATTCACATGAAGATATTGGACTGAAACACATAGAAGGTTTGGATGACAATGTTTTATTTTTACTTGGTGATGTATTTAAGGTGGGCTCTGTTAACACAAGCAAAGGTAAAAAGGACGCTGATGATGTTGATGGTAATGATGTGAGGATGGAATTTTCGGAGGTAACATTTGAATGGTTCAAAAGCTTGCGAGAAAAATGCATTTTTGGGAGCCTTTTTTCTTCGTTCCCTAGGTTATTATCGTTACTTAATAAACTTTCGTTTTCAATTCTCTCTTCTATTACACTTTTGTTCACAATCTCGTAACAATTGCCTATTACATCGCTTGAATCATGTTTTTTATATGCATCAACCTTTTTGCTCTTTTTGTGAGAATGCTTGCGATTTTTCTTCTTACCTGAACTTAATTGATATCTAGGAAAGATATCACCATTGGACGATTCTTTTGAAACGCCATCTTTGATTGAAGAATCAGACTGATGTACCTTGCTGAAACATAACGTAAGCTTTGGTAATGCTTTGGCGTTTTCTTCACAGGGCGCCTTTTTCGATTTGCTTTTTGATTTTTTTTTATTTTTAGATTTATGTTTAACAATTGATGAGTTGTTTTCATTTGAAGGCGGTACTTCTGTAGAAGTTGGAAGAGATTTAGAAGAAGGATTATGAGTGTTGGAATTGATAGAAGACGTCAACAAAGAAGAATGAGAAGAAAGAGAGGAAGATGGATGATATGTTTCGGGTAGTAGAGTGGGCATGTCAGGGTCTGGAGAATGTCTTGAGTTCTCAAAATCTTCCTCATGGAGACTACAATTAAGTAGTTTTGGTGGTGGTGTAGAACTATGAATATTATTAAGCATATTTTCGATGATTTTTTCTTTATTTTTGACAGCACAGATCTGATGACGCAACTCTAGTTCATGTTTTATTTTTGAATAATTTCCGGTTTTTAAAACATTCATAAAATCTGTCTCGTTGTTGTTTTTCTTTTCTTCTATGACTCTTAACCTTGTCTGAAGGATGCACACAGAATTTTAATTCAATGAAAAAATAAATTTAAATATTTCTCATTACCTGTTCAACTTGAAGAGCTTCTTGAAGATACGATTGCTTTTGAGGACCTGCCATGGAGCTTATCACAACTTTGTATTGCTTTTTTATGACATCTGAATAGTATTCATAATGTTTTGATAGAACAGTTTCAAAAATTTATTATATAGGAAAATTATAACTATAAATTCAACCTTATCGCAGAACCGATAAAAAATCGTACGATATTTTGATATTCAATTTGAACTTTCTTATAAATTCGTTGATTATTTGATAATTTTTTGCTAGTAACAAAGTTTCCTAGTTTAAAATAAAAATGTTCAGTGATTATTGAATTTTGAAAGTTAAATGGTACTCACCAATCAAAGCTTCAAGTTCAGGAGGATCAGAATCGGAACTGTGCATAGCTGATGAACCATCCGTATTGCATTTTTCACTTAACTCTTCAAAATTTTTAATCAGTGAATTTTCGTTGGGTTTTAATGATTTAGTTGCTATTATTTCATTGTAATTTTTTACACCACGGTTTTTAACATCTTCTTTTTCTATACTCTGCACACTAGTATTTGTTTCACTTAGGCCAGATTCATCTAATTGTCTCATTGAAAAATTATTTAAATTAGTGGTAGTGTCTATGGTAGATCCTGACTCATTGATAAGTTGTCTTGGAAAAGATATAGGAATGGAAAGAGGATTTGGAAAGGAATTATAAGCTAAAGGGGAAGAAAACTTGGCTTCTGAATGCATGCCATTCTGAATGGGTGTGTTATTTTTAGGCAGTAATGTATTTTTCGGAGTGTTAAGTTGCGTGTATGGTGTGGAAATTTTGTTTGTTGGAGAAGTGAATGGAGACTGGTGTTTGAAAGGTGAAGCAACACAACATAGGGTCGTTTCTTTAATGGGATTATTTTGAAGATTATTTTCATAGAATACAGATCTATTGGCTTCTTGTGTGAACTCATCAGTTTTTTGAGGGTTATCATTTCTTTGACCATCATCTCTGGCATCACTATTTATAACTTCACTGAAGTCAATAGACTTTCTGGCCTTCGGCTTGAATGCAGTGTTTTGAGACATTGTACTAGAATAGAGGCTTTTTTGTTGTAAATGTTTTTGTTGCATTTCTTGATGCAGTAGTTCTTCTTTAAGCTTTTTTTGTTCATCATTAATTGGAGTTTCAGGAGTTATAGGTGAAAACTTTGGTAATGATATTGCGTATTTTTTACTTAAAGGAGTAACTAGTTGATTACTTGAAACACAACTATTTTCACTATAATTATTGCTGTTATGTTTGCCATCATTAAACCCCATAGAAAATTTATCAAAGAATGTAAGGTTAACTTTATCAGAAACGTCGGAAAGAGATTCAGATGCATTGAATATATTAAAACGTGTATTGACAACATTGCCTAAACTGGACTCATTATAAGTTAAACCATCCAATTTATCGTTAATAGATGTACCTGAGTTGCTATTGCAATTGACTCTACTATTAAAATTACTTGAAAATGTATCTACACTATTAGAAATCTTGAATAAAGAATTATCAGATGTTGACGTAAAGAGATTATTTTTATTTATATGATTATTAATAATATTATCATTATCAAAAAGGCTCTTTAGAGGAGCGTTAAAGGAAGGCTTGCATACTCTATGTATATCAGTACTTGTATCACACACAAAAGGTTTCACTGTTTCTACGACTTTGGAATCTGTGAAATTTGAATCAACATTACCTATTATACCACCTACTGACTGCATTTTAGATGTAATGGTTTTTTTGTCATTCATATTAAATTTATTCGTTTTCTGTTGAACTTTTTCGTTTTCGTTTCCATGTTGTTTATTTTTTGACTTTTTAAGATGAGAGTTGTTCTTAAACTTCAACAAGGCCTCCAGTGTGACTTCAGTCTCTAGATATGGAACCATGCCACTGATGTGCACAAGGTCTGCGTCGTTGAAGACATCCTTGCTCTTGTAATCTATCAATCAATTTAAAACCCTTTCAGTGAACAATACAGCTATATATATGTACATATGAAAATAATACGCTACAAATTTTTTTGAATAAGCATTACTATTTTTTATAAAATTCACAGCTTTAACGTATCTAATTAAAAAAACACATGAAACATATACCTAATGATAATACATAACAAACACCTTTATTAATTAATCCAAGCCATACTAGCATAGAAACAGACGTAAAACGATGATGATAATGATTCATTGAAGTAAAGCTAATAAATCTTCACCTTCGTCGTGCACAATCTTTATGGTCTCATTGTGGAACAGTTCAAGAGCATTCTCCAAGTCATCAACATTATCATACTCGTCCTCTTCATCCGAACTCATCTCTGTTTTATATTGATAATTAGATTTTCTCCAATTGTTACAACATAACACAAAAATCAATGAAGATACATACCTGAGTAGTTGCAAAATGGTTTTGATTGAGTTTGAGTTTCTTGGAAACGCTGTAAAGATGTTAAATCAAAATTTATTGAATTCATGTTTTGGTGAAATTCAATTTGAAAAAATTATTAAAATAAAATAACTGAAAGGATTTTAAAGCAAAGAATGCAATGATAATCACCTCAGGACTGATATAAACTGACACCTCCTCATTGAAAACATTATCGTTGTCTTTTGGTGCCACTTGGAGTTGATTCTTGAAAAGTTTCGAGATGTTATTTGATTTAGGTTGATTTTTAATCGACTTGGCCGCAATTTTTGCATTAAGTTTTCCTTTGATTTTTTCTATACACTTTTCAGCTGGTTTATCATCAATCTTGTTGAGAACTATGTTGCATTCAGTGAGCTTTGTAGATGATATATTTGGAGGCAGATTTTTGAGCAGATCATTCGAATGCTTGAAATAACTGTTAAACTGTTTATGTCTATCAATATTATTGTTAATTTTCTTGTCTGCACTGAACGCTTGTATTTCTAAAATTTTTCCTTTCACGGTGCTATTTAAATTTTCAATATTTTCATCATCTAGCGTGTCACTGAATGCTTTATTTCTATTAATTTTTGGAGAAGATGCGTCGGCTATTCTTCTTCTTCGTTCTTTCCAATAATTTGATTTGTCCTTCAACTGCTGTTTAAATAAAAATATAACTGAAACACGAAATTCGATAAAGAGCAATCAATCAATCAAATCATTCTCATCGCCCGTTTTCCTTTACCAAGGATAAAACACTTAGATGGTGTATCATCACAGTCAAGCAGGCCCACCTGTTGGGACATGGTCTTGAGAGCATGTTTGTTCTTCCTCAATGACTGATCTCCGTCAACAGCCCCTCTCTTCCTGAAGTAGTCTTCGAGCTGTTGAGCGTTTAATACATGGTGTTTTATGCAATGTAATCATTTACTTACCCTAGGGTAGGTATAATAAATAGGAAAATTATAATGTAAGAAGGTACCTGAGTTCGATCAACAGTGTGCAGATAATATGTCACTTGTTTGGGCGTCCATGACACATATCCTCTCAAGGGAGCCAGCTCTTCAACCCTCAAAATCGCCCCTATGTCTAAGAAACAAATTAAATTAACAATAACTACTGTTTATTTTGATATTTAATTACATAACAGTATATAAAGCATAAAAACTAAATTATAAATAACAATGCCAACATATTTAACGATAAAGATTGAAAAAAAAATGAGAAAAAAATTGAACTACCCCCACATACCTCCTAGATTGCGTTCAGAGATGTGCATATTGATGGGACAGAACGCTTTAGATGACACTATCCTGGTGCCCTCTTTCAAATTGGCAAACCGAATCTTTAACTGTTAACGTTGAGGCACCGATTATGATTAGAGAACTTTTTAATATATATAAATGATTCTATTGAAGCGTGTGTAATGAAGAGTATCAAAAGAATGTAATAAATGACATATTTAAACACGTTTCAAGCATGCCACACACGAGCAACGGCATCGTGTTTGGTTTTAAAAAGTTTTAACGATTTTGTCATAATCATACAAACTACAACTACAATTTTATAATCAAAAATTTGACCACGAAATTTAATATCATGCGAAATACAACTTGAAACCACCTCATGGTCGACTTGGGGGCCGAAAGCGAAGTTGTTCACAAATATCACACTGCAAATATCAATGATTATTTACCATGACCATAATGATCGTTTATCGTCTTTATAGTCTCCTTTTTAAAGGATTAAACTTATTTTCCCTTCATAATTCAACATAAATCATTTAACAAATACTAAACACCCAATATCTATATGACTTATTCCTACAAACGCCTTTATGAGCGAGTTAATGCAACTGACGTAGCACTCGAGATGATCTCCTTGAAGTCCTCTAAAAGGAAGTTTCCCTTGAACAACTCATATGCACCATGCTCCTTACCATAAAAGCGCATCCACTTCTCAAACTCACTACTCATGTTCTGTGAGATATTATCAATACGATCATCTTTGTGGGTAAAATATTGAATATAACATTTTTATTTGATACCTCGAATTTTTAAATTTTGAAGATATTTTTCATCAAGTGAACTTAGATAATTACAATAAAATTTTCAACAATAACGCAACTATAATTAATATCGACTAAAATTTTCATGTTTTGCTGATAATCTATACAATAACGAAATTTATTGCATTTCAAGATATAACACTTATAAAAAATGAATCAAACTCTGTCCCTCACCACACCTCAAACATCTACACCCACCTTGGCATACAGAGCAGGCCAATGGGCCTTCTCAACGCCATAACAGTAGGAGCACGACGTTGCTGCTGCCACTTGTAACACCACATGACCCACACCTGTTTGTTATTTATTAGTAGTATCATAATAATGATATTAATAATTAGTAGTAGTAGTTGTGGGGGTGGTCCAAACCATTGTAGTATGAGACGAAGGTTAAATAATGAGTCTTAGTAATAGTAGGATTAATATTAGTGTTATTGTTGAAAAAATTAATTTAAAAAATGTATTTCGTTCATATATAGTATATATTTCAGTTTGAAAGAGATTTCCTTGAGTGATATGCAGCATTGATTTATATTTTGAATGAGGTCATAGTGCAATGTGCTATTATTTCAAAATAACGTTTGCTTATCTATCAATGTTTGTGATACAAGAAATTAGAAGTTAATTAACTTAGTGGAGATTTGAAATAATTTAGTGTTAAACTAATCATTTTATTTGAAAAATAAAACTAAAAAATCATTCTTAATTTTTTCTAAAAAATGAATTTAATTTTAAAAAATAATTCAAATTGAGAACATAGAAAAATATTTTATAAAAATAATATCATTTGAAAACAATGAGTCAGCGCAAAATTTTTTGTTTTTGAACAATTTTTTTAAGATACTGGATATTCGTTCAAGGACATTTATAACATAATAAAAAAGTATTTTTTTTTAAATTACATACAGAAAGTATTGAATAAAGATAAAAATTTATTATACCATTTAAACAATAGGTAAACAGCGCAATATAATGAAAAAAAAAGAAGAGACATTGATGCTAAACAGGTAAATGTTACTTACAAATGCAGGCATTAAGGGATAACAACTGGAGCGTGTCATGATGAATGTGAGAATATGATGACAAAACATCACGAGGGGTATGGCAATAATACACGATAATGATAAAGTTATCAATTTTTAAGCATATCTATTGTCTTTTAACTCGGAATTCTACATTTGGTAGAGTAAGCCCGACCGTCGGTAAAAAAAAAACGGGCTAAAGAAAGGATTTGATTGATTGATTGATTGATTGATAAGCACGTTAAAGCATATCGGAAATTTAATTTATTTGAATTTCCTAATGAAACATACTGAAATTTAAAATATAATATAAAATAAGCTTTTAGAAACATCGTATCTTTATTTTCAATAAAACTACATTCTTGACGAATAAAACGACAAATTATACTTTTAGTAACTTTCACACATAAAATACTCGCACGTAAAAGTTTTATTTATATGGGAAAACAATAACCTAAAATACAATGTTCAAGTGATATTAATATTACACCATAAACCTCTTCTCAGCGGGAGGCTGTCAAGCAACATAGCTTTATGACGCCATGCTTTAAAAGCATTATAACAATAAGAATAATAACAGCAACGTTAATAATAACAATGTTAATGAAAATAATTGTTATTATTCCAAAAAAAATAATAATGAAAATGAGTAACTAAACAAAAACAAAGAAAACTAGTTCTCACCACTTCCCAGGTCAATGAAACGATCTTCCTTTGTCAGCTTCATGGTGTTTATCATCTTGTCTACCAACTCATAACTTGTTTCTCCATAAACCTAAATATTTTATTTATTTTAATAAAGAATTGCAATCATAATTAAATTGTATTCTGAAAAATAACTTATTGATTATTACTTCAGATTCCCATAATAACTAAACCACTATATAAGATAGAATTACGACGACGAAGATAAATCATGTTGAAAGTCTCGCAACATTCAATATAACACGATAAATGATGCAGACCTCAGCAGAGAAGGGTTCGTAATGGTTGAGGTTTTCAGGTTCGGAGACTGACTGATCATAACACGTGCGTAAGACATGATGTAACAAAGGTACAGACGCTCGGGCCTGCCAGTCGTACTCACCACTTTTCACCTGTTACAATGACGTTTTTGGTGTACCAATAATGGGGGTTTCTAATTCAAATCGAGAAAAACTATTTTTTATTCAAAAAACTAAAAATGAACTTCAAAAAATATGTTCAGGTCATGCAATAATGCCTGCTTCAGAACTAATTACACCTCGACACGCAAATAATTATAAACTGAATTTTTAAAATTCATTCACTAAACGAAAAATTCTCACTTCGAAAAGTTCAATTTAGATTATAATATAACTTTCAAAAATATATTCTCCAAAACGAGCTATTTATTATGCGAGATCACACTCGGCAAATGCCATGAGAAAAAATGTAAATTGGAAGCACTCCCAATATTGAAGCGGGAGTAGTCCGAGGTTAATTCAATTAATTTCCATTCCATCAACCATAATTGTTTATAAAATCATATACATATAAATACTTCCGACATCTTAAAGAAGAAATGTGAATAAGCTGTTGTATTGATTAATAATATTTGTTTAAGAATTTAAATGAAAGGCAAATAAAACCCACCAAGAGCCTCATTTGATCCACTGCTTTGTTGAACTTCTCACATACCGAGAGCATGCTCTCGTAACTGCAAATCAAAAGCATTCACTAATACTAAAAATTAAGGCAAACATATATAATTTATAGTAAAAAATAAATTTATGCCTAAAAAGTCAACACTTAGCATAATTAAAAAACAAAAGTTTATCTTGAAAAATGTTGATTTTTTACTTAGTTATTCATAGAATTAAAACAAATGGTCTTCATTTAAATGAAATTATGCTTTCTAAAGAATAGTCAATCCTTATTACCTAACTTTCTTGTCTCGTCTATGAAACTCTTTTTTATTTGAAGATAATATCTTGTATCTAGCAACATTGCATAAGGCCATTTGCTTATGTAACTTGAAGTCAAAACTCTTAAAACATTCCAAGTTGCATCTAAATACCATCAACCTCTAGCAATTTTATAAACAGTTTCAAGCTTTTAAGAGTAATCTTACTTCACTGAATCTTGCCAGATACCATTTATCATTTTGTTTTAGGTCAAGATATGATATAGAATACGTGATGAACACTAATGGTGAACTTTTACAATTTAGTTTAATCAAAAATCATTTTAATGCCATGTAATTGCACTTTTATATTTATAGTCGAACATTTATTGGCATATAACTTGGATAATCTATTTTTTAACAACCCACATTCACCATTTCCTCTAGATTATTTCCTTGAACACCTTCTAAAAACAATTTCAGAAATCAGCCTTATAATAACTTTGTCTGTCATTGTGGTAGACAAACGTATAAAACACATTTATCAGTATGATTAGATCCATTGCCACTGACATGTAGTTAACTCCATTTAATATTTTGACGTTTATCAATGCGTTTACCTAAATATATTTATAGAATTTCTTAATGATTCTATGCAATTTATTTTCTGTAACAATCTCACTAAGATGTGGATATTTTTAATAAACCTACTCGCACGCAAAATAATATTACTTGATTAATTGACACATTTAGTTATAGATTTAAAATTAGTTTAAATGCTGGTGAAAGTCATGGGCAAATAAGTCAAAAATTGGCCTTAAAAATAGCATTTGTATTAAGTTTAGCACAAGATTAGTTATAGCACACATAACAGACCTATCCAGATCATATGCATCAAATATGCTGTTGGCACATTCCTTCAATGGGGATTCTTCTTGACAAGCATAACTGGTTGGTTGTATTAGATGCTTATAGGAATTCTATAAAATGCTTATTATTATCGTATGGATCATACAATTCTACGGTGGTGATCATTATTTTTAATGGTGAGTTGAAGTAGAAAGGTACAACGTTATACTATAAAACTTATAGCTAGTTTGAAGCTAAATAATACCTTGCACTTATTATTAATGATTGTTTGGCATTATTATTAAAATCACTTCAATTTCGTTAAAATTTTATTTATACACACCAAATCTAAATCTTGGAACCATTAAAATTAATAAAACTAATGTATGTCTCAGTTGCTTATGGCAGTAAAAAAGCTATGATGAGCTTCATCCCTGATTGATATTAATTTGACATATGAACAAAAAATTCATATCTAACATTTTTATTCAGTATCTAGGATATGGAGATTTTATTCTAAAGCACTGAGAATATATGTTGTAACTTAACGGCATAGTAATTAGAACTGACACTACGATATCTATTTAAATCTTTTTCCATTTAACAAATTAAATAAAACACGGGAAAATTTAAATGTCAATTATTTCACGATCTATAGCAAAATTAAAATGAGAAAAACTGAATAAAAAAAAAAGAATATACAGCAACATATGCATAGATAAATTCATTGTGTCACAGGAAACAAATCGACATTGATGATACTGATAGCGGACATTGTATTAGTCATCGGGCCCGTAAAGTGAATGCGTATCGTTTACAATTTTAAGGAGTCGATTTGTATAATCGCTATTGACTGACTTGAATATGCATTTGTATATTTAGTTTTATGTGAAAAAATTTGATAGTAAATTTCATTTCGTTTCAAAAACCAATTTAAATTTTGATGTTTGAAATTTATGCAAAAAGTTGCATTAAAATCGAAAGAATTTATTTAAAACTTGTATGATAATTTGAAACTAATGCAGTTTCCAAAAATCAAAGTTAAAAATATATTAATTAAATACATTTATTTAAGAAGCTTCAAGAAGGCACAAAGAGAATATCGAAGTCAAACATTAAATTAGTGCAATGGTAGAAACTTATGTTTCATGAACACCGACCGCGCATTCATTAAACATCGGCCAGTGATTTACGCTAAGCCCCTCGAGATCCAATAGAAAATCTTAATGAAACATAGACGGTGAGAAATATTCTCGCACTTGGCGTTAATTGAAAAAAGTTCTTGAATTTTAGTTATTACATATCAATTTCCATATATAAATATATATATATTTATTTAGTTATTTAGAAAGAATCAGTTAATTTAAAACAACTGCAACCAGGAAAGGTCATATTGCATGTATATGTACATAGCTGCAATTATAAATATTTCTATCATCACATAACAAGCTGATATATGAAGGTCAGCTGAAACAACAGAAGGAAGGCAATTTGTATAATGGAGATTGGCACATGAGTAATAGAAACATATGAGCGAAAAAAACATCAAATCGTTATTTTCTTTATATTATAATATAATTTTAAAAAATATACGCACAAAATTGAATTAAGACGTAGACACCCTGAAAAAAACGTCTTAATGAGAAAAGGAAAAGAATAAAGAACACAGGATATTTGAAATGAGGTATGGCTGGCAGGTGTAAGTGGCAAGAAAACGCTCAAACAATAGAACATAAATTATAAACATATTTTTTGAGACAGTCTAAATGTAAATGCACAGAGCGGAAAGAAATGGATTAGACTTCACACGTTACATACAAACTTGAAAAGCCATGCATATAAATAGGATTTGAATATTTGAGAGCCTTTGTTGAAAGCTCAAGAATGAAGTGAATGGAAATCCCAAGATAACACTATAAATAACAAATATTATTCAGAATTTGAAGAAATAGTGGTTTATAAGAGAAGTTATATTTTCATTATTTGATAAATTTCATATATAACATTATGCAAGAAATGACTGGCTCAAATATTTACACAGACATAAGATATTATAATGCGAATAGTAACAGCTTCAAATCCAGAAGCACAGCAAATCAACAAAGACTCTATACGCTCATACATGCAAGTATATGATTATGCACCTAGAGGTGTGGTGTATGTATGCGTACGTGTATGAAAGCATTTCATGCATGTGAATTTCTAAGCAATAATTTATGCATTCCAGAATAATAAACGATGTCTGTTCATGTGTTTATATTAGACGCTTATTAGAGTAATTTGAATAAACATAAATTATTTTCCATCACGTAAAGATATAATTGCAATTTTACTTGATTTTTTCATAATATTAGATACATTAATTGAATAAATTTTTGTTAATTTAAAATAAAATTCAACAATTTACCTTATAGCTTCTATGATTTCAAAACCTTGCTCTTTTGTTTTCTGCAAAATTATAAACTCAAATTATTTTTTTGAAAATCTGCATCAAAAAACTTATAACATTTAAATAGTATGTTATAAGTGTTAAATTTTCTTATTAAATGAATTGTGGTACGTTCATCACTGTTCTGAAAATATTCATAAAAAAACTTTCAGCTAAGCCAACTTATGGAGCATAAACTTATAAAAAAAATTTTTTTGAACAATCATATTTTCAATTATGAATGGAAATTTTAAACATAATTACTAGAGGCCATTGGAATGTAATGGGTTCATATCCACCAAGACTGTGAAGTTTCAGTTCCATCAAAACAAAAATCCAAAAATTGCAATCTCAATTAAACATGTACTTTTTATTTTGAACATTTGAAATTGTTGTATATTAAGTAATTTGCATTTCTAAAATCTTGGCAATCGACCGCGGGAACAAAACAAACAGTGTACAAACTTGTTTAAAGCGACATTTTATCACGTGTGTCTTAAAAATAATAATAGCAAGCGCTTAATATACTGAATGCATATAGTTTTATGAAAACAATATGTATCTATCTAATCATAAATAATTTTTATAAATAACAGTTAATTTTAAATTTGTAATGCAATAAATATAAAAGTTAGTTTAGATAAACATTCAAATTGTTTTACATTAGCTTAATGTCTTTTTTTCTATTCACCAAGTTTAATGTTCTGATTCATAATAATGTTTCATTGATATATGCTGAAATTCTAAAACTAAAAATTTATTTATTTAAAAAATTATATATTCAAAAAACTAATAAAAAATTCTATTATTCGAATAAACGTTTTACGAAAAAAACTATATTCTAATAATTTAATAAATAAAAAAAAACTAAAATTTTCAAAAACAAACTTATACTTTTTGAAAGTGTTACAAAATCAGTTTGATTAAGTCACAAATGATTGAGGCTACTTCTTGTTTGATAGACTTCACAGTCACACGATAACTTTTGGCTGTTTGGTCTGGCTCAATTTTTACCATGACTAAGTACAGAGCTTTAGAGGTATGAAAGACAGCAGCTGCAACATGGTTCAAAGGATTGTTATCGACAAATGGAAGTGTTGGCAAGTTGAAAGCAAGAAGTCTGTTTGATATGTGAACTTGCTTCATGCTTAATGTTGCTGAAAGTGTCACTTGAGAATGAAACTTTAAATTATTCCATTTAGTTATAAATTGGTGTTGGTCGAGTGAGATAGCTTGAAAAAATCTGTTCATTGTAAGAGGAAGCACTGCAGTTAAATTATAACGTTTTGATAGATGGATGAAAGATAGTTCTATTTCTACTTGTTCATTGAATTCATTTAGACATTCTATTTCTATTGTTTGTTTTATTTGTTGTTTCGAACGAATGTTTATATTCACATGTTTCATGTTTATCTTTAATCGATCCTGCAAGTTCGAGTTAGAAAGTTGACTTGAGAAACTGATGAAAGGGTTATCACATTTGTTGCCATAAAAAAGCAAAAAATGGCATTTGTTAAATTGAAAAAAAAACTTGAAACCGACTTGTATCAATGAGTCTTCATACATAAAACCATTTTGTTTGCAAATTGATTTGTTGAAAGGAAACATTTGTGAAATGCCTAATGAACTCAAACTAATTACACTATTATAAGATGAAGAGACTAATTTATTTTCATCTTTCTTTTCCAAAACTTTTGAACTCGCCATACTAATTATATCGTTAGTGGACCCTTTATCGTCTCGTGAATTGAGGAATGAACTTGGTGCTTCAGTCGTTTTGGTAGGTGCCTCATTGAACCAATCCACGATGATATAATCATTACGAAATTTTTCAGAGTTATTCAATTTTTTTTCAATTGAAGAACTATTTGTTTTTTTAACTTCTATTTTGTCAGTATATTCGTTAGTATATATTGAATTTATTTGAGGTAAAATTTGGTTGGAGCGAATAAAACTAGAGGAAACAGGAGTTATTCCGAAAATCTCCTTCACATGTGACTCGGGAGATTGACTTTTCATTGTTTCAGAAACTTTAGAAATGCTCTTATCATTCAATGGGATTTGAGGCGAGGTCGGTCTATCTAGCGAAAAAGTACTAGTATATGACTTTTCAGTTTCATTTTTTTCAGACATGTTTTCAAATTTTTCTTTTATGTGCAGTTGTTTAGAAAATATTTTTAAAGCGTTATTTTCTTCACTATATAAAGGCATTTCTTCAAAAAGAACGGCCAAAAGGTCAGAATTTGCCACCTTCAACAACTTAGCGTATTCTACTGCTCTTTTCTGTAATTCAACGTTAGAATTTCTTTTCAAGTTCTCAGATTGAAAAAATTCTAAAACGTATTCTTTTATTTCTGGATACAAATTACAGAACTTGACAAAGGTTGTTAGGATAACTTGTTGAGTGTAGATAGAACACAAAGGAAAGAAGGTTTTGAGAAGGTTTAGTTGAATTATAGGACTCGATCTTGAATCGCCTGCTATAAGGTTCCCGAATTCCCCTAATAAATAAGCACCTATTCTAACCATATTGTCATGACAAGTATTTGCTTGTAAAGCTTCGAAAACTATTTTCACAGCTTGTCCTTGGAGCTCCTTCTTGTTTGTTACAACCTGAATAAGCCTAAACCACACTTCTTCACTTACATAATCCCCTGCCAATGATATCAAACGTAAAATATTTTCAGCGTAATTATTTAAAGTGTATTTCTCAGAAAGTATAGCTATTTTGATAACTAAATCTTCTCGAAGCTTGTATTCAATTGAAGGAAGAATCGTGAAAAAGTGAGAAACGATAACGTTGCCATTTTGAGAATCTGACATGTTATAAAGAAGATTAATGGATTTTCGTTTGAGAGATGTATCTTGTTCTGAACTGAGTGTCGATAAAATTATATTTTGATGTCTTTTGATGTTAACATAAGCTGATAAAGAGCAAAATGTTTCCAAAGCTAAGTACCTAAAATTCGATTCTCGAAAATTTAAGAGAGAAGCTAGAATATTGGCTGAACGTATAAGTTCACAAGGGTTGTTGTTGTAATGTATGAAAACGTTAATAGTTTCAATGGTTATTGCAAGTCGGATGTTATAATGTTGTATTTTAGTTGATTTTAATTGTTCGAAACTTCTAGAAAGTAATTGAACAAGCACATTATCTAATTTTTTACCTAATTCTTGATTATCAGGAAAAGGAAAAAATTGCAAATACTTCAGTAGTTTAACCGTAAGCCACGGAGCTGGAACGAAGTAAAACATGTAATTTTTAAATGTATCTGTTCGGTATGTAAGTATCTTGTTGAGCCAGTTTATAATGTGAATCAAAAAACTTTGACAAAACTGAAAGTTTTTGGAAATTAGAGCTTCCAACAAACAAACTACAGAGTAGGTTAGGTCTACGTCAGTGCCATTTAAAATAATTGTTATTCTCAAAGCATTCAATACAATCTCGACATCGGGAAATTTCTTAATAAATGCACAAAGGGCCAAGCAGCATGATTTTTTAATGCTTTCAGACGTTCCAGTACCATAGAGTAGAATAAGGAGGCTGTCTTTGAACATAATGAACATTTCCAAAGAAGCCTCGTTGGCGATGTATTGCACACCCAGTTCAACAACGTTCATGTTTGCAAAAAAATCAAAATCGTTTTTTATAGATTTTATGATGATTTTTTTTAATTCACAACTTATAGAAATTATTGATAGATACATGTATGCGAACTTTTTTTCTGTATAACTGGTAGATGACAATAAATTAACGGCTTCAATGGCTCCAAAGTCGATCTTATGCCCCATCAAAAATATGAAGATCAGCTTGCATATGTACTTTTTTTTGTGGTATGTAGTGTAGATTTTTTGAGATTTTAGCTTCATTCTTATTTTAGCCAATTCTATGTTGATTCTGGCTCTTTCTTCTTCCTTGCTTTTGCAACTTCTTATGTCTGTTATGAAAACAGTCAAACCTTTCATATCGCTCAAAGTACCAATAGGCATAATGTACTTGAGCCTTTGTAACAAAAAATAAACGTAAAGAATAAACTTGAAAGTTGTTTACTTTTTGGGAACGTTTAAAAATTTCTCGAAAATAAATTCTACAAGTAATTTGGATTTTTGAAAATTTAAAATATGCAGATTCACTTTTTTTCCTTAATAAATATTTATGTCAAAAAAACACGATAAAAATAATATAAAAATAGTTTTGAAAATTTTTTCCAAAAAATACTCGATAAGCGTGGTTTTCTTTATAAAATTTAATTTTGAATATCGTGTTTGTAACTATAAAATTGAAGTTTCTTGCCTTTATTTAGTAAATTTTTTTTAATAATAAACAAAGAAGTTTTTTAAATTAAAATTAAAAGCATTGTTGATAAATTTTAATAAGGTTTAACAACGAGAAAAGGTATCCTCAATCCGTTTCACACTCTATTTGGCATTCTTCCAACGTGTGGAAAAAGTTAGCTTCAAGTATTGCACAAAAACCACCTTTAGATGGCATGCACTCCTGTTTTGAAACATTGTAGTAAAACTTCAATTCATCTCCCCAACATTCGTCAAATGGAGCGGTTTCAAAACATCTTTCCGACATACTTTTTGCTTCATAACCTTTATTTAGTAATCATACTTTTTTAATTAAGATTATTCCTTCACAAAATTCAAAAAAAAACTCACAGATCAGAAAAACTATACAAAACACTTGCAAAACCTGAATTCACATATACTTTAATACTTATTTATTTTTAACACAAAAACTGTATTAAGTACCTTCAAAGATGAAATAAAAGTCATTTCTCTGGAGAAAAGTTGTCAAGAACTTTGAGCTGAAAGATTTCGTCTGTTGTTGTTGAGAGTTTGCTGTATTTATAGAGATCCTAGAGGTTGTTTGAAAACCATGGCGCCTTCAACATCATTTTGTGTGCATAACAAAATAAAATAATGAGGTAACAAAATAATTATAAACAAAAAACATATTAATGTAATTATAAAACTATTTGAACAAGATTATAATGAAGTTATGAAGCAATTTGGTTTGAAAAAAGTAATTTATAGAAATAATAAAACAATTACATTTTGAAAATTTTTACTGAATTTACTCCACCAGCACTGACTAAAAAACTGTATTCTCTTTCTATTCGAGACATGATTTCATACCTGATACTATGAGTGAAGTTGTTGGAGGACAAAATTTATTGAGAATCAATTTTGCTTAAATAATAATCGATCTTCACGTTATTTAATTCAATTAGTTTTGTAGGCATTACTGGAATGAACTTAAAACTTATCTAACATATTGACAAGCACTAGAAAAAGATTTTAATTTAACGAATATAAAAAAAATTATTCTAAGCCTCTCATTTTTGACTTAGAATTGAAAAGGTATTATAAAATTTTGACATTCAACTATTTGATCGTTTAAATTTTATGAACGCGAGGCATTCGATATACGGTATTTAGAATTGTTTTTAAAAAAAACTTCAAAAAGAGACAATATTTTGATAATTTTTTTATTCAACTGAAATTTTCAACAAATTCAACTTTGTCATAATTCATTTGTATGTTTTCAAATTAGAAGAGTTTATTTTTATTAACATGGAAACATAGATAACAAGTTTCAATAAAAACTAAAATAATTGTAGTTTTATAACAAATAGTTAATTGGTTAATCACTGAGGTTTAATAAGATTTGAAGTTATTTTAATTATTTCTTTGCTTTCTGGAGTTTTTATGATTTTGAGCTCTGCTATCCTCCGTCTTACCAGGTGTTTGAGGTTTTAGTTTTTTTCGAATTCGATCTCACGCGTTGATTTCATTATTAGTTGAAAATCCTTGTAACCCTTTTTGTTGATTTTTTTCTTTATCTGTAAATATTCTTTCATTAAAAGATTTTGTTGCAGTGTATTTTCACTTTTTTCTGTAAAAATTTTCATTATTACTGGTGTTTCCTATTTCACTTCACCTTTTTAGCAGCTTCAGACGGTGTTTGCTGATTCCGCTGATGTTTTTTCTGGTTTTGTTGAGAAAACATTTTTTTATATTGTTGCATTCTTGTTTTTATGTTAAATCTGATCTGTCCAATGTAATTCTAAAATGTATCGAAGCTACAGTGATGTTTACACACACCATTAGATTGCATCTTATTGAAGTTACTCTTTGTACATAAGATGTTTCCAGGTTTTTGTTCTGCATGTGTTTAGAATGCTACATTATTATTGAGTATTATTTAAAAAAACTAGTTAGTTTATTAAGATACGAAGCTTTTCGTTATCAACGTAAAATTTTCAAGTATGAGAAACAGTTTTCAGAAAATGTTACATTGATAACGAAGTTTCGTATCTTCAAAAACTAACAAGTGTTCTTAAATGAACCTCGTTTTATTGTAGCTTTTGAAAAAACCATTCAATTATTAATGTTGAATGCTTTTTTTAAAAACTGGTGTTTCATGAACGGAATAGAAAAGATAAAAAAAAGACAAAATATTTTTCTTCTTTCTTTTTTGGTTAATAGTTTTTTATGATGTTTTATGTTTTTTTCTTTGCATCCATTGTCTCTGAAAATTTTTTTTCAATTACATAGTTCTTTTTCTAGTATTTTTTTAGTTTGAGCAAAGCCTTAAACTCCTATCTAAGTGTTTTGGTCTTGATTAACTTTTGGATTTATTGTGAGGCCTGTGTTTGAGGGTTTTCTGTATACTGTTGTGTTTATTAAGCCATTTTTTTTATATATGAGAGTGTCTAAGAAGGAAATTTTGTTATTTGTTTTGATTTCTACCGTAAATTTTAGAGGTTGTTGAACCTCATTCAAACAATTTGCAAACATTTGGTGCACTTTTTTTCGTTCATTTTGTTTGATTATACAAAGTTCAAACTCTTAACAGCTTCAAAAATCAGAGAAAATAATTAAAATACCTTCAAATCTTATTAAATCTCAGTTATTAAACTTAATAATATTATTTTTTAAATAATTAACAAAACATTGATACATGATGTCTCTGAAGAAGTGTTTAGAATGTCTGTAAATTTTGTCAATGTTTCGATTCAAACATGAATTCCAAGAACGATAAAGTTTGAGGTTTATTGTAGAATTTTATATTTGTTAAAATAGGTTTGATATTTAATTGAAGTTGAGAAACACAAAATTTGCAGTAATTACATTTTCTACGAACCAAAAGTTCAAACGATTCTTTTTTACTACGGAAACTACGAATTAATAATATTGTGTATATTTTGAAAAGAATTCTTTCATTAAAAATGATTCAAAATTTTTCATCTAAATATAGTTTTGATACTTACATTTTCATTGTTACTTGAAAAATTGCCATTTATCTTGCTAAAAAAGAACTTTGAAATTTTTTTATCAAAATCTTTTGAAATTCTCCAATATTTAAAATAATCACATCGCATTATAAATTTTGAAAAACATTACAAACTCATCTATTTTGTAAAACACTTGGTTTAATACATTTTATGAAACGAAGCTTTTCAAAACAGTCATCATTAGTTTAACCTAATGATAAATGGATTTTTTAAATAAAATTTACTAAACTAATTGTTTCTTCAATATCGATAATTTTTCAAGTCCCAAAGTCATTATTATTACGAACTCAGATGGGCATTCTAATGGAAATACACCAGAATAAAGTTAAGAGATGAATTATTCTCAACATACAAATAATTTTTCATTTGAAATTTCAGCCTCTGATCAAATTTTAGCAGCTCAAACTTCAGTATTATCGTGAAAGTTTGAAACTTTAATCATACAATTCAAATTTTTGTACCGTTGTAGTAATTTTTTTTATAACTCATCATTAATTTTCAAACAATGAAATATATTTTTGTGAGCGTGTCGAAATGTTTTAGTTTTGTTGCGGTAAAAAAAACGCTAATGATGGATTTCTCACGAAAAACTGCAGAGGCATAAGTCTATGGAATTCCTATAAGCTTGTTTTTCATGCTTTTCCGAAATAGTCGAGCTTGCCCTTTCAAAAATTATTTTATGCGAATAATGATTTTATTTCTAAAGTAAGTCGATCCTTCAATCGCTCCTATCTGGGATTTGGGTTGCGCAATTGATTGGTTTCATTTCCAAAGATTTCAAATAGCCCTATTTTTTATTTACCACCAAAAAGATATTCCTAAAAGTGATGAATAAAATCAGAATTTGTGAATAATGTAACATAATTTACATACAATGAAACATATAAGATTAAGATAGACCGAAATAAGGTATAAATACGAATGAAGATGCAGTTGATCTGGGTATTCAAAGAGAATTATACATAAACTATTTACAAATGCATTTTGATTATAATATACATCGCTTATTTACAAAAATAATTAAATAATTGACTGATTGATATGATGTTAAAAAGATCCAAAAAGGTGAACGTAGATACACTTTTAAGTTCCTTCCATGGTTTAGAACTTCATTCAAGAGATTGTTCAAGTTAAAAAAAATTTAAAAAAAAAATAAATTTTTTGAAATGACTAAACTAATATAATTGAAACGAAATAAAATTTGATATTCTACCCCCATCATAGTATTAATTATAGAACACGCTTTAATTTGAATAGTTAGATATTGCAACTTGACAATATCCATGAATATAAAACTGAAAATCGAAAGATATTTTGGATCGTCACACTGTAGAAAATTCTCGTAAAAGCACCCCAACCACCATAAATTGATATACCCTAAATAAATTGTTATTAATCTAATGAGATTATACTGCTGTAAATGTCTCAGTAACTGGGATTGACAGCAGTCAGCATAGATTATTGATACTTCCCACTTGAACCTCACGTGCATGGGATATACAAAACCTACAAATACAAACAAATTTAGTATTAAAATATCCGATAAGCTAATCTTGAACTATTTATTTATATTTAGTCTTCTATTTTACTTTATAGCTTTTTCTAATGGTGATACAAACCATTTATATATTAAGATGGCTTCCTTAAACCCTTTGCAACTTTGCCTGTGGATCATAATGAAAAATCTGTTAAATCTTATAAAACACTTTTATAATTATTTAATTTCTCACCCAAGGATCTTTGTTTCCTTCTTGACTATTATGTACAGAATAATCTTTATGAACACTAATAGTATTAATATAGTTTTTACTATTATTTTGTTTATTTATCATATGTTGTGGTAACTCATTTACAATTTCGTAATTTCTATTGCCAGATCTATCATTAGCCCTATTAATATTCCCGGTTTTATTTGACATGTGAATATTTGTATTACCTTTATAATGCATCGTTGCGTTCTTGTCATTATAACTACCAACGTTAAAAGATGATTTTTCAATATTTACAATTGAATTACTATCTTCATCTTCTCCATCTTTGTCGAAATCATTGTAAACGTCATCTTCATGGTATCTATAATTAAGATCCGCAGAACCGGGGAGGTGGTAAACAATACTGGATTTCAAAGAATTAGTTTCATTATCCTTGAAATTTGCTTGCACCAGTTTTACTCCACCTAAAGTCTTGTTAGCACCAACCCTTTTGTTAATCACCATGTTTTTATTGCAAGTTTTTTTACTATAACACTTATTATCGCTTCGAGTGGCATCTTTAGTTAGAGCATTATCATTATTATTCAAAGCTCTCATTATTATATTTCTTTCTCTTTCCTTCCATTTCTCGCTATAGTCATCATCATCGTCGTCGTCATCACGGTCGAAGTCTCTAACGTTATCATGCATTCGATCGCTAAAAAACTTCTTTTCAGTTCTGAAGATGGCATTTGGTTGTGTGGACATTTGATGATCTGCAATGCTATTCACGAATTTTCCTTTATCGTTGGAAGCATCAGGTTCAAAAGATGATTTGTAGTTGTAAAACTTGATATTGCTACTTGTGGCACTGTCTGTTGGTAGCAGGGACCTGAGTTCTTCAGCGTGTCTGGCATCAGAATCATCAATGAACTCATCGAAACCTACAGTTTTCGATAGCCTTTTACCGCCATCAAAATCTTTATTGAAGTTTTCATAATCGCTGGTAACTACCGCACAGTTTTTTGCAGTATCATTATTATTTTTAATGTTAATATTGTTAGTCATGTTGTTATTCTGCAAAACTTTTCGATCCTGCAGTTGGGTGAAGAAGTGGGAAGTAACGGAAGGTGTTGATGATAGCGATGTTTCCCTCTTTACCTCATAAACCTTTCCTAGCTTATTAATGCCTGGATTACTGCTTTTCATTTGTTCGTTTTTATCATTGTAAAAATTATTTTTGTAATTATATAAATTACTTCTTGTATTGTATTTTTTGTTATTATTCAGGGTATAACCGGTATTTTTACGGACGTTTTCAAAAGTGGAATCAATTTTTGGTACTTGTGATGTATCAAGGAATGTCTTTGAATTGAAAGGGTTTGATGAAGAAGAGTATGATGCTGATGCTGAAGTTATAGTTACAGGGTGTGAGTTTTTGTAGGTCGTTTGCTTTAATAGTTCTGCACTCGGAGGCTTTTTATTGCTGTTATTTGTGCTTATGTTATTATTACTCCAATGATTATCACTGTGAGTAGATGGCTGATTATTGATGAAAACGGAAGTTGATTTAGGAAACTGGTTCGAATAAGAATTATTGAACTTCAACTGATTTTGTAATTGCTTTTGAGGGAACGAGTGGGAGTTGTATATTTGTTGTTGCTCATGCTTTTTATCACTGAACTTGAGAGTAAGATCGATTTCTTCTTGTTTTTGCCTCACAAAACACTCTTCACACAAATAACTCATGTCGGGATTGCCTCCTTTTCCTTCACACCCAACATTGATGCAACTCATATTTTCAAACTTTCCTTTCCCTCCCTTCAACGACCCATTGTTCTGGTTGCCTTTGAGAGCCGTGCTTGCAGTGGTTGATGTCTGGTTGGTGTTGATGACGTTGCAATTTTGTTGATGCTGGTGTTGAATGCCGAGTTGTTGAGTGTGTTGGTGTTCTCGACAATTCACGTATGAACAACACTGCAATTAATAAGAAAATTTTCAAGAGGGACAAAAATTTAAAATCATTTATTTCAATTAATTAAAAAAAAATTAAAAAACGCCGACAAAAGGATTAAAAATAACTATAAAAATAAATGGCATTTACTAAAGAGTTTACATAACATCTCCTTTAAATACCTGGTTCTCTTTTCTGCATCCTTCAAGTTTGAAACGTTCCTTAGCAACTTGAATATACTTTTTAAGAATAAGATCTTGTGCCTTGTCTCTCTTGTGAAAAAGTTTGGTGCATAAGATACTATCGGCGCATTTCAACTGAGTGAGGTCGTCAGAGGGAAGCTCATTATCACTCACATCTGGTTGCATCGATACAGGCGTCAGCAATTTGTTATGTGCGTTAGTGATGTTTTGAGTAGGTGTGTTTGTTGCATCTGACAGAACGTGATTTTTAATGGAATCGCTTGCAGCCCAATCAGAATTGGAGTTTTTGTAATTTTGTTGTGGCATGTTGCTAATAATATGTTCATCACTGTTGCCAACTGCATGAGGTTTTTTATTTGTGACAGCAAAAGGCTTTTTTTCTGACGTTTTTTGTTTTAAATCACTTTCAGCATCAACACTTTTATCATTATCTTCTTTATCATCCTCTACCTCCCTTTTAATCCCCGAAGCACACAAACCAAATTTAAACGTTTTTCCAAGACGCTTTCTGAGGGATAAAAACTTTCTATTATTTTTTGAAGTACAAGAAGATGCTTGGGAGGGATTTTGTTGTTTCAATGTTGAACCGCCATCGTTTTCTAATGTAATATTTGATAAAAAAAAATGTATTATACATAATAAATTAATTATAAGAATCAGATACTAAACTATTTTAAAATAAATCAAAACCTTAAGCCACAAATAAAATTCCAAGAATTCAAAATGAAAATTCATAAAAAGAGTATAAAGGAATTTCGATTAATCAATTGAAAAGCTTAATGTCAATTTTTTCTAGTGGGAAAACATCTACCATGGGAGACTAAATGTGTGAAAACTTGAGAAATACTGATGTGCATGTTGTCAGAATTACAAATTGAGAAACTATATATACTCTACAAAAATGAAAAAATTTATTATGGAAAAAATTTAAAAATCGTACTTGAAACTTTAATTTAAATAATTGTTTAACATTAAAAATTCAACTTTTGAAACTCAAAATATATTTGAGAAACTCCCTCATAATATGTCCCATTAGAAGGCACATAAAGAGGAATTTAAATCTTTATTACGGAGGTATTATATGATTATAATGACTTGAAGAGAGTTATCAATAACATGCCTATCATAAGCGCTAAAAACAAAACCACAGAAAAAATTTCGATTTAATCGAAAGATATAATATCTTGCGGCTATAATCATTTTCAATCTCAAAACTTCTCTACCGAATTTGAACATTTGTTTAAATAAATCATCATGAACACAGTTTTTCGTTTTGCGTGTCAAATATTAAGCACTCGAATAAAGCCATTATATGGAAAATTTAGAAATCCCTTAAATGCAACAATGACCATATAACGCTCAATAAAAGCATTAAGCACGAACCCTTTTTAGACTGTTTGCTGGCAGAAGCGGAACACGTGGCGATGCTATTTTCACCATGACTGCCATCACGAGAGGCATTGATGTTACTGCTACAAGGGCTATTACTAGCTATCCCACTATCGTGTAACGAGTTTCTAGGGTTATTGGGCGATCCCTCTTCTTCCAAATCTCCGCTGTATGGCACACCCAAGAAACGGATATCCATGTAGCTTTTAAGGATTTTCAGCAAGTGTAGTTTGTCATCGGGTAAATGTAGTAGATTTTCTATGTTTGGTGAGATATCTTCATTTCCCCATTGGAAATCATTGCCGGGATCATAAGCAAAGTGCACAGGTAACAGCTCAAAGTCAGGGTCAACCAATGGAATTGCGTCTGAATAGTTGTCGATTTATTAAAATAAAATTAATTAATTTTGATGAACTGTCTATATGAATTTTATTTTGAAAATTCTATGAAAAAATAAAGATGAAAAGTACTATAAATAAACACACCAGCAAGTTTGATAGACTTGGTGGAGTCTTCCATAGGAACGAGAGCAGAGAAATGAGCTGCATCATAAGTGAGAAGCAGAGGAGATTTACAGCATTCAGATGGTGGGATTTCTAATGGCAGATAAATGCCTCCAAAGGATATTGGAGCTAGTGGTTCTCCATTGAGGTTTTTCAGAATGGTATCAGCCACTATGATGATTGGCCTGCGAAGCACATGGGCTAGAACAAAGACGTGGAACTCTTCTAAAGATTCATATAGCATTTCATCCATTTCATACTCCTCATTACTGCTGTAATTGTAATTCAAGAGATTATTGTTGTTGTTTGGAATTGTGTTGTAGTTATATGCAGGTGGCTTTGTAGATGGCCTGAAAGATTTCAATTTTAAATTATAACAAACAAAAATTTTTAAAGAGACATAACCTGTTAAAATTGGATTGGACTGTGTTATAATTGTTATTAAAGTTGTTTCCATTATTCTTTGTGAAATTCTTACCACCATTTACACTGTTCCCTTCCATAAAGTTAACTTCATAATCATCACCAAAACCATTATAATAGTTTTTATTTTTTCTTTCATTTTCCTCATTACTTTCAACACTATTATTATTATTGCTTGACATTCTGGGTTGTGCTGAAGCCATTTTTGATAAATTCTTCCATTCTTCTTTCCACTCTTCTTCGGTAAACACCAATTCTGACTAGAAAAAAAAATTTTTTTTTAATCACAGCATAAACACTTTTTCAAGAATGTTAAAATAAATTTAATGAAATACAATTTATTTCAGAAAAACTAATGAAAGTTTCAATGATACCTGTTTGTTGAGAATGGTTTGGTTCCATCTCCATCTTCTAAAGAATGCATTTTTGTATGCAACATTAGACATCATCCGATTCAAAGCAGATCTTAATATTAACTTGTTATCATGACGGCCAAACAATGCTGCAAGATTATAAAAAATATTAAATATTAAAAAAACTTGGTAAATAGTGATAGAAAATTTGAGTACTAAGTAGAATGTTGAGTTAGTTTTATTTCAAGTATAAAATATGAAAAAATAAGAACATTTGAAAAAAATTATTCAACACGAAACAATATTTTCCTAAGAATAACTTAAAAAAATACAATTTTGAGATAATAAACCTAAAGATGCAGCATGCAGTAAACAGTTGCCATCCCCTGTAGTTACTAGTGGAAACAACCTTCTACATACTCCCAAGTCAACCCACCAATTCAAACGACCTTTAAATAAGTTATAAATCTTTAGAGAGAAATTAAAATAGCTAGACTAACACAAATTTTGTATTTCAAATTGATTTTCTACAATAAAATATGAAATTCAACTGAATTGGTATTCACTATATTCAATAAATTAAAAAAATTTTTACATACCAGCAATCTCTAAAGAAACAAGAGTAGTGGTTTCTAAAAGATCTCTTTTAAGAAATTCTCGAAAGTCTGCTGGCTGGATGTTGATATCAGGAAGAATGAGAGTATATTCAGGTGAAGTAAACAACTCATTGTTGTTCAAAGGAGTCTTGAGTACAGTTAGACTTTTTTGTTCAAAAGAATTATTGTTTCCATTATTGCTCATAGCATTATTTTTTGCCATTGTTTCAGTATTTTTTTGCATCTTAATGAACGAATTTAAGGCTTAAATAAACCTTGATTAGTTTTGTTTTTCAACATTGTATCCAATAAATTTAGCCAACGGTTTTGTAAGTTGAAAAAACTTAAAAACTTTCGAAAAAATAATTGATAACTGTTATATTTATTTTTTTCATTTTCACTCAGATATATAGCTCAAAAGATACGACTGCACTAAATACTATTGTAACAGACATAAAATAATGAGATTCTTTAAATAAAAATTATCCATTCAAAAAATCGATTTTTTTTGTGTTTTGATCTAACATAATGTATTGTTTCAAAAAAGGAATTTTATAAGACATTTTAATTAAAAATGTTTTTGAGATAGAGCTAAAAGTTTCGAAATTAGAACATAAGATATGTTGCAAAAAAGACTAAAATTTTTTAAACAAAAAAAATAATTTTTAAATAACTATTTTAAGAATAAAATAATAATAAAAAAATTTATTTATTATCGTTCAGTTCAATGTTGTGTTTCTTGTGCTAAATTTGTTTTAATTATGGCAAGGGTGAAAGCTAGTAAAAAAAAGTTTGCTCAAAAGAAAAAAATAATTAGTTTAACAGATTCTAGAATACAAAAAAATGAACGTGATCTAAAGAAGAAAAAGAAAGATCCACAAAATATGAGAATAAGAGAAGTACCCCAGACTTCTTCAGCACTTTTTTTCCGTTATAATGACAAATTAGGCCCTCCATATCATGTGTTAATTGACACCAATTTTATAAATTTTTCTATTTCAAACAAATTGGATATTATAACATCCATGATGAACTGTTTATATGCCAAGTGTATTCCTTACATTACCGACTGTGTGAAAGGTGAATTAGAAAAGTTAGGAAGAAAATATAGAGTTGCACTGCGAATTGTGAATGATCCAAGATTTCAAAAATTAACATGTACACATAAAGGAACATATGCAGATGATTGTATAACACAAAGGGTTACTCAGGTAATACTTTGCAAATAGCAACTTATTTTTTCATGTTAAATTAATTTAGATATTTTTCATCACAGCATAAATGTTACATAGTTGCTACATGTGATAAAGAGTTAAGAAGAAGAATAAGAAAAATTCCTGGTGTTCCTATAATGTACATTTCTCAACATAAATATTCTATTGAAAGAATGGTAGAAGATTTTGGGGCACCTCGAACTGGATGATTTCTTTTCAATTTGTTATATTCTTTATTTTGTTCCAAATATAAAAAAAATCTGAAATTATTGCTTTCTTCTATGAATACTAATAAATTGTGTAATTTTTTGTTTGAAAAAAAGATGCATATAGTTTTTTGTAAATTAATCTTGAACCAAAATGAATGAATTAATCATTTTTAGGCTGCAAGATTTTTATTTGGTAGCAACTCAATCCCCATGATGCACTTTTTCTTTTAAAACAGTTTTTCAATACCAAAATTAACCTACCTTCTCCATTCTGCTCTGTGCTATAGTTTTAAAGAAATTGATGCTTTATTAAAAACATCTCTTAAAAAAGTTATTAACATCAAACTTTCAGACAGAAATTGGACTCAATCAATTTTGCCTGTAGCCCTAGAAGGGCTGGGAGTAAGATCAGCTGTAGACTTATCACTTCCTGCATTTCTATCATCAGTCCACTTTGCAGCACACATGTTAAAGAGTTCTTACCTAATTTTTACAATATTTTAGACGACTCTTACTACAACTCTGCTAAGACTCTATTTGGAAAACTTGGAAAGAACAGCAGTTTTCTGGGTAATCCTAGTGTTCAAGTGACCTGGGATATGCAGTATGCCAAGCTGAAGGATGAAAATCTGATTTCAAGTTCGACATCAGATTTAGAAAAAGCAAGGTTGCTGGTTGTCTCTTCAGAACAATCTTTATCTTGGCTCAATGCCATTCCTATACCTTCTTTGGGATTGAAGATGAACAGATCTCAACTAAGGATCAGCTGCGCTTTACGTTTTAGGTTCACCCTTGTGCATTCCTCATACTTTCGTTTGCGGCACTAGAGCGGATCAATGAGGAGTGCATGGTCTCAGTTGTAGAAAAAGTGCTGGAGGATTTTCCCAACATGCTCAAGTAAATAATCTAATAAAGAGAGCTTTGTCATCAGACCATATACCTTCGATTCTTGAACCGAATGATGTATTTCGCTTTGATGGAAAACGTCCAGATGGGATGACAGCTTACCCTTGAAAAAATGGTCGTATCATAGTGTGGAATTTTACTTGTAGTGACACTATCGCTCCCAGCCAAATACAAATATCTTCAGCTTTTCCAGGAAAAGTAGCTGAAAGCGCGGAGACTACTAAGCTAACAAAATATTACAACCTTTCAGCAGACTATGAGGTTATATCAATCGGGGTTGAATTTTTTGGTTTTTGAGGTCCAAACGGACTGAAATTAATAATAGAGATCGGGAAAAAATAGCTCAAAAAACAAGAGAACCACGACCAACCTCCTTTCTACTTCAAGCGATAAATATGGCCATTCAGAGAGGGAATGCTTGTTGTGTGCTAGGTACTTTTGGTAGCAAAGTTTTCATAAAGGTTATATTATTATATAGTTTTTATTATCCTATGTTTATAGGCGTCACGTTATTTAAGATTTTTCTCCACTTCTTTCCATCTCTACATGTTTTTTCCAGCGTATGGAGTAATTGCACTGGTTCGTTCCAATCCACTTCTAGGCGAAAAGATAAATCTTCTTTTATTATCGGTGAGGGCAAATGTTCATCACTTTTGTTTCTCAGGTCTCAAAGCTTCTTGTAGCGCTTTACAAACGGAGTTTTCTCTGGCGGTCTCATCAAATGCCCTAGCCAGCTGAACCGTCTATTTTCGATTTTTGGGTTTCATGGTGTGTCTATTTTGGTAATTTTGTTTAGTTTTTGAATATTGATGGTTTTTGTCTATTGTATATTTTGTATCTTGCGAAATAATTTGCGCTGAAAAACATATATTTTGTCATCCAGTGTTTGAGTCAAGGGCCATAATTCACTGTAAGACACTTAGTATATGTCTTAAATATTCTATTTTGTGTTCTGGGCTTATTATTTTGCCTTTGAATACTTTATTATGTCTATTTATTGTCATTATTTTTCTGTTTGCTATGTATGTATTTTATTTAGACAGAGCTCCCTAGTATTTAGCATTTTTTCCAGTCAAGTTGAGTTGTTGTTGAAGATGATAAATTCTTCAGTCTTTTTTGTATTGAAGTAGATTGTATTTTAGTAGTTGACTGGGTGTTTGCTTTGACGCGTTTATCTTCATCAAATCAAACAATTACAATTATGATCATAGTGGCATTAACTTCAGGAATTTCTAGACCACTGAGTATTATAAACTTTGAATGTAATGTAAGTTTTCTTAGATGTAACAATTTAAAAAAAATCTATGCAAGTATAACTAAATAAACAAACCAGTTATCTAAGATTATATGAAAAAAAGGTCTGTTGTTTGAAACAAAAGCAATCATAATAATACTTATATAAATGACATTTAGAAAACTGAGTTGATTTTATGAATGTATAAAAATAATTAAATCTGTGATAATAAACAAAAAATATATACAGATAAAACTTTAAATAAAAAATTTTGAGCAAAAAAATTTTAATTTTAGAAAATATTTGAACAACTTTTTCTTCTTCTGTTTTCTTTAATGGGACTTCCACATCATCACAACTGAAACCAGAAAGTGCTTTGATTTTGTGACCTAGGCGATATCATCGGCATATTTTGGTTCAATGAGAATATATATATAGATATAGAGATAGTTATTGTACTTGATAAAAATGCATTGAAAGCTAGAAACTTATACTTTAAACCGAGATTTAACTTTCCAGTCTGGAAAACAAACTTGTGAAGTGTCTTACAAAGGTGTCGGCGTCAACTCTATATTTGGCACTCTATGTAACCATTGGGTTCAAAGCAACTTGTAGTGGTTTATTAAGCAAAACGACTATGAATGTAGAATTTTTGAATCCTTAGGGTGATGATTGTGAATGTAAGAAAGTCGAACTTGGAAGCAACAAATATTATATGCCTAACCAATTCTGAAAATATGATTAGTGCAAAAAATTTAACAGAAGCTATTATTGTTCGTGTAAAAGCTGTTTGAGAGTACGGTTAGTCAGTCGGGTTCTTTCACTCCAGACAGAGACGTTTATATACAGCTTGCGTCAGAAGTATTCTGAGCTATAGAGTTTTGAGAAAGAAGATATTCCTGAAATTTCTAGAACCAATAGGATGATCATTAGAAGAATGTCCAAGTTGGGTTTCAAGGGTGGTTAATCATACAAAAATTGAAAAAGATATTAGTAATTTTGAACATTAATAAAGTGCCGCACAAAAATGTACTGTGATGGTTGGGGCAAGTAACGGAAATAAATGCTGAAAACCCAAGAAGTGTTTGTAAGTATGCCGAGAGTAGAAGAAAAAAAAATGAAGCAAAACTCAGTTGATAGACAATGACTTGAAAGGATGAGCCCCAAACTTGACTTTTTCAAAACTGTAGAGCGTCGAGAAAATGCATTATGAACCTCGTTTAACCCATGCTAACAAAAACAATGATGATGTTGATGATGAGAAGGAAAAGAGTGTATGGAAGGTATCATGAATGAAAAGTCGATTTTTATTTATCTGAAAAATAAAAAAATTTTTTTTTTAGATTTAGATATTTAAACGTATCTAATTCTTATTCATGTTAGACAAATAACATGTAGACAAGTTGACTGAAATAAATTTTTAATTGTATAAAAAAAAAACTTTACAGATATTTTTTTTGAAACTGAAATAACAATTTTAAATGTATTGGTGAAATGAATCAAATCAGTTTTTTTTCCAATTTTTTATGGCATGATAGTTTCATTTTTTACAGTTCAGCCCTGCATATGAATATTATTCTTTGCATTCGGTTTTTCAATAATTCTCAGAATTAAATCTTCAGAATTTTGGATTTTCGAATGTAACATTATTTTTTAAAATTAACACTCGATTGATTGATTCAAAGTAAGTGATTTTGAATGAAAGTTTTTACTCAATTAAACTACTTTCTATAAAAAAACATTCAACTTAAAAATAATTTGAACAAGAATGAGTGGTAATCAAGAAAAAAATGATCATTTGTCGAGTACATTTGGAAATACGGAGGTTTCTCAAACTACCAAAACCAAACATTCAGTAAAAACAACTCAACATCATAATTATATTTTGTAATTTTATAGTTTGTGTACTTGATAATTTGAGTTCAACTCACAAAAAGCTCTGTGTTATCATTCAGTTAATAAAAGTGTTTGATTTGAATCGTTTTTGTTAATAGGCTAATTTGGTTAATCAATTTCATTTTTTGTTTAACTTTTCTTATTTATGTACTGGATACAAACTAAGCACCAAACTCCCTAAAATTAATTAAATATTTTTTTTAAAAGATTGTTATAAGTTCTGTTGGTTTCAAACCGCAATTTCC
Organism: Pterobdella sp. o SKG-2022; assembly: GCA_964035795.1. Taxonomy (NCBI): domain Eukaryota; kingdom Metazoa; phylum Annelida; class Clitellata; order Hirudinida; family Piscicolidae; genus Pterobdella; species Pterobdella occidentalis. The sequence continues at coordinate 11,570,056 of OZ038322.1, forward strand.
TGCCTCTAAAGGTATGTTATTTTTTAATTAGAAATTTTAGTTCAGTCTTTATTTTTTAGAGCTGCTTTATTATAAAAAAAATTACAGCTTCAGTTGCTGGACAAACGGTAGTTACAAAAGTGGTTTTGCCACCAGCTTCACCACTACAAACCCCTCCTCTATCTTCTATGGTTCATTTGAATGCTTCAGTAAACCCTAGCATATTGGTTGTTGGGCAGGCGAAATCTTTGCAGCCCAGTAAGATTTTTTCTACTCATTATTATAAGCATGTATTTTGCTGTTTCATGCATTCTAAAATGTGTAACTCAATTATTTTTTAGCTCTTCTTGGACCTTTATCTTCTCAACGTTATCCATCTTCCCAATCATTCAAAATGTCAGTTTCCTCACAAAATAATTTTCTACACTCACAACAATTTTTCAACTTTTCTGTGGATCAGGTAAAATATCTTAGTTAATTAAATTTTAAAAAATCATAAAAGTTTCATTAAGATTATTTCATAATTTTCAACTTACATACACAGTTGTCAAATAAACTAGTAAAGGGAAAACTGCCAACATCAGTCAATATAGTGAATGTTACAAAAAACCAGGCAACGATTTCTCAAACTCCTGTCACTCTACACCCTATGACTCTTTCTTCTACATTCACCCCTTCAACCAATAACAACCTTGTTTCTCTCGCTATTTCCAGTGCTTATGTTATCCCTTCATTTAATCACAAGCTATTTCTATCCAACAAAACAGCAATTGGTCAGCAGCAACAGATTCAACAACAGATCCAGTTGCAACAGTTACAACTGCAGCAACAACAGCTTATAAGAAACACTGTATCCATAAGGTTACTATTCATAATACTCCAAATATGTTGCAATATTATTAGGTGGATAAATGTAAACTATTAAATGTTTAGGGGCCCATGGCAAGGAACATCCCAGAACCAAATTGTTCCTTCATCCACTATTATGTTTGCCTCTAAGCCATCAACTACAGCTTCTTTTGTATTTACTACTACAGCAAACACCTTTTCTTCAACCATTGCTCAATCAAGCAATATAAATTTTCCCACATCTATCATTCAACCCAGCACTGTTATCAAAAGCTTGTCAACAAACAGTAGTCTTACAACATGCTCTGACAACCTGTCACCTAACAAACAAGCTCGCCCATTATCTCTATCAACATCAGTGATCAGACCAGCTGCTATCATTGGCTACCCCCAACAACATCAAGTAAAACAGTTGCAACATAACAAAGCTCTTCTTTCACCCCCTCTTAACCTATCTACAACTTCAGCCAACACTCCTGTGATCTTGAGTTAGTTTTATTTAAAACTAATTCATCAAACCTTCATTGCTGCATATTAGAATGACAATTTTATATTTTTGTGATAATCATTATGTTCATTAGTTTCAAATGTTTTTGTTCTTATTGGGGGGTTGAGGTATAACCTTCATAAATCTTTTTTTTTTAAATTTATATAATTTTTTAATAAAGTTGTAATAAACCTCTTCATAATTATTTATTTTTCAATACTCATAATGTAGATATATAAAAGTCAATCATATTTGATACTCAATCAACAGCACAGAGTCAGTCAAACAGCAACACTAGCTCAGTAGTGAAGTCCTTCCAAACCACAGTGATCCTCTCTAAACCTCCTTTGTCATCACCTCCATCTTCTTCAATCCAAGGTTTATATTGATGGTGTTTTATGTGTTGATTTTATATCTGATTTTTAAAAATTTTCATGGGAGAGCATTAAATGCTCAAGGTTGTCATACAAAGAGTTTCAATGATCATATATAAATTGATTAAGGAAAAATAATTTCCTATATTATTATAATTATTATATATAATAAAAACAAACACTAAGATCTATTGAGAAACTTAATACACTATATAATGTAAGATACTCTTACGAAAAGCTTTGTGTATTAAGTTTCTCAATAAACCTTAGTGTTTCTTTCTATTATATTGATGTCCGGCTATTTCACGTCAACATTATAATTATTGTGATTAATTTTAATACCTCAGTATGAATATATCACATAATGTATTCATAAACGTGTAGCATAGACTCGACATAATGATCATCATGCAGTATACCCAACCCCTCTGAACTTGAGCAAGCATAAGAAGGTCAAGTTGCATACACCCACCACCTTGCCTTTGTTCACCACTACAACCACATCAACTCTCTCGCAGTCTTTAGCTACCTCATCTTCTAATGTTACAATAGCCACCAGCATTAGTCATCTCAGTGGCTACTCATCAGTTCCTGTAGCGAAAGTTAATCCTCAACAAATGCACGTTATATCAACACCTATGAATCCACAACAACAGAATCTACAGTTGCACCAGCAACAACAACAGATAATTCATTTGCAACAACAACTACAACAACCCAACCAGACCTCACAACTCATTCAACTACAACAGAGTCAATTGCTTGCTGCAACAGTTCTCAAACAACAACAACAACAGCAGCAGCAGCAACAACAGCAACAGTTTAAAAACATCAATTACTCCAATGCCTTGTTAATTGCACCCCCTTACAACCTTGGGCTACTTCAACAAAGCAATGAGAAGTGTTTATCATTGTTACTTATACTAACACTAGTGAAGATTATTATTTTTGTCTTTAAAAAATATGTTAAAATATAAATTATACAAAAATCATGAACATAGTAAAGAAATTCTATGATACTGTTATTAGCAATTGTGCTTGTAAGTATAAGCTTTGAACTCTAACCCTTTGTATAGTTATCAAAGATTTTCCATATTACTTTAAAATTTGTATAACCACACTAAGCATCAATTACTAAAGATTATAATTTTATGTACAACTGTTAACACTTTTTTAGCTTCAACCAGTTCTCTCTGCAAGATAGCAGCAAGTTTGTGGTGAATACTCAAGTACCCACATCCTTCCCATCATCAACCATTACCACTGCACCAATCATCACCTTACCCAATACTTCAGATAAGAAAAGCACCAAGTCTTCCAGTGAGTTTCAATAGACTTCCTTAATAGTCTAAGGCTTATTTTTTTATAAAATATTTTGAACTTTGTTGTTTGGTAGATTTATTTTGAGGGACGTTTTATGTGATTTCGTTTATATGAAATATATAACCTAAATAACATTAAAAAAATTGTAATTCTGTAAGTTAGAATTCATTTGAAAGGATTGATAATTATTCATATATATTTATTATAACAACTCTGTTGAACAAAGGATTTTTGATTACAGCTTCCCAGTCAGTACCAAGCAATTCAAAGCCTCTGCTTCATGTTATATCAGAAGATTCTGATAACAATAAAAATAACCCATTGAGTATCAACACTATCTCTTTGACGAATACCAGTGCTATCAATTCTAATATAAATATAAATGCTAGTGTCAATGCAAATAATAATAATAGTTTCAATGTTATTGGGGTGGTTTCTTCAGCTTTTTCCTCAAGTCTTGTCAATAAGAAAACCAATAATAACACTGGTGATTTTATTTATTTCTTTTTATATTTTTTCGTTTGGTGCTTCTAGTTTAAAAAATAATTTTAATATGAAGTTTTTTTTATGTATATTAATTGATTATAAAGGCACCTTGTTTTTGAAGAATTTTGATACATAATTTAACAAAGAAATTGCTATTATATGTAATATAACTTTTTAGAGGCATCCTAATTTACTTATAGAAAATAATCAACAATGTTTATCGTCAATTTATGCTAGAATTTCAGTACATTAATTATGTGATATATGTTTTCTAATTTTCTTGTCTTAACCCCATCATAATTCTTTATAAAATTGTTACTTGTTTCACTCCAATCAGCATACCTATGTAATACAGGAGTTTTGAGGCTGGAAGAAAACAAGGAAGAGTCGGCACAACAGCACTACACACCACCACAAATACTCAAGCAACATCAAAATTTATTGCAGTCAAACGTGCCAAATATTTTATCATCTGAGAGTAATAACAGTAGTAACACAGCGACTGCCAACAGCTCCAATAGTCTGAGTAAGCAACAGACACAATCTCCCAGACCACCGATACTGAGAAAGAGAAACGCTGATGGGTGGGGGTGCTTTGCTGATAGAATGATACAAAGATTTTGATTAGATAGATCTGATTGTTAGATAAATAGATTTGCTCTTTGCTTAATGTATTCTTTTTTTAATTATTGCATCAATGGTTTGTTCTATCTATATCCTAAATAGATTTATTTATCGCTTAAAGTGTATAGAATTGATCAATTTCTGAAATATATATTCAAATATGAACAACGTAATCACATCGTTACAAATTATTAAAGCAGCTCAGGAGTATCGAGTAAGAAAAATCTCTTCTCGACGTTCACAACGACGCAGAGCACCAACAACACCACCACCGTCTCATTCCCTCAACCTTATTCCAACACACCACTTCAACACTTGACACAACGGCAGAATTCATCCAATGACTCTAGGAAGAACCAAATATCTAGGTAGGGTTATTGTATGTTGGTTTATATTATAATGAAATTTATTTGAGATGTTTATGATGGCTATATAATTGAGTTATTTGGTTTTTTTTAATCAACTAGCCATAATAAAACGAGTATATTTACGAACAAAAATAAATTTTATTGAAATACGAAGCTTTTCGTTATTTAAGTAACATTTTCAAGTATCTTCTCCAAGTATTTTCAAGTATCTAGTTAGTGAAAAGCTTCGTATCTTAATAAAATTTATTTATGTTCGTAAATGTACTCGTTATTTGATTTTGTTATTGACATTGTTGCTTTAACTTTTTTGTTAGCAGCATTAAAAAAAATTCAATTTTGTATTAGTAATTTAGCTATGTCATTTATTTCGGATAAAGGGAGGAAAAATAATGTATAAAGAAATGAATAAAGTTTATGAATGATTAAGCTGAATGAAATTAACATTGAATAGTGAAAGTAGCAAGGATGTAGAGAATGATGCATCAATGGAAGGGTTCAACAATACTCCTGATGGTTTGGGTTTTATCACTTCTTTGAATTTAATTAATGTTTCTATTAATTCATCTATTCATATATTCGTTATTGATATATATGTTTATAAGGCTATTTGTTCATGTATTCATATATTTGTGGATCTATTTGTTTGCTTATGTTTTTATATATCTATTAAAAACTCTATTGTTTGTGTATTTGTTCACATATTCACTCAATTCGATGTTTTTCATAGTTTTTATTAATTCACATACTAAGATCGTTCACTCAACACACATGATCATGCACACAGTTACCCCCCGTAAGAAACCACGCAAGCAGACATTAGTTGCCAACAAGCACTCATCTTCCTATGTCACTAATGACTTGTGAGTTTTACACCATTACACTTTGTAAATTTTGTTTTATCTTAGTATATAATAATCAATGTGTGGCTCCTTTTTTCCATTTTTTACCATGTCTAAAAAACCCTTTGAAGAATTAATTTGTATCGTATTGCCAATGACCATTGTAGCAGCCACATGAAACAAGAAGCTTCCTCTGAAGGCGAAGAAGAAAACAAGCAGATATACACTAAAACCCTTGACAAGCAACAGAGTAAGAACATTGAAAGATCAGAGCATACTGTTGAAACTAAAAGCACTGAAATTAAGAACAAGAAAAACACTGAAGATGATGCCACAAAAGACAAAGTTAAAGGTAAGAGTTTTGTTGTAGCTGTTGATGCTGTAGTGGTTTTGAGCTTTAAAACTTGTATTTTTAACTGTAGTGAAAATCAAAACGAATTTTTAGTGTATTAGAATCACAAAAATTTTTTTCTCTATATGTTTAATTGGAATAAAAATTGTAGATCTTGAAGGATTTGAGATATTCAGTTGTAACATTCGTTGTACCACTTATTATTCAGTGTCTCCATTCATTATACCAAATGATTGGAATCAATTATACGCCACAGACGTGAGTGAATACACGGACAGTGATGGATACAAATGGACGGATGAGAAGCAGAGGCCAGTGGTGAACCTGGGTCAGCAGTACCAGTGCACCTGGAAGCTCTGTGCCAACCACTTCACTTCATACAACGACTTCAAGATCAAAGGTTCTTTGAAAAGTATTTATAACTTTAAATTTTAGAGACACTTTAATGGCTAATTTTTATATCATTTCGTACGTCGATTTTCAACGCATTAATCAAAACAGCAAAAAAAGATAGCTTTAATCAAGGTTAAATTTTCTGAATATAGTTTCAAACAAAAATAGTCCACATTCTTAATAAGATGAAAAATTTTAACTGAAAATTTTCAACCGAATATTACTTCAAAGATTTTAATGAATTTTCGGTTCAACAGACGAGAGAAGGCCTACGGTGAGTGAGTTGGCCAACCAGAAGGGAATGCAGCAGAGAATCAGTGGGTTTAGACTCTATCTGGTGGCAGACAACCTCAATGAAATGGTTAACATTTTTTTTTTATAACTCTCATCTATATTAGAAAGTAATCTTGAGAGGCTATAATTTGGAAATAAAATGGATTCATTATTACAACGAAACAAAGCTTTTTTATATTGTTTTGAGATGAGTAATAATCTGTTTCAAATGTTATAAGTTTTAGCCGTAAAAACAAATTCAATGAAAACTTCTTCAAATTTGCATAGACCAAAATAATCTTATTGGAATATAATATTACACAACACAGAAGGAAGACGAGAGAACGTCCAAAGAGGAGTGGGTATGGATGGAGGAACAGCTGAACAACTATCCTGACCTGCATGTCATCAAGGACCTCATCATGGTCTGTTTCACTCTCCCGTGCTAAGTTTACATTTTTTAGTCCTGTTTTTGAACAGATGAAATCTGAGTTTTTATTTTTTAGTTACTTTTTTCTAACAAAATTTAGTTTTTAATCCTCTTATTTTTACTAAACTCAACGTGAAACAACATGACAGGCAAACATCCAGAGGTCGATGAAGTGTGTGGAGCAGTGTAATGAGTTGAAATCAAGTGTGTTGAAGGTTTTGCAAGGGCGGGGGCAAGCTGAAGAAGTGCTTCTCAAATACCAGAGCAAGAGGCCTGTCAAGAAGAAGGATCGTTGCTAAATCTTTGGGGTTTTTATAGCATCGTTTAAGTTTGTTTCATGCAGAGGATTATTTTATGATGACTACTAGCACTACTCTGAAACAGATTTTTTTTTAAAATTCATTTTGAAAGTATTTCATTACTTAAAATTTATTTAGTTTTCATTCTTCACAAAAAAAGAAATCATTTATTCTTTTGAAAAATTATTTGAAAATCCTTGTAAATTGAAAGAACATGATTGAGTTATTTAAAAAATTAAAGCGAAACGACGATAGCCCTTTTGAGAAACAGTTTTATTTCATTGATTAAATAGTTTAAAATCCCAATGGACTGGAGTAGCTGGGAGATCCATGTTTCATTGTTGTCTCTGCGATACTGCTCAGTTTTTCAAACCTGATAATTTCAAAAAATCTTAGTGACTTTTCTTGAATATTATCTAATTTTATCAGTATTAAATATGCGAACCTTTTAGTGTACTTTGGATCACTGCGTACTTGTTTCAGTTGTCCTACCACTTTACCAACGCCCTAAGATGGTTAACATTACTGTTACGAATACTACATAAAATGAAAATAAAAAAAAACAAGATATTTGAATGAATTTTAGTAAATCCAAAACAATGTTAATTAGACTATTATTGATTTTTTTAAAAATGATAAAACCATACAAGACCTCGGTACAGACTAGTTGAGCCATCATAGCTTCATGTTCTGCTGTGGCTAGTCCTGTTTCTAAACTCTTACTTGCTCTTGATAGCACACAAGCCATCGAATATATCTCTATGGCAGCATTTGCTAACCTGTTCAAGTAGAACTGCTGGTCTGTTGAAGAATTTAAAAATTTTTTAATAGAGTTCGATAAACTAAATTTTTTAGTAAATACTGTGAGATTTCAAAAAAATGCTGAAAAAACTTACCTATTATGTTCTTTCCGTATTTTATCAACAATCTTTCAACAGATATACCAAAATCTTCAACGCTTGAAGTGAGCTGAAAACAATAAATTATTTTGAAATATATTATTTATACAACAAAAGATATAAAAAGAAACTTTGAAGTAAAAACTAAATACATAAATGCGAATAGAACCTGGCCAGCCTGTTCGGAGAGTGAAGGATGCACGTGTTTCAAGATGGACTCTGTGGTCGAAAACCCAACCAATCTGCCATCAAAACACATTATCATTCATAAACTCTTATAACGTATATGCAACCTTTTAGCCCGTTTAGAGCCCTCTCCGATGAGTTTTCCCAAGTTGGCTGCAGGGTTCTTGAAGGCAGCTTGCAGGTCCTTCAGGTGGCTTCCTGCATACTTTATACAAGTGAACATGCAAGAGATTATACATTATAAAAAGTTGAAATGATAAAGTTATTATGAAGAATTTTTCAGCATCACACATATATAATAACGACCAACACCTGTACTCCCGACAAGGCAACCAACAATCTAAGAATGTCATTGGTTCCTTCAAAGATTCTAAAAATCCTCAAATCCCTTAATATCTTCTCCAAACCTATATCCTGTTGAGCAATGATCAAATCTTTTAAATTTCCATCATTTTATTTTGCAATATTCTTTTTTGCTCAATAAAATTTTCGCTATCAAACATGTTCAAATTTAATACAGTCTCTCAAAGGGCTGAGAACGTAATTGCACATTCATCTTCTAAACTCCAAAAAAACGAAAATATTTATTAAATAAATAAACATTCATGGTCATTTTCATCACCCCTATAAAAAACCAATGTAGAATGAACACCTTCATGTATCCATTGCCTCCAAGGATCTGTATGGCCTCGTCACAAACGTACCATGCTGCCTCCTGATGTGACCATGTATATATTTCAATCAATACCATTATCATTTGACTTTAATAGAATGTCTTCGAAACCTATTTATTATATCAAAATAATTTAGCAAAAATAAAAACTCAATTTAGAAGTTTTATGAGTATGGAATGAAAATATAACTAGTACGTGCAAGAAAATAATCAATTTTTAAAACTGAAATAAATTTTAGAAAAACTTATTATTCATAGATAATTTTTAAAAAAATTATTAACTATGAAAATATGCAAATTAATTGCAAAAACTCAAGAAGTTGACGCATGTATCTAACAAAACAACAGATGGACTTATAAATGTAGCATGGAAACTAATGAAGCAAGCAACATACAGAGCCAACGATCTTGCTGATGGCAGCTTCAATATGAAAGTCCTGTGCACCTCGGTCCATTTGGGCTGCTACTGAAAACGCCATGCTCTGTTGTGGAAGTATTTATTGAAGATATCATAAATAATTAGTTTGAGGGTATTTTCATGATAGGTTATGAACTAAGTAGTAAAGAGTGAACAATCTTACATGTTGAAACTATTGATGGACGATTTTGATCATCGTGTTTTTAAACACGTTAAGGTACGATAAACAGGTTGGTGAAATTAGTTAAATGAACAATTTTATAATAATACAATGTTTTTCGTAGATTGAACTTACATTATCAAGTATACAAGCTTAAAGACGTCCTTGTCATATCTTTGCTCTTATTCAAACTTATGCCACAAAAAAAACTATGAAAATAAATTAATCTTCAATAATATACATATGTAACTTTAAATTTTCGAATCAAAAAAATCTTCATGTAAATGAACTTCTAATAGTCTGATGACGTACGCAATAAATAGAATAACATACTTCGCATATGTAGTGGGCGATTGTCATGCGAGCAATTTTCTCTTGGATTCCCTGGAAGCTTTCCAGCTTTTTACCAAACTGCACTCTGTTAGTGGCGTGATCTGAAGCCACCTGGATACATCTGAAAGACACCATTATAAATAAAACTTAAAATAAGCATTTAGCCAAGTGCAAAATTAATGAATGATTAGTGATCCTGTAATAAAACTTCATATGAACGGTGAAAAACATAAAAATCAATAACACATAATAACACAGTATTTATCATGACATACAAAAATTAATTGATAGTGGGTAGGATACTTATTCATGGTGCCTGATAGCAGAGCCCCCATTCCGAATCTGCCAGCATTCAGTATGTTCACCGCTATCTTGAAGCCTTCTCCCGGCTCTGTAGGGTTAAACGATTTCCAACTTTATGCAAGAACAATTATAAATGAAAAAATACATTGAACGACAACATATCAAATACACGTTTTTATAATTTCTAAAAGTGCAAATTTACTTGCATCTTAACACCATCAATAGCTTCATCCATTATATAGTAATGAACTAAGTTACACAAGCAGAAATTGTACCAGTACTGAATTAATTTCCATATGGTGATTTTATTAAGACTTGAAGTTGTCAAAAGTTTTCCACAAGGCATCAAATTGGATCCCGCCTAAATAGCCACTGGTAGCCAAGTTTTCCTGCTGTCGCTTTAAAACTATATACACTACTACAATATGAAAACTACAAAAAGCACATGCTTCCAAGAAGGTTTTCCTTGGGCACTTTAACGTTGTCGAAGTGGAGTTCTGTGGTGTTTGATGCCTTTATACCCATCTTTTTCTCAGCAGGACCACTGTAGTAGATCATCGTTATTCGTATGTACATTATAACTAAGATAAATTTAAATTGAATAAACTCAAACATTTGAAGCTAAATTAAACCAATATTCAAATAGGATTTTTTAGATAAACTGTTTAATAATAACTAGTAAAACTTGTATGAATAAAGTATCAATTGTCATACCTAGTGATGCCACCGAATCCCCGCTCAACAATGAATGCGCAAACCTTGTCCTTCGTCTCACCTGTTTTCTCATTTTTTACCGGTGACTGAAAAAGTTTAACAAAATAATTTCGAATTAAATATAATTTATTGAGCGAGTGTATCTTCAAATAGGCTCCTAATAAAATAACGCAACGTAATAAATTTAAGCTCTAATATCTTTAAACAAGTATTAATAAAGTGTGGTTTGAACCTTAGCGAAGACTGTAAAAACATCGGCAATTCCACCATTACTGATCCATATTTTGCTTCCATTCAGTACGTAGTGGTCACCCATAGGTGTGGCGTGTGTTTTGATGGACTATAAATTATTTATTTAAGATGTTTCAGCTTTTGATGTTGTTCGAATACTTATTGCTAATATGGTGAGATTTATTCCTTTGTAAAAACAAAATGTAATGTGAAAACTTGATTTTTTTTAACAGAAAAATATAAATAAAGTTTCTAATCTAATTGATATAGTGTGTGTATCACATAAACCAATAATAAAGTGAAAAAACTAAAAAATTAACATTATTACACAAAACTAATTATTAAAACTTGAACTCATGATACAATATATTCATATGTAGTTTTTGTATAACAAACACCATTACTCACACCAGCATCTGATCCACTGGAAGTCTCAGTCAAGCAATATGCAGCTATCTTTTCCCCTGACACAAGCGATGGTAAATACTTTTCTTTTTGCTCTTCATTTCCATAAAGGGTTATTCCTTTATATCCTATCGACTAAAGAAAGTGATAAATGTGTTGATAATTGAAACGTTGACATATAGATAAAATTCAATTAATTTTTAATGTATTTAGTTATTAAAATAAATTTTGAATTAAATGAAATATTTATGATAAAATCATTACACACCTAAAAACAGTTTTTTGAAAAAAACAAAGAAGTTAGTATTTTTTCATTTAAAATGGTTATATAAAAATAATGCAAAACAATCAAAACCTGATGGGCACCCAGAAAAACTGCAGTGCCTAAATCATTAGATCCTAAAATCTGACTGAGTCGAGCATATTGCGTGTTGTTCAACTGTAGACCACCTAGTGCAAAAATAGCGTTGTAAAATTGGATAGGATATACACATATGTTGAATATTTTTTAATGAAATTTAAAATAAAATTTAGTTTCATAATATGAGTTTTAGTTTATTTTGAAAAAATAATCAATATTCAATAGCCTGGCAAATCTTAGAGAAGTGAATACTATTGCTAATTTAATGTGTTGGATCAATATAATCTCAATATGATTGAAGTTTCAGCCTGTGAACAATACATTATAACTAAACACAGAAGTTTATAGGTTTAATAAGGTACGAAGCTTTTTAATTTACAAAAGAATCATCACTAACAATTATTTCATTTTAAATATAAAAGCTTTGTTCATTAATATACCCTGAGCCTTTGTTTTTAGTTATTTATTAAAAACAATAATAGATGAACATTTGAAAAAATGTATGACATGAGCAAACCATATTTTTCTGGTGACATAATGCCAAAAGCCCCAACATCTCTGAGGCCTTGAATCACATGTTCTTCCATGCCTTCCTTGTCATCATTCTTCAGTGACACCATGGCATCCTGTTCATTATTTGCTAAAATAAATATTAAAATTTTTTTATAAAACTATTATTGAAAAACTGTTTATGATTTATTTGTGAGTGGCTTTAAATGATTATTGAGTTTTACTTGAAAAAATGCCTCCAGTGGATCAAGCATTGACTTTATGTTGTCAAGCTGTTCATTAGACAATTCTTCAAAATAATATTAAAATTTTCAAAACAGATAATTTTTGTGTCAGGTTATAACTTAAATAATTATGAAGCAAATGATAAAATTCAAATGACCATGTCTATATGGAAATACATCTTCGTGTTTTATGACCCCTTTAAAAATGTTTAACGCAAATGAATTTGAGTCTAAAACTTTTTTTTCATCTTTTCCCGAATTTTGTTGTTTGGAAAGGTATTTTGTAGATGAGAAAAAAGTTCTTTTATTTGCTTTAGTGAGAGCAGAAAAATTGTCATGTCGTAAACTAGCAAAAATATAAAATAATTAATTGCAATCACTATATTACTATTATTTTATATCGTTCGAATGAAAGAAGGTTCTTACGCTCTGACATAATAAGCACATCGGCCATTGAATGATTTGCTTAAAAAATTATATATCATTTTGTTTTTCATTCTTTGGAATATAAAATAGGCTTTATTTGATTGAAACTTTACGCAACTAGACAAAATAGTTAAAAGGCCAAAATAGGGAACAAATACAATCTTAAAAGTTAAATGTATATGAGAGATTTAAAAAAAAACAAAAAACAGAATTAAAAAAAAATTTTTTTCATTTTACCTAAAAATTAATCATCAACTTTTAAATCTATTGTTTTAGTAGAAATTAAGTTTTAAATTTTTTAAAAAAGCAAAACATCAAATAAAAAAAGTTAAAACCTATTTTTATAAAAATGTTGATAATTAGTAATTGATTATTGGCGTGCACCTCTATTAAAGTCTTATAACATCGAGCAATGTTAACTTTTAGTCAATAAACTAGTTTCACCGTGAATTAAAGCGTTTTGAGTAAAAAATGGCAGATGATGTTTTGTTTAGGGAAGAATTAGATGAGAAATATTTTAAAAGTATTGAAGCAACTATAAAAGAAATTAAGTCTTATGCGAATAGTAATTTTGAGTATTATAAATGCTATTCCGATAATCTGTCTTTGCGCTTTGTCCAAAGTTGTTCTTTTTTGTTGGACTATATAAATGATGGATTACTCGAAGAAATTGGTTTTATTCTCACTGTTGGGCGTTCTCATGATTTTTCCGAAAACTGTCCTGGAAATGGGTTTAGAAGTTTGGTAAAGGTTATTCATAGATGCTGTTACCGTGTTCTGTCACTTGTTCGATATATTTCAAACAAAAAGTCATCTGTATTTTTTAGACATGATACTCATGGAAAAGAGGTAAAGTTTTATTGTTTTAATTTAGTTCATATTCAGTTTTTAACTTATTTTATAATCAAATGCAATTAAATATATGAATAATCATGTTAAATAATTTTTTATTTATTCAGTTAGAAGCCTTTGTCAACACTTTGGGGCAACTCAAAGCTTGCCTGCATTATGCTCAAAAGTATTGTTACATTTTCAAAGAAAATCTCATAGTAGAAGATTGCAACGATGAAGTTTATAATCTCATGCTGGAATTTGAAAATCTTTCTCAAGAACCTTTCTTTGGCACTTGTTTGGGTTTTCAAGTAGGTTCTTTGTGAAAAATTTTTTTAACAATTTTTAATTAAAAAATATAAAAGTATCCAAAAGCATATCAAATTTTCATAGTTTTGTGAATCAATGAGCCAGCCATTAAACATGATGCATTTGATACTGGCTTGCTACAATGAGGGATTCAACAAGCCAACTGCCCTCATGAAGGTGACATCAAGCCTCCTACACAGTGGAAAATTCTACCTTTCACCTGAACTACGTTCTCAAAAGGTATGCAGGATTATTTTTTTTATCTACATAGTCAAAAATTGCACATTGTATATTAATACTTAGATAGTGTCAAACATTGTTAGATTGGTAAATTATGATGAGTTGGTAGTTTCAATATTGTAAATTATGAAACAAAAAATCATTTTAGATATATAATTTTTTATTGTATACAATGCTTTTTAGTATATATTAGATATCATCTTTAGCTACTTCAATAGTAGCACAAACCAATTTTTTATCTGACTTAATCACGTTGGCTTACTTGTAAAAGTTCAAAAATGAGTATTTCAAATTTTCTTAGAACAGTTCTGTTATAAATAAACGATTTTTTTCATTAATTTACGTTTACCCCTTACTAAGATCATTATTAAAATCTAAATTTTATTTTAAAATTGAATTTCATTTTATTAATATTTTTTATAAATATGGAATTGTATATATCCAAATAAATATCAGTTTTCATATTTAAATAATACTGATATTATTTCAGCAAGATCAATAATCAATAGTATTAACCATTAAAAGTTAAAATTTTTTCAAGATACATAAAAAGATGAGAACCTATATAAATTATTCTCTTGTTTACCATACTTGAGCATAAATCCATTTTTCAGTGGACTTTTTATGCAGTCTAGAGTGTGTTTTGTATGAAATTTGAAAAATACATCTTTACCATATATATCATTAGGTGAGAATTGCTTAACAAACGTTGAAGCGTTTTGCTATCAATTTGTAGGAGAAAATTATCAAATTCTATTAGTTTTTAATCAGTCCACAAGTCTTTATAGATTAAAATTCAATCTCTTCTACGATTATATCATATCTATTGAATATTAATTTTTGTTATATACATATATTAATATATTCACAAATCATATAATTGAGTTGAATGCATAAAAATAAGTGACTTAAAGTTACCATGTATTAATTTCAAATGAAAATATGCAGAATTAAATTAGGATGCAGCTTTAACAAGCAAATAAACTTTAAATTATGGTTATGATTTTTTTAAAATCTGTCCTAAAATCCGTTTTTTTACTCATCTAAATCATGCTGTTTTTATGTTTGTTCAGTCCATTCATACCTTGCTTTTACAATAAAGATAATTCCGTCATTAATTTTTCACATACATTTGAAAGTTTAAAACCATTTTCACTTAATTAAAGTTATGTAAGTGAAGATTTACATTTATTTAGTAGTTAAAATTATATATACAACAATAAATCATTTTTTATAGACCCTGGAATCTAAGATTTAAGTTTTAAACCAAGAAAATCAATGGCATAACAATAATAAAGTTTTCCCATATTATCACCATTGATTGAACAATTACTTCAGGTGGTGTCTGCAACTTTGGATGGCGATGTGACCTTCTGCAAATCTTTCTGGTCCCTCAGTGAAAACATGCTTGTGCATGTAGGTCTTTGTGTTTTCCAACTGTTCTTTATCGTTGATTTTCCAAGAGTTTTAGCTTTTCATATTGATGGAATGGTTTTAATACGTTTGGTTGGTTTTTGTTATGTTTTTAGATGGTTGATTTAAGAGATTATATAGGTTTTCTGTTCAATTTACGCTCAATAGCGCGATATTGACAGTCTTATGCTGAATAGAATTTATAAAAATCTGATGTTAAAAATTAATTTTATTTGTTATTCAAATCCCGAAAATTTTTATAAAATAACATTTTGTTAATTTTTCTTCAATTGTTTCGGAACTAGGTTTTTGGGTTGCAAAACCAGTTCTTATGTTATTGAATGAGATTTGACTGATAAATGAAAAGCTTAGAGTTCATTTTCAAAACTCTTATTGAAAATAAATATTACTTCATGCTTATTATAATGTGTATCGGTAATTTGTGAACGAAGGTAATTATATTAAGTAAAATAGGGTTTTAAACTATTATAAGTGTTTTTTTTAAAATATACTTATAAATCGTCAATTTTTTTGAAGACGGAAGCTTTTTCATTCAAACAGGGTGATTTTAAACCTCTTTTCAAATTTAATGTTTTTTATTATATACACCAACTTATAAAAAATTCACTACGCTCTCAACAACACTCATATTAATTATATTTGTCTAAGATTTTGCATAATATGATAAATATTAACTAATTGTTTTGAACAGAATATTGCCAAAATAGTGTCTCCAACAGTTGCTTTGGAAACAACATTCAACATACCCACAGACCCTGTGCAGGTTCCAATGTTTAGTCATAACATTTTATTTTTAGTAACCTATTTATTTTTCAACATGTTCTTCAATTGGTCTTTAACTAATTAACCATAATGAAATGGATAATAAAAAAATAAAAACAAACTAGTACAATAGTCTTAAGAGCTAATTACCTGATCATACCACTAACCCGATTTGTTCATCTCCGAAATCACGCCACATTTAATGAGGAGGAATGTGGCGTGATTGGAAATTATAGTTTATAATGTTATTTTGCAAATTTCTGTTTTATTTATATATATAGGAATACTTTAATTAGCCTAGTCAGAAAAAAATTCAAATCAAACACATTTATTAACTGAAAAATAGGAAATTAAAGTATATATCATAATATATCAACTAAAATATTTCATTTATATAATAATTGTTTCACTGATCAAAGGCATGCTTGCAACTTGATCCTAGCACTACCATCACCATACATCCATCATCGTCATACGGAGACCCTCTGCCCATACCCGTCAGACTCATTTCTTATAATAAAAGGCAGGGACAAGTAAGTTCTAAACAATTCAACACAGTACATAGTTAAATGACCAATTTTTTGTGTGGTCTGCTTGAAAATGTAGTTTATTATCATCATTATTGAACTATTTTTAATTTTCATGGATTTGTTTGAATTTTAAACGTTTATTGCTCAATGTTTTTATTATATTTCCTATATTGGCATCTCTGAGAAATGTAATAACTTTTCATGTACTATATAGGTCTATCGATGTTTGTTTCTTGTGACTTTTTAAACATGGCTTTGCTCAGCTTGATGAAATCTTTGCAAATCTGCAAATATTTGGGATAACATTTTATAAGCGACCTCAAAGATGTTTGAAATCATTTATTTTCATCTCTCACTCGATTTATCAAATTATTCTATGAATTCAAATTGTATTTTAGATTACATGGTGAAATTTTATGATAGAGCTAACTTCGTTGAAAATTATTTTTTTTGCTGTTTGAACGCATTTAGACCTTATAATTTGAAATGAAATTTATCAGCATTAGTTTAAAAATATACATATAAATGCATTTTTAAAGTTTTTTTTAACTCCAAGGCATTGTAAATCATTATATTGGTCATTCTAAATTTTTCATTTCGTTCTTCATGTTTTTCAAGGTCTTTTTCATCGATTTAATGACATTTAAAAATACGATAGATTTTTCAATATAATAAAATACTAGAATTTTTCACAAATTATATATTCTTTTTTATTTTTAAAAAGCGCAACTTTCGACATTTTCAACAATGTATATTCTCTAACTAACTGGAGATGTTGCAAACTAAGACCTATCTATTGAACTTTCAAAAACTACTTTTCAATTGAATATATAAATTCATGATTAATATTTTTTGAAATTAATTCAAACAACTCAAATTAGTAATGCGATATTTAATTTCTCAAGCAAGTGAAGTCATCGAACGTCAAACCTCCGAGTCAGTCTCTCATCATCCACTGTCATGGCGGAGGTTTTGTGGCGCAATCCTCACTCTCCCATGCTGTTAATATGCTTTTATACTTGTTTATATTTGGATGTATTTTATTTAAGTTTATTTTTCTGAAATCCTTTGTTAGTTTTATGACCCAATCTTAGCGAAGCAATTGAAAATTTTGGCATTTACCAATCTATAATTTTCAATTATTATTCAATTAATTTTTCAGACCGTTTTACATGAAAATATCTCACTAGAGATAATTTAAATACTGAGGAAACATGAATAGACTGGTTAAAAACTTCACAGGGTTATTTGAGACATTGGGCCAAAGACCTGGATGTTCCTATTATCAGTATTGACTATTCGCTTGCTCCTGAATACGCCTACCCCAGACAGGTTAAACTAACTTCAATGGTATTTCTTAGAGACATAGTATGTCTCTCTAATATAGACTAACGTTTTATGCTGAAGCTGAATTTATCAAAAATTGTAGCTTTTGTTCCTCAATGTACGTACATCAAAACTTCTCACATTTGATGTTTTTGTTGAAAAAAAACTTCAATGGTTTTTATATTTTAATTTTCTCAAAACATAAAAATTAAATGAAGTGCCTAAAAAATTACTAGAAATTAAGTTTTATCCAAAAGTAAGTAGTTTTTTGTTACGTGTGTAACTTTATATTTGTATACTTCACTTATTTCATATTAAATTTTATTTTTGAAATTATATTTTTATTTTAGCACTTCTTTGACTGGCTGAAATTTCTGTGAAAAGCGCTTTTTATAAATATGAATAAATTGCACTGATTTGTAGAGCCTTTTTTATTTTGAAAAAGAAGAAATACTTTTAAATTCTGTTTTGAATGTATGCAGCTTTTCGTGAAAGGAACTTAAATTATCAAGTGCATACTTGGTAGTGTAAATTAACCATACAAAAAGCTTCGTGAATTAAAAATAATTTTGAGAGTGTTTTTTCATTTATAACATTATAAAGCACGTGAGTGCAGCGAAAAGCTTTATACTTACACAAAAATATTCGCCTTTTAGTGGTTTTTGATTAGTTTATTACTTAAACATAAAACCATTAAATACCTAGAGAACTAAATTTCAAACTTTATCTATCAAATTTCATTTTGTTAATTATTTGAAGCCTTTTTGATAATGCTTCATATCGAACACAAATCTCATTAAAGCTCATTCTAACATAGTCCTCAATCAAATTGTCATTAGTTTGTATATCATTTAAATAGTTTCATTTTAAAACTATTTCAATTTTTAAGTTCGAAGAAAGTAATCACAAGAAAATTATTAAATTTTAATTGATAGATTTTGTATCTATATACGAATAACATTGATTAATAATAAGATCTATAAAGTAACGGAAAAAGTTACTCAATTTTTTAAATAACTATTTCAAATTGTATACATTGAAATTGTATAAGATAGCTTCGTAGTAGAAAGAAAAGGCTCAAGATCATGTTAATGAATGGATATTGTTTTTCTATTAGCATTTCCTATGTAGGTTATTGATAAAGTTTTCGCATCATCAACATAATTATATCGTTAATCAAGGTCGAGGATATCTTTTTCGCGTATTGTTGGATTCTCAATAACTTAGCGGTACTTGGTGAGATTACCTGCATTTCTATAAATGTTGAATGTTATAATAATCTATAAAAATAATATGTTATGGAATAATTAATAGACAATATATTTTTTACGTAATTCTTATTTCCACCATCGTCTATTTTTCTTCATATCAATCCTGCATTCACACCTGTAAACCTTGCTTAAAACAGGAACAACAGGCAAAAGCATAGTATTTGTGGGAGATAGTGCTGGCGCCAACCTCGTGTTGAGTACAGCCTTTCGTTGCTGTCAAATGGGTGTCAGGAAGCCCGACGGGGTGTTGTGTGTTTACGGGTGTTTTCTGGTGCGCTACTCTCCCACTCCTTCTCGACTTCTATCTCTGTCTGATCCTATTCTTCCCACGGGAAATCTCTCTAATTGTCTTACCGGTTATTTATGTTTTATAAAAATTTTAAATTTATCGTTTGTTATAGGCATAAGCTTGCATTTTTTCATATAATTTTTTTTTAGCTTATATAGGTATTGATATCAGACTTAAAGAAGACTTCTATAAAAAGAAAAAACTTCAAAAACAACAAGAACTTCAAATTTTAAATGAGCAAAGAGATTTAGAAAATTCAAATAAACCAGAAGAAACCGATGATTTTTTATTGAACCAAAATAACGAAGAAAGAAAACAAGGTAAAAGGACTTTTGCAAAACTATTTAAGCTGACATCTTTAGAATTTTTGAGAAAACATCCTTTGACTTTCAAAAGAACATGTAAATCGTGTGAGTTTGAAGACTTAACGTTGGATGCTTACTCTTCCAAAAAACCTGCTTTACACCAACAAATCTCTCTTGGAAACGTTCCTTTGAAGAAAACCAAGCTACGCTCAGCCAACAGCGAAGAAGCTCTTCATGAATACGAAGAAAACAGTAATGGGAAAAATGAAAAAAAATTGATTGAAAATTCAACTGAAAACGATAAAATACCGTTCGTAGATGAATATAAAAATGAAAGCGAAACGAATTTGAACATTACTAAAACAGATGATAACAAAAATTCTAAAGTCCTTCAAATGCTCGTTGAACCTTGTCCATCACAACCACCTGAACTTGAGCCTGAACCAACCGAAGAAGAAAAAGAATTACTAGAAGATGCTGAAAAAATGATAGAAATGTTGAAAGACACAGTCTATCCCTACGGGGCCATTGTAGGCAAGCGTAAGATTTTGTTGAATAAAAAAGCCCTTAAAAAGCAATTAGCGAAAACCAAAGACATATACCTTTCTCCTGTTTTCGCCCCCGATGAAATTCTCAAACAAATCAACTGTATATCTTTTGTGGTCAGTTCTTTGAAGTTTATCAAAAACTTTATATGAAATATATGTATAATTCTTATGAATAAACGTATGAATATTTTGATAAATGATTACGATAAAAGGCTGGAAAATTTTTTCAGGGCTTGCATATTGATCCTCTCCTTGATGAATCAGTCTTTATGGCAAAACGATTCAAAGCTTTAGGTTCACGAGTAACTTTGGATCTTGTGGATGATCTACCACATGGCTTTTTGAACTTCATGCACATGTCTAAAGAAGCTTACCAAGCCACTACACTTTGTGGTCTGAGACTCAAACGCTTATTGGTTGCTGGAAATCGTATGAGACTTGAGTCAGAATCGTCTGTCAGCAGTGAACAATCTTTTTACAATGCTGCAGAAACTTCCTCGCCCAACAGATTAATGCAAACTCCTACAAAAGAATCTATTGAAGATTCATCAATAAAAAAAAAACCAGAAGATAATGACAATAATAATTCATTTGCTGAATACAATAATATATCAATCCCAGAAAGCCAATCAATTACGTCAAATGATGAAATTGTCAGTACCCCTGTTGATTGAAAAAAAATATCAATTTTTATTATTTCATTTACATTCTTTTTTTCGCTTTCATGCCAATAACTTTTTTTTGAGTATTTATTCTTTTCAAGCCTGCAAGTTCTTTCATTTATAGCTGATTAAACTATGACGGTGATTAAAATATATTTTAACTTTTATAAACATTTTTGTTTTCATTCACCGTAGTTTAACGTTGATTATCCTTTACCAAATTTCTCATTAGAATTCTGTGTGCTATTTTTTTCGACTATAGTCTTAATTTTTTGAAATTTTTATTCGTCTTTATAATGTAGGAAAATGTCGATTAACCGTTGAGTGGCCCATTCCTTTTATGTTTTAAGCTATTTGTTATGTAGAAAAGATTATGGACATTTATTTTGATATAAATAATTATATGCAAAGTTTAGCAGTGTGTTATTTTGAAAATATTGTTGTACACTTTTGAGTTGAACTTTTGAGGAATAAAAATAATTTTATAATAAAGTTTTTAAACGGTTCAACATTTATACAAATTTTAAAGTTGAAGACTGAAAGGAATAAAAAATTCTATAGCTACTCCGCATTAAATGCAGTTTTAAATATCAATGATAAACAACAATTTAGTTCTGAAAAATTAAAAATTATCATGGTTGAAATTAATAATTTATTATCGAACTAAAAATAATCTATGATAAGAACAAACGAATTTAAAATTTGATCTAGCATGCGGTCATCTGAATTATAATACAAATTTAATAATATATTGTAATATCTGAAAGAAAATCCCCTTAACGAAATGGATTATTCAAAAGTGTTTTTTTGTAATAATTTATTTCAATACTTTTCTGAAATTTGCAGCATTATTTTAGAGGTAAGTCAATCTTCTATTAGAGAACAGATTATAAATCCTTTATATTTTAAAACTGTAAAAAATATATTAATTCACATATTGAAATTTATAAAATGGTTGAACGAAACAGATTTTTTTGAGTTGATGAAATATATTAATTTAAACGTAAAATTAAATCAGAACTGATTTATAAATTATTGAATTGAGCATTATTTCCAGTCTGGTTTTTATCAATCTTTCTATTGTTTATTTTGAAAACTTTTTTTCTATTGAATTGAGTTTTAATATCAGTTATTGAACATTACAGTATGTCTCTACCACTGTTTTCATCATCATCACTTGTGTTCTTTCCTTTTTATATGTATGGATGAAAAAGAAAGAAATAGGTTCATTTTTTTTAATTATAATTAAAATAATTTCAAGTTTCATGCTTTAAATTTTCAAAGTTTTCAACTTAATATTTTATAATTTTTTACAACTAAGTTCAAATTTCAATGAAATATTTCATCAGCTTCTGTCCAAGAAAGTAGCAGTATTGTCAAATTAAGGTTTAGGAAAAGAGAAAAAATATGGTTTTATGGAAGAAAAATAATGAGAAGGGTATGTTCATAAAAGCTTTTTGGTATATTTTCACTAAATATCATCACTTTGTTGATATAGATAAACAATTAATATTTAAAATTAAATTAATATATTTAAATATATATCTATCTAATATAATTAAAATTATAGTTTATTGATATACAAAATTTATAATTGAAAACATAAATTAAGGTGAGATTGCTTACAAGACCCAGCAGTTATGCCCAGGGGAGTTATGTAATTTCAAAAACAAACCGCAAAAAAAAAATTGTGTCTAGTCTAGCTAACAGGTTTGTGTTTTCACCTCAATTTTTCATTATCGAATTTTCTTGTGTTTACAACAAAACCAAAGTTGTATTAAACATCAGAATGTTTTTCATAAGACCAGTCTCATGCCCTTATGGTTTTATAAAGCTTTTGAAGGAAACTTCAACATCGTTAATGCATTTCCAAGTAGGCTAATCAATTTCCAATAGTAAACATCTCATTTAGCAACATTATGAAACTATTTATATAAAAAATACTATTATATAAATGCCTATCTTTGAGTTCAGAGTTATGTTACTCTAATACCATGTCTATTCTAAATTCAATTTACACTTCAATTATTAAAGTCATACTAATTTTTATTTCTTTTAATATAGGCATAATTATACTGACTATATTACAGCCTTTGACATTGTATCACAGCATTTTCAGACTTAAGCGCAACCAAGGCATAGAGACTTGGAAGAGCAGGGAGCCACCTTCATCTCTTTTGGAAATAGATATTCAAGACACTGAACAAGACCACTCTCTCCCCTCCGAGCTCATTTACATGCTTCGTAATGTCAGGTGATTAATATTTTTATACCATTCTATTCTGATGAGGAGGTTTTTTGTTTTCAGTAAATCCATCCTCAACATAATAAGGACTGCTTATAATTTATATCATTAAAGTTTAATTTCATTTTTTTTATCCACATTTGCTAGCATGAAAATATAATAAAATAAGAATAGTTAATTTTTAGGATTTTCTAGTTTTACTGATTTTCAGCCGTTCTATAGTTCTACAAGTTATAGAATGAAATAATGAAAAATAATCTTTATGTGTTGTTTTCATAGCGTTCAAAATCGCTTTTCAAAAGATAGAAAACAATTTCAACTATAAGTTCATTATTTTATTCTTCAAAATCTATTAATCTAGTTTTTAAGATTTCATTCACTCGAATTTAGTGACATTAAGTAACCATTCAAAGAAATAATAACTAACGCGACAATAGCTCGTAATTTTTATTGACTAAGCTTTGACGGTTTTTTGCAATTTGTTTTCAAAAAAATCATCAATCAATCAAATTCTTTTTATAGCCCGTTTTTTCACTATTTCTAAATGACATTTTCAATGATCAAAAGAAGCTTTAGTTAGATATATAAATGAACTATGATAAGATTTCATATCGAAAGCTTCAGCTGATTTTTTTCTTGAATTAACGTGTTTTCCTGAATAAAATTTTTCCAAATTTATGGAAACTATAGCCCATATAGCTAAGTGGTTGAGCATTAGACTAATTATCTAAAGATACTGGGTTCAATCCCGCATGGGCTGACAATGGAGTAGCGCCCTGTAAAACCAATCAATTGCGTAACCGAAACTGGCGTATTTTTTATAAGAAAACTAATTGAAATTTCAGATATATTCAAAATATTACATAATTAGCGAAATAAAAAAAATCAAACATTTTTATTAACTAAACAATACCGAACGTAAGTGTATAGTATTGAAATAAATATGTTACTAACAAATAACATTATTCAATCAAATTCCTTCTTTAGCCCAATGCTACAATAGAACGGCATAAATGCTTTCAACTGAATTAATAAATCGATATTAATTCGAACTGAATAAATAACGCCAAATGCAATCGACTGAATCAATATCAACTATCTTCAGAGTACTTGGCCACTTCGAGAAGCCTATCTTCCTGGAGTTGTGTCGGTACATAGAGTCGAGAAATGTTCCGATAGGGTGCTATCTATTCCAGATTGGAGATCCCGACGATGCCATCCATGTAGTGCAGTCTGGTCGGGTTCTTGTACATATCACTGAGCCTGTGAGTCTTTGTGATGGTGGCAGTATTGGGAGTTTTAATGGTATATGTTCTTGATTATATCGATGTTCAACTGGTTTGAATAAAAATCATGAATAGTTTTGATGAAATTTTCAAAAATGTTTGTTTTGATTGTTTCTTCACCTCCACAAGTTTTTTTTAGCCTTCTGTTCTATAGTTTTTACTAAGATAGTTTCTACATAATGTTTAACATACTATTATCATCAGGGTGTGTTCTAGGAATAATTCAAAATTACAAGAGATATTTAAAAAACAAGGGATTCTTACACGGAATTTAGAAAAATAAAAATTTGATATACTTTAAATGAAAAACTTCAACATTTTGAATTTTATTACAACAAAAACACTTGGAGCTTGTTACTATGAAGCAAAACAAAAAAGCATATAATATACAATTAGTTAAAAACAAAAATAAATGAATTAATATTTGGAGAAATAATAAAAACAACGTTTTATAATAAAGCTAAACTCATCAAAATTTATAGCTTTTGAATCTTATTTAATAAAATAAAAATATTATAAATTAATAAAAATTTTTAACATTTGAGATTTTTATTGAAAAAAGCAATAAAATCACACAAACAATATTATTTAACACCACAAAACACCCGATGCTTAGGATGGCAAAGAGTTTTGCGTAAAGGAAGTGAACCAGGGTGAAAGTGTGCACAGCCTTCTCAGCGTCATGGACACACTCACTGTATGCTTCCTATTATATCCACTATTTTTTTTACTAGTGTATATGGCGGAGCTCAGTTATCGATAGTTAAATGAATTATGGGCTTTTAATACATCTATCACTCAAATCTTTTTTAATCTATCTATTTTTGCGTATCTTGTTAGATCATCAGCATTATATCGATATAACATTTTTTGCTATTTCAAATGTATAGTTTTATAAGAATATTAATTATTGTTGATATGTTCTTAGAAGTTTTATTTGTTTTCATAGGAGTATAGTTGAATTTCTAACGTTTAATTGAGTTTCTTGAAAAATATTGAAATTTTCACTGAAAATATGTCAATTGTATTTCATCATACAATGGTTCACGGCATTACGATAAAATTTCAATCAGCTCACTTTATCTGTCAGTCAGTTGTTATCAACTACGGGCATGTATCTTCATTTTAATTGATGTTTCTGAATTTATAAAAATGAAGATACATATAAAGTAAAAAGATAGCTGATATGATAGATTTGCTCTGAAATCACTAAACTCTAGAAATTTTTAACAATAGTTAGATAGATAGATAGATAGATAGATAGATAGATAGATAGATAGATAGATAGATAGATAGATAGATAGATAGATAGATAGATAGATAGATATATAGATATATAGATAGATATATAGATAGATAGGTAGATAGATAGATAGATAGATAGATAAATAGTTACCAAGATTTTAAATCCAGTTTAATTTCTACTATACTGAAGTTGGCTAGGTTTACTCCATTTAAAAGGAATTTTCTGCAATTTTATCTATTCCTAATTTCAATTTCTTTTTTTTAACGCGTTCTTTTCTTTTAAAGCAACTTTACTAATTTCTGATACTACTTTGTTTTTCCACTTGACTTTCGGCCTACCCTTCTTTTTCAAACCATCAATTTCAAAAGTGAGTGCTTTTGTTTATATCTTCTCATAACATGACCAAAACATCTCACACCGTTAGCTTCAGCTAAAGTTTCTAAAGATTCTTTTAAACCTAACCTATTAATTAAAAACAATAGATATCTTTATTGAATAAAATTTTAATTTCTAATTTATAAATACTGCGGCAAACAATAAAGAATCAATGTGCTGATGAAAAATAAAAATACTTTATAAATTTCTTCATAATTTCAACGTCTGTGCTGTAACTGACCTTCTATATGATCAGACACCCTGCTTAAATTTTGTGACTCAAGTACTTTTGTTGAACATCTCTTCAATATGCCTGAACATTTAATAAATGCCTTTTACAGCGTCGTTTTATTTTGTCACGTGGTTTGAAAATGGGAGTTTTGAAATTATTCCATTAGGAGTTTACAGTGAAAATTGATGATGAATGAACGTGTTGAAAGTGTGCGGGTCTAATTTACTCAAAAGTTATAAAGCTTATACGGGTGGTGTGTATAGAAAAGATTTTCAAAACAAACACATTTTCCGCAAAAATTCTTGGTCCAACAAGTTACACCAGTAACTGGATGCATCCCAGCCAAAGTCAACGATCAATTTTTTTTTTGGAGAGTGATTCGTTTATTTAGTTTCAAACTTATCAGATATAAGTTTTATTATTATTGTAAATTTTTTATTTTTTCGAAAAGTGTATTTTTCAGTTCTAAAAAATTATAGAGTTTTTTAGGTTTTTTTAATAACTGCAATTACAGCAAAAACCTTGTTACTAGCACTTAAGTCTAGTGGTCTAATAAGATCCCATACCTTTCCTATTTTGAGTCATTCTAATTAATTCAACATGTTTTCAAAATTTTTTTATTCTAAAAACCAATATGATCGAATTAAAATGGCTCGATTATTTTTGGCACAAACGAGCTGGCATGTACACATTCATACCATAAATTATACCTCTGCTCTTTAAACCTCACTTGGTTGTATTTTCTTTATTGTAGAAAAATTGTTGTGAGTACTTTAGGATGTCTTTAAAAAGTTATATTCTCATCATGTTTCACATTGTACCACAGGGCCACTCCTCGCCATACAAAACCGTCTCTGCCATCGCCGCTGAAGACTCCTCAATCCTAAGGTCTGTTTTGATAATTAAATCGCATGTAAGTTTTTAGGTACATTTTGTGTATCATTTGATTCAAATAAAGTTTTAAGATTTAAATTTGAGTTTTAGTTTTTTGAGAAAAAAATAAATTTAACTGCTTCGTGTATATCAAATTTAAAATGATAACGCCTTTCAAATGTTTTTAGATTTTTTTATTCAACTTGATCATCATCATCATCATCATCATCATTTTATTATAGTCAGCATTTGTCCCTTTTCCAAGGGGTCACTGACTTCTTTCCATGACCTAATCCTCCCTCCATTTCACCTTGTCATAGCAATCTTTAAGAACTAATCCAAGACCACGACAAAGGTTTTCCATCATCCCTTTCCAGGTTAACCTTGGTCTTCCCCTTCCTCTACTACCTTCAACCTCAAACCTCCACGCCTGTTTGACACAGTCGTCATTCTCTTTCCTTACTACTTGACCTAGCCATCTCAAACTCCCTTGCCTCACCACTTCAACGATCGTACAATCCAACCCCAATCTAACCATCAACTCCTTTGTACTCACACCATCAGCTAGCTGCACACCACACGTTATTTTAAGCATACGTTTTTCTGCTCTTCTCAAAATACTCTTTTCAACGGATCTTACTACCCAGGTTTTCGAGCCATATGTCATGACAGGTCTCGCATATGTCCTATAAATTTTTCCTATAATATTCTATGTGTGTCTTTTACCACATAACATAGAAGACACACTGTTGAATGCCTTCCAGCCCAGCCCGATCCTTCGTGTAACATCTAGCTCACTTCCTCCTCCACCATTCACATTGTCTCCTAAATAACAATAACTATTTACTCTCTCCAACTCACTTAAACAACCATTTGAAGCATTCTTACATTCCACATTTGCACCATTTATATAAACCCTACATTCAAAATTCCCATTCATCCTACGAGAAACTCTCTTTACCCTAGCACACCGCGCATGAATCCACTTCTTACATGTCATGCACCTCACACAATTTACCTTAGCCCTCTTACCACACACACCACATGGATCGATCTTAGCCAAGACAACAACCATACCACCACCACTACTCTCCATGACCTTTGTCTTACCCAGATTAACCTTTAATCCATTCCCTTCAAAGGCTGCCTTCCAACGGATGAATTGGGCTTCTAGTTCTTCCATAGTCTGCCATCAAGACCAAATCATCTGCATAAAGCAGTTCATATAAAGCACCTTTTCTTCCGTCTTCCGACAATACATCTATCACTATTGAAAACAAAAACGGCGAGAGAACCGATCCTCGATGGACCTCTACACCTACATCAAATTCTTCCGAATGTCCATCTCCAACCTTAACCCGCGTTTTTGCTTCTTTGTACATCGACATTACTGCCTGAACCAACCTTTCCGGGACCAACTTCTTTTTCATTAATTCAATTTTCCCAACTAAGTTCTATAAAAAATAATGTATTTTTGAAAAATCGTTTAGTTATGCTTTGAAGATAACTTCAAAAGCATGGTTACAAACTCAATTAGTTTTTATCTCATTCCAACGTAGGTTGCCAACATCGGCCTTCAAAAAAGTTCTGGCCCAGTACCCAGAATCTCTTGTAAGAGTTATACAGGTGATCAAACTGTTCCATTCAACTATCATACACAATATATTAAAACTACTTATATATCTTAAACTCAACAATTGTTTAAAAGTCGTGCAATCGATAACTGTTTACTTAATTAAATTAAATTGGTATTAAAGCATATATTTTCTCTTCACCAAACACTCAGATAATCATGATAAGACTGCAAAGAGTGACTTTTTTGGCTCTGCACAATTATCTCGGCCTTTCGCAAGAACTCATAAACCACGTAGGATATTTTGAAAATTTTCATACAACATCTATTTGGTGTGTTTTTCTAGCTAGCCCTGTCCTCTATTTATGTTTTTTTTTGCAATTTTTACGTCGTTATTTATCACTTAATATAAAAATATAAAATTCTGACAGCTTAAAATATTTATTATATAAAAATATATGTTTTTTTTTTAAAAAGTGTGGATTTTCATAAAAAAACCAAGTTAGTCAACTTCAAAAAATTTCTCGTAAATTTTAAGCAAACATAAAATTGGCACATGTAAGATTGTTTTATATATCATTGTAATTTACCAACCAAACCCTTGGTAAAGAAAAACGGGCTATAAAAAGGATTTGCTTGATTAATTGATGAACAAACCTCAGTGTGTGTTTAGAAATAGTTCGTTATATTTTTGTTATATTTTTACCACTTCATTTGTACGTTAATGTAATGTGATATTTATAAAGCACTTTTCCGTATAGATCAAAGCGCTTGCTACAAATTTAATGTAGCGAAAGCACATTGGAATAGGTGCTAATTGTAAACCCACGTGGGATCGCATTCGGTAATTAGTCTAATATTCTACCTCTGAGCTATACGGGCCGAAAATATGCTAACACGTTGATCAATTCGTTATAGGCTTTCACAGACCATCGAGTATACGAATGTTTTGTCCATTTATTTTTTGTTTGATTTTAGATAAGTGATTTATATATAAAGTCAATTAACAAGTAATTATGAAACACTTGACAGAGCATCTTCGTGAATTATTCAAACTTTTGCTTAGCATTTCATCACTTGTTCTTTATACGTTTACAGCCATAATAGTTGCTTATATATTGCTTATATATTAGAGGCTATTGACATTAATTTTGATTGATTGATTGATTGATTGATTGATTGCACAACCCAAAGGACCGTGTAACGGATCAGAACTTTCTCATTCATTCAAACTTTTCAAAATCTCACGCCAGTCCTTCAGTCAAATTCCATAGGTTCAAACTAAAAATGTATTGTCTATTGCGTTCAAAAGATTTAAAAATATTTGTTTTTGAAACTATTTCAAATTGACTTGATAAATCATCGTGTTAACGACACGTCTTTTATAAATTAAATAGCATTGCTTTTGTGTCTTTTAATTGGCTGATGGCCCAATTATATTTTAAAAATACATTGTGGCTTCAAACTGCACAGATCAATTTCGAAAGAGGAATGCAAGCAAAATCAAGCAAGCAAACTTCCAGCAAGGAATCTCACATTCACACAATTACCTCAGATCCCCTCCAACAAACATCTCAGTCTAGACAAGCGTACATCTTCAGGTCATAAACAACTCAGCAAAAGACGCATCCATTCGACCACATCTCACGAGGAAAAACCCTCGCCATCCCACCACGATAAACATGCCAAAATTTTATCTGTGTCAGACGCAGATGCAATGCTTATCGACTTGAGCAAAGGTCGAGTGAACTCGAACATGAGCAATTATAACACACCCAGGAGCAATGGGCATTCGTCTACTCAGGACTCCAACGATCGTCTCGTTAAAAGTTATTCTTATTATTTAATGCTTAATGAAATTAAGTTTTTTTATGTGAAGGAGCTTTCACTAAATGATATATATAATGAAGTAAATATTGGTTTATATGGTTGTTAATTGCCGAAGCTTTAAAGTCGGATCATGATTTGATAGAAAATCGAAAAACTTCGTGCATTAATAATCTTATGAAGCTTAATTTTATCATGTTGCTTCAGCTTAATACTTATATCGGTTTTTATATAATGAATTGATTATCGTTAACATTTAGAATTTTTTATTCAATTATATTAATGCTTATCTGGAAATTGATGAGGATTCGGAGTGAAGTAAATGAGATAAAATACTTTTTGTAGTTCATTAAAGTTTACAAAGAAGTTTGAAAATTGTTCTGTAAATCAAACTCACATCAAGTGATGATTATATTACTTGATGATTTGATAATTCAGTATCATTTTGTTATAGTCAGCATCTTTCCCTTTTTCAAAGGGTCACTGACTTTTTTCCACGACCTAACCCTTTTTTTCCATTTCACCCTGTCATAAGTATCTTCAACACCTAACCCAAGCCTTTATGATTAAGAATAAATATTCAAGATTAAAAATTTTTTTTGGTGAAAATTGAACATACTTATTTTTTGGAGTTATTTTGTCGTCAAAGATAAACTTTATAAGTTAATCCATAAAGTTTTGTCTATATGTTGTATGTTTATTGCAGGTAGTTTGAAGAGAAGCTTGAAAATAAATTTAGATTCAAGTAAGTGCGTTTTAAATATCATTTTTATTTCCATTGAACTTGTTCACCCACGTATAACACCCCAACAGACAAAGCCATGGAGCCATCTGACTTTGTGACGGCTTGCACCAGGGCTCGAGTAGAACCTGAGGAAATCATTAATGACAAGGTTAATACAGATAAATAATAATAGTGTGTATAATTATTCAGAATATAGAACTTAGATAGATTATGGGTTTTAATTAGCCAATAAGAAATGTTTTTTTAATCAACAAAACCTTTTGTGAATATAACTTACATTATCAGATACTCAATCAAAACTTTTTCGATTAATAGAATCATCTTAGTTTCATTACATAGATAGATGAAGGTATGCAAAAGTCAGTGGCCATTTAGAAAACAGCTGTTTAATATATTAATTGTTGTTCTTTTAATGAGTTACAGTTATTAATTTTGGATCTTTTGAAACTGAAATCGGAGTAAAAATCCTTCCATCTTCTTATCCTTCATTATCAAAATGAGTTCTTGAATTAGACTTGTTTGTGCTTATTTTAAAGTATTAATGACAATTATGAATAACTATTTTTTTCAAATCTAAATTAACCTGATCAATATAGTGATATTGGGATGAAAATTATTAACTGATCAGACCATCATGATGTAGTATTATCATCTTCAAGCAATATTTCCTTACTGAATGTATTGACGTCAGAAGGAGGACCACAAGAGAGCCAGGTCACACTCTCCTGTCACGTCTCCCAAGAAGGCCTTCATAAATATCAGTCGGATCGTTTGTTCATTTGAATAGAAACAATAATAATAATAATTTAAAAAAAAATAATAGTATTAACACTATAAATAGTATATTTTTTAAAAACATTGTAAGTATCTTGTATTTTTTAAATATTAATATTATAATGTTAATAATATAAAAGTACAGTGTATGTATATGAAGACATATTTTCGTTGTTTTAAAAAATTTTTTAAATTGTGTGTTTTACATTTCAATATTTCATTGATTATTTTGATATTTTCACTATTTTTGTTGGTTAAAATTGTTTTATTATATTTTTAAAAATAATTCTTATAATGTTACTATTGAGAATATATTTTAATTTTTTATTAATATAATAGTTATAATTATTTTTTCGAAATTATTTTTATTGTTTTCATTTCATTATGATTTGTATTACTATCATCAGAGGGCCGCAAAAAGTCCATAGAATTCAAAAAGTTCAACAACCACATGTCACGTCACGTGCAGGCTGTTAATCAATCACCACAAAACCTGCCTGCGTTTTCGCAGGAAACCAGCTACGATCAACAGCGACAACGAAACAAGCAGTTACTGTTACAAGACCAGTCTCAAACTTTCTCCCTCACAAATAATGACCATCGAAACTATCCTAGTTACCAGTCGCACAGTACGATTCAACACAGTATTTCAAATTTAAATCATTTACAACATCTCTTCTTGAATTCTGGCGTGCACCACTTGGATTCAATCACTCACCTACAAAACCCTTCTCTCGATGGACTGTCATCTTCTCAACTCTTGGACATCGCCATTCAAGATCTGGCGCAGCTTCTGGGTCTTGAGGTCTGCTCTTCTCATCATCTTCTTTGTTGTCTTTACGATCATTGTGTTATATCTCAAAATCCAAAATAATTTTTTTCAAAACTTTTTTTAGTTACTAATCAAATATCAAGCGTTAGTTGCTAATTGAATAGCGCTGTCTGTAAATTTGTGAATACAACAAATTTCCAATCTCACAACAAAAAATCACCTACAACGAGCTAACACATCTTATGCGTGCCACATGTATGACACCCATAACCTCAGGACATATCCCTGTTGAGGAACAAGTGTATGATGAGGAGTGTCAGGGCCAACACCATGCTCGTCAAGCAGGGAGACCAGGTTGGTCTTCAGAAATATTTGTAATAATAATTGTTTTTTTTTCAATCTTCTAATTTTTATTATAAAATTGTTATATAAATGAAGTTTTGACATCCGCTTTTTTTTATTTTTTGTATTTAGTCCAAGTGAAGGTTACATGTGCTCTTTGTTAATTCCGCATACTATTATAAATTGATT
Source organism: Pterobdella sp. o SKG-2022 (assembly GCA_964035795.1). Classification (NCBI taxonomy): domain Eukaryota; kingdom Metazoa; phylum Annelida; class Clitellata; order Hirudinida; family Piscicolidae; genus Pterobdella; species Pterobdella occidentalis. Next base: position 11,603,961 of record OZ038322.1, read on the forward strand.
TCAAATTTTGCATAGTATGAATTCAAAATTCAATAAAAAAAATTTTTTGGAAAAATGAAAATAATTGCGAGCATTAATGCTTGAAGGATTGCAGTTTGTTTTTCATGGTGTCAGGCTGGTTGAAGGTGCTACAGCAGATTGTGGGCAAGGAGACTGAAAACGTGAGTCAAAATACACCTACACTCACGATTCATATTCAACACCACTTTTATTCATTTTTAAGGTTTAAAAAGAGTCATTTAACTAAAAATTATTCAAATAACCCCAATAGAGCACATACAACACATCAGAAAACGATGTACGTGGTGGAGCCGGGAGAGCTGGTGGGCACATTGGCAGTCCTCACTGGGGAGCCTTCCTTGTTCTCCATCCTCGCTGTCACGGATGTCAAATTTGTACATATCGCCAAAAACGACTTTTATATGTAAGTTTTTGTTGGTTTTATTGGATTTTTATCGACTTATTTGATAATGAGACCATATTAATACAAAGCTTTGTAAATTTGATAAAAATAAAACAAGAGTTTGTTTCGATTAGTGTTTTAAATTTTTTTTAATAATACTCTTCATCATCATAATCGTAAACGTTTAATGTCTATATTTTCTCACTATGTGAGGTTAGACTCGTCGTTTATATAACACCAAAAAAGCAACAATTGAGGTCTTATATTTTTACTATGATCAATATAATTGTTTCATTTATTTCCATCACGTTATTGTACTTCACAGTCTGATGAAGAAACAACCATCGATAGTATTGAATGCAGGACACACAGTGGTTAAACGCGTGTCTGCTTTTGTCAGACAGATTGACTTCGGTCTGGATTGGATTCTCATTGAATCTGGCAGAGCCCTGTATCGGTAGAGAGCTTGTTATTTGTATATAAGGGTTTCAAGTATTATTTGCTATCTCAAATGCTTTTAATTGATCATTTCATTTTGATATAATCATAAGTATCTTTAAGTAGCATTGATAAAGTTTAATATTCTCAATTTTATCATTTTATTATAGCCAGCATCTTTCCCTTTTCCAAGGGGTCACTGACTTCTTTCATGACCTAACCCTCTTTCCCCATTTCACCCTGTCATAGGCGTCTTAAGACCTAACCCAAGCCCACGATAAAGGTTTTCTATCAAACTTTTTTGAGCTAACCTTGGATTTCCCCTTCTTCTACTACCTTCAACCTCAAACCTCCATGCCTGCTTAACACAATCATCATCCTCTTTCCTTACCACATGACCCAGCCATTTCAAGCTCCCTTGCCTCACCACTTCAACAATCGTTTTAACCAACCCTAATCTAACCATCAACTCCTTTGTACTCACACCATCAGCTAGCTGCACACCACACATCATTTGAAGCATCCGTTTTTCTGCTCTTCTCGTAAACTTTCTTCAACGGACCTTACCACCGTAGTTTCTTAGCCATATGTCAGGATAGGCCTAACACATGCCCTATAAATTTGTCATTTGACATTCCATGTGTGTCTTTTAACACGTAACATAGAAAACATACTGTTGAATGCCTTCCAGTCCAGCCCTGTTCTGAGAGTGACAGCTAGCTCACTTCCTCTTCCACTATTCATATTATCCCCTAGATAACAATAACTATTCACCCTCTTCAACTCACTCAAACAACTGTTTGGAAAATTCTTACATTCCTCATTTGAACCATTCATACAAACCCTAAATTCAAAATTACCATTCATCTTACAAGAAAGTCTCTTTGCCCTGGCACACTGAGCATGAACCCAATTCTTAAATGTCTTGGACTTTACACAGTTTACCTTAGCCTTCTTCCCACACACACCACATGGATCAAGCTTATACAAGACAACAACCCCACTACCACCACCATTCTCCATGACCTTTGTCTTACCAAGCTTAACCTTCTATCCTTTCCCTTCAAAGGCTGCTTCTAGTTCTTCCATAGTTTCTGCCATCAAGACCAAGTCATCTGCATAAAGCAGTTCATATATAGAACCTTCTCATCCGTATTCAGACAATACAATTTCAAAATTTAAATTTAATTAATTAAAAAACGTATATATTTTTGAACGTTTATTTTTTCTATAATCACATTTTTTGGGGTTAGGTGAGAGAAATGTATCAATTCATGTCGGCCCGTATAGCTAAGAGGTAGAGCATTAGCCTTATAATCTAAAGTTAATGGGTTTGATCCCGCGTGGGCCGGCAATTAGCACTTTTTTCGCAGTATGTTTTCGCTAAATTTAATTTTTAGCAAACGTTTTATAAATGCCGCATCACATTACATTACATTTATAAAATTTTCAGACAAGGAGAAAAATCTGACTGCGTGTTTATAGTATTGAATGGCCGTCTGCGTTCAGTGATCCAGTTGGAATCAGGCAAGAAAGAGCTGGTGGGGGAGTATGGTAGAGGGGAGTTGGTGGGGTTGGTGGAGGTTCTGACTCAGACTGATCGGTCGACCACAATGATGGCTGTGAGGTGGGTCTTTAAAATTATCTTATACTCAATGTATATATATTGTAGTATCTAGTTCAAATTGTCTTTTATTAACTTTTAAATTGTTATTTCTTGTATAGTTATTGTGTTTTTTTTTTAATTTTTATTTTTTTTATGATGATATAGTGTTGGTTTTATGTTTATAATAATGATATATATTTTTCGTTTTTGGTTTTAAACTTCAAAATGCGAAGTTTCAATACACATTTGAAGGTACAATCCCGCTAACCTGGGACACAAGGATTTTAAACAAAAATCATTAAGCATTATTTGTTTCAAAATTATTTGTTATTTATTGCTGTTTATTATATAATAACAAGTTTTCAAACTATCGCACTTGAACTTAGCCGGAAACTATAGTATTCATATCTTTACTCATGAAATCTGAGAAATTTTTGTGGATTTATATTCGTAAAATTAACTGTGATATGCCGCATAGAGACATCATTTAGAGCATTCATCATCCTTGAATAAATTTCCACACAAACACATTTCATTCGAAACATACATAAACCGCTGACACTTCCACATTCTATTCTTCACATGCATAAAGGACTAACACACCGGCATACAGAGACACAGAACTAGCTCAGATTCCAGACGAGATGTTGAATCTGATCAAGCGCAAGCATCCGCAAGTGGTGACCAGACTGATCCATCTGCTAGGCCAGAGGATTCTGGGTTCTCTTGGAAACCAAGCCACCGTTTACGGCACCCTCTCTGGTAGTTTTTGCATCATTTATATGCGTTTTTTGATTGGTTATCTAAAAAATTAGCACGTTTCAAAATAGAGTTTTTCAATGTATTGTTGTTTATATAGTAGTTTTTTTGTAGTGGACGTGTTATTGAAATTGTCTTAGTATATGCATTTTAAGGTGCTATACTTTTTTCGGCATGCCGAATTTCAAGTTTTTTATCTTTATATCAAGCTTCATATCTATATATGATTATTTCATAAACCTCTATGAATGAAACTAACACATATTCTCAAAGAGCAAATTGACATCGAGTCAAAGTGCACGGTGGGCAATCTGGCCACAGTGGCAGTGATGGCTGTCAATGATAAAGTCCCTCTTCTCACATTCACTCTTGAGTTGCAGCACTCACTCAATTCTATTGGTTAGATGTGCTTGTTCAATTCTTTTTATATTAGCACGTAAGTGAATTCTTTATGATAAGCCTTTGAATTTTAGTTGGAAGATATAGGCTATCTAAGGTAGTTTAATCTTATAGGCAATGAATAATTTCTATTCAATTTCATGTTCTATGACAGAAGTTCTTTAAACCTTTTTATATTATCTTTTTGAAAATAGTGTTAATTTCATCGTACAAAACTTACACCATATTTCAGTAATGAATTTCATATATTATACAACTTGATTTTTTCTTCAAGGCTCAACACTCAGACTCAACAGTGAGTTCGTGCAGTCAAAACTGGGCAGATCAGCTTTTGACCCGTTAGTTACGTCACTTCATATGTCTATTTTATAGCTGAATTTACTCATAATAATTATTAGAATCGTAATTATAAAATTAATATTTATTTTTCAATATAATAGATCAATTGCTTATCTTATCCGTCACATGGCTTTTTTAATAGAGTGAACGAGTTCCGACTGTCAAGCTGGTTGGGTCAGCAGGAGGATGTGCACAGAATGGTGTTGTATGAGTGTGATGCCAACATGTCTCCTTGGACTCAAAGGTGCTTTTGTTATATGTTTTTGTGGCCTAATTGGTTTGGTTAGGTTAACGTTTGGACCTAGTTTGAAAGCGTAGGGTTTAGGTTAAAATCTTGGGCGAGATAATGTTTTTAACGTTAAAAATGCTTTTTTTTGGCGTTGTATAAAATGATTCTATATGAGAACTTTATATCAAAGTCACGTGGATCTTTATATTTATTTATTACGACGTTTGGTTTTAAATTTAATTAAGACCCTCCAATAAAATTGTTTAAAAGTTTGATATTCAAATATCAGTTAATAACTACCAATAGCTTTTGTTTATATTTAACAGATGTATTAGGCAATCTGACTGTATCTTATTAGTTTCCATGGTAGACCAAGATCCTGCTGTCAGCAAGGTATTACGTCTATAATATTAAGCTATAGGAGTTTGTAAATTCTTATATTATTAATCTATTCTTTTTTATTTTTTAAACAACCATTAATTAATTTATTAGCTCTATAAAAATGATGACTATTGATAATAAATTAAGACACACATCATCAAACGAATCTCAACCATTAAACAAACAGCTAGAGAAGCAGTTAGAGAACATGTCAGTGAGAGCTCAAAAAGAGTTGATATTGTTGCACAAGCAAGAATCTCCTCTCATCAGAAACACCCTCGAATGGCTCAACATCAGGCCATGGTGCTCGGGTCACCATCATATCAGGTAGCTGGAGTTTCTGTGTGTTGAGGCATTGGGAACCTTATTGAACAAGACTTAAAGATATTGTTTCAGTTTTTGTTTTGTTGAAATTGTACATAAACTTTTGCAAGGTGTCCCAAGAGAGTCTTCAGCAAGAAGCCTGCAGTTAAAATTGTTAGTGCATCGTTCTGTTGTTTGCTCACTCATTCAAAATTTTAAAACTTCCATGGATTCATTTATTTATCTATCATATCTATTTACCTACCTGTGTACTTCATATACCGTTTCATCTTTCACTCAAGATGGACATGTACAAATGTCTGCGTGACCCAGATTACAAATCAGATTTCGCACGACTGGCCAGGTTTTTGACAGGAACTAGTATTGGAGTTGTGCTTGGAGGAGGAGGAGCAAGGTTGTTTTCATTTCGAATAGTTTCACTACAAGGCTTTTTTTCGTAGTCTAAACATGTGCTAACTAGAGTGGTTTGATAGCTTAGATTGCTTATTAAATACATTTCAAAACGGTTGCTTTTAAATGGGTCATTTAAAATTTGTTTCATGTTAGTAATCTTTATTCCTTGAATGTGCCATTTCTACATTGAAATCCCGTAAGCAACCATAAAAGCACAAAACAGGGGCTGTTCCCATGTAGGAGTGATAAAAGCATTGACTGAAGCAGACATTCCCATAGACATGATAGGAGGCACGAGTATTGGGTCGTTCATGGGAGCGTTGTGGGCCCAAGAGACCAAATTCACACCGTTCAAACAACGGGCCAGAGAGTTTGCCAGGGTGCGTGTGGTGTTCTTGGAGGATTAAGTGTGTCTTTGAAATGATGTGTAAACATTTATTTCATTATTTTTGTGTTTTGAGAATTTTTTCAAAAGAATTTAAATATTTATCTTTGCTCTATGAATTGCATTTATACAAGATGAATGTTATTTTTGTTTGAAGGGTATGAATTCTCTATGGAAGAAGGTCTTTGATCTGACCTACCCCGTCACTGCCATGTTCACTGGTCTGCTCTTTTTGTTTTTTTTTTCTATCGTTTCAACATCCCTATAGAACTTTTTTCATCAAAAAAATTTTTCTTCCCATAGGTTCATTTTTAAATAAGGAAGTGGAATCAGTCTTTCAAGATTGTCAGATAGAAGACTTATGGATTCCATATTTCTGCATCACCACGGACATCACCGCTTCCAAGATGAGAGTGCACACACATGGTTAAATCATTTTGTTTTCATAATTTTTAAATAGGAACAAAGAAGGGTGAACTCTATAGAAATTTCAAACTTATTCTATAGCTTGGTGCATAACATTGTTTTTAACTAAATTAGCCCGGCATGATTTTAATTGCATAAAATTATGTATGTAAGCCAATTTCAGTCACCCAAGTTAGGGTTGTGGTAGCGCATTAGTAGCATAAAATTTTGAAGTTACTAAAATTTAATTTCACACGGCAGGCAGTTTATGGCGTTATGTGCGAGCAAGTATGTCCCTCTCAGGCTACCTGCCTCCCTTGTGCGATCCCAGCGATGGCCACCTGCTGCTTGATGGAGGCTATGTCAACAACTTACCTGCAGACATCATGAAGGTCTTGGGAGCGCAGACCATCTTCGCCATCGATGTGGGATCGCAGGATGAGACGAACCTCACGAATTATGGCGATGAACTGAGTGGGTGGTGGTTATTGTGGAAGAGGTTCAATCCATGGGCGGAACAAGTCAAGGTGGGCTTCAGTGTTGTTTGTGTCTAACGAGTTTTATTATAAATATTTTTGTTTTGGAATATGGTTTTTCTAAAAACCTCTTTTGTACGCTTTTAATTAAAATAATAATGCAATAATTTGGGATCATAGCCACATAGCAAGGCACATACATACATTCTCATGTTTCTTAATGCTTATGAAACATACTCTAAGGTACCAAACATGGCGGACATACAATCTCGACTGGCTTATGTGTCGTGCAACAGGCAGATGGAACAAGTGAAAAGCAGCAACTACTGCGAATACATCAGACCACCCATCGACAAATATCGGAACCTGCAGTTTGGAAGCTACGATGAAATCGCTGTTTGTAAATTATTCAGCCTTTTTAAGACGTTGTTTAATTTTATCATACGTTTTTTTTGTGCAAAAACATTATTTCATTCAAACTATAATATACATAAGTATATAAAAATTGACGAAGACGGCCAAAATTAAAAATCTTCTCAAGTTAACGCGCAAAATGTTGTCTACAGCAACAGAGTGGGATATTTGACACATAGCACCATACCATTTTTTAGCCTACACCCAATGCAGGAGGTGGGCTACAACCACGCCAAGTTGCTGTTCACAGAGTGGCAGAAGACAGATCGTATTCGCAACATCTTCCTTGAACGCCATGAGCAACCCAAAACAACCATCGATAAGGTTTTATTGGCTAAATTCTTCTGATGGTTTGATTGTTTTAATCTCATTATCTACTAGTATGTAGGTAGGCGTATAAAGTTACTACATATTTAAGCCACCCATTATAACTTCAGAGATGCTTCAAGTCAGGGTACCTTAGGTTAATGCGCATTATTACGTCAAGTTTGAAACTTGAGGTTTGAAACAGAGGTATTCAAAACAAGTGTCATTTTATATAAATGTTGATCTCGATTCTAGTTAATAATTTCAGTTTTTTGAGTCATTTTTACATTCGTTTTTTTACGAATACTCAAGGACGTAACGTTTTAACTCGTTTTGCATAATGACAGATTTCAAATATTTTTAAAAATAAAATCTAACATTGTGAATAAACTTGAAGCGTAATGAGGTTTTTTGATTATTTTTTCATCTGATGATGATGATATTCCCACTTTTGTGATGTTTTTATGACTCGTATTCATTTTATTTTTAAATAAATTTCTTTCTTGCAACCATGTCTCAAAACTTCAAATGCGATATTCAATTATTTTTCTTCTTTCGAGATCAATGGTAAGTTTTTTAGTTTTTTTTTTGTTTTTATTAACACACATGAGAGTTTTCTAGTTGAGTTGGCCAGCTAGTTTTAACGATCACGCAATAGGAAATCATTTAAATAAAAAATTTTTAGGTTTAAAATTTCGAGGCTTGCAATTGAAGATATACAATAAATAGCCTTTGACGCAGTAGGTTACAAACCTTGTTGAAATTGACTTGTGTGCAGTTAAAAAAACGTGAGATTTGAGGGTACTTCCGTGTGTTCTTAATTCTACGAGTATACTAAAATTTATTTAATTGCTCAGTTTTTTATTGACCTAACCATCATTGAAAACAACAGAACGCAGCGCCAGCAGGAGCGAATTTCACAGATCTAGCTGAGTTGATTTCCCGCATTGAAGAGCCAGAGCTGGCTTCGTCTACATTCCTCAGCCCTGTCACCTTGTCTGACCCCTTCTACATTTCTGACACAGGTGCTTTCGTGTTCATCATTTCATTACCATCATCATTGCTGTTTTAGATTTATATAACTTTTAAAACATCAATAAAAATATTAGTTTTTATTGATATAAACCTTCAAGCTTATGTAATATTTGATGTGTTCAATAAATTATCGCATTGATTGAAAACATAATATATGATGAAAAAAAATAGTTTAAAAATTAAATTAACGAAGTTTTTTTCAAAAATTTTTTTTATCTTTTAGTGATGATTAATACCCACACAGATGATGAGAACGACAACATGTCAGTGACATCAGAACCCATTGTGACCTCCATGTCTCCCACCATTTGCACCAGGGTGCGCAGTGAATCCGAAGGTGCCAGCCCCGATGACACAGACATGAGTCGTGATGACGAGTATGAGGACTACGATGATGAATACGACGACCCAATCGCAGTGAGGTCCCAGCGTGATGTATTATAACTGGAGCATTAAGACTACTTGAATTCTACCTTTGAACGATTTATAGGTATTTTTTAGCTTATATTTAGAATTTTTTTCTATCTAAGCTCTCCACTGTTTAAAGTCTTCTTAGAAAAAATACAGTTTAAATAATCAGAAGAGTTTTCATAGATCTTATTGATGATTACTTGGCGCAGTCAAAAGTTATAAAATTAGTTTTTCTTGTGGCGAAATGGCAATAAAGTGTCATTTATATGGTTGCAGGAAAATGTTCACGAATGTAGGTTCTTGTTGTACAAAGTATTGTCGACATTTGTATCGTCATTTGGCTTGAATAGCGATACATTCACGATGAATTTAATTAACTATCTAAAGATTTTTTTGTTTCGATCACAAACATTGTTTTCATCAGTATTTATTTAAGCTATTCATTAGCTTTTTACAATTTTAGTCTAGCAAGCTACGTTTTTTTACTTTTTTACTTTCAACACATTTGATTGTGTTTAATTATTTTGCGATTTTCGACATTTTTCGCACCCAACAGGTTTTTCTGTATTCTAAAATCATCTCTTATAAATAAAAATTCAAATGAATGCTTTTTCTTATTAGATTTTTCATATTTATTTGAATTATTAACATCGAGTCAGGAGTATTATCGTTTGTATCTGTTGCTTAATTCTCATTGGCATTTTTTTTTTCTTCCAAAGGGGTTTGCTTATTAACAAAAATTCTGAAATTTGTTCATTGTATTTGATTCACATTCAATTTTAACACAAAAGATTTTTGTTTGGGACTTGAATTAATCTTAATTCGAATGGCATGCGTTTGCATAAAAAATTAATTACAAGTATTTCAGTTTTGATTTTCTTAATACTCATTGAAAAAATTGATATTTGATTTTTTATCTGAAATTACTTATATTAACTCGTTTCAAAATGTTTCAAAGTAGAAATGAGTTAAAACTTCCAAATGAATTTGAGGGTAAGATAGTGCTCAAAAACTGAGTTTTAATAATCTTTGTATGAATTATTTTTTTTTTTATTCACAAGCGCAAGCTTTATCTTTATATTAAAAAATTATCACAGTGCATTGAATTTAGGTCTATTTCCTGTTATAGGTTTTAAGGTTTAACTATAAATTTTAACATCAGTACAAATCTTAATAATTTCAAAAACTTGCTAAATTGCACGTAGAAATTGAATTTAACGAGATTTATAGTTTCCAGATTGAATAAATTAGAAATTTCACATAATTCTAAAAGATTGTTCTTGATTAATGATACACTATCATTGAAATATAAATTCAAAGTTCAATGTCTAAAATTTCCATTTAAATTGATTTCAATAAAATTACTCTAAAATTTGTAATCACAAATGCCAATTTTTAAATTAAGTTTTAAACTTTTGAAATCATTTAAAAGTGTGAAAAGTAAACTTACACGTTTGCATGTGTCTTGAATCTTCAAATGATGATTGAATCTGATATCAAAGAGTTGAAAAAAGTTGTAATTTTTATTGTATTTTATTGAATATTTTTTAATTGTTTCATTATTTAACAGCTTATTGCTGAGTTCAAAAAAAAAGATTTGAGTGAAATCGCCAAACTATCCATTTCTGAAAATTTTGTCAACATCTTTTTAATTGAAAATAAAAAAGAATGCAAAAAGTTTATTTCCAGGTTTTTAAAAATCATAATTTATTGATCTCCGTATTTTCCCTGTAAACATACTCATTAACAAAAATTATGTTTAATTAAAATGACAATCACAATTACAGTAGCCTTAAAAGTTTTTCACAAGCTGAAATTACTTTTTTTAAAAAAGCTTTAGAGAAAAAATTGGAGTTAATATGCAACAAAGGGAATCATGGTTCTATTGATGTCCTTTCGTGTATGCTTAATGACCTTGTCTTAGGTTTTATTTTTATCATTGATAATATTGAAATTATACTATGTAATTTTTCAAATAGATTGAATAAAAAAATTACTTTAAAGTTATCAGTTTTTGAATAATAAAACATTGAACATGCTTCAGGAGAGCAAGTTTTGTTAGAGAATTTTTGCAAAGGTGATGATGATTTTTCAATTTAATTATAAATTATTCAAGCTAATCTATTATTACTTTTTCAGTGTCATCTCATGTTTTCCAGTGTGTTGTGAACCTGTATGAGAGTTTCAAGTAGGCTTTAAGTGTATCAATTTTGATAGGATATACTTGTATTTTTTCTGTCAATGAAATCTTTCATTGACGATGAGTGTATATAAATATTTTTACAATTAAATAAATAAACAAAAAAATTAATTTATTCATTAAAAATATCTCAACACCTATAAATATTCAGAAAAAATGAATTAGGAAGTGTTCAAAATGATGAATTCAGTTTGAGAATTCATTTTACCACACAATTTTATTCTAAACTCCTTCATAAGCATATCAATGCTTCTAAATCAACCGATGAAAATTCTCAACAAGTGTTTACAACAGTAAGTCATGTTTTTAACTTGTCTTCGAATTTAAATGCTTTATATTATTTATTAATCACAAACAATCATATATTCATTTTCGTTTTTTCTTACCTTCAATATAAAACTTATAAAGATTCACTATTTGAAATGATATTATTGATATTCAAGTACTTTTTTTGCAGCTCCCAGATGGTACCAAACAAAAACTTAATCAATTATACAATTTCCACTGGAGAATTCTCAACGAAAGTAACTATAAAATTTATGACATATTTAATGCTTTAAAAAAATTCAACTAAATAATCATTAAATATATCATAACTGATATGTGCCATCCATCATGCAGACTTGCTGACGCTGGATTGCAGCATAGCCTCATCCATCTGTCTCATCCTCCTTCTTCAAAAACTGCAGCCTTCTAGCATTGTATTTTTACTTTATTTTTCTCATATACTATAATCTTCTACTCGGTTGAAAAGTTTCATGACAGCATGAAAAAAGCGTAAAATGAACAATATGATAACCACTGAAAACTAAAGAATTGTATTATATTTCATTAAATATTGTTCATTTAATTATAATCACTGAAATCTCGAAGTTAATTCATATAACCTTTTTGAAGGTTAAAAAAATTGAATCTCTTTTGGAATACGAAGAAACAACAGGTTTAATATGTATTATATATGCATGTATCGCTACTCTCCCATGCCATCTTCTCTATGACCAACATCATCAACTTAAAAAAACTCTTATAGAAAAACTCATCACTCAGGAAAATAAGTGAGACGTTTTCTTATTCGCTGTTTGGTAAAGTGAAATGATTTGTAGGAAGAAATCGATTGGTTGATAACACAGATGATAGATTTACACATATATTCATCTTCCTGATTATTATGCTTTGCTTAATTAGTATTCTATTAGAAACATATGTCTACGTTAAATTTTCTTTCTTTTTCAATATATTTATTGATCATAACAGGCTTACAACAACCAACAAAAAACTGCTATTTTCTCGCACCATGCTTCTTTCAGTCAACAATTTAAAGTGATATATTGCTTATATAACATTTCTTTGTGAATAATCATCTATCAACATGCCATATAGAGGATTATTGTCAAAAGAACCCTCTCAACTTGACTGTTTCTTCAATACCGACTCTCCCATTCTCACCTTCATTCTCCATTACTCTTCTGTCAATATTGATAACCTACTCAATGTTACCTCCTACATTATTTTTTTGATTATTTTTCATTTTCATATTCTACATTATTTTGTGTTTCTTATTTTAGAAAATTTCATAATGTCCAAAAAATTTTTACAATTTATTTCGCCTACTTCAATATTTTTCTCCACAGATAATAAGACACCAATCCAAGCAATTATTTGACACTACTCTGTATTGCATTGTAAACTTTAACCCGCAATCTGCACTACCATTCATTCAAACACTCACTGTCAAGTACTTGAGAGTTGCTGACTGGATGTCTTCAGGAAAGTGCATATTACTTTCATGTTTGGTCAAGTATGCTGGAGCTTCGTATGTTATTCAATGCTGTCCTGCTCTGCTACATCAGCTGATCTCTGCACTGCAAGACCAAACCTGCCAATCTCATGTCTGTTTAAAAATTAATCTATTTTTAAATTGATATCTTTTGCTTTATCAGTATAAAGCTAAAACTTTTTCAAATACGTAGGGGTTTTTATTAAACCATGAAAGAGAATTTTGAAAAAAAAAATTAGCAAATTAATACCAAAAAAAATGATATTGAGTTGATGATTTACAGGTTTGTGAACTAATTGAAGAGCTTTGGAGAAGTAGTTACAAACAATTTCAGTGTGATAAAGAAGAGAATTTAAATGTTAAATTTGAGAGAGATTGTAAAGTTAGTGGTTTTCCAAATAATGATATGACTTTGAGCACTGATGGGGAGGAAAGATGGATGGGCAAATGGGTTTTGCCGCTTGTGGAGTTTCTGAAGCAAGAATGTTCTTGTAATATTGTCAATGTTGTCATCCAGGTTTGAATTTTTTCAGATTTTTAAAAGCTACTTTTTTCAAATGGTAGAAGAGAAAATGCAAGGGTTTCAATTTTTTATTGACGATCTTAAGTAAATGATTATACAACTTCAAATCTTGCGTTTATTTCCATCTTTTTCAATCAATTTTTATAATTTTCTGTTTCAATTATTAACTAAATTCATGTTTTCACGTCATAATAATTTATTTTATATTGAAATTTTTATTTATTTTATAACCTTGAAAACAGGTTTTGTTTCCGAAACTCTTCTCAATCAGCCCATCCTGCGTGCCATACATAATGACCAACTTAAGCTCCATCACTGACCACGATGCCAACCCACTTGAAACCAACTCAAACGATACCAGTAGTGTTAAAACCAGTGTGTTGAAGGCAGTCATGAAATGTTCATGTTATATGCATGTTAATATATTAGACATTGAACCACTTGGTTCTTTGCATCAAACCTTCTCTTTGGCCCTCACTCACTCCGACGATCAAGTTGGTATTCAAGAACGATCTTTCTATTTTTACATAGTTTATTTTTTAAGTAAGTTTTATATCATGTTTACAAAGTTATAATAAAAATATAAATGTATATCTAAATAATTGCTACTGACAATGTAACTAACAAAGTTTCATGCTTCCAAATAAGTAATAAATATTATTGAATCATTCTATAAATTGAAAGTCCTACACCGACAACTAATGGTTATTAAAAAAATAATGTTCATACTGAATACCATTATATGATAATAAATAACATTGTAGTTACGTTTGGAAGCTTTGAGCATACTGTGTGAGAGTAGGAAAAGCACGCAAGTAGTATCCAAGGAACACCTATCATTAATATTGTCTTTTGTTTCACTAAATATGAACAACCACTCATCGGCTTTTCGCCAAAAGTTCATCACTTGTGTTAAAAAGGTGAATGTATCAAAATGTGATTATATGAAAGTAATTCAAATCTGGTAAATATTAGTAATGAATTGATTTTGATTGATCAAATAAAGTACTTTTCAATACTACCTTTCAAAATAACCTGTTTAAAATTGCTTGCTTTCAAGTGTTATCTGCCGTATTAATTTTTCAGTTGTTGTATAGAATAAAAGAAAGTGGTTTGAACCTGTGTAAGAAGTATCTGAAAAATGTTCAAGGTGTTTAAATAAATCTTTATACGTATATTGGTTGTATATTTATATATATAATAATGAACGTTATGAATAATTTCAGAAGAAGCTTCGTCTGTATTGCAAACGTTGCATTATTATAAAGTAAATATCAAAAGTTTAATTAAAAATTAATTTAAATTTTCAAATTTTTTTAATATTTCAATTATAACCCTTCATATCGTCATAATCCTCAATTTTCAGAAGTTTTTGAGAGATTTGAACAACAGCTGCTTTAGTCACTTACACTGCGTCTCTTCTATGGCGTTCAAGGTCAGCAGTCTAGGCATCCTTCTGTTACTTTCAGAGAACTTTGGTGCGTATCAAAATGAACTGATTTTTGATTGGAGGTCGCAATTATCTTGTTCACATGCGTCTCTTCTCGTTTCATGCCTTGCTGATTCTTATGAGTGCAATAGAGAGGATTCTTTTAAGCTGCTCAAAACTTTACAACCTCGTTCTCCCATCCTAACAGTGAGACGGGATGATTTAGGGAATAATGTGCTCAATTAATATATGATGCTTCGGTTGGATGTCATTTTATGTGACCTTTGTTTATAAAGCATTAATAAAGTTTTTAAACGTAACTGATTTGAAGAAAAACGAAGTTTTTATTTTTAGTTTTTTACAATATTGCAAAATATTTCAGCAAACTTCAATCACACAGCAGAATTTTCATTAAACACTAACCAGAAGGCCTTTGAGTTGGGCCACCTCTTCGACCTCATCATGAGACTAGCACAGAGTGTCAGACCTGCCGATGGACCTACAGCATCCTTCCTCTTGCGACTTGTTTGCAGACATTTGACCCTCAAAGAGTTACTCAAAGTTGATGTAGATAATGAAAAAAATCCAGATGAAAAAGTTGCGGAAGAGAAGGATAAAATAGTTGTGACTAAAAATTCTGCTGAAAATCTGAATAATAAGTTGTTCTTTCTTCTCAATGCTTTGTTGAAGAAACTTAAACGACATATATCGGTAGCTGAGAGCAGTTTGTTGCTTGCAGCAGCCTCAGCCCCCATGCACCCTCTGTTGCTCTGCATGTCTGCCCTGCTCACCGATGTTCATTGGAGGTTGTGAAATTTGTCACATGTTTTTATGTTTTCATTTTTTTAAATGTTACTGATTTGATAATTTATCAGTTCAATAAAAGAACCAGAGAAGTGGCAGGTATTGGTGGAGGAAATGGTGGTGTGTTGTGTAGAGGTAGCAGGTATTGTGGGCGTGGTGATCAACAGTGAGAGTCCTGAGGGACACGTGCCTGATCACCTTCAATGCGATGTTTCTCTGCACCTCGACCTCACTGAAGCTGAGCCTTTTGTGAGAGAGGAAGTAGCACATGGAGACATTGGTGATGATGTGAAAACTTCTGAAAGCGCAAGCAAAAGCTTAGAAAGCAGGGTTCGACTGATGCCTGAGTACCTAGTGGTGTGTTGCTGGAGAAGTGTCAAAGAGGCATCTCTCCTTCTAGGGAAGATCTGCTCTCAAGTTCCAATCAGTTACAATAGTTGCAAACAAAGTACTTCTAATTCTTCTTCGTTACTTACTATCACAATGGTAAGTTTTCAAACGTTAACAAATTTTTTTAAAAAGATACAAAATATTTGAAATATTTAAAAAACAGGTAGAGAAGATAGGGGATTTTTTAAAAAGTCAGCTTTTAGATTCCCGTCACAGAGGGGCTTTTGAGTTGGCTTATACGGCATTTTGTGACTTGATGGCAGTTTTGTGGACTAGTCCTTGTTCAGTTTTAAGACACAAGCCTCAGAAGTGGACAGATGATTTGATGGCTAGAGTGACAGTGCACGATGCTGATGATCAACTGTGTAGCACTAGGAGGAGTGCTGGTGTTCCTTACTTCTTCCTGGTGTGACGAATTTGATGTTCAGCTTTTATTTTCAATTTATGCTCAATTGATTGATAATCATCATCATTGTTCATAGTTTTGATAGTCCCATTTTAATGGGGTTAGGGGCAATAAAGCTTTCATTTTCACTATGAATTTTTATATATTAAAATTCATTCCCAATAACATTTGTAGGCGATAGTATCGAAAGAACCTGTGAGCAACAATGACCAATGCTTCAATGGTTTGGTGGAAGGTCTCTTCAAGGCCGCCCTCCAACCCACCCCCCACCACCAAACACAACATGTTTGTTGCCTACTATGTATAAGTTAACTCATCATTTTATTGATGACACAATATTGAAGGAAACAAACACCAAGTATTTATAGACTTAATCCACAAAGATGATAATCCTATTATTATGGATAATATAAGGTTTCCTCACAAAAAGCTTTGTGAATTAAGTAAATAAGTTTGTTTCTTTTGTTTTTTTTAAAGTATTTTTTACTGCAATAAAATTTAATAAAAATAACTTTGAAAAACTCAATATTCATATGAACTCAACATTTTTAATTTCAATAACACACTTACAAAAGTTATTGCCCAAAAATAATCGATCAAATTTTTTCCAAAATCTATCATTTTTATCCACAATTCTGGTTCATACCAAACCATGAAACTATTATAATGTACAATGTATGATGGTATAATGCACATATTGAAGGTGCACTGCAGAAACGTATTGAGAGCTCTATTCAGGGACGCCTACATGGCACCACGCATGGCCCCCTTTATTGGAAAGGCTGTTCAACTGGCCATTGAAGGATATAACTCACATTACTGGCCTGTGAGGCATTTAATTCATGTTTCATTGCATTAAGTGTTTAGTTTATATTTATTTCCTAATTATAGTGGCAATCCTTATTGAAAAGAAGTTATTTATTGGTATTGTGATGTTTTTGCTTTAGGTGAAAAACGCATCTGCAATGCTTTTTAGTGTGCTTATTAAGCGTATTTTTGGACCAAAGAAACAGACCAACACTTCCAGGATTGTAGGGTTTGTGTTGGCATAAATTTTTTAAAAGTTCTTGGGTTAAATTTTCGAATTTATT
Source organism: Pterobdella sp. o SKG-2022 (assembly GCA_964035795.1). Lineage (NCBI taxonomy): Eukaryota > Metazoa > Annelida > Clitellata > Hirudinida > Piscicolidae > Pterobdella > Pterobdella occidentalis. The sequence goes on from OZ038322.1 coordinate 11,621,284, forward strand.
TTATACTTTGATAAATTTTCATTAGCGATTTTTTAGTTTGAAACACAATCACTGATAGCACGTGCAGTAAAGTTTTTTTTCAAAAATACCCTCATCTCTTCCCTTTCTTCATCCACCAACTTTCCATTGGGTGAGTCCATCCTTCTTGTTATTAAGTTATTGGAAGCCTTGCTTTTATAATGTTTTTTTGATTCTGATACTTCCCAAATTAATAATTTAACTTTTCTAAGGTTGCCGTTTTATCAAAACTCAGTAATACTACATAAAAATAAAATTTTTTTATCAAGATTTCTAATTATCTTTTTTCAATTCTAATTCTATCTGTGGACTTGGGAATACAATAAATATCAACCCACTATATATCAAATCATCTTTACACCACTTTCCAATTTTTGAGTTCCTTCCCCCACGATGAACACACAGAAGTGCAAAGGAAGCAAAGGCGAGCACCTTGATGGTCTTAATGCTCCTTTCTAACCTTTATGTTTCTCCCTTGGAGGAGTCAAACTCGGGAGGGATCAGCATCACAGATCTTGTGCACCTTGTCTGCAAGTCTGTATCGCTTTAAAATATATATATATATATCCACATATTTCTCTGTAGCCTAAGAACTCTTGGTCGATGCCACTATAATTTAATTAATAACTGTATTTTAATATTGTAACAACTGCAAAGAATATATATATATATATATATATATATATATATATATATATATATATCTATATGATAAGGCTAAACTTATCGAGAATTATAGCTTCCAATTCTCAATAGATGTATTAAAAATTCCTCTTATTTGATGTTTTTCGTTACAAAATATTGAAGAAAAATACATACGATGTCTCTGAAAAATTAGTAATCTACATTATAAAACAAAGCAATGAAAAGCACAAGGGTTATGTTTGTTGTTCAACGAAGCTTTTCCATTTCTAATTCATCATTTGAAGATAGTATTCAAAAACTCCAATGCTTCGCAGTTAATTTAACTTATTTTTCGTTTTGTTTTTATTTATTATTAGTATTGTTATTATTTATATTATTATTATTATTATTATTAGTAGTAGTAGTAGTAGTAGTATATATTTAATATAAATTATGTAATCGAATAACTACAAGACAAGCATCGAACGCCTGGATATCAGTGAGGAAAGCGGCAGCAGAGGCGCTGTTGAGTTTGACACCAGTGGATCTTTTACATCAGCGTATCATTGAACTCTTGAATGCACTTTTCTCAATTTTGCAGTCTCTTCGCTTAAGTCATAACAACGTCCATGGAATCTCTATCCAGGTGACATGATTTTAGTTTTTATGTATTTTGTATTGTTTGCATCATTTCTGCAAATCGATTTTATAATTTTCTCCATGGTTTTTTAATTTTTTTAGTTCTTTGTTTTTTGTCGACAGGTGATCAAACTGATGGAAGTTTGGCTGATGAAAGCCACTGATAAAGAGGTGGTTATTGTATGGGATCTTCTCAAAAAACTCGATGCTCTCTACCACAGGTACCTTTCAATAATATATAATAGATTGTATATGATACAATTCGACAAAAATACAGCTCTAACGTGTGCCTAGCCACGAGACATACTTGTTTGCAAATGGTTCTGCCACTGCTACATCGAGAAAATTTTCAAAATTTCACTGAAGAATTTTTCCATAAAATTCACCAAGAATTTGAAAGGTATCTAGACTTATTTTCTGAGCCCAAACTGGCAGCTCCTTTCGATTACGCATACTACAGTGACATCACCAACATATGTCTTAACCACTTGTTGGTCCATAAGGAGTTTGATCGGTTGGTAGGGTATATAGGGTTGATAATAGATGCCTGTCCTGAAGATGATGCTGTGATTGAAGCTGTTCGTTTCGTTACTAGCATCATCTCAGGTTTGAACCTAATCTTTATCGTGTTTGAAGCTTTGTTGTTCTTTTATATGTTTCTATATAGTATTATAGCTTTTCAGACATTTTATGTTTTTTTTATTTGATTTTCGTGCAATATTTTCAACGTAAGAGAATTATTTTAAAAGCACCTTTATTTTAAATTGAATTATAATTTCTAATGAGTTAAATTGTTAGAAAGTAGTAAAGTAAAACTTATCGAAAATTTCAGCTCTTTTTTAAAAAGGTTTTTTCGAAAATATCTTTATTAGTTGAAGTCATTGCACAAAATACCTGTTATGGAATCCATATACACGGAAGTTTTCGCATTATTATACAAAGAACAATTTCATTTAATACTAATTTATTTTCATAATTGCTAATTGTTTCTAGGAGAGTTAGATGAAGATAAACTAATGTTACTACACAAAGTCTCTTCTGTGATGCTGCATGGCATTTCAAAACGGCCACTTCAATCATCTGTCATCATACAAGTACTATGTTTGGCTCTTTCAAATCAATACAAGTTATATATCTAAATATAACATTGTTTCAAAACTTCATGACAAAAAATGTTTTAAAATGCTTATGGTTTTATTGAGTTTTTATGCGACTCAAATGCTTCTGTAGGGCCACGTTACACCCACCTTTAGTTGCCGGATGTCGTTATTGTCGGAGCTTTTACGATTTATTTTATCACTTTATATTCCATATATATAAATAGATAAATCTATATTTACTCTCAATGTTTTCCACAATCCTACGTGAGATGTTTGCATACATTCGTGAATTCATGTTGAAACAACAAGCAATGACATACTTTAGTACTATTATTTCAGTACCAGAGGTTTTGGCTGGTGCTTGTCAAGAAAGAGGAATGTCAAAATCAGCAGTGGCTTGTTCATTTGTCTTCGGTGATTTCATTAACATGTCGTTATGTAGCTGTATTTATAATACAATCTGATAATAGATTATTGAAGGTTTTCAGCCAATCATAAGTTACACTGAGAAATTTTGAGTTTATAACTTTTTAGAGATATTTTATGTATTTTGCAATTAAAATATTTCATAAAATTTATAATCTTCAAACTAAGATAGTATTTAGCTAAATTTATTGTTTAAAAAACTAAAATTTAAACTTCAACCTTAGCATAAATCATTAATGATTTATGATAAGGTTGAACTTATTGAAAATTTTATTTTTTTTTTTTAAAAAACAAAATATGGCAAGAAAACTGCTTAATTTTAAAAATTAAAAAAATAAACTATCTAAATTTATGAATACCATTTTTTCATTAAGAAGCTTGACGTTTTCACTGAATAAAATTCCATTAATTAGTTTTTATTTGACATGATACGATGATATTCAACTATTTTTATTTTGACGGGATAAGCTCATGGGACTGTCGCTCAAACTCATGTCTACCACGTGCCAGTGAGCTTTGTTTTTAATGCATTTTATCGTGTTTTTCAATGCTTTATTCGTTTAAAAATTCTTCAAAATTAAGTATTTTTTATTTAAAATTTTCTGCCATTTTTTATAAATTATACCCTAAGGGTTTAAAAGAACGTTACACGTGGTGACTACGATGCTAAGGATGATATGGATTCTTGTCGAAGAGATCGCTATTTTTCTTTATTTGAGGTCTGATGTAGGCGGTCAAGTTTACATCAAATCTTCGCATGTTCTTCAGTCATTTGACCCGCAAATTTCAATCGCAGCTTTACACAAAGCATTTTCAAATCGTCTACATACTTCATTTTCCAAAATTTCGACTTTTAAACTTTTTTCTAAACAATAAGCGAATGTTCAGTTTTAGTTTAATTATAGTGATGTTTTCGGTTTTTTTCAGTTTACTTTGGCATTATTTGGATTTTTTCCATGTATTATGCTGCATCATCCATGCTTCCACGAGCTTTTGTCAGCATTTTCTGCTTCAAGTACGTATTTACATCGTACCTCAAACCTCTTATAACTTTTTGGCCATACTACCAACTATATTGTCACTGTCAAGCACCCAAACAAAACTTAAAATTGTGGCAATCTGCCATTTTTTTAGCACACCTCACTACCACTTCATTAGAAAATCTTACCATTTTTTTTGCCTGTCTTCTACATATATTGTTTTATGTTTGTTGATATTCCTTGACATTATGAACCATTTTTTTGCTTAAATCAATTTATATAGTTTCCATGACGCTCTAAAGCTAAAGCAGATTTTTGTTTAGAACTTGTATAACCATTTGGGCATTTAAAACCTCCAAAAGATTTTTTCACCGGGTTTTTAATGTCAATTTTTCGAAAGATATTCGAGTTTTTTTTAACATAGTTTTTTACATTTGTGAAAAAAAAGCATTGTTTGTAAAAACTAATTAATATCTGTATCCCCATATTCCAAACTTTCGTGATTCAAATCGTCTCAAAAACACCGCAAGATTTATCTTCCGCACCAGTTGTATCTTTATTTCATATATTGTAAAATAATGGACAAAATGATATTATATTTCCAGCATGGAGATGAGGGAAGGATGGCTGGCCCTTAGTAGCCATTTGTTGAATGCCTTATCTCGTCTCGATTCTGCCACTGAGGTTAGATGCCTTTTCCAACTCATATTGATACATATCGAGATGTTCATTTTTTTTTGATGATTAACTATGTTAAATAGCATCATCTTCTTGGATGAAAACTCTGTGAGATAAGATTTGATTGATCGATTGGCACCAATGTTTTATGAGAAATGAACTAGCACAAAATATGTATTGAAGTTTTTGTATTATTTTTGCATGTTTTTCACTTAATATATTATAAAAAGGAATCTATGAAATATTTAAAAAATTATAATCGATATTAATAAGATTTTTGAACTTTTTTTATTGAAACTTATTTGAATTCAAATTTATCCATCAAAAATATAAAACAAAATGAGATTATTACACCAACAATTTCTCAATACACCGACATTATTCTATCATATAACTTATTGTCGAAATTAAGTGACAAATATTATGAAAAATGAGCAATGAACTGCGGTTTATCATGAGAGATCAATGACAGGTAGCGACAATGTATTGGTTTGCATTGTTGAAGGAAGACACAGATGAAGCTTATGCCAGTCTCGCAAGAACAATACATCTAGTAGAAAAACTCGAAGGCAATTGTTAGTCTTGTATTACATAGACTTTTCTGTTTTAAAAGAAGATTAAAAATCGATTAATCATGTGTTTACAGCATGTCTCCAAAGCGCTGTGTGGTCTCGTGCTTATTGGATGTTGGTCAAGGAGCATCCACTCTCGCCCATGTGTATGCATCAAATACTACAAGCACCACTACGCTGCAACACTCGCATCTCGGGTTGGTAGATTTATCAAGGTTGTTTTGTTTACTCCATGTCTGGCGGTTATGATCAATTTATCATGCAATACATTTGAATGATTATCAATGCGAATAATTCGAACACAAATCAAAAATCAATGTTAATGCTTTTCGAAAAAAAAGATTGAAACACTGTGTAATACATACACGAACGCAGAAATGCAACCCGGAGGTCTAATTGACTACTTTTTAAACACGCTTTCAAGCTCTTTTCCTGACGCCTTCATTTGTATTCTTAGTTGGATCTTTTGCGATTCTCAAGCGCCTCAAAACGTTTGTTTGTTCTTTACTTTTAAACATTAAAAATATTTGTTCAATGTACTTCATTTAAAAGGCGTGAATTAAAGTCATGCAAATTCGTGATCGCAGATTGGTGACGTGAGACTGTTTGACAGGAGTCAGATGACTTGTGATGACCAGGTGGCTCACACGTTTATGCTCTTTAAAGCCTTCACCCGCTGTTTGAAGCAAGTGAAGTCTAGTAAAGTGTTTATTAATGGCAAAGTGGAATGCATGAATGAACAAAGTTGCAAATTTTGTGAAATAAAAAAGAAACTAATGAGCCATGATGGAATAGCTTTGTGGCGGGCAGATATAAAGAATGAAGTGCACGAGTCGGCATCCATGTTATGTGTTGCAAACGAATCGGTCTTCGTGAAAGAAGTTTCTATCAGAACTAATATAGTTGATTTTGTGAAGAAATGGACTGCAAGTAATATGCTGGCAATGGTTTTTGACGACTCTCTTTACGGTTTTGAGGACATGCAAAGCTTGAAAGTTCACTTTGAAAATGTCATTCTGCGCATGAAAATAGACGATGATTGTTTGCTCAGTTGCGTTTTGTTTCTCACTCACACGCACCTCCGTTGACGTCTTGGGATTCAATTCAAGGTCGTTTGATTAATGATTTATTTCATTTGAGATGTCTCGCATAAAAAGCATCTCTTTGTGCTTAGATGTTTTAAATTAACTGGTATTTTACGCCGCACGAGTACAATACATTCTTAATTTGAAATAAACCTTAATATTTCATGCACGTTTAGATTGCTTAGAAATGTTTTAAAATGTTTGTTGAATGCATTGTTATGCTAGTTTTTCAATTTAAAAAGCAATTACTTCAAGTGAAATTTGTATTCATCATTAAAAAAGCTTATTATTCCATAAAAAGTGTTTTGAAAGTATCTAGTTCACAAGGCCTTTTGTAAATCATGGAAACAATAAATTTATGAGTTAGATTGAATCAATATTTATTTGAAATATTCCTCCAAGGATTATTAAATTCTTAAAAACTAAATAAAAATAATATCGAAAATTTATTTCGTTTCTCGAACGTTCCAATGCTTTCAAATTATTTCAACTACCATCGAAGACCTTGGTCTTTTGATAATATGTTGAAGACAGAATTAATAAAGGTAAGCAAGGACGTGCAATCCATCATTGCGAACATTTATTAGCAAAAGATCCTCTCATACACTCTTTATTAAGCCGCCAATATTACTCTTTGTGAGTGTCCTTGCCATGCCGCCTTTCAGCGCAAGGACGATTTAAAAAACTTGTGGAGTTTGCTTTGTTTAAATCATTCTTCCAATTTAAAGTTTAAGGATTTTAATGAATTTTTTAGTTTTCTATTCTTGTAGTTGAAATTTTTTTTTCAATTTTAGAAGAGTTAATTTTAAAAAATGTGTTGGTAATGGCAAACCTTTTAGACAAAATTGATGTAAAGATGCTAATACGCGATTTATTTAAAAAACTGTTTCAAAAGTTGATCGAAAATTTTCATTTTTTAAAAAGTGGTTTTGCAACAATGAGAAATAATTGTAATTCAATTTTCTCATAAACTCCCGAAACAATAGGAACGCACGCCATAAACACGCACCCCAGAATGCCCATGCTACTTTGACAGTTTCAAGGTTATCTTTCCTATTGCTAAATAACCAAATTTATACATGAATACCAAAATGTGCGAAAAGATTTATAGGTAAATATTGGAGAATTAAAAAATATGTGAATACTTCTGAATGATGAGTTTTTTTCTTTTTATTTTGCTTGGATTTAATGTTCAAGAAATAATTTCAGAAATTTTAAATTAAATAAACTCTGCGTCCTTAGAGCCATAAAAATAAGCATTGTAGATGAAAATTAAGACTCACGAAGATTTGGTCTCATTCAACACTGCATCAAGAGAAATGCAAGATTTTTACTTATATTCATTATTACTTTTTCATCGAGATAGATTCAACTCTAACATCGGTTATATACAAATTTTTTATATTAATACTTTTGAGAAACTTCATTTCAGCAGAACGTACTCAAACTAATGCATTAACTTTATTTTTACCATTAAGAATGGTCTTGTTTTTCAAGTGCCCTCTACTTCTTTATTAAAATTTTTATTCATTAGCTATTTGTTTTTCAAATTTTATAATGTTTTTTTGAAAGCAATGCAGCCTATGTAGCTGATAGATGCGCCTAGTCCCTTTAGAAATATCATTTTTATTCTTTTCTTCTAAATTTATTATAAATTTTCATTTTTTTTCAACTTTTCATTATGAATTTTATATTTAATTCAATGGTTTCAAAATGAATTATTTCTTCATTAAAACTTTTTTGCGACAGAAAGTTTTTAAAATTTCTGAGTGTTCTAACACATCTCTGAAGATTTCGTTGTTGCAGGAAAGACATTAAGCTTTTTTATGATTACATTTTTTAATTCTTTTGATTTTCAAAATTAATTTTTTTCATAATATATAAACTATCCAACAATAGAGTTTTAATTGCGATTAAAAAACAACGTTTGTTTTAAATTAATTCTTTATTTTTCTGCATTTTCATCGTTCATAAATAGTTTATAATTTCCACAATAATGTTTTTCATTAGCAGCTTTGTTTTTGATTATTCAAGAGATTTTTGAAGAAATCAATGTTAGTAATCATATGCTCATATGCACATAACCTCGATTTCATAATGGTTTGCTTAAGAAGGTTCATCCATTCAACTTAGTATCCTTCCTTGGCGCCAAATGAACCCAAATTATTATTCTTGTTGATTTTATATTTTTGTTTTTTATCTTCATCATTTGACTTTAATTCCTTTTTTATTCTTTTGAATAAAGACTTTTTATGATGATCATTCACATCATTATTACTGTTGCGTAATTGATTTTCCAAATAAAAACTTGAGAGAAATCCTGCGTATTGTTTTTTTTATTAGATTTCAAACATCAAAGATTTTCTAGATTCATATTTTATCAAAACTACACATTTGACCGAGATAACGTTTAGATAAAACTCCATCCTTTGACTGTTGCTTCACATTGAAATGCAGCTTCTCAAACCTCCAGCGTTGACCACGATTGATCTTGACAGCGAAAACCTCCATAGAAAATCGACATTAATTTTTTTTTTGATAATCAAACCTCATTAAACGTGTTTTAATGTCATTTTACCTTGAAAAGACTTTCTAATGTTGAGTTGAAACCGCCACAAAAAAAAGCTTGTGGTTTTTTAAGCCGCGTTAGAGAATTAGAGCATGACATTTTCCATATTCAGAAACCTCAATTGAAATCAGGCGTAAACAATATGGTTACTACATAAAGTAAAAATATAAAAGTTTTATGGACATAAGTGGCCTTGAATAGGTGGCAAACTCATTTGGATTTATGAAGTTCTGCCATAAAATAATTTATTCGAAAAGTTTCTAAATCTCTTAAAAGTTTTTTAAAGACTTTGGCTTTAATTGAATTATAGTGACTTAAAAAAATTCAAAAGTAGATAATTTCCAATTAATGTTAACGAATTATAGTTGTGAATTTTTTTGTAACTTTTACTTTTATCATCAAGCTAGTGGATTATAAAGCTTTTGAAGCAATTCCTTATTTATAAATTGTTGATTTTGAAGGATTCACTTTCAATTGACAGTATTTCACCACTGACTGTTTCATCTGTTTAATTAAAAAGCCCGTATTTATACTTTTTTTCATTGCCATGTCCTTGAATATAAAACGTCTTTTCAATTTTTTAGAATATTATACTAAACTGAAAACATTCAATTTAATTTTTGATGTTTTTCTCTGTAAAATATGGATAACAATGCTGTTTGAAAAAATTTTTTTCAAGGGCTTAGACGTGCATATCAGCGCGAAGCAGTATTAAATCTTTGCTTTTGAGAAGTTATTCTATAGCGCACATCAAGATCCCTTACATTGATATTTTAATATATTCTCTTAACTATGTTTAAATTAATTTGATGGTTCTAAGTTTTAAAGTGTTTCAGAAATGAAATTTTGAAGAAGTAGTTATGAAGGTCTTCAAAAATTCTGGTTGTTTCTGGTGGGTTTTTGAATGCTAATTAAGCTGCACTTAGTTATGTTTTTCCATTTGACTAATTGTTAAATAAAAAATTTTTTTCCAGGCTTACGAGCCATAAAAAGCTATTATAAAAAGATCTGTGAAGGAGACTTCAACGCAAATTATTTCCATTGATAATGTTAATTGAATGTAAAAACTAGTCCTAGAAAATTTTCTATTTGAGGAGTTTCCAACATGATAAAGATTTTTTCAGAATTCAATACGAAATGTAAAAAAGTCATGCTACTGTATTTTAAATATCCATCAATTCTGAGCATTACTCAAAAAAAATGCTATAATTTTTATAACAATATTTTAGATTTTTATCATGACTAAAAAGTTGGAAAAATTCAACAGTTTCATGTGAATCATTAAAAATTCATTTATCCACTTGGTTCACAAATCTTTTGCAAGAATCTACATTTTTTTCAAGCGTTTGTTATGATTTGTTTTTGTCATTGTAGAAAAGTGCCATTTTATCTGGCGTATCTTGTTTTGCAAAAAAATTTAACGTTTATTGTTTTTAAAAGAATGAATCCATATCTCATTCAAAATGATTTTTTGACATTTTAAAACTAGTTTTTGACTTTTGATTTCCCAAAAAAGTTAAATGGGAAACCCTTCAATTCTTTGAAAAAGTGCAAAAAACTTTAAAAGATAATTTTAAACTTTTTTAAATTCCAAAAAATTTAATTTCTTCACACCGCAATGCCGTGTTTCAAGTCCAGGCCCTTTAAATATGCTTAAATGTTAAAACTACAACAATCATTGAGACCATTTCCTTCCAAATGAATCATCTATCCACATTTTTTCCATTTTATAAATTTTCAATCGTTAAAAAGTTTATTTTTTTTACTTAAATTTTTCCAAGTTAATTCGCCAATATATATTTTCATTACCCACATCAAATGTAGTTATTTGTAAAAGGAAAGTAGATTGAACGTTTAGTGAAAGAATACGCCCCATTCTTTCAAGGACGAACAGTAAGTCTTAGTCAATATTTCGTTTTTTAATTAGACGCTCAAAAAGATGATGAGTATCCTTGATAAGGTGACCCTTTGATTAAAATATGCCTGGCTGCCGTCCCACGTCCTATCATACCCTCCTTCATACTTTTGTACTTTAAATATTTAACATTTGAAAACTTCGGAAAGATTGTTTTTATTCTAAGAAGCTTTTTTTTTTTGTTTAAAAAATAATTATTCAAGATTAAAAAATATATTGGATAAACCACAAATTAGATTAGAAAAATGAAAGGTATATTGACAGCAAGATTCATGTTAATCAAGTTTCCAACTGGCAAGTGAATGATCACTTCTCTGAAAATTTCAAACAAAAAATGAAAAATAGTTTGAAATATATTTTTATACATTGTTTGAGATCATGCAACAAGAAGACAACATATCAAAAGGCAATTAAAATGGCGTTTCTTCATAGAAGTCTTCATGCAGAGATTAAACATGACTATAGTCGTTGAAATCTCTTTTAGTCATATTTTCAATCATCTTTTTGAGTTTTTCATAATCACGTTTAAAAAGTTTATGTCGAAATTCCAGTCTGTAGTCGTCTTATCTTTAAGTGTAATCGTCAATTTTACTTTTAGTTTTATTTGGTTAGCTAAAAAATAGTTGAAATTTAAACCTCTCAAAAGAATTGCATCTTGAAATCTAAATTGGAATTTTACAATTTATCTTTTAATTTGAAACATCGTAATCGCTATTTTTGCTGTACCCACATTAAAAACCTTAAGGGTGGATTTCTCCAAGTGAACTTTCCTTCGTCCTGCTATACACTTCCCGAAAACTCTCAATGTTGGTTCCCTGCGTCATTCTCTATAAAATTTTCCACTTGCTTTCTCAAAACTTACATGAAACTCGTTCTAATAGAAGTGCTTTGAATCGTCTGAGTGGTTTTTTAGTACATATTGTGCTAGGTTGGAAGAAAAAGGGAAGTATCAAAAGATTAAGCTTAAAAAAAATGTTCATCAAATAAAACTTGTGAAATAAAACGAAAATTTTACTTGAACTAACCATCTAGGCGTCGTTTTTGAAATCAACAGTAATAATAATGCTAAAAATATGGATCTTCCAGAAAAAAATTTTGAAGACGATATTTAAGGGCAATTATAGAGATTTAAATAGACCCTCGCAAGTAAACATGTTTTCGACGCATCAAGTTTTTCAACAACAAACCTAATTATTTTAAAATTCACATTATATTTTCATGTTCTTAAAATGAAACTTGCTATATTTCTGAAAATCAAAGGCATAATTATTGTTTTAACCAACATGTAAATTTTTTATTTTTGAAATTTAGACAGTGTTGGTTGCAATGCATCTAAAGGATGCAGCGAATTTGATGGTTATAAGTTCCCTTGTCAAACAAAGCATTCAAACTCATGGTTCGATTGCATTTAGTTTGTGAAAAAAACTTTCAGTTTTTTTGAAAAACCTGATACACAGTTTTCTTTGATAAATACAAACGCTTTATACAAGCTCTTTTTTGCTAGACTTCAAAAATCCGAACAGTTTCAAGTTCCGAGGTATCCGAAATTTTTATGGCTATTTTGTTGAAAATGACCAAAACGATAACTTCAAAGATACAATAAGCAAACACTATAAAGAAAACTATGTTCAAAGAATTGAAATAAAACAATACTCTTTAATAGAAAATAATTTTTGATTTTAAACGTCGGAATAATGAGTTGGAGAAGGTTTTGGTTTCAAAAGAAACTATAAATTTCGATGATATCGCCCTCATCATGAAAAATACATAGTATAAATGTACTTTTGAACTTTACCTTTTCACGTTCAAAATAAAAAATTAGTATGTAGAAGAGGCGATGTTTCTAACAGTTTATAATATAAACACATATAAAAGTATTGATCGATATATAACCAATTTTAACTAGAAAACACGCAGACATAAAAAAGAGGAAGAGGAGTATGAATAAGGGAGCTTTATAAAGAGTTGCCTGTCGTTTCGCATTCAATGTTTTCAATGAACTAAGACTTCGTGTAATTGTTTTTAGCATGGTTCATTGGAACCTCAAAACAGCTCAAGGTTAGTTTGACTTTTTATATTTTGATATTAAGGCTATTGAAACTTTTCGATTCTTCAAATATGATTTTCTGTTTGGTTATAAAATTTGCCTTGAAGGTATGATTTTAGTCACAATATGAGCTCATTTAAATGTGCAATTTCTTTTCGACAGGAATAAAAATGATTGGCACTCAGTTGAAATGTCTTTAAAAATTCATTCAAGCAACATCAAACGTATTTTTTCAAATGAAAGATGAAATTATTCAGAATTTTTGAAAATATTGCAAAACTATTTTATCTTTTACTTCTAGTTTTTATTTAGCTTAGTTCATTTATTATTAAAATTCTTCTTTTTCAATTGAACCTTTTACTTGCATTTTTTTTCGATTCCATTTTGTTTTTTTTAATTTTTTGCAAATCCCTCTAGCAACGTTTCAAAGCAAAATAATAAAGTTGACTTACGCGCCACAAGCATTTAGATACCTCGATGCTTTGGGCTTTCTTCTCAAAGGCTTACTGCCAATAAATTAAACTTCAATTATTTTTCCATAAATTATTCCTAAATATTTTCATTTTTAAAATATAAGCTGAACTAGGATTTTTTTGAAAAATCGTAAAATAAATTTGTTTTAAAACAGCAATAAAGTCATTTGGATGAATGTAAGATTAGAGAGAAATAAAAGATTTATGAATATGCTCGAAGATTTTTTTGAACTACTAGTTTACATTATGGCTTTAATTTGCTTACTTTCTTTATCTTGGCAATTATTGTCGAGCTAGTAATCTATAGAGATTGTAAGATTCCTCCGTGTAGCAATTCTGAAAGGCAGAAAGGCAGTTATTAATCGTATATAAAACATGCCATTTCATAAATAGCATTGCAGAAATGCATCACCAGTTTTCATATGTTTCTGCTAGTCAATGAAGATGCTTTGTTATAACACATCAGAATTTCTGAAAGCTTTCATTTTTAATAAAAATATTTGCCAAAACTATGAAATTGATTATCTACAAAATATTTTAAAATATCCAAATGGAAAACTATTAATCAACTCATAAAATTTATGGTCAAACAAATCTCTCAAAAATGACGTTGGAAAAACAGTGTCCTTATTTTACGGTGTTTAAATTTATGGATAAAAGTATTCTAAGAAAAATTACGGAAATTTATCAAAAAACTCAGATCGTTTAATTTAAAAAATATAAGATAAACCTATAAGGTTTACTCAATTCATAACTATTTTAGAATACAACAACAACCTTCAAAAATGATAATTCACAACTACACATCACACCTCTTCTCAGTCGAACCTAGCAAGCACAACAGACCGAGATCAAAGTCGAGCACTGCAGACTTGGTGGGTTCTAGACTTCTCAAGGGCAAGAGGCATTTCAGAATCGTTCTATTGGGGTGCACAGGCAGTGGAAAGACATGTATCATCAGTAGGTTGTTGTATGAGAAGTTCATACAGCACCATCTGGCCACTGTGGAAGACCTGCATCATGGAGTCTTTGAGGTTTTAATGGCGACATTTGCTGTTTATTTAAGCCTTTTGATTTTTTTACAGCAACGATTTAATGTTTATATAAATTAATTTCGTTTACTTACGTGTGGATTTCAGGGTTTCGAGGTATCCAGATTTACTTTATTTATTTTTTGGATCTGATGCAACTTGAAATTTGTTATTTAGTTTTATATCGTAAATTTAGTATGTTTTTATTAATTATTATTTGAAAAATTTTATTTTCTAGAAATTTAAAAGCTCACGAAAAATATCAGGTTTTCCAGCTATTAATACTTTCTTCAATTAAAAATATTTTTAATTTTTGAAATGCTCACACAAGTGAGTAGTTTTTACGTAAATAATTAAGAAATGGTTAAAAATGCATAGGCTTTCGATTTGGGCTGGAGAAGTATATGGAAAATACTTTTTAGAGGATTCGGTTTCACCAAAGGCACTCTATTTAAAAATAAAGTACTCAAGTGGATTGTTTTAAAAGATAATAATACTTTTTAGTCTTATATCCATCATATTTATGTATCATTTGTGGGAATTTTATCTTTCTGCTTCACAATCATTTATTTGAGCTATCAAACCTGGAACTTTGGACCCCTTGATTTCCTCATATGAGGTTCACTATCGATAACTTACTTTTGCGTGTGTCCTTGCATAATTTTGAATGGTTTGCCAATTGAATACAGAATATTGTGATTAGAGCTGAGTTGTTTCAATTGACATATTAAGCAGTTTGAGAAAAAGTCAACATTTAAAAAAATTACTATCTATTTTTCAAATAAATTAAAAATGAAAAAAGTAAAATTGAAATATAAGCAAAAAAATGAATATTTAAAACATTATTAGCCTCTAATGAAAAATTTTTGAGGTTTTGAATATATAATAAAAGCATTTGCCTGGAAGTTTACATTTCCAAATGAGCCTTCATTAATTTCAAGAGTACTTTTGAAAATTGGAATGAAGTTTCAAAAACTGGAAAATATTCATTCTAAAAAATAATTTAAAATTTAAACCTACGTGTTGAAGACTTATTATTCTATGTTGAAATATTCATTAAAAACGTTTTGACCAGATAAATGGAGTTGAAGTGAGCATAGATTTTCTGGACACTTCTGGTTCTTTCGAGTTTCCAGCCATGCGCAAGCTGTCCGTCATGACAGGTTCTTGTGGTTTTGATTCTGTTGTATTTAATCATATTTTAATAAAAGTTGTGATCAACTGTTGAAATCACTTGAAACAGTCAATATTTGAAAAATACCGAAAAAATATTTGAGTCTTTGTATTCGTTTTAGTTTTAAAAAATCTATTGAGCAATTTTTCTAATTATTCATTTTTACTTTTTAAAAGTTTTTGTTTTTTCATTAGACTAAATTTCAAAAGTTCTCTTATTCTTTTGTCAACAGTTTTGCAATTGTTATGAATACCTAAAATAAACTTCCAACAAAAACTTTTGAGTAGGAAAACAAAGCAAAATTATATTTTTGCTCAGCACTAGCTTTCATTAACATTACAAATATTCTGGCTTGGAAATCTCCACAGATGTTCCATGAAGATTGCTCATCCGAGCGTGTGCTATAGCCTATGTAAATTACATTGCAAGTGAACGTGAAAAATGATTGTACGCACGTGAGCAGTTTAAATGCAACGACCTTTGTAGTACTTTTTATGATAATCTTAGTGTTAATCCTCGTTTCTTTCTTGTTTTTTTAAGAATTAATTTCAAAAATAATCTCTATTTAATCATACATAAATAAATGCACCTTGTGCACGTTGCCAAAATCATATAATAAAATGCATGCAGATGATTTACAATTTTGGGAACCTTGATATTTGTCAGATTTTTGTTTTTTAAAACTGCAAAAATTATAGAAGACGGTGGTCATAAACTGCGCGCCAATCGAACCTGCGACGAGTTATTGGTCGACATGCCTAATATCTGCTCGCAGTTGTTTAGTGTGTCTTTTATGAATAATTGTGAAGAACTCTCAAATTCCAAGGACATGCCAGTAATAAATTGACCACCAAATTCTGTTTATTTCCTTTGTGTGATCATTTGATATTTCGATTGTAACGAATACATATAAGGATTAAAAATTCATTCATGCAAGCTCAAAATGAAATTTATTTCACTCTAGGAATACTTTGAATAAAGTTGCGTTGAAAAAAATTCATATTTGAAAAACTTCAAATGACTATTTAAAGTAAGTATAAGACCAACAAAATTCTGTGAAACTAGATGTGTTCTATAAAAAAGTTTTAATGGTTTAAAAAATTACATGAAAGTTTAGAAAAAATTTTCCAAATTTATTTATTAATTTTCAAAAAAACACTTTATTTGATAAAAAATAACGAATTCAATTTCATTGAATCATAAAAGCTTTTTAATAGTTTGAAGAACAACATTTTAGGCGATGGGTTCATATTAGTGTTTTCGCTGATCGATTACAAATCTTGGGAAATGGTGGAAAAAATTAGAGAAGAAATTATGGAAGAGAAAAAAGATCCCAACACTCCGATTCTGATTATCGCTAATAAATGCGATCTATATCGAAAACTCATCCCAAGTATAAATAACAGAGAAGAACGAAAAAATATAAATAACGAAAATAAAAACTTATACTGTGAAAAAAATAATTTAAATGGCGAAAGTTATAAAAAAAACTTTGATTCTTTCTGCGGGGATGAGAAATGTGAAGATGATAAAGCGTGTGAGAAGAAGTTAATAACTCGCAAAAAAAGTCTCGTTGAATTACTAAATGGCAGAAGATTGTCGTCAATCGTTAACAAAACAGTAGAAGGAAATGAAAAATGGAGGGAAATTCTTACAGAAATGCAAAAACAACGTGTTAATCAAACATCGTATTCTAACATTGAAGAAGCCATTGAAAAACTCACGAGTTTTTTTGCAAACTGTCCCACATCAGACGGTCATAATGGTTCGAGCAAGCCTGCTTACTCTAACCGATGTTTCGTCCCTCGTTACAGTATTGCTACTTATAATGTGTATAACAAGGAAAATGACAAGATGATAGAAGAAGATGAAAAAAAGTTATGCAAGCGGACCATGAGTGCAGTAGAAGCTAACCAACAAAGTATTCAATTATACAACAGAAGAAAACATTCTTTTCTTATTAGTTACAAGGATAGTTTGAAGGTGTCATGCGAAAAAGAAGCTCGGTTAGAAAAAGTTGATAGAAAATTTAGCATTGGTGAAGAACATAACAAAACACTAAAAAACCATGTTTACTTTGATGAGCCCGTCTTAATTAGTACAACAGAAATTTCAAAAAAGGAAACCGAAAAAATAAATCACGAGGAAAAAAATGATTTTCAAGCACACGATACAAAAAGAAAAAACAGCAACACATTTTCTAAGGAGCTTATCACTCACAATGATGCGGAACAATTTCCAAATGAAGCCAAAAACACGTTAGATTATGAAAAGCCTGGTATTTTGGTAGGGGGACGACGATACAGCTATCAAAGCAGCACCAGTTTCACTAACAGAACTGTGAGGGTCAAGGTGGGAGAATCACAGGCTTTTTGCAAATCTTCTACTTTGAGAAAATCTTCTGCTGACAACTATAATACAGATAAATTCAGTCATTTGGTATATGATTACAACGAGGTTATCAATTCGGAAGGTAGAACGAGAAAAGAAAGCGTTTGCGAATCGGTTTCTGAGAAATCGGATGATGAGACTTTTGATGATGATTCAGATGCAAAAGAAAAAATTGACAAAGAAGTTGTTGAGTCGATAGTGACGATGGATTGGGGGCATGGTTTTGTTGCCATCTCTGCAAAGATCGATGAAGATATTTCTACTTGTATCTTCAAGGCACTTCTCTCACAGGTTCCAATGTTTATGAAAGTTCCTTTTCTTTTTGAAAATTCAATTTTTTTGAAGTTCAACTTATCAACGTATTGTTAATGGTTTATAGGTGGACATGCACCTGCAACAGATTAAATGCCTGCCTGCCCATACCTCCTCATCTAGGTTTACCAGGCTGTTTCTTTTCAGCAGCAGGAAACAAGTTTCTGAGGATTCTAAGTTACGATATAGAAAAAACAGTTGCAAAGTATCCTGAATTAACCCATTATCCGTAGTTATTTCATAGCTTATTCAAACTTTTGCATTCAAAATAATGAGTATTTGAGAGTTTTTATTGGAATTCCATTTCAATAGCATTCATTTTTTCATATTTTTTTGGCATTATTATTTTTTTATCTTCACGAGATTTTATTTTCAATTTTTGATCCCTTAGAAGCATTCTCAAAATTTTCACAATACATGTTCAGCTTTTGAATTAGAAATTAGAACTTGATGTTTTGAAATTTAGCAAAATTTTCCATCAAAATTTTCTCTTTTTGCTAGTTTTATTTCAAACTTGAACTATGATGTTGTTGCTTGAACAATTCTTGAATTATACACTTTTATTTTCAAAATTTGAATTTTTGAATGTTTGTTTTAATTTTAGCGGTTGAATGGATCTGTTGAATATTCATCGATTGAATTGTTATCACCTTTTCCTTTATACTCGTTTTACTCCACCTTTTTTTTCAATATTTTAATTTTAAAAGATTTTTGAAACTTTGTTTTAATAAAGATTTTAAACTCATACATTTGTCGATATATGGATTGACTGATAGAACGGAATGAAAAAGTTACCGCTTGACACGCAAAAGAAAATTCAGCAAAGTTACGTAGAAATTTTTTTTAAAGTAAACGAAAGATAGCAATATCCACTAATCAAATGATAATAACTTAAATTAAAATACAATTGAGTTGATTCTATGAGAATATATAATTTTTTTTCTTGGCCTTGAAAAAGATTTTTTCTACACATCGTGTTAATCATATTCAAAATAGCCCAAACTTGGCATTTTAAATTTGTCGATAAGAAATTATGAAAATAAAAAATACTCTAATTATATATTGATTCAAGGGCAACTACGCACTCTTAAAATCAAAACCGACAGTTGACAGTAATGTTTCGAAAACAAAATTAATAACAGCAATAAATGTAAAATTACCATATCATGATAGAAATCGATTGGTATATATAAAATTTCCTTAAAAAAACTATTCCAACAGTTCATCAAATTCACAAAATCAATGTTGACCTTATCTTATCAAGAGCATGTAGGCAATGCTTTTATGGTCGTGTGCTCCCATTATGTTTTATCGCTTGGTATGCAACGGATATGCCACAAATGTTTTTATTTAGTTACCAAATCTCTTGAGAAGATAATATTTTAAAAATTTTATGTTTTTAAAAGATTTTTTTTTTATATGTTGATCGCGTTCAAGTTGAAGTCTACTGCAGGAATATATGCAAATAACAAATACAACTATTATCTTTGATTTAACTTTAAGATATTTCTACCATATAGAGTACTTCCACACTAAGAGAAAACACTATAAAATATGCAAGAAAACGCTATAAAAAACGACAAACTTAACGTTGAAATATGCTAGAAAAGCCATATAAAAATGTAAAACCGAAAAATTAGTCTCGAATGCATCTTAAACAATGGAACGCCCAACACAACAATACAGCGATGGAACATCGCAACGGCTACAATAATGACTAGAGAATGGAATGCAGGTTGGCCATAATAACGAGCCAAATCAGCGCCGCGAGATGAACATCTAATTGAGCTAAAACTACTTATATTCACACCTAAACTCTTGTTCGCCCATATATGCTAATTAAAACAAATATGGGTTGTTACAGAAGGTTGGAGTCAACTTGGATTCTGCGTTTTATTCTTCCAAACATCAGGGCGAACCTGACAAAGAAATAGTTGAATATCAATTTTATATAATATTTCAATGATTCAAAGTTAAATAATAATGAACTCATGTCTACTCGGGTTTATACACCATAATAGACTTATTGCAATCCTTATTGGCCTTAAAACCGAACAAGGTATGAACCATGGGTCAAGACGGGAAATGCTTTCATGGCTGCTGAGAGCGTTAGTGTAAGCTTCTTCGTCGTTCTCCTCCAGTGCCCCCAACAAAGCCTGATCAGAAACATTAATTTGAGTCATAATTATCTTTTTCTATAAAAGTTTGAAGTTTTATCAACAGGATGAACGTGATTGAATTATTTTGAGTTTAATCTCAGTAGCAATCGTTCGATTAACTTTTCCTTAGCAATGAAAGTGTTAGTTCAACCAAACATGTCTAGCAATAAGCTTGAGTAAAATTGAGTATAGTTTAAAAGTTTAAAAAAATTTTTTTTAAATTTAATTATATTTCCAACACATGTGAGTGAATTTTGATTTATTAAATTTCTATCTATTTTATGTAAAATTTCCAGATCTCAAAAAAAAATTGTCAAGTGGACCTTTAATTTTAGTTTGAGCCTCAAAAAAAAGTGAAAGCACTAAGAATTTATAAGACTTACTCGAATGAGCTTGAGCATTGTATGCAGAAATAATGAAAAGTACACTTGAGCATTGTTTGAGTGCAATTAAAACAAAATTGGAACGTTATTTGACATAAAGGATTGTTTTATATGCATTCAGTTTAGTGGAACTGAATAAGCAAAAAAAAACAATGAAAGTTTTTTTAAAAATTATGATACACAAGGATAAATTATTGACAAAACAGAAACTATTAATAGTAATTTTACCTTTAGTGAATAGCAATGTAGCTTTAAAAAAATGGAATAGCATAAAAAAAAGTATAAAGCTTTAAGAAAAGCCGAAGCACCAAGCACCTTATGCAGACATAAACCAATACATCGCCCAATAACAACCTTGAGAAGCTTTGATTCTCGAGAATCATGGAAACTGGGGCATTTTTCTGAGTACTTGGTCATGGCGTTTTCACCGTCTTGGTTGTCCAGAGCGATCCTGCACACCACAGCCCTAAAGAAATGGTCTTTGGCGGCATGGCGTAATAATGGGTTGTCTAAGGAAGCCATGGCTATCTGATGTGGGTAGTTTCATTATGTTATTGTTTATATCCGTTACATTATCAATTCTGAAAAATATTTTAAATAAATTAATTGAAACACCAAAATTTGATATAATAAATAAAGAGGGGTTTGATGCATATGTTTGAGATGATTAAATTCTTTCATAGTACAGCATCAAAAAATGAAAGTCAGATACAACAACAAACTAAAGGCATTTAAAAATAAAATAGCCAATCAAAGTATCCTACTTGTTCGTAAAGCTCGGAAGCCCTATCATAAACCTCCATCTCTGCACTGTATTGAGCCACCTTCAGCAGGCATCGGTTGGCTGTACTGTGGAGGGAAAAATTGGGTTTTTTGCAAGCAATATATACAAAAACTCTTGCAGTAAACAATGTTTTTGAACTGCGCAATACATTATCGTTCAATAAAATCAACAATGATAAATTCAATAAATATAAAAACATTCAAGTTCTGATAAATCAAACTATGGACATATAAAAACTATTGGGAACCTCTTTGACTCTTCTCCTTGGTAGAAATCCGCAGCTTTCTGATAAAACTCTACCGCCTTCAATTTTCATGCATATTATTATTGATATCATTTTCAATGGAAACCAATTGAAAAAGACAAAAAACCTTTTTGAGGTCGGGTGGTTGTTGCTCAAACATCTCAGCCATCTCCATATAGTGCTTAGCTGCTATTGAAAACCTTCCCTGTTTAGCATAATAATGAAAGATAAGTAGATGCCATTATTTTAAATCCGGTTTATTTCCCATATACTGAGAGTGACCATAATAATAATAATAGTAATAATAATAATAATAAAATTCGCTTAGATAACCTCAATGAAAGCAACTGAAGAGAGTTTTTAACTATGAGAGATATTGAAAAACTTCAATTCATGATGACTCATTTTATAACATTCCATAGGTTTTGTGTCAGATTAATTATTCCTCACTATATAAACTGAGATTATTATTACTTTTCCAATGATTCTATAGTTATTTATCTAAAAAAGGAGTTTCAAATAGTTTTGTATTTTAAACTTTTATAACTTTGAGAAGTTTTAGAGTTATTATTTTTTTTTTAGTTGCATGTAATATATACCAAATTTCAAAATACATAAAAAACATGATATTCAAAAATTGAAGCAACTTTAATGGTTAAAAACCCAATAAATATTGTATTAAAGGGTATTAGATGCTATGGCATTTCTACAGTAATGAAATAATAGCCAGAATGCTAAATGACATTTTATAAAAAAGGAAGAAATACAGTGAAACTTTGACAAAGTTTATGTTTACCGAAATTTTTGAAATTTTCTTAGTTATACAACTAAACTTGAAAATTTGAAATACAAAGAACTAACCATATCAACATAGATTTCAATGACTTTCAACATTGTTGTTATGGCCTCTGTTTTTGAAATACATTGATTGATGTTATAACAATGAAAAAAATTAGGTTTGGATTATTCAGAAATGTATGTTATTTAATGGTTAAATTGTTAAAAGTTTTGACCGAATTAAATTATTTAGAATATGCCAAATAAATTCAACTATTCTAAAACTAAAAAAAATATTTAAATGGCATAAACTGAAGTAAAACTTCAACAGCATGAAAACATTGATAGTAACAATAATATATATTGATTACCATCTCGACTGATCTTTTTGAATGAGTTAGCTGCATCATTGTAGTTGGATGCACTTTCAAGCTTGTTTCCCAGCTCCACGTGCATGGAAGCTGCTTTAGAGTATGCATTGCCTGCATCTGTGTCATAATATTTTGAAAAGTCATTTTAATGTATTTTGCTGTTGGAATTTTTATTTTACCTTTCCACTTTTTGGCAATCTTGAATGAATGTCCTGCTTTTGTATACAATTCTGCAGCTTCTTCTGCTTTTGAGTTTCCTCTACTATAATACATAAATTTTTAAATACATTTTTTGCAAGAATTATATTTAAGTTTTTAATTTTGCTTATTCTGAATATAAATAGTGATAAATTTGTAAAATATTATTTTGCATATCAAACTCACTTCATTAAAGAGCCAAGAAAACCCCCAGCAGACTTTATTTTTTTCTCAGCCTGGTTGATAAGATCTAAAGCTTTTTTTTCGCTATCATCCATTCTGACTTTTTCTCAGTGCTTTTTTGTGGGAAAAGAAATACAAATATGTATAGAGTATTAAAATTAATAATCTTTTTTTCATTTAATAAAGCTAAATACCTGATTCTAGTTATTCCGTAAAAAAAAGATTTTCAAGATTATGAATTAAATTATAATTTCATATTTTGCTTAAAAGTTAATAAGATTTTTAGTAAATCAGATGTTTCTTTCAGAAACTTTTTATTCTTATAAATTAATTCATAATAGAATTTTGGAAAATTAATTTCATAAACACTTTAGAATATAAATTCAAAAAAATGAAAGGTTAATTATTTATTCTATTTCAATATAATATTTATTAACTTAAAAGATTTCATTAATGATTTCAAATAAGACAAAACTAAGATTTATCAAATTAGAAATACTTTTTTTTCAAAATTTTTTTAAACAATCAGATTATTATCTTATCTGATGATGATAAGATGTCTTATTATATCCATATTATTTGAATTTTAAATAATAGTTTTTTTCACTGAAACTCTATGTTTATACAAAGAGTAATTAAAAAGGGAGTTTTGATTCCAAAATGGATTTGACTTAAAAATGGATAAAAAGTAATATTTCGAAAATTTATATCCTTTTTCATATTGACTCAAAGTTGATGGAAGAGAACAACTTTGAAACTTGATTGAAAAAAACTTGCTTTTTTTTTGTTTCTTAATGCTTCACTTTCTCACCTCGACCTTTTACCTATCTGCCCTATACTTCCTAAAATCTCAGAGCCTGAAAGGTGCAAAAGCAATAAAACAACGTATCTAATTAGAGTTTATATAATTCTATGAAAAAGTGAATGATGAAGTTTAAAATAGGTTTATTTTGCCAAACATCAGTTTTTTCAATAAAATTTATAGGAAATATAAACGATTCTGAATCATTTCTTATATCTATCTTATTTTAATTTGTATAATGTAAAGTAGCCAGATTTTGAATGCGTGCTAATTATTTAGTTGTACACTGATAACATATTTAATAATTAGATATGAATCATAATAACTATTGTTATTGAACTGAACTACACTGTTGTACGAGTCATTAACTCAGGTGAACACCCTCGCTAGTTTTTGCCAAAAAAAAATCCATTTTATTTAGGACTAAATTTTAACAAAACTGCCAGTTGAACTGAGAACCAATATGTAAATTTTTGGAATTCATTATTTACGGTCCCTATACTTTGACAGTTTGTCTTTCTATTGTCTATTGAAAGCTGGCATCGTTATTATTTGTTATGCCAATTTAATGGCGCCATGTTTCATGCGGTTAAATATAAAAAACCTAGAAATCACAGAAGTATGATAAAAAATAAGGGAATTAAAAGTTTGAAACAATACTGAGCAATGCACAGATGTCATAACTTTAAGAGATCAGCTTTTTAATGATAACTTTGTTAATATTCTGTTCAGAATAAAACAAAAAAAAATGGAAATAAATGAAGATGAAAGAATGCAAGAAAAAGCAAAAATAAAAATAACATTGAATGGACATGACTAGAAACAACCTATATGAACAAGTCTTGCGGATCGAATAGTTTTAATTTTTCGGAAAAATTCAGAATATCTATCAATTCAAATCGTAACTGATTAGAAAGATAAGTATAAAAAAACTCTGGAGCATTTTTCTGTACTTCTCTCAACTGCATGAAGTTACTGCCTGTATAACCTCGGAAACTACATTATTCATACGTGTTGCGATAAATAATGTAATTTATAATTTGAATCCAAAATTAAATTAGAAATAATGTAGAATATATACTTTTGATGAAGGTGATCTAGTTTTGAATTCTTCATCCACACTTCAACATCTGAACTAGACCATTCATTCAGCTTGGCTCCTTGTTGATGAATACTAGGTTTTGTTTTCAAACACTCTTTATCATTGCAAGAAATGGCAGAGCTGATTTGAGTGGCATATCCATGCAAAGGTGTTGGAGAAGGAAGGAACTTTTTAGGCTGGTTTAAGTTTATCTGTTGCGTAGGATCTATAGAGGAAAATTTAAATTTTTGATAAATTTTAATTATTTGCAACCCCATTATAACATATATGCGTAACATGTTCATCAATGTTAGAAAAGCGTAACATAACAATTTTCAGTTAGTTTTTGTTTAAATGATGTCAAATTATGTTGTTCAATCAGATTCTTTAAAAGTATTTAATATTATACCTTCATCACATTCGGGCGTATCAGTACAAAATACGTTGGATGGATAAAAGATAGGAGTAAGGAGTCCATTTTCTGGACGTAAGCCATCTTCATTAGCGTCTCTCAATTCTTCTTTCAGGGTCAATGCAATCATTTTTCCTCGAGAACCGATCTCATTCACCAAACGTTCTACTTGGGCCTCAAAACTATATTGTTGTGGCATTTCTTCACACTCACTGAAATCAAAGTATAATTTGGTGCCCACCAAAATACCCAGCCATCCATCGGGCGAGAAGTTCCTATCCAATAACAGAGGGACAATATGCTTACGTAAACGAAATGCGTACTCGGCTTCTGCCAATGTTGGTTTACATCGTTATCAATATGGTTTCTCAATTGATTGACAAATCTTCGCATTTGGTTACCAATTTTTTGCAATTTCGTACCAAAGCTTTGGACTTTATTACAAAATATTTAAAAACAAATAAAAAAATTTTTTAAATAATCGAAAAAAATAGAAAAATACGTTTTTGAAATACAATTTCAAGTTTTGAAATTTTAGATAAATTTTAAGAAGTTAACAAAAGTTTATCGAGGTTTTTCTGGGAGCAAACGCTGCTAAGTACTTCGTTACTAGAAGGGGAATGTAATTAAAATCTTCGCCAAATGAAGTTAATGAATTCTTCTCAGTTTTATCTTTTTTTTTCAAATTTCAAGTTTCTCCCAATTTCACAAGTGACATAAGGTTTTGCTTTCCAGAGCACAGCTTCGAAAAACCTCAATGAAACATTATATAAAAACATTTTTCGTTAAAATTTGGAAATTTATATCATAATTACCTAAATCTGAAATCAAAAAATATTTTTTTTCAACATTTTAGAATATTTAAACTGAACTTTTTAAAAATAAATTTATTCCATTTTTTTTTCAAAAATTGGTAATGAATTGCAAAAATTCAATAATCGAGTGCAAATATTTGGTACGCAATTGCAAATATTTAATAACTAAATTCAAAGATTCAATATTCATTCGAGAAACCTTATAATATAATAACCACAATGTTATTATTATTGGTAATAAGATTTTTACAGTGCGAAATTCACAAACAAAATTTGTTTGAAATGCGCTTAAAAATTTGCGATTAATGATGAATGAAGTTGTTTATGGTATAGCTTAGCTGACAAAAGTTTGCAAAAACAGTGATGAGTGTAAATTAAGCGGCAGTGAATTCTACAGACGTGAGGCATCATTAATCTCCCCATATACAAATTCATCGCCACCAAAAACTTTAGAACTTTTAAATAAGGTATTAACTTTATTTTGCATGACACACTCCGATAAAAGAATGAATATTTGCGCGAACCGGCCTTGTCAGAAGCGATCCGTACATAAAAGCATCGGCTATTAAAATCGATAGAGGATTTTGAGAAGTCCGTACCATTCTCATAATGCCACTATTGATTCTAACATCGCGACATCTTATACAGGGAAAGCATCAACATGCCAATTACACCCAAATACACACACTTTATATCCAGCCATTTAAAGCCGAGGAGTGTGACAATTTGTAGAAAAAAACAAACATTCAAGTACGTTAAAAAAATAATTATTTGTTGTGTCAAAACTAAAGAGGCAAAAATTTAAATTATTTTAATCGATTAAAAATTCTAATTAATATATTCGAGGTGAAAGCCCTTTTCAAAGTCTACTCAAGTTCACAAAGCTTTTCGTAGTTTAACTCACTTTATCAAAGGAAGATACAAATATATTTCTTTTTTTTCGAAAGTATTGTTTTTTTGTTATTTGCATTATATTCATTATACCTTTTTTCGTTATTCTATTCACTTTTTTACATATTCATCATTTTTTTGTTTATTTTTCAAACTCTTTGGGAGCAAACGCTGTTAAGTACCGCGTTACTAGAAGGAAAAATATAATTAAAAAAAATCTCCGTGGTAGAAACTTTTTTCAGTTTTATCTTTTTTTCCAAATTTTAAGTTTTTCTGAGTTTTAAAAGTCACGAGGTTTTGCATTCCAGAGCACAGCTTTGAGAAACTTCATTACAAAATTAAATAAAAATATTTTTTATTAAATTTTTGAAATTTATTTTATAATTATTAAATCTTAAGACAAATTAAAAAAAATTTTCGATTTCTTTTGAATATTTAAACTAATTTTTAAAAAAATGAATTTTTTACATTTATTCTCAAAATTTGGTAATGATCTGCAAAAAATCGATAACCAAATGCAAAGCTTTGGTAGGCGATCGAAAACCCCTTATAAATACTATTTAGATAGCCCATCGATATACGGATTTTAATTTTCTTCTAAAACGTTTAAAAATATATTTTCAATGAATTTAGTTATTTATGATTCAAGTAGTGAAAAATTGAATAAAACGTCTCCTACCCGTTCTACAGTTGGAGCTTTCTTTATACTCCTGGCACATGGCAATTAATATCACAGCACTTTTTTCTATCGCCAAAGCCATTGCCTCCAACGTTGAACCTCCTATTTTGAATTTGATGAAGTCAATAAATATAAATTTATTTATTATAAATAATATAATATCATTTAGAAATCAGCGAACTTTGTTCCTATTGATGTTTTTGGTTTATTTTTTCAAAAAATACTTATTATTTAAATTTATATTCTTCAAAAATTTTTAAATTTTTTCAAACAACTGCAAGCACAAATTATTCTTCAACCAAATAATAAACTCCAGCTAACTCATGTTATCGACATCAAGCCACACTTTGTAACCCCTCATCGTCAGAGCATCTCTCAATCGCAGCATGCATGCTTGGTTTCCCCAATGATAACTAATCATCACGTGTGCCTGTTCCACTTGACAAATCTGAGCTGCAATTAGAGTATGTTGAGATAAAGTGCGTTTGAATTTTCATACATTCAGTTTTATATAAAATGTAGGTTTGAAAATTCTTTCCAAAATCTGACATACATAAAAAAATGTGTATTCATTTTATAACAAGTGTGCTCATCCCCACTCCATTCAAATCTCATTCACACAATCATGAATGGTATTGAACATGTAAAAATAGTATTGTTAAAATTTCCATTATCAATAACTCAACATAGATATAACAATGGATATAGTTGACGAACTTTCTTGCATGCGGTTAGCCTGCACCACCCATAAAGACCCTCTCAAGGACCTGCGCACATTCTCGTCAGTGCTCTGTGTTGCTACTCGTTCAAAACCTTCAGTAAGGTTGTATATTGTTGATTATGTGGAAGCAATAATCATACGTTCAAAGGCAATAATTTTTTTACAAAATTTAGCGTGAAAGAAATTTATATTTACATGAGAAACAAAGTTATTTGAAGGTGAAAAAATGAAGCCTAAAACGCAAACCAACGTCAAAAGTACAAGAAAATTGAAAGGATAGTTTACAGAAAAAATAGAAGGATTTAAAACTGAAAAAATAAAAATAATTTAAAGCTTTTGATATTTTTTTTATTACCCCCATGTTCCGCCATGCAGGTAGGAACATACCCTAGCTTCATCATCAGGTTGTTAGTGTTGGCCCTAAGATGTTTCTTTGCATATAAAGAACTTGTCTTAGAAACACCTAGCCTGATGAGAACAGACTGATAGAACAGTCTGTGTGGGGTCCTTCAAAAAAATTATCTTGAAACAAGATAAAATTAGTAAGCCCAAAAAATTAATGGAGGACATAAAAGGGTCGTTTAGATTTGTACCCTAAAAGGGTAGCAGTCCCACCAACTAGCAGGCCTAAACGCTGGGGTATTGGTGCCTTTTAACGTCATGCCCTAGACAAGTGCCTTTTAACGTCATGCCCCAGACAAGTGCCTTTTAACGTCATGCCAGGACTGAGCTTTTGATATACTTTCCTTAACTGAAATATATAATTTTAAAAAATAAGCTCTACAAAAACCTATTTAACTAATACCAAAATAATTAAATTACTTGATGATATAATATTTGCTAAAAATAAAAGCTCAAATATTCTTACAAATCTTTAATCATCTTAGTTTTTATTAATTCTTAAACAAAATAACATATTGTGAAAAGTTAAAAGAACATTTCAATAAAGCTGGCATGGAAGAGAGAAGCTGTTTATTGCGAGGATGGAAAGACAAAACCCACACTCCTGAGGCAGCCACAATGCTCTCCTCCACTTCACCCTCCAGCATTTGTGCATATAACTTGAACAAGCCCAAGCTTGCTAATTTCACCTTTTGAAAGGGATATTGAGTGTCCATTATTGAATGAGATCTTCGATGCTAGTTTAAATTAGCTCAAAAATGTAATAAATACCTTATTTTCATCTTTTATGGCAAGATGATTCAAACCAGAAGCTATTTCAGTAGCACTAAATGCATACCTATTTAGAGAAAATTTATTGTATATGAAGTTGATGGAAGTTAATCATTTTGAAGCTTACATCAAAAAAATATTTTTTTAAAATATGGAATCTTTTTAAAAAAACTAGAATTTTTCTTTATTCAACTCATTTACATTAAAGAAAACTCAAAAATTAATAAAACCTTTTAGAGAAATGGTTGTTACATTGAAGAGCATCTCGAAGTATAGATATAATGAAACATGCCAAGTCATCTGCCATGATAAGCATATCTGAGCAAACATTACTTGCTTCACTTGATTGTTGAGATGGACAATTTGAAGGGATTAGATATGACAAGAGGAGATAAGCTTTTGCCTTGACAATATCATTTGGACATTTCAAAAAAGGTGCTATGTGCTTTATGGCTCCAGCTGAGATTGAAATTGTTCTGCTTTGAGAACAGTGTCTAGTAATGTTATGCAAAATACCAAGATAAGCCTTCACAATATAAACTTGCTGTTTGCATTTTAGAGATGATCTAAAAATTAAGAAATTCATTTTTTGAATCCAATATATTAACATTTTATAAATCCAAAATTACTCATTCAAAAGAAACATCTCATCAAAGGTAGAAAGCTGTGGCTTGGAAAGTTCTTCATAAAACTTATTAATGCATGTGCTCAAAACTAACGATTCGCATAAACTCAAATTAGAATCAGAACAATTCCATATTATTGAAAGCAAGAGCTGAAGATTGGTAAATGAATTTTTATTGTTAGATGTAGAAAAGGTTATATTTTCTTGCTGATCATGTTGCTCTGAACTAATCTCTTCAAAACAAAAAATATTCTTTTCAATTAGTTTACCCCAAAATTTTAAAAAAACATGACCAATTCCAGATCTCACTATTTTATCTACAATCAATCCATGTACAGTTTTGTTTTCTGCGTATCTACTTTTTTTCTGAATGTAATTCAGATTTTCAAATGCTTCAAAAGATTCATGATCATTGCATGATATTAATTTCTGAAATTTTCAATTTACTCAGGCTTAAATATTAGAATATGAAGATTATTTTGAAGTCTTCAATTGTTTTAATGGGTATGAGTTGATATAAAGTATCTATTTTTGCCTACTTTTACTGAAAACTCCAAGTTATATAGAATTTCAGTGAATGCAACTTTGTCATTGTCGTCGTTTTGCATTTTTTTTATTTTAGATTAATATTTGTTTCACTTTCATATGTTCATTTTTAAATTTACAAAAAATTTCGTGAACAAAATATTCTAAAACAAAAAAATTTTTTATAAGAATTTTTTCATATTAAAATATTTATTAAAAAATTCATATTCAACTTTTCTTAAGCTATGAACTTTTTGAATCATATTATCGTTTAAAAAATATTTCACTGTTAATTTCCATTTAAAACAGTTCTCATTTCTTCCTTCTGATATTTGCATTCCAATATATATATATATAATTAGTTGTTTAAAAATTTATTTTGTGAGTTTTATTTTTATCGAAGTTAAGAATGAGTGGGTCAAACCAAGCATCCGATAAAAACAGTACAAATGAAGCGGATGCTCATTCAAATTCTTTTCATCTTCCCAGTCCGTTACCAACTAAACGTAACAGGACTTATTCGCAGTTAGTATTTTCATTTTTTTTATATTCTCTGTTTATAATTAATCGATTAAAAAATTTTTATCTTAAGATCTCAAAGAGCGCACGCTGGGCCAGTGTTCCGAGGGGTGGTCACGTCTTTTTATAGAGAAAAAGGACACGGATTCATCAAACCAGAGAAAGAGGAAGATCCCATTTTCGTGCATATTTCTGAGTCGGTTTTTTAAATATAATTATGAAAATAATTTAGTTATTTTTAATTAATTTTTTCAAAGCATCGAGACTGATGTAGAGTTGAAGACAGGTGACGAAGTAATTTTCAAAAAGTGTCCAATTCCACCTAAAATGGAGAAGTTTAGTGCAGTTCATGTGAAGATGATACATCCCAAGCAAGGGGTTGAACACCAAGTGTGGGACAATACACATACACACCCTGAATTTTAAACTTCTAAACTTTTATGGCTTATTTTTATGTAGATATGAACTTATTTTTATAGTCTCATTTAATGCACTCATCATGATTTCAACATTAGTACTTAACTTCAGTTAACTTGAATTATTTTAATGATTACCATTCAAAGATTCTCTATTTAATGTAAATTTTTTATAACTTATATTCAATACATAAAACTCAGTATAAGGTACGCTTTTAACGTTACAGTCTATATCCAGCACATCTATTTGCATTCAGTGTTTGCTATAACATTGTTACATCAGCCCTAACCTCGTCAATATTTATGAAGCCTAAAACTAATAAATGCATGTTTTTAAATTGTTTCTTTTATCGATATCATACGTCCTCAACTGGATTATCAAAACTTCATTTTGATTAGTTTGAAGTAGCATTGAACCTTATTTGTTTGTGTTTTGCAAGCAATTACGAAGCCTTCTTTATGTACTCAGCCCTTAAACAATCATTTATTCAATCATAAAATTTCGCCCTATGTTAATTTTAATTAAAAAAAACAAAAACATTGTACACGTAAAAACTATTGAAATTAATTTTTAAAAAATCGTCTAAGTATGGCGTTCAAAACCTTTTCATGTCTGTTAACTGTGGGAATATTTTTTAGAAAATAAATATGCATAATATTTACGTTATGCAAAGATTTCACATACCTAGCAACTAGATTTGATCTAAAGAAATTGGTCAAGCAACTTTGACTTAATTCTTTATTTTTCATCTTGGCACTTTTCTTGTTCTTAACAGCGTTCTTATTTTTTGATTCAACAGGCCTTGGTATTTTTTTTGTTTTGAAACTTCCATTTCTCGACAAGCCAGCAGGTTTGCACCCTGTCTTAGCATTACTCAAGTCAACGTTATTAAG
The DNA here is from genome assembly GCA_964035795.1 of Pterobdella sp. o SKG-2022. Taxonomy (NCBI): domain Eukaryota; kingdom Metazoa; phylum Annelida; class Clitellata; order Hirudinida; family Piscicolidae; genus Pterobdella; species Pterobdella occidentalis. Next base: position 11,653,970 of record OZ038322.1, read on the forward strand.
ACTTTTATCACCAATCAAGTTTTCACCTTCATCATAAGTACTATTTTCAAAATTTTTCTGAGACTTGGACTTGTTAAATAAGAAAGATGCTGTAAGAAAATGAAAAAAAATTAAATAAAACTCACAAATTAAATGAACTATGAAACTGACTGTTGATCTTGAACGTGATTGGTTCCTCATCTTCTTCCGAGGAATCGGCAGGCTGCGGAGAAATCTTGTCATTGAAGGCAAACAAAGACCTTTTGACCTTCTTTGTCCCTTCATTACATGGAAATGGACTTTCAGAATCGTACTCATCAAACCTATCGTCAGATTCTATAGAATTTTCTTTTGCTTCATTCATTTCAAAGCAAGTTTTTTTACTTTTTTTTGAAATTTTCTGGTCGACTTCATAATTAATGTTTTCTTTAACATAATCTTTTTCCTTAATAATTCCAGGTTCTTTTGAACAACCATCTACAGTATGAAATTGCTCATGTGTTTTTATATGCAGATCTTTAACTTCTGAGTTATGTTCGTCTTTGACAAAGGTAGATTTTCCCTCACTACCTTTATCATCCTCCTTGTTATATAAGACATTATGATCAGAAAGAGTTTCATGAAATTTTTGATTTACCATTACTTTTCTTTTTTTAATTTTTGGCAGGTCGTCGTCACTGTCGGAAGCGTGTACATCATTGGAACTAGGACCATCTTTTGCACTGGTAATCAGCTTTTCCTGTGCTTTCGTGGCAGATCGATATGAAAAACACTCACTTAATTTCGAAACGTCTTTGTTTTTAATTTCAGACGAGGATTTATGCCGTTTAACGTTGGATGTTTTGTTGGGTTTGAAACTATTTTTCAAATAATCATGCTTATAAAGCCTTTTTTTAGTATCCATTTTTACGTTATTATCCTTCTTTGAACTAGATCCTTTAAGATTTACAAATACAGATAGTTTTGAAAACACATCATTTTTGTATTCAATTTTTTCAACTTCTTCCTCATGATCATCTTTGTGGAAATCATCAAAATCTACAAACATCGCGTGAGGAGCTTTTATTTCATTTCCTACTTCTCCCACATCAATTTTATCTTCAACATCACTGTTGGCTTCATTCACAGCTTTTGAAGAGCTTCCTTCACTTTTCTTTACACCAGTCTTTTCTGCAGCATCACTTTGAGCTTGATGATGAGATTTTCTCATTATAAAAGTCAATTTTTATGAACCAATGAAAAGTTTGTATCAAGACCACAAACCTTTATGAATGTCATCAAGAGTTTTGTAAAAAGGTGATACTTTGAGGGGTTTGGGTGAGGCAACAAAAAACCTTAAAAAAATTAAATTTTTTTAATGAAATTCAATTATAATTAAGTTATAGATTTGAATGAATATGTATTATTTCAAATTTAGTCAAAAATGACAAAACCTGCTCCTAACAACTTGCGGAGAACCTTCCAAAACACAAAACTTCTTATCAGGACTTTTAATGCTGTTTTCACTGGCGAATACATTGCACCTTTTTGGGGTCATTGGCTTGTTTTCCTTGGTTTTCACAGGTGTTTTACAAACACCATCTATTTTGTCTTTTTGGCTATCTTTGATTTTTTCATCATCGTCGGCATATAAACCAACCAAATCTTCATTAGTGACTGTTAAAATTTAATATGATTATGGATCGTGAAGTCCTTCAAATAAAACTATTCATCATGACCAACATACATGAAACAGTAACCATAAACGTTTAATTGTACTAGAAAAAACACTGAATTTTATTAAATGAAATTTTTATGCAGCTTTTCATGAGATTCATATTCAAATACCAAATATCAAAAATTCACATAACATATTCAAACACCAAGATTTTGTTCAAAAAATGTAGTGTTTGTTTTTTTGAAGGTTATTCTAGTGCATTGTAATAGGAACTTTTAATAAGGAGAATCTGCGTAAAGTTATGACAAACCAGTAAAATGGAAAGATAAATAGATACCAAGATTTTCATTCCGATTTAATCCCTACCTAATCTTGATTTCATCCTATCTAAAGCATCTTTTTTATGAAGCCAACTTTACTAATTTCTAATTTATTTTGATTAACCACTTAACTTTTGGCCTACCTTTCTTTTTTAAACCATCAATTTTAAAAGTGAGTGACATTACCCTTATTCCTCCTCATAGCATGACCAAACCATCTCACACCGCTAGTTTGAGCTAAAACCTTTAAAGTTTCTTTTTAACCTAATCGATCAATTAAAGATTTACTTGTAAACTTATCTGATAACTTCTTCCCACAGTGTTCTAACCATAGTCCTTTCTGTTCATTTAGAAACACCAAACTTATTTCGTCTAAGACACCAAATCTCGCTCCCAAATAGTATGGCTGATCTAACACAGCTTGCATAAACTCACCCTTTGATTTTAGAAGAAAACTCTTAGATAATAAAATATCTCTACATTCCTTAAACTTTCATCATCATCAGCCCGGCGGAAGAACCCACCTTCTCGTGGTGCCGGGTGTGCACTTCAACAGGAGGTTTTAAACCACGTCAGCTTCCAACCACAAAGCATTTCGAGAATTCATCCATCATTTTTATCGCTGCTCACCAAAAGTCACAAACAACTCAAAGCTGCAAGTTTCTTTCAGTACTCGCTCCAAAGAGTGTCGGAAGAGTCTTTGGAAGCTGGCGCTCAAAAACAACAACAACAATCATCATCATCATTTTATTATAGTAAGCATCTTTCCCTTTTCCAAGGGGTCACTGACTTCGTTCCATGACCTAATCCTCTCCCTCCATTTCACCTTGTTATAGCAATCTTCAAGAACTAACCCAAGAACACGACAAAGGTTTCCCATCATTTCTTTCCAGGTTAACCTTGGTCTTCCCCTTCCTCTACTACCTTAAACTTTGCCCAGCCTGATCTCATTCTTGGAGTAACAGCCGCATCGAAATTTCCGCTAGAATCTACTTTACTTCTCAAGTACAGAAAAGAACGCACAGTCTCAATGCCATCGCATAAAGATTCTACAGGTTGTGCAATAAAGTCTGTGTTACTTATGCATTTCAGACAGATGAAATCCTTAGCTAGCTTTTTGAACACTTTTGGAATCTTTGCACACCTAGCATGGATCCAGAAATTACATTTAGAGGATATTAGCGAGTTAGCCATGACTCTCTTACAGCAAACTCCACTTATCATGACCTAACAATAAAAAACGTCAATGAATCAAATCCTTTTTTATAGCCCAATTTCCTTTACCAAGGGTCGGGCTTTTTGAAAGTTCTATCTCGAAGTCGGCCTTTCCATTCAGAGCGATCGAGTGGATCCGCACAAACCATGTCAAGCTTTCTTTTATCATTCAATATGAGCTCATTCCAAGTCTTTTTGGGCCTACCAGGTTTCTTGCAAGTTTCTAAATCCAACTTTCGCACCTGAGAAATCCAACCCACGCTACGCTTTACATGTCCAAACCACCTCATCCTGCTTGTACGAAGAACTACCTCAATATCCTGAATGCAAAGTTTTGAAAGGAGTGAGTGAGAGCAAACGTTATCATTCGTTTTGATTTTGCACATCCAGCGAATCATGGCAAGGTCATTTCGTCTAAGGCGGTTCAATGTGGAAACTGTTACGGGCCATGTTTCAGCAACATGTAACATAGCTCTTCTGACACAGATTGAATAGACACGGCTTCTGGTCAATAATGATAAATGAGGATTAGCAAGGAGTGGAAGAAGTTGGCGAAATTTAGATCAGACACACTTACAACGTGTTATTGAAGCAAGCTCACATCCACCACCTGCAGATAACATATCTCCAAGATAGCAGAACTCTGGGACAACTTCCAGTTTTTCATCACCAATCATCACTTCCTTCACTAATCTCCCACCAACAGGCCGTGCTGTACCAAGGCAACGAGCGCTTCGGAAGTTAAGATCCGAATTTAAAGTGCCTTTTATGCCGCTGCATTTCTTGTGTACCCATTGCCTGCAGCCTCCACACTGAATAGCATTTCTACCCACACCTGCTTGGCATACACCACAAAGATACTTCCCAGATTTTCTCAACACATGAAAGTTCAAACCAGAAACCATTAGCTTTGTCTTACCCATATTCACCCTCAACCCCTTTTTCTCCATCTCCGATCTCCATGTTCTCAACTTCACTAATAGTTCATCCATGGACTGAGCACTAACCATTAAGTCGTCAGCATACAAGATCTCCCAAGGGCAACCTGTAAGTAACTCCATAGATAAAGCTTCCAGCACAATAACAAAAAGTAATGGACTAAGAACAGAACCTTGATGAACACCTACCCAAACATCAAACGAGTTGCTATACTCATCACCAACTCTCACCCTACTTCTCACTTCCTTGTACATGGATTGTACAATTCACCTAACAATAAAAAACAATAATTTTTATTGTGAATATAATAAAATGATGAAATAAAAAAATAGAATTCAAATAAAACCATTAGGTTGAGAGTGGGGTTTTTGAAAGTGATATGAAACTAAAACTTCTTTGCCAGCCATCGGAGTTCTCTCCATCTGAGTTAGTATATTTCTATCAATGATATGCATAAATGGTTGAAGAACCTACTTCAATGTCTAAATGGTCTCTCTTCACAGATGGTTTCGATATTGCTGGCTTTTTGTAATGTTTACTCCATATGGATGTGTGGTTTTCAGTTGTGTTCTGTTAAAATAAGTCATTCAAAGAATAAATTTCAAAATTTTGATAGATGCAATAGTTATTAATATGCTAAAAACGTGAAATAAACAGTTCAATTGACTATTAATATCATCGTTTGAATGATGATATAAATATATATTTAAAAAAAGTTCGTAATCGGTTCTATAGTTTGATACTTATCATATAAACTGATATTAGTAGCTTTAACTCGAAACTATGGAATTTAAAGACACTAAACGATAATGATAGTTATTATAAAGGTTAATACAGTTACTATATGGATTGATAAAGTGATATGAGTGATCACCTCATCGGGGTTGAAGTGGGCGATCACTTGACCATTGTGTATGTTCACGTTTCCTAATGAGATCTGCAAGGCTTGATCATCAGGAATCATTCTGTCAAATGAATAACTCTTGGTCTGGAAACTTGAAGTTCACTTCACAGTGATCATACTTGTAATTGTATTTTAGAATTTTTTATTTAACTTTTCTGTGAAAATTTTCATAAACTTTTAATATTAATAATCAACATAATAACAACTAAGTCAGCAGTGTTAAACTCAGAAATCAATAAAAAAATAAAACTACATTTAAAATCATCCCCATCAAGCACATTTGAGCTCCCACAACAGTTGAGTTAGTGTCGGATTAACACAAATGAATAAAATCAGCGGTACTTACTTGCCAGCATAACTCATATCGAGGTTAGATAAGTTAATTGGCTTAGAATTAAGTGAAGTGAGTCTCCTGTGGCGAGGATCAAAAACTAGCTGGTATAAGAATGTGTATTCTGCTCTGCGAGAAAGGTTATTTTTTATATTAAAATTAAATAAGTGAATATAACTATAAGTTATAATGACTTGAATTGATAATTATGCTATTACTTGATGAAATTATCGACATATTCATCTGTCACAACAATCTTGGTACTTTTTAGAACACTAGGAATTCTCTTCAGTAACTTGAAAATAATCATTTATGAATGTTTATTTGAAATGACTAAGTTATTATATCAGGAAAAAAATTTGTCTAAATAGTTTTATCTCAAATCTAAAGATCACATTGAAACAGAAAAAAATGACGAGTATGACCACCTGTTTGAGGTTAGGCTGCCTGCTTAACTTGAAAACCTTGGTAGCCTTGGAGAGCCCAATGCCAGGCAGACTTGCCAAGTAGTCACACCCACTCAAAATGCAGAGCCTGGTGAACATATAAATGACGAATATACCAAGTTATGAAATAGTTTTGCAAAAATTCTGCAAACTAACAATTATAAAAAAATTTTTAGAGCCTGTGTTAAATGTAAAAGTGAGAGACAAGGAAATTATTCAAACCAATCAATTCGAACCAAAACTAATGAATTATGATAAGGTTTTACCTATCGAAAATTTTTAATTTCTGTTCTAAAAATAAATGTATTTAAAAATTTCCTTATTATATAAAAAAAATCAAGAAAATCTGAATATATATAAAATGTTTTTAGCAAATACAAACCAATAAAAAAATTTATAGATACAATACAATGCATATGGCCAGTCAGTCAAGTTTTTCCTTCCCAAATAACTAATATTTCAAAAGAAGGAGAAATTTTGAAACCTGAGAAACTTTTGGAAGGTGTAATGGTCCGCAGGAAAGTCAACACAAGAGGCTAAGTGGGTTTTGTCATACAAGAGAAAGTTTCCTGTAACATCCATCTTGAAGATGATCTTAAAAGAATTTATAGCTTCATTACAACAATTACAATTATGAATAAGGTTGTAGTGATATTTAAGCTTTTAGAAACATTGTATGCATCTTTATATTCTCAATAGTTTTTCATTTATTTCTTCAGAAATGAAAGTTTTGTAGATACAAATTTATTTAAAGACTAGTTTTCAATAAGCACAATCTTATTGTAATTTATTGGTCTAGTGAATTATGATACGGTTGTGCTTATCGAAAATTTCAGTTTTTAAATAAAGTTGTATCTATAAAATTCTCATTTTTGAAAAAAATAAACGAATAAATAGTGATATTTGTTTCAGGACTTTCTAGACCACATTAACCAATAAAGTATTTTGAGATTTATTATCGTTTAAATCTGTTATCTTTGATATAAAAAAACATAACCAAATGTAAGTTAACTAGCAGTCAAAACAAAATATAACTAAACAAAATAGTGCTTAATTGAAACAGGATAGTCAGAAACAAAATTCAAGCAGTGATATGATGAATTTATATAACTAAATAACCTTCAAATCATAAAAAATCTTAAAACTAAAATGCCAATCCTGATACAAACCTTCTCACAGCCGAAAAGCACAAGATCTGAGTCCTCAGTGATCACAGCATCAACCATGTGCTGCAGATTGAGATATGCCAGTTGTGCATCTGCCTCATATGGTGCCACTATGCAGTCCACTTCTATCTTCCTACAAGCCTATATAAAGTTAATCTTTAATGAATGATACATGTAGGAAGTTGAATTATTATTTTTAATGTTTACATAATACTCTGCTCTCAAAATTTTAAAAATTGTTTTACTTTTTATAAAATTAAAGTAAAGCAACTTTTCAAGCTTTAAGAGTATAAAATTATTTGATAAAAAAATACTGGTATATATTAAACAAAACATGGTGATGAATAAATTTAGGATGTTACATTCATGAGTTCAAGAGCCATGAGTGGTGTGATGTCAATTGATTGAGCTAGACAATCCCTTGCTTCTGCTCTGTAGGGTGATTAATGAATCTAAATTAAAATGAAAACATTGAAGAAGGTCTATATCTATATAAGCACACTTACAACATCATTTTTATTTTATAATCTGACATCAAAATAAGTTAATATGATTAGCTATATATTCAATTATTATAATGGCTCAATCCTTCAATCAGATATAAAAGTCACCTTCTGCCTTCTCGTAGTAGCTGAGCAGCCTTCTTCCTGTTCATTTGCCTTCGCCTATATTGGATATCAAAGTGGTCACGAACATTTAGAACAGGTGTAAACTTTAATTTATATAAAATACTTTCAATAACTATCACTGAATATGAAAAAAAATAAACAATTCAGTAGTAGTGCTTCCAATCTTCAGTTAGGTAAAATAAAATGTCACCGAAATAGTTTATAAATAGAATACAAAATATTTATTTTTGATTGACCACACCATTATTACAATACCCCACTTACTCTCTTCTGGTGTTTTCTGTGAGTTTCTTAGAAGGCAAGTGACAGCCATCAAACACCATCACTGGCTTCACCTTCCAATGGAGTAGCATATTCACCATCTTCATACAAAACGTCACATATCTTGAATAATAGCAGTTGAGTTTTCAAGGTATGTCATGGGTTATATTCCAATGATTATGTTGACATGCTTAGATAAACTAGAATCGTATTTACAGTATTAATTCAAAAATAGAAGATACTATTGCTTCAAAAATTTATTTTAAGCCTTACACTCACCCATCTGTAGGTTCTCCCAGAGCTAATTTTTCTGCACATGAGAATGCTCCTTTATGTAGCCAGCAGTAACTGTCCACGGCTACAACATTTCCTTTAAACTCTTTTATATGTGCTGCCCTGGTAGCCTTTTTTATATATGGTATTAATCCACTAATCCCCATTTAATTTTTTGATGAGTCTTAAAAATCCAAGAAGATTATTATTTATATTAATAAGTTCGAGAGCTTATAAGATTTGTTCAATTCAGGCTCAAACTTTCCACAAAAATAACCAAAATATGAGCTACATAGATCTCAAATAAACTTTTAAACATTTAAATTGGCATGATGATTATCCGTAAAGAAAATAAACATATTCTTTTAAAAGATAAACATGTACCCGGTAAAAAGACTATGCATAGTTCGAAACAACATTAACCGAATTTTTAACAAAATTAATGTCTTATTTTTGAAACATGAGTTTTCGAATTTTTTATTTGGAAAAATTAAGCAAAAACTTCAAAATAATTTTTGTGTTAACAAATGTTGAATAGCATTTATCAAAAATTGAAGATTAGATCTTAATCAAAAAGCTAAATAAACTCAATGCCAAAAAAAGTTCTCCCAAATATCATAATTTAAAAAATAAGTTTATCGCAGATTTCACAACAATTTCAGTATAAATAGTTTTTAAATGTAGCTTCAACCAAAAATGATTTTGACAGCATTAAATGATGAAAATATTCTTAATACTGTATTATGACATATATTTCTTGATTGTTAAGTACAACTTTAAGAAAAAATCGTTGATATATGCATACAAAAACTTATTTGATTGGAGGTGAATTCAAGACTAGAACAACAATGATTGAACTTCAAATATAAAAATTTTACATTACAAAGTTTTAAATATGACTGCAAAAGTGATATCATTTTAATAATAGAATAAACATTGTGGAATTCCAAGAAATATAAAGCTTAAAAATTTATGCAAGGTTTTTTACTGTGCATTTTCAACCAGACACAGTTGTCATTTGATGTTTATGTTATAACTGTGATTCGAAAAGCTAAAATTCATATTCAAAAGTTTTATAATTAAAATACCAGGTTTTTCGCGAGGTGAACTTTAAATATCAACAAGCTTAACCTACTTAATGCCAACGCCCTTCATAATGTAATTTCACCTTACGAAAAGCTTCGTACATTAAATGAAAAATTTTAAAGAGAGTTAGTATTCTTATACTAATGTTAAAATGCATATAACTTTTAAATGAAGTCTGTTGGCAAGTACTTGAAAACATTGCTATAAAGTTTGCTTGTGAAATTTCAATGAAACTCGATAAAGAAAAATCTTATATTATATAATCATTATTACCAATTGTTTGAAAAAATCATTGGAAATTAGTAGAGATTTCTAAAGTTATGTTTCATGCAATTTCTGAATTTGATAAAATAAAAATTAAAAAAGTTTCAATAGCTTTGAAAGCTTTGGAATGGGGAGTAAATAGATAGCTTTGAAAGCTTTGGAATGGGGAGTAAATAGATAGCTTTGAAAAAAACTCAGAGAAAAACTAAAATATGAAAATGCAGAAATACAAAGCTAAAAAAATAGAAAAAAAAACAATGTTTAACATCTGTCCATGACTATAATAACGAAAACTTTAAACGATGATGATGATAATGATGACTAGTAGATGATAATATGATGAAGATGACTAAGTATAATGCAATCAGTTGACTTTGTATAACACTAAACACACGTTGAACATTTCATGGTATAAAACGAAATTCTTTTTTATTTTCTTTGGTTTCACGTTTACTTTAAAGTGAAATTGATGTTACTTACATATTATTAGTTTTGTAACAGAAGTGTTGAAAATGAGGTGGTCTTCTAGATCATTCCTCTGCTGGCTAGCTTGGCTTTCTGTTTAATAAAATAACTTTGAAGATGGTTTTCAAAAAAAAAAATCTATTAATTGACTACACAGCTTGGGAATTCAAAACAATAAGAATCTAACGCACCAATCCTGATTTGCTCACAGGAGCTGTAACAAAAGAGTTTTTCTTGCCATCCTTCAGTTTTTTCACTCGCCTCTGAGCTTCATCTTGCCTAAAAAAATTGAATTGCTTGCAATAAAATTGTAAAGAAAATTTTTAAAAATAATTTTATTTCATATTAACCATAATTTCCAAGCTAAGTACAAAAAGATATGATGTAATGTGGTATTTATATATAACACGCTTTTCATGTAGTTCTAAAGCTCTCGCTACAAAATTAATGTAACAAAAACATAATGTGGAATAGATGCTAACAGTTGGTCGAGATGAAAACCAATAACTTCATATAATTAATCTAATGTTCTACCAGCTGGTTTTACAATTTTTTTTTACCTTTCTTTGGTAATTTTCTGCATCTCTTTTTTCCAAACGTCTTTGAAATCCTGGCAGAATGCAAGCCAAAGCCCAAAGAAGTATTTAGGCGTGACTACAGATTCACCTGTCTTGGGTTGCACAGCAAAGAACTCCACACACGACTCAAACCTGGAAAGCAACTACAATTGAAAGTATTGTTTCAGAAAAATTATATAATTCATCTATTCAAATAAGTGGTATTAAATATGTTAATATGCGTCAAAGATGTTTTTAATTAAAAAAGGGATAGAAAAACCTAAAAAATCTGGCACTCTTGCGGTAAAAAAAGAATTAAAAAAGGATCAAGCGTATTTTGAGTAGCTCTACTATGTTGAAAAAATAATTTAATGTATTAAAACAAAAACTCACTTTTTCTTCACTTCAGAAATACTCATATGCTGCTCCTCAAGCTTGTTTTTGGCTATTGAAATAAAAAAAGCTATGATCTAAAAATCTACAAGACATAAATTTATCAAATTCAAATTTTCTCTTGCCTAAACGGAATTATTATTTCAGAAACCAGGAGCTTGAAATTTTTTCTATTTTTGAATTCTTCATCTATGACATTCTTTATAATAACAAAACAGCTCATGGCTACCTGAAAAGACTTTAAATAGCTAAGATAAAGTATTAACCTTGGTCAGTGAATTCAGTCATACGGCTTTGAAATGGCTCAATGTCCTCTGCAGATGAGGCCTCTAATACTCCTTGCACCTTCTGCTTGCATACTGTTTATATATTATTGGTACATTATAACCGTCCAACCCATGCTTGTGATTATACGCGCGTAAAAAAAGAGCCATAGTGAAGTTATGTTACGTTTTATTGACAAAATATACCGTATTAGGTCTTAAAGAATTATACCTCTTAAAGAAGATTCAAGTTTGGCGTATTCACTTTCAAGGTCTTCGAAATTAACGTTTGCTGCCTGCAAGACATCGCTAGGATCAGGGATAGGTAATCTTATTTGGGTTGACGGTTGCTGTAAGGATGGAGAAAGAAGATGAGGCTGTTTGTTAGTTATTGTAGGACTTGTGCTAGGAGATCTTTGTTGCAATGCATACTGATTCTTTATGTATTTCTTCACCAGGTAGTCAAGGAGGCTTGAAGAATTATCCTATAGTGTTTAAATAATATCCATATTAGATTATACTGCTGTAGGCGTCCCAGTAGCTGGGGTATACAGCAGTCGGCTAATAAAAGCCATTTTTAGTTGGGACAAAGTTTTCATAGAACTGCCAGCCCAAGCTAACGTCCAACTTGAAACTATCGGATTTCAAAAACCGCCGTTCCCACACTTGGGCAGTTTGCCTTGCCGTTTTCAATAAAGAATGATCCTCCGCCAAGCCAAATGACAACGATACCAGAATATCAGTTTGTCGATACCTGTTACCGAAGTCTACTGTTATCCAGGTTATAACAGGAAAGCAGTCTCAAATTGGAGACGCTGTCTTCGGTGCAGTTTAACGTCATGCCCAAGACTAGCATAGATTAATTTTATTCTAATGTCTATATGGATCAAAAAAGCACTTTTAAGCTGATACAAAAACTTGTCATAATTAAAAGTAAAATCCTGACGAAAACACATTTATCATCCAGATTTGGAATTTTGAATAAGTATGCCATTTACTCCTAATACCATAATTAGTGTGCTAAAACTAAAAAACAAATACCCCTTAATAGAATTTTGTGGAAAAATGAACAAAAATATTACTTTGGTTTTGACATCCTTGAGTTTGGATAGGATATCCAAGGCGAACCCATCAGCCTGTCCCCTAGTGGTGCCTGTGGGCGTTGTAGACGTGTCATGTGTTACAATGTTTAATCAACTGATATATTTATCCTTGTTGTGCAAAAAAACTACTCTGGTTCTAAGCAATATTTAAGAACTGATTATTTGATAAATTGTGAATCATGAAAAAATTTTTTTCAACTTGATAATTAACTGATAATAAGATATTGAAAAAATGCCCTTAAAATAAACCCAAAATTTCAACGGAATTAAAACATTATAACTAATCATTAAAATGTATTTGAATCACAATAATCATTTACGTCGATATTATGAAAAAATTTAGTGCATTTATTAACCAAAAATAGCTAGCATTTTCGGTAAGTATAGCCTTACCATAATACGATAGCATAAAATTAGTGTGTTGAAATTATTGGTATTTATAGCATTTGAATCACCTCCATTCATGTGGTTTCCAAAAGCCAGGATCATGCCTATGATGCTATGCACTTCTTTACTGTTCATCAACATCTTTGAAACACATACGTTGGAACAATTCATTTTTCAAAGCTATTTATAATTTCAAGTAATAAAAACTGAACTATTAATAACCACCTCGAACACTGCTCTGACATTCACCAATCTTTGTTCTATTGTGGAAATTGATTCAGTGAAGGTAGTTTGAAATATGAAACAATAGCATCGGTCAGCAAAGTTTGCTATTATTGAAACGTCCAATATGAACCTGTAAAAGAAACAATAGAGGATATTTATCAATTAAATCATTTGATGAGACAGGCCCAGATGTTTCGGTTGCCAATGCATTTGCAATCGTTGTGATTTTTTATTTCCATTTTTTTAAATTGAAAAAAAAAATCATTTCATTAAAAATTTTTTAGATGTTTAGAGATGAAATCGGTCGCTCAATAATAAGGTTACCCAGACCGTTAAATAATATAATAAGTATAAATGATTAATTGCAATCTAACTGTTCAGGTCTATCTAAAACACAGTCTGGATGGGTGTCTACATAGTTCTTCACCAATGCCATCTCCTCAGGCTCAGGTCTCTATTGAATGTATATGACATTATCATTAGTACTATTGTAATATATTTAGTGTTACTAAATTTTGTAGAGACATCGTAATATCTTTTCATTGAATTCAAGAATGAGCATTTTCATAGATATAATCTATTTTAAAACCTTATTGTGAAACTTTAGTTACTGAATTTTTACTTATCGAAGATTATAGTTGTAAATAAAGTGTATAAAAATGCTCATTTTTAAAGAATTGAACGAAAAATTATCACCGAATTTGAAAATATCTTAACGAATGATATTATACTTATTTCCTTTCTCACAAATGTATTTAACACGTAAACTTTATGGTGTTTTATATTCTATTGATTTTCATATCAGAAACAATGAACTGAAGTCGCAAATAATCAAGTGCATATACCTGTTCATAGAAAGCAATGAGGTTCTCCATTGAGAGAGCAGAGAGGTCAAACTCCAACAGAGCTTAATGATAAGTTTAAGCATATTAAGATAATAAAACTATCGATCAGTTTAAAAAAAATGTATTTAAGAAACAATATAGGTTTATTAGTAACAAAAAAACTCCTAGTAAATTAATTTGTGAGTTCATGGTAGGATGGAAACGGGCGTAAAACGATGATAATGAGTTAGTTTTAAGATAAGCTTTGCACAGTTAATGAAACCTTAGTTTTTTTTTCAATACCCTAAGTGATTTATATAGAACGTTTCATAAGTTGAAATAAAAGTTAAAGATAAAAGCCTTAGTTTGTTTAAAAATTATACAACTGGGATTTTTTGAACAATACAAGATAATTGAAAACAATTACTTAATTTTGTGTAATAAGTAACCCAAAATAAACAAATATAACATTCTAAATAGAATAATCTCAATAACAACTTCACAGTAATTCATGTTTTATGACAAGGCCTAACTGATCGAAAATTGTAGTTTTTTTTGAATAAATGCATCTTAACTCCTCATTTTAAATTTAAAATCAAAATTTTTTTAATAAATATGAAAAAAACAATGAACTCAATATAACTACATATATTTAAACATATATATTGAAAGGAATACCGTTTTCTATGTCTGCAACATTGAGATGTAGAGAAGTGATGAAGATGGCTAGGGCTTGTGATCGTTTGTTATCTAACAGCTTGACGTACTAAAAAGATCATTTGAGATTATTTAGTACCAAGTCATTGTTGTATTTTTTTTACAACTAAATCAATCAAGCGATACTGATTTTTTGAAAAAGACTGAAGTTAATAAGTTTTAGCTTATTTTGATTATCCGACTGATAAGTTTTTTTTTGAAATAATTGATTACATAAATTGTTATTTCAATAATTCAAATTTTAAATCTTCAAAAAATTAGAAGTTTATGGTTGATTTTTACTATGAAATAAGCAGTTGAGACTAAATTTATGATTTCCTGCATACACCAATGCTCACTTCTTTGGATTTTTTGGCAACGTTGAGTTTGTTAGGAGATGACTTCTTTTTCGAAACAGCTTTAGAAAACAAATTCTCAAATTCACCTAGGTCTATGACTGGTTCTTCTAGAGTCTCCCATAATATTTCTTTACTACCAAGACTGAAAATAAACCATTAAGCCAAATTCAGTCAAATTTATATTTAATAAGTAACATATCTACTAAATTCGTTAGTTGGAATTTGTCATTCAAATGTGACCAAAATTAAAATAAATGCAAAGTATAAGTCAGCAAACGTGTTGAAATTTTACTGATGGCTTACCATGGTGAATTTGTATTGGGGAAAGAAGTTGATGGAATTTGAATTTTTTTCCAAAACAATGGTTTCATGCTTTGATTGGGTGTCACTAGAGGTCGCTTAGCTGCTCATGAGAAGTTTATTCATCTCTTAACGTGTATTTAAAAATCATTGCTTTTTTTTAATGATAAAAAAATATAATATTAAATAAATAATTTGAATATATAATGATATAAATTTTTTAAAGCTTCAAATGGAACAGTTTTAAGATCCTTTTAAAAAATTCAAGTTTTGATAACTCCAATCTTATAATAAAAACTAGCAAGTGTATGAGCAAACAAAACAACATCAAAATACATTGTTGAGAGTTGGCATGAGTAGTTGGCAAGCCTGGTGGTGGTGGTGGCATTCCTGGAACTGCAGGAGCACCAGGCATGGGTGGAGGAGGTGGGATTGCTGACAAAGGTGGAGGGGGTGGGATAGAAGGTGGAGGTGGTGGAAGGGGTATGTTTGATGGTGGGAGTGGTGGAGGTGGTGGTATAGCAGTTGTAGGTGGCTGAGATTGTGCTGGAGTATCCGATGTAGGTGAAGGCGCATCACATGGTAGTGGTGGTGCTATAGGAGCTATTAATTGCTCTCTTGATACTTCAATAACTCTTTCAGTGGTGGGTTCAAAAGAAGTGAATATTAATGGTGTCGATACAGATGAAAGTTGAGCATTGGTGAATTCAGTAGTTTTGATGCAGGGAGGCACGATTCCCACAGGAACGTTCGACGATGTTGCAGATGTTGTTGACGTTTTAGAAGCACATATTGTGAAATCTGAAGTCATATGAGGTATAGAAGTTGTAACTGAAGGCATTGTTGTTGATGGCGATAATGATGTTGAGGTAGACACTCCCAATCCTAAGCTACTATACAAAAAAGCTTTCAATTCTTCTATAGGCGATGTAGCTCTTTCACATAGCGACTTTCTTGAGCCCATGCTTGCTGTATCGTCATTTCTTTCTTCGTCAACTTGAAGTCCGACATCATATGACAGTTTTTGTGTATAGTTTTCAGCAGTGGTTTGGCTTGAAGCGTCAATTTTCATATCTCTCTTCTTCTCTAGACTGTCTTTATCTATTGTCAAACTTGCTATACTTGACAAAACCTGGTGAAAGGTATAAACAGATTTCGAATATTTTTTCAACAATATTAAAATTTTTATAAATTTAAATAACTCATTGTGATCAACCTTATATTTTTCTACTTCTTGCTCTAACTCTATAATCCTATTGTTCAGTGTAGTGCTCAAAAGCTGGTTTTCCTTTTGTATCTTCTGCAATACCGCTTCATACTTCTGGTAAAATATATCATAAAATGTATTGATAATAGTATAAATTATAAAATTTTTTCCCATCATTATATCATTCTATGTACTACCATAGAGCCGAATAAATAAATTAATACAATCGAGAAAAAACACAAAATTCATTTTAATATTGATGTAGTCATTTGATAATAGAAGGTATTAAAGTTACCAAAAATTTAAAAGGAATAAAATATATATAAATCTTGTGATTATCATTTTTAATTGATTGTAGGTTCTACTCATAAAAGAGTACATTCAACAACACTGCATCAAACCTTCGCCAAATCAATATTATCCGTCTTTTTCTCTTTTTCATTAAAAATCTCCTTTTCACTTTCCCTATTACTGATAGGAAACTTAAATGGTGTTTCATTGACAGGTGCTGAATGGATGCTGTTGTGCAACCCGTTAGTTGATGAAGTGGACGCCAAACTATTCAAAGAGGATACTGATTTATTGTCGGATTTATCAATCAACGATGAAGTCATTAGAGAATTAAGTTTTCCAGGTAGGTAGCTGTTGGCTGAGGGCATGGCTACTGTGTGTGCCCAATAATACATCACGTCTGGCTGTGTGGTCAGTGTCAACTCAAAACTATTAGGAAAGTATTTTAATAATTTAAATATTTTCAAATTCTTAATAAAAAAAACACAATTTATAGAAAATCTTTAGACACATAATGAACATATCACATTTTTTAGATCGACCATTATTCGTCCCATATTGGGGTTTCGTTAGTTCAACAGATGTTTTACACTGCACTACTCCTTGTCACTAAATGTCGGCCCACGCGGGATGGAGCTTGGAAACTTTAGTTAATTATTCTAATGCTCTACCACTGAGCTATACGGGTCAACATACCACATAAATCTAAATTCAAGTTTTAACAAGAAACCTTGAAAATTTCCTGTTGAATACTGGATGTTTCCATAGACTTGATGACACTAGCAGCCAGCAGAGATGTGCACAATTGAATAGACAACAGTCTCAAATCGCTAGGGGTGAGTTGATTCAGAACTGATCTGGAATTCAGTAAGGACTCTTGGAAAGAAGATCCTAGCCAAGATATCAGCATTTGACCTAAGGGGTAGGTAAAGGAGTTGAAGTGTTTATGATTGGTCAATCTATTTAACAATATATTATTGTAAATAAAAACAAACTATGAAAAACAAGCAAGGTAAAGTATGGCTGTTTCTTTTATAATAATAATCCTTATTATTAATGTTATTATCATTATTAATTTTCGGCACCTCAGTTGCTTTCCTTGGCGCTATATAAGCTGCAATTATTATTATTATAATTGTTGTTGTTATATATATTGGATTAAATCTTTATGTGCCGAAAAACTGAGATACACTTGTTTAAGTTTGCTGGTACTATTTAAGTCTTAATTAAACAATTTTTTTTTCAATTTGCACATTTTCAGTTCAAGCTAATTTCCAACTTTGTAATTATCAAAATTCAAGATTCTTCATTCTCACACTTGGACAGTTTGCTTTATCATTGTCAATTAAGATCATTCGCCAAGCCAAACAACAATGCCAGAATATTACCATGCTTATTTTCGATACCAGATTCTGCTGTTATCCAGTTCATAGCACAGAAGCAGTCTTTAACTACTGGTTTTAGGTTTCCTGCTGTCTTTACCCAAAACTCAAAAAAGTAGATGCAAAATTATTGTTTGAAGAATATTTAAAATTTTATGAAATGTTTCAAACTTGATACCTTCAAATTTTTCGAGTTGTTTGAAGTCAAGTTTCTCAGGTACAATTCTAGGATACTGAATGATCTCATCTAGAGCAATTTGAGATAAACTGTTTATTGATGAACGCACTTTACTGTTTTCTATTGAATGAGAGTTTTTGTTCGAGTTAGTATTCTGTGAATGACCTTTTTTTCTTGACACTGTGCATAGAAATAAAATTTTATAAATTTAAAACTAATTTTAAAATAAATTCAAAAAAATATTTCATAATAAAATAAACTTTGATAATTTTTAGTTTTTTGCCAATGATTACTAAGAGTTATTTCAAAAAACATGTTACTAAGCTAATTTCCTAAGAGTAAAACCTTTTGTTTTTTCCTTGTGTTTTTTGTCAGAATATCCTGCACCTGAATCTTTGTCACTTTGATTGAATGCAAGTTCTGAAGAGTATGTGCCATCATCAAAAACATCTGCAGTAGCTTCCATTCCAGATTCAAGAGAAAACCCAAATTTTGATGCAGGAGTATTGAAGTTTTGCGAAGAGGCATTTTTATCACTCACTTTAGTTAATGTTGCATTTTTTGAATCAATAGGTATAGTGTTTTTATATTTTCCAGAAGTGGAGAGTAATCTAGATGTCAAAATATATGGTTTTGTCTCAACCTGCTTATGTTTATTTTTGTATGTTTCTTCTTTTGCTAAAGGACTCTGAGGTAATGTTTCTGAAGAAATATTATTATAATTGTCTCTGAGTGCATCATCTACTGGTGTGATGGTGCGAGAAGAGAGAGCTGTTGATGGCCGATCACTGTTAACACTTAACACAGAGCCATTCTCAGCAGCTGACAAATATTCTTCTCCAGGACTATAACTTGATTGAGCATCAAGATATATATCTCTACCAAAATCATTCTTTTTATCAGACTCATCATTAGGATTATTCATGCTTGAAACTGATAAAAAAGAAGTTTTATCAAAGTTCAAAGTTGTTGGCTGTAAATGAGATTTTTCTTCACATGAAGCTTCATAAAATCTTTGCAAAGATTCATTAGAATCATTTTTCTTCTTTAGTTTTTCTTCATTTTTCCAATAACTTTCAGAGTTTTTAATGAGTTGTTTATTTCCTTTATCAATGTCTTTTTGATCAACTTTTTTGATAAGTGGTTTTTCGTCTTTCAATTTTTGAATGGAAACATTATCTGTTGAATCTTTGCCACTGACATCCAACTTGCTTATTTTCTTATTGTAAGAAGATTTTGGTGTAATCGATAGATCTTCCTCCGTTCCGCATTTTTTGTTTTTTCCTCCTCTAGATTTAGATTTATTTTTTGACCCGAAACTTTTGAAAAGTTTGTTCTTTGGATGTCCATTTTTTCCGTCGGTACTCAACAGTTCACTTGAGCCTCTGTTGGATTTTGGCTCCGAAAACTGGTGACTTCCTTGTTGACCCATTAGAAAGTTTTCAAATTCAAAAATTTTTTTAGCTTATATTACATATTGGAATTTTTTTAGGTAAACAAGAGGAGTGATTGGAGTTAAATTGAAATATAATTTTAATAAGTGATGTGCGAACAATGGTATTTAAACTAGTATTATTTTATACAGTTGACCTTTATAAATACTTCAAAAATTTCATTTAAACTAAGTTCGCAATTATTCATCAGTTTTTGATTAACAAGCTGCTAAAAGCCTAACTTGATTTCAACCTAAGAATGAATGGAAAGGTGCCAGCGAAAAGAGCTATAAATATAATCTTAAAAAAATTAAAACCCAAACATGCTGGTTATAAAGGAATATCAATGGTCATATTACTAACTGCACTTACTGAAAATCTGCACAACTACGCTAAAAGCTTTGAAATACCGCTAGAGCTGTGCACCAAAGAGGAGTTTCAGAACTAGTCAGATTGCAGACGACAGAACTAAATAAAGTATGCTGGTTTAAAAAATCTCTAAACATTTGTATGCTTTTATACTACAATAGGTGTATAAACCACTGAGATAGATAATTCGTATGCCTTTTACTTAATTTTGAACACGCTGAAACAATTTTGTTAAAACAGGAGGGAACTTATTTTATTTTTATTTTTCAAAAAGCTTTTATGATGACTATTTTTTACATACTTTAAAATTATATAATTATTCAAAATAGCTCAATCCTATAAACAGTGAGCTTTCCGCTATTTGATTTCTTTGTAAAATTTTCATATTTTCAAAATTGCTATATTTCAAAAACATTTTCTACATTGCAAAATTTAAAAAAATAAATATTTTTTCAGCATAAACAAATGATTTTCAAGCTAGTAATAATGAAAAAGAATAAGAAAATGATGAAACACATGACAATAAACCATTATGAACCTTTCAAAAACATCGTATCCGTCTGCCATTGTTTCTAAAATTCACGTCAAAAACTAACGTTTCGTGTTAAGGCTGAACTCATCGAAAATTATATTAAAAAGCATATTTTTGATGCAAAAGTAAAACGTTAAGAACCATATTAAATAAATTAATAAAGCCTCCAATCAAGAGAAGCATCTTTATTGTAAATTGAAGCATCAAATGATCTTATGAACGAATACTAGAAAATTATAACTACATAATCATCGTTACAGATCTTTGAGATAGTTTTCAATTAAATAACCACAAATACTGACGAAATCCTCTTTAATTATACAGGATTAAGTAGAAACCAAAGGATGTAAATGGGCTATTGCTCAAGTTAAATATGTATTTGACGTAACCAATGATACTGCCTGCTATTCAATGCATTGATATACTCAAACAACAGTATAAATATATCCAAACATGAACGTGACAAGACGACGATATGAAAGAATTTAAAACGATTTCAACATACAATTTGCGAGCGATCTATTCGCAATATTGCTTTGCAGATGTAACATAAAATACTCATGGTAAAAATATTCACACAGTCACAAATAAATAAATAATTCCAATTATTCACACTGCCATTTTATCATATCAATTCTTGAATCTTCTGTAAAACAGCCAGTTTAGGCTTCTTTACTTTTCTTCCTTTTTTTTCGTTCATGGTATTTTCACCATTGCTAATACAACATTTTGTTTGAATAATATTGTTATAATTTGTATTGGTGGGAATTACACGATATTTACATTTGTATCATGAGTTTCCTCGTTTAAAATACAACCGCTGATAATCGATTGGATATTTCCAATAGTGATCTTTGATTTTTCTTCACTACACTCGCTTTCAGTTATGGTCGATTCTTCACCATCACAATCATTTTCACTCGATCCAGTATCAATTTTCAGTTCTCCATCAAAGTTATTTTCAGTATCCTCATCATTAGTGGTAGTACTCTCATTAACAACACCGTTGTTCCCACGATCATCAATTGCATTAATCTCTTTTACAAAACCATTGATAGCTTGAGAATGTTGTTGAAGATTGTGCAGATGTTGGTGGTTGAAGAGAGATTGCTTGTTCTCGAAACCTCCCTTGCAAACACTGCATTCGTGAACTTTCCTCTCAATATGCTCCTCTATATGATCCTGCCATTAATTTATTGCAAGTAACAGTGATAAAGCACTTGAAATACAAAACATATTTCGAATATTTTAGCTTTTTTTATGCAGCCTCATAATATTGGAATAAAAAAAATTAATTTTATTTATATTTTCATGTATTTTTTTTCATTTACTCGATTGCAGAACTTGATGTATTGAATTTTTTAATCTGCTTATATACCCAAAGGCTGATGCGAAAAATAACAGCGAGAACAATGTGTCATTTTCATTTGAGTGTTGAAAACTTAAATCATGGCAGTTCATACATCCATATAAAACCTGCAACCATGTAGTTTCTTTATATTCATGATTAATGCCATTGAAAATCTATACGTTTATATTGAAACCTTAATATATATTTCCCTACTTTAAGAGTTTTTATAAAAAAATATGATACTCTAAAATTAAAATGCAAAGACATAAAAGAAGAATTTAGAAGCACCGTGTTAATACATAAAAAATATAGTGTAAAAATTGAACAAATTAAACATTGAAATCAAACCATTAGAGCGTTGAGAGAGGCACAGATGAGGTGGCACCAGCGACATTTGATCACGCTGTCAGGTTGGAGGGCTTGTTGTGTAAAAGATTCTTGCAATGAAACAACAACAAAGTTCGAGCCGGCTTTCATTGAAGCATTACTGAGTGGCTTTTCCAATGTTGAGTTAAGTGATGCGTTATCATGGGTGGATGATGCTGAGGTAAATGAAGAGTAGTCTTTATGTTGAGATGGTATCAAAGGATTGTTTGTATGGTCTTGTTTAGAGCTACTTTGCAGCAGTGTCTGCAAGAGTTTTTGTTGCGTATTTGCGTGGAAACCAGAGTTCACATGTGAATACAAGACCCCTGTATCGGTTGTAAAAATTCCTTTCGAGCCAGTATCAGTAAATTCAATTGAAATGTTGTTAGCTGAATCTAGTGAAATTAAATTAGGAGCGGAAGAAGATGTTGAAATTTTAAAACCTTCAAGCTTATCATTCATTGTACAAGTTTTGAATGTTTGACGCAATGCTCCAATCAAACTCACACGTGCCTCTACGTCGATTGGAAAACCATCTTTAACAGCAGGATGAGTTTTGAACAAAAAGCCATTGTTAATTTTCAATTTTTTTCTTGAAATAAACTTAGAATCGTCTACACTACCATTTATTCTTTTAACTCCAGCATCTTTTGTAAGACTACTTAGATTATCATCATGTCCTACGATATCATCGAAATCAATACTGTGTTGGTGAGTAAGTCTACCTTTCCTATAAGTCTTATCATCAACGCTTTGGTCAAATGATTTTTTAAAAATTTTTTTGATTTTACTTTTTTTCCCGATATATCCATCTTTGTTCGTTTCTTTAGCATTGATTTTATGATTCGTTTGACTGGTCATATTAGAAGTGCTGCTATTTTTATCATTGTCGTCATTTAAGCTAATAAAGCCGTCTTGGCGGTCGGCTTCGTTTAGGTTTCTAATTAGTTTTTGTCCTGAAATTAAAATATCTCCTAATGTGTTTGTTTCTTTTGATCTTGCAAAAGTTTCTGTAGTTTGACTATTAATGACAACGTTACTGTATATATTTTGAGAATTTTCGTGCGCGTTTTGATTTTTCTCTTTGATTGTATTTTTAAAGCTATATTTGAAGCTAGAATATTCCCCTTTTGTATAGGGCTTATCATGTAAATTATCAATAACTCTAACATCCCTTTTATGATTTTTATCTTCATTAACGTCGTCAAGGGGACCTTGATTTTTCACTGCAATCATTTCATCGTAATTTTTTTTTGAAATTTTATGTTGATTGGAACGTTTATGTTTGGAAAGATGTCCTTTAATACGAAAAGCTTTACGGCAAGGAATACATTTAAAAGGACGAGAATCAAAAAACGATGCATAGAAGTGATGTTTAGATTTGTTATGGCGATTGAATTGCCAACGGTTGTTGAATGAGACCGAACATTTGACACACTTGTAAGGTTTGTCTAATGAATGAAGAAGTGTGTGGGTTCTCAACGAAGAAACTTTATTGAAGGCTTCATTACAAATTTGGCACTGATAAGATTCTTTGTGCATAAAATAATTATTAGTTGAAATGGTGGAAGCTAAAAGTGAAGGGACCGTATTGTAAGCCCCGTTGTTCGTTCCTGTGGCAACTCCATGATTGCTACTATTTAACGTTGATTGAGCAGTTAATGCTGCTGGTGAAGTAACGGGTGTTAAAATTGAAGAGAGCAAGTTATTAAAAGAAGTGGATTGTTGTTGTATGAGAGAAGATAGAACTGAAGAGCTTGAAAAAGAAGAAGGTAGCCTACTTGAAAAAGTTTTTGTCAATGAATTTGAAGTTTGAATGGAGTCTATGAGAGCTTGCCTACAGAATCCTAGAAACAATATTTTATAATGTATGAGTTTTTTATTTTTAAAAAATTACACTTAAAAAGTAAAATACATTATTCTATGACAGTTCACCTTGATCAGACTGAGTCAAAACGTGTAATGATTTGGACAGATCTAAAAGAGAAGCTGCAGCTTCTGTATCGTCTACAGTTATAATTAAAAGTTAAAGTCAATTGAATGCTTGTATATTAATATTTAGCCTATAAAATGCTAAAGGTGAGTCTCAACAAGCTATAAATAAAGGACTGAAATTAGCTTTAAAAATATTAAATCTACCTGAAAGAGACATAGGAACAGAATAATTGCTACTTGAGTCAATCCCTTTAGGCAAGGCTTTAAGCTCAAAGGACCTATTGTGAAATAGTTTTAACAAATTAATTTTGTTAAGAATATTTAAAAACCGATTCTTACGTTGAAATACAGTAATTTTTTTGAAGTTCAGATATTTCTTGTGTCTCATTGGTGTTTGTGTGCAAATATGTTACAAGATTTGAAATAGTATTTTTATTTGAATCATCTGAATTAAATGCCGCGTTTTTTGTAAGAGTTGATAATGAATTTAATGAAGTTCCAACTGACGATCCATCATTCTTCAAGTTTAGACTGTCTATTATTTTCCTTTTCAAACTATTATCTTCAATAATGCCGCATTTATGATTAGAAATATTATTAATGCTGTTAGTGATATTGCTTGTTGTGTTTCCATCAGAAAAACTTTCACAGGTTCTATTGAACTCAGACGAGTTTTTCACCTTTAATTTGTCATTTCGTTCGGTAACATTATTTTCAATTGAATTAATGCTTTGTTCGCTTCCTTCTACTGCGGCACATTCAATGAACTGTTTATTGGGACTGCCTGCGGAGCGCCAAAGAGGCTTTGTTTTGTTAAGCATTGATGATGTTTTGTTCAAGGCATCTATGTTGTCGTCGACAGTGGTACCAAATGTTGTTCCTCTGCCAAGTTCTGTTAATGTCTTCCTCCTTTTTTTTATAGGTATAGATAATTGGTATTTTCTTTCGGACTGAAGTTTTTTTTCCATCTCAAAAGTGTTATCATTGAAGTTTTGCGTCTCTAACAAGTTTATTGGTTTAGAATTTAGTTTTTTGTTGTTGGCATCAGTAAGATTTTTTAATTGATCCAATGTACGGTTAGGGTTTTCATCATTTATGGAAAAAGTTGTAGGGGTTCTAAACAATTTCGTTGTTGGTAAGCTCGATTTTGTGTGATTAAAAACGGAAGTAGCATGAAGGTTTGGATTTTTGACAGTATTTAAAACGTTACCACTAAATACATTCATTAAATCGTGTTCTTGGCTCTTTATATTTTGGTTACAAGACTCTTCAACTCCTAAATCACAAGTAGTTGAAAGAGTTTGTTTCAAAAAAGATCCGCTATCACCGCTACAAGTACTGAAGGAACTTTGTTGATACCTTAGTTTTTCTTGGGATACATTTCCAAAACCATTACTACACACATTTTTCATAGCCTTAAGTTTAGCATCAAAAATAATATTATTTTTATTTTTTGAAATGTTTACAAAAGAACTTTTTTCTGAAGTTTCATTCAAATCTAGTGATGAATTTCTACCGCCATTTCCGATTTTATTTTCATTTTCGTTGCTCAGAGATCTTTTCATCAAAATGTGTTTTTTTAATTCTATTTTGCTATCGATCTCTTTAAAACAATTATCTGCGTAACTAATTTTAATAGCTGGTATTGATTGATTATTATTCTTAGATAGACCGCTTTGTTTTTTATTTTTAGATCCTTTCGGACGACCAGCTCTTTTAATGCTCGAAGTAGTGAGGGAAGTAGTGTCAGATTTAATGAAACTATTATTCTCATTACTATGAGAAATTTCACTAGAATTAAGAAGAATATTTTTTAACTCATTAGAAGAAGTACAAAAACTTTGGCTGATGAGAAACCCAACAGAAGAAGGATTATTGAAAGTTAAATTTGGCGTCAATGTAGATGGTGCTGCAGACATAGATGCCAGAGATTTATTGTAATTTTTTAATTCATGGCATTTATTTTTATCTGATTTTAAGAGTAATTTGTTAAGCGATGAAAGCAAAACATTTTTATCTTGATTATCATTTTGGTCTTTAGAAACAACCATTTGTCTATCAGATAATAAACTATCTCCTTGTTTTTTAAAAATATGATTTTGTGACGTTTGATGATAAATATTATTTGGCCCAAAACTATTATTATTATTCATTTGTCCTTCTCCTATTGCTTGAATACTGGAAAGCTTCAGATTTTCATTCATATCCCGAAAATCAAATTGATGTATAAGGGTTGGGTTTTGACTTTCACTTTGAGATTTAACAAGCACATGCTTTTGTAACACATTGGGAACTTCATCAGCGTTGAAGAGGTTGAATAAATCACAGAAGGACTTGGACTTCAACAACAGGTTTTGTTGGTTCATATGTGTAGAAACATTTATTGGAGAAGACTGCAGACTTCCATAGTCATTGATAGAAGGCGTAGAAGAGTTTGATGTGACATTTAAGGGTTGGATTAATTTTGAAGTGGTGTGTGTTGAAGAATGGGAAACTAATAAATTAGAATTGATTGAAATCAAATGGTTTGGATTACTAACCAAAAGATATAAATTAGGATGATTTTGAGAGTCGGAAACATTTTTATTTGTCTGTTGTGTTTGTGTAACAATGCTTTGTTTGAAATCATCTCCATCAGTAGAGTTTGAGGTATTGAAGAGAAATGAATTGTTAATAAGTTGCCTAGGGTCGCTAGGAATAGAAGTTTCTGATGACTGTGTAGGAGTTAAAGAAGAAGCTCTTAATACTGTGTCTATTTTAGGAGTAGGTTTGTTATCACTGTAGGCACGAACTACTTTTTTTGATCTCGGCTTGTCTATTTTTGGCATGTCAAGAATAATAGAATTATTTTTTGAAATTATTTCAGAAATTCTCTCTGATATGTCTTTGCTATTAAACCCTATTTTCTTTTCTTTTTGTTCATTTTTTTCACTATTTTGTTTTAATTTATTGATTTTAGAAGCTTTTTGACTATCATTTAGATAAAAATCCTTCTGTTTAGAGTTCAAATTATACAATGCAGCAAAATTTTCAGATGAAGAATTTAAGAGCATTTGTTCACTTTTAAGAGAACATGTTGAATTTGAATGAGTTTCTGTCATTATTGGTGGTTGTAAAATAAAAGAATAAGGTGTGTTATTAGGGATTAATTTGAAAGCCACAGGCATATAAGGTGGAGCTAAAACTTGTGATTGTGTTTTAATATCCAAATTAGATTTTGAAACATTGTTTTGTGAGGTTAAAGGTGAAGAAAGTATTTTATCTAAAGAAGAATATGGGTTTGGCATATTTGAGGGGCTTTGGCTTTCTTGGAAACTTTGCTGCTTACTATTTTCATTTCTGTTAAAAGTGTTATTGCTACAAACAGTTGCATAATTTTCATCATGTTCAACATCAATATGCTTGTTTGATTCTGTTTGTATTTGATGAGTTTTTGATTTATAATGTTTAGATAAATTACTTTTAGTTTTGAATTTCATGCTACATTCAGAACAAGAATAAGGTCTTTCATTAGTATGAGTTCGCAAATGTTTTTGTAGAATAGAAGGTTTTGAGCAAAATTTCCCACAAAAATGACATTCATATTTTAAATTTTGTTCAGCTTTATTATCTACCAGCTTGTTTTCATTTAGCTTTCCAAGGCTATTTGATAAAGTACTTGAAATAGAAGAGTTTAATGTAAATGTGGAAGAATTGGGAGATAACTGAGATGATAATTGTTGAAGCAAATTTTGTGTAAGTTGTGGAGGACAAACTAAAGTATTTTTGTCAAAAGTTTCTTGTTCAACTGGGTTTGCATAATTCATGAAAAGTTCCTTAGGAAAGTTTGAAGATATAGGGTTTTTGGTGTCAATCGCCAAGCCTCTTTCTACATCATCAGGAAAATTTTTAAATTCAGTTGGAATTGATTGATTTTCTTCATTCGGATACTTTGAGCCTATTGTATTATTTTGTTTTTCCAAAGTTTTCTGATGATCTTCATTGAGAAGTTGTGAAGATGCAGCTTCACATAGTTTGTCTAAAGAAAACTTTTTCTTGTTTATATTCAAAATAAGGATGATTTGCAACATTTTATCCTCTCAATCACCCTGCTCACTTCATAAGGATCATCATCTCAAAAATCATAATTAATTTTCTTCTCAACCGCATCGTCACTCATCTTTTTCCACACCATCACCATTCTCATTTACTTTATTTTTTAATCACAGGGAGGAAGTGTAATAAGGCTTTTCCACAAAGAGTTGGAAGCATATTTGGTAGCTGAAGGTCTGTTTGAAGATGCAGTTACTGAAGATGGTGAGGAAAATGATGAATCATTGATATTTTGAATAAGTTTTTGGATCGTTTTTGTGTATGATGATAAATATATCTAAAAAAATTTTTATTCATTAAATGTTAGATGTACTTTTAGCTTTAAGATTTTTATTTTTATGCGTGTATTTATGCGGACCTCTTTTGTTTCCTCCACACAACACTCCTCCTACCCACCCTCCTACACCCACTATTTTTTCTACCTACAACTTTTGCACCCATTTTTCTTATTACAACAATTTTTCACATTGCCACCACCTAACCAATTTTCAAGGCTTTTTGGGCAAACTTAAGTCAAACAGTAACAGCTATATGACAGTTATAATCATTACGAATAAAAATCATTTTTTAGCATTATGCTTTCAGAATTTTCAGATTTATAAGCAAATTCAAAACATAACCAGTCCATCTGCGTATCAGAGAAGTGGACCAATTGATCCCAAAAACACTCTATCCTTCAACTTCCGGAAACACTTACTGGCAAGTCGAAGCAGAAATATCTGTACTCAATGGTGAGTGAATGGTGATGTGAGTGAAGAAGGAGATGATGATGATGATGTTGGTGAAGAGGGAAGTGATGATGATGTGAGTGAAGAGGGTGGTGATGAGGATGTGGGCTATCAAGATATTTCATTTTATATTATTTGGATAACTTTGTATTTTCAATTTTTTATGAAAAATTTTTGATACATTTATCAAAAATTTTTCATAAAAAATTGAAAATACAAAGTTATCCAAATAATATAAAAAATGGTAAAAAATGCCTCTAAAAAATTCATTTGATAATGTATGGTTGTCTTACAGGAAGCTTCGTGTGTTAAGTTTATTTTCTCACAAAAAGATGATGATCTTTGTTTTCCAGTTCGGTTGAGCCATTCGGTATACAGTAAAGTTGTTTTTACTGATAAGAAGTGAAGCGATGATTTTTGCGTTCCATGTTTCTAATCTGGAAAGCTTTTTGGCGAGTTTTGACTTGATAGATAGATTTTCAATCTGTTCTCTGTTGGAAATTTCTTTTGCTCTTCTGTAAAAGAACCTATCAAAATAACATGGATTTACATTGAAATAAGATTGGTTATCTAGCTAATAATAGATAATGTGATGTTGATGATGGTGGTGATATTTTTAGTGGGTTAAGATTGATATGTTTCAAGTTATAATAATGATACGTTCAAAATGGGAGAAGTTATTGGAACCCCTTTTGTAACACATGTGCATCTTAACTGAAATGTAAAGGTTTTTAATATTTTAAAATACTCTGTGCGAATTTACCATGGAAGTTTCATATTGCAAAAAACTTTGAATAAAATATTGATGAAAAATTAATTTAAATAAGAAAATTCTAGAAAAGATTCATTCTTATAAAATTATATTTGAAAAATAATTTTGGAAAAATTGTTAAATAAATAATGATTTAGAATGCAAAAATTATTCAGAATAAAGAAAAACTTTGGAAAATAAAACGACGCAAAACTAAACAATGCCCACAAAACGTGACACAATCGAAATGCGCGAGCCCATAGCATCTTTTGTTCACCCACAAAAGCACAATAAAAAAATGAACTTAACTACCAGTAATAAAATCTAAAAATAACAAAATATGTTCATATCAAATATTAAACCTCTTACAATTAAAAGTCCTGCATCAAAATGGTAAACAGTAATCAACTTTTTCACATAAGTTTTTGTTAAGAACCTCAACGTCGCTTTGAAATGCAAAAAGCTTTTATTGATCTGGATTTGTGGTGTTGTGATCTTTTGGATTTTAACCACCTGACTACCTTGTCATATAAGGGCTTCCTTATCAGCTAAATTACCCGGGTTCATTTCACAATCTTCAAAAGTTCCAATTTTTTATCGCTTTGTGTGTTTCTTCATATGGGGTGTTGCCGTCTTCTATCAACTGGTCGATGTAATTAGATCTGGGCTCTACTCTTTAGATGCATCCGTGCGCAAGTCTCCACAACACCAGGCTGCTCTCAAGTATGTTTTTGCTTTGAAATCAGTGTCTTGCGAAGCTACATCTTCATTAATTCAGACATATGAAGCAAATTTCCTTAGTTCTCACCTAGTGGGTTTCTGCATTCTTGACTTTTCTAACAAACATTTCAGCATTTTAGTAGGAGACCAATGAACTTTTTCAACTATTTATTTCTTAAAATATTAAAAAAAATAAATATGAAATTGGCAACTCAAATGATGAACAAACACATGTTGGTGGTGAAATGCTTGGAATACAGTATGAAACATAATAAAGGTGGTGCTATTCTGATGAAGGCTGAAGCTTCGATTTTAAATGGAGTTTATTAAACAACTTGTTTCATCTAATGGGTCAGATAACCTTCACTAACAAAGCATTCATGCAAGCAATTTCTATAAACATCAAAAATTGATTTTTTTTGTGATGAAGGAACAATTCGACACAGGCGATGTGATTCGCTGGGAGCAGCAAGTGAGATTCAGACACATGAGCACTAGGAAGTACTTGTGCATCACTTCTGCCCGCAAGGTCTGGAGTCCACACTTTGCTCACCATTTTTTCTCCATATTAAACATCACACACGTTGTAAATCATGGGCATCTTGAAGAGATAACATGTAAAAACAACCAGGTGTCTCTTATTTCTGACGACAAGGATCCCAGAACTGTGTTCAGACTGCATCCAGTTATCAAGGTTGGTTTATATTTTTTAAGCATAGCTCAAAGTATTGTATAAGTTGATACATACATTTGTATAGCTATATATACTGAAGTTTATTAGCTTTGAGAAAAAATTGATAGCTATTTAATGTTTTTTGTTTTCAATTTAAATACTTCAATGAACGCAAACCGGTCCATTTAGTTTAATTAATTTTAATATTTACAAATATTTTGTTTAGATCTCAAAGTTTATTAAATATTATGCAAATGTGCTACAAGTTCAAATAGTGGAGCTTTTTAAATCCTGTTTCCGTGTAACCTTTATCCAAATAAAACTTGAATCTTGGAATATAACAGGGTTGGGCACTAAGCTGGTTTTTAGAGCGCCAACTTTTGGTTGAGAGATGAGAGGAAAAACTTCGCTGACAAATATATACATGTATGAAATCTATGTTGAGTTTAAAATTCAGAAACATTCAATCTTCCAATAGCTTCAGTTGCGCCTCAGATGTATAAGGTCTATTGAACTTTTATTTAGAGTTGAAATGTCATGATCTGCACAGTTTCGGAACTTTCATACTGGCTGATCAACAGGTTATTAAAGTGAAATTTTGAGCAGAGGGAATGAAGATTTGAGGAGTTTGGAATGAGATTTGATGTTTTGTGGGACATTCCACAGAATAATTAACGCTTTTTGATTATAAAAATAATAGTTTTTTTTGACTTTTAGATAGTTGACGTTGTAAGAATTTGGTTTGACGATTATTTATTTTATGTTGTAAAGCAATAAATACCTTCATTTAATCAAAAGCATTTGCGCTTCTGAAGCAAGTCTGTTTGAAGACGTTGTTTTAAACTGGGGTTTGGATGCGTTATTTATCGGGTACTTACTCAAGGTCTTAGTGTGTTTTGGAAATATTTTCTGAATTAATAATTAAAATTTTCTTATTAGACCTGGTTGCAAGAGAAATTAATATCACGATAGATATTCGAACGAATTTTGACTTTTTTGCAAAAATGGTGAATTCTCAAAAATTGATAGTGACTTAAGAGCTGATTTAAAAACTCAAAATTTTTCATAAAATTTTGAGATAGATTTTTGTTTTAAAAATATGTTAACTTCGAGTAAACTTATCTGAAGATACAATGAGATTAAGAAATTCGAGGGCTGAACTGCACATCCAAGTGCAAAAAATATACGAAAAAAGTTTTGAAATGTTAGATTAATGGCATATAAACGCAATAAATTAATAAATAATTTTGATAATTCTGACAAGTTATATGGTTTAGGAATATGTTATAATTCGAAAATATTCCAACTTATCAAAATAACAGAATATGAAAAACGTGTGTGCTTTTACCAGCTTACCTCGAAATCAAACAATAAGGAAAAAATAGACATCATCAACGTGTACGCCCCAACCAACATACTAGCATCTTCAAAACCAGAAGAACTAGAAGAATTCTATATAAATCTCAAATCATGTATGAAAAACCTCAAATCAAATATATGGTTTATAGATGGAGATTTCAACAGTAAAATTGGGGAAAATAAGTCAAGTACACAAGGAGGTCATAAAAAAGGTTGCCAGAATAACAATGGGTTGATTTTGGAAGAGTTCATGCAAGAAAACAACCTTTTTGCATCCAATACAGCCTTCAAAAAGCAATCAAAGAAGAAAACCACTTGGGTGGGTCATCTAAGAGGCAAAACAGTCTACAATGTAATAGATTTCGTCTTTATTCACCAAAAACTGAAAAAGTTCTTCAAAGACAGTAACACATACAGAGAAACTATTACTCAGAGTGATCATAACTTGTTGATAGTTCAAATTAAAAACCCCAAACCATATCAATGTTGGACAAACCAATCAAAAAACTACAATAAAAAACCTAATTTCCAAAACCTTATCATCCAACAAGCCTAAAAAAAATCAATAGAAACAAGCCAAGCAACTTCACTAGAAAAAATTTTAATAAGCATAAAACAAGTATCAAATACTTGCTTCAAAAAGTCATCCAAAAAAATACCATCAAACAGAGATGAAGACCACGAGCTACACACACTGGCTGATAAACAAAAAAACCTAAGAAACCTAATAGAAAATTCTACAGAAATTGATAAAATCAACAACCTCAAAACACAAAGGAACAAAATCAAAACTCAAATAAAAATAGATGTCTTGAACTATACAATAATGAATTGGAAATAAAACTCAAAATAATAGAAGCCTTAGACTATAACAGACAAATGCATGCAGCTATTAAAGAATTGAGTATCAAAAGTAATACAACTGCAAAACCACTCAAGATGAAAGATCTCATGCAACATTACAAAATCAAATTTTCAAAAAACAACCAACACACAAAACAACAATACAATAATAGCAAAATAAATGAAATAAATATCTTTGAAGTGGAAAATGCTATAAAGAAACTTAAAACCAAGAAATCTTCAAGAGAAGACAACATCTTCAGTGAAGAACTCAAACTTCTAAGAACTAATATGAAAAAAACAGTTACAATAGTATTAAAGAGAGAACTTCAAAGCAACAATTTTCCTCAATCAATCTTCAATTATTATACCAATAACAAAAAAGGGCAAACTTCTTTCTCCAGTAAACACAAGGCCTGTCATCTTACTAAACACAATAAGAAAACTCTTATCATTAATAATACTCAATAGAATAAGACCTTTCATAGAAAAATACCTTTCCATTACCCAAGCAGCATACAGACCAACTAGGTCAACAACAGACATCCTATGGGCTCATAAAATAGCAATTGAAGACAAAGTGAAATCAGGATGTACAATGAAAATAACCAGCATTGATCTGTTATCTGCTTTCGACACCATTAACAGGAAAAAACTTATGGAAATTTTAAGCACAGAATCTGAACTCAAAATAATCGAACTTCTTTTAACAAACACCACCTTAGCCATAAGATACAATAAAAACACTTGCAAAAGCTTTACTACAAACATAGGATGCCCTCAAGGAGATGCTCTGAGCCCTGTCTTGTTCACGGTATACCTAAAAGCATGCATGAAAGAAATAAGAACCACCTACCCAGAAAACTCCTATGAACTCATTTATGCCGATGACGTAAATTTCGTGTCACCAAGTGACATTAAACTAGATGAAATTGAAGCAATATTCCGCAAATGGGGTCTTACGCTCAACAAAAGTAAACCGGATGAAAGGCTGATTAATGAAGAGAACACTGTGTGGAAGACAATGAAAATCCTTGGAAGCTACGTCGGTACATATGAGGACATCAAAAAAAGGAAAACTCTGGCAACTCTAGCGATGAACAGATTAAACCCAATTCGGAAGAGTGGGATAAGTGTAGAGAAAAAAATAAGAATTTATGAAGCTTATGTTCTCTCAATTTTCCTATATGGCTGCAGTGCTTGGGCAGACTCTAAAAGCATCAGAAGCTCAATAGACTTCTTCCAAAGAAAGCACATACGAAGACTGGAAAAAGTTCATTGGCCAAATGTTATGAAAAACGAAGAATGCGACTCCGTCATACCATCTCTGCACCAGGAAATGAGACTGAGAAGGCTGAAAATGCTGGGACACATATGCCGTAACGACCTGCTAGCAAAAAAAATTTTGGAAAAAGCTCTAAAGAATTCCAAGAGAAAAAGGGGCAGACCACCATCAACTCTTCTCAACACATTAATAAAGGACATGAACTTTCTCAAATTAAACATGGACAACATTGAAAAAATCGATAAAGATGCGTATCGAGGAATTATTGGGACTCATTGTTAACTGTGATTATGTCTAAAGACGAAAATTAATTATATATATATATTTGATAATTGAAATTAATTAAAATTAGAAAGGAACATATGTGTGGTGAGTTCTAAAAGTATTGTCGAAGGATTGAAGAAAAAATATGCTTTTGAAAAATAAAAAATAACTTTCTCTTGGAATAAATTTAAAACAATCATAATGATTTCATCAATACTTAAATTGCTCCACTTTCCGCCTTGATTAGTACCTCGCATCCTAGGGAACACTCAATCACGCTCTTTTCACTTCATAAGGACACCTACTCACGCCCCTACCACACCAGTAAACACCTACTCACGCCCTTCCCACATCAGTGGACACTCACTCACAGTTCTCCCACTCGGTGAACACTCACGCTTTTCATACTCTGGGGACACCCACTAACAACCTTCCCACTCAATAGAAACAAACATATGAATCAAGCTATCAACTTCTTCCACAAAGCATGCCACCATTGTTTCAATGCCATTCAATACCTTTTTGAAATTATTCAACTAAGAAACAATAACGAAGGAGAATCTTTTGAGGCCTTTAAGGAATCTCCATTCTACTCAAATAACCTCTCAGTACAGAACCTTATTACAATTGTTTTGAGTGCTTTCATTTTGCTTTTTTTAAAATTCTTCTTATTCATCTTATATATTAAAAAAATCTATAATTAAAAAATAACTATATCACAAACAAATTTGAAATTGCATTTAAAAGCTCGAAATCTGCCATAAAGCTTGTATAGACTTGTGGAAAACACAGCACTAACGCTGCGGTTAGCTTTTGAGGTGTAATAAAATGGGAGACTGATTCCATGCTCCACTGCAACTCAGCCAACAACAAGCATAAGGGCATGCCAAATGATACGTCCAACAAATATCCAGTCACCATTCAATAGAAACTATCAAAATATTGGAGCAACTATATCATTACCCTCCCCACCTTGGTGATGCTTATCCTTATTAAATTTATTAACATCATTTTTATTTTTAATATATTCCTTATACTATTATGATATTTTTATTGTTTTTCTTGATATTATTGATATATTCCTACTATTCATGTTATTATTATCATTCTTATAAATGTTATTTATGTAGAAAGAAAACTAAACTTCAAAGAAATTTGCAGTAACCTTTTGAGAATTTTGTATTAATTAAGAACGTATGGCTTGTTATGTTGTTTTCAGATATTTGAAAAAAGGCAGCTAAATAAAGAAATAGATAATTAGATAGATAGATAGATATTGAATTTGGCTGTCGATGAATTTCTTATGAATGCTTTACTAACCAAATTAAAACAAACATTAATACCAACTTCTTCAACGCCAACTCAAGGCCGATTATTCGTGTGATGTAAGCCACAAAATCTCGATGTTGCTGTTCATAATTATTTTTAAGTCATTTATTCCTTAGTTTCCACGTTGTTCCTCTATTAAGATAATGTGTGTTGTTATGTGGTTTTAATTTTTCAAATAGTTCCTATTTTCATGATTAGATTTGTTTTACAACTTTTTAAAGTTATCTTTTCACCGTTTTTGATTTAATTTTTTTATCGTATTATATAAAATTTTTTCGTGTTTGAAAAAATCTTTTTTGATTTTGCAATCTAAACTTTATGTATACTCACGCAACCAGTTTACAATAGTATCATTTTAAACTACTTTGAAAAACTATTAGCTCGAAGTATAATTTTTGTGCCTCCATGCAATCAAAGTCTTGTTCACTTAAATTGTTTTAATTATATCACGTTTTCACGTACTGTGTGTAGGTTCTGATTTTCAGTTTTTAGCATATTTAAGGTTTATTCTTGTACACGTTATTCAATATTTAAAACTTGGCAACTGCTACTTTGGGACCCAAGGTCCACACATGATGATGTCTGATGTTGTGAGGAGTGCTAAACTACCCTCCCAAAATCATAACTGCACTTCTTGCTTGTAGTTTGAGTTGTTATTAATTATTACTAAATGAATGCTAAAAAGTGCAACAATAACACAAATGAGGCTATTGTTTTCTCAGGTTGCTAGTTCGCAGTTTGTTTTTCATTAGCTTCTCTGCGATTAGTTGATGTTTTGGTAGTCTCATGTTTATTTCACCATTTTCACTTCTTATTTTTTCATTTTTCATCCCATGTTTCACATGTTTAGTTTTAGCACACAATTCATTAGCAATATTAAAATCGCTTTTTGTTTCGTTTTGTTCTCTGCACATTTGCTTTCTCTCTTCAATCTGCACTTTTTAATTAAAAATTTTAATTAAAGCATTGAATTCAAAAAAAAACAACGAGCACGACATAATAAAAACAAGAGAAATAAAACAAAACCACTACAACAAACAACAAAAACACAACAAACAAGCATATTAAGAAGGAAGAGGAAGCCGACATTTGTTTGAACAACAAAAAGCTTGCGGTGTTGAGTGTTAACAAGAGTGCCACATAGTGTTAATAAGTGTACAAAGACAAAATAAAGCTTAAAAATGCACTCGATAACAGTAAAAAGTGATGGGATTTAGATAGGGCAAAATTTAAAAATTTACAAAAGTAATTTATATAAAAATTCGAGTAAAAATTGCACTAGTATAACTTAGGTATTTCAGGGCTTGCTATGTTTTATATTTAAAAAGATGGAAGTTATTGAAAAATTCATTGGAAAAGTTTCCATAATTGAATTGAAACGTCACAAATACATGCAAAAATATTTAGAAATCGATTGAACTACCATTAAAATAATACACTATAACTAATAAAAACAACAAAAATAACGAGAGAAACAAAAGATCCCCATAACAACAAAACCCACATCACAACAACAATACATCAACAAAAACATTAATGACAACATTTCAGCAACAACAACTAGTGCAACACATTCACATCCTTCACACACCAACTACCATCTTACCCACCAAACATATATGATACACAATATCAACACACGCCAGGAGACAGATGAAGTACCGTTTGAAAGTTATTCCCGCATTGAACACGTCATCACGGGCTACTGGTTGCACGCTTTGAGAGGTGAGTGTGTGCATGCCTGACTCGATGTGTCTTGTCGATCCCGGCCTCTGTATGAGGGCCATTTGTGAGAGATACAAC
>OZ038322.1:11692102-12173218 GCA_964035795.1 Pterobdella sp. o SKG-2022
ATATATATATATATATATATATATATATATATATATATATATATTTATTTATTTATTTATTTATTTATTTATTTATATTAGTATAACTTAGTTTTTCTATAATACTTTTGAGCTTTCTTGAAAGAAATATACACATAAAACCTCAAAAAATTGTTTTAAAAATTATTTAAAATTCTCTCTAATATCCCTTGAAAAGCCACTATCGGGGTTTTCAAATCATGGTATACACTTGTTACTAACGATCAATTTTAATACTAATTTTTCTCAAGTTCTACTGTAGTTGTAAATGCCAAACCGGAATCTGCAGTTTACCGCAAAGGAAGAGGGCGATTAAACAGGTTGCTTTCTTTTATCATGCTTTTCAAAGATTCTTTTCATTTCGTTTTTCTTATGAAAATGAGATTTTGAATAAATAACCTGAAAACGCAAATACATGAGCAAATCATGAATACACTTTGAACTGCTAAGAAACTTTATTAGAACACATCAATGTCGTGTCATTACCCTTTTAACAATAATATGATCAAAAGCTATTACGAATATTTAAAAAATTATAAGATTATATAATGTTAAAATAAGTATGAAACTTCAAATTTATATTCAAAAAGGCAGTTTTTTTTATTTTCTGGAAATGAGAATAATAAGTAGATGAAAAAACTCGAATTCTTTTTCAAGTAATTCCGAAAAAAAATTCGTTTGTTCTATCTCTTCTAATGGTTCATAATTGAAATCATTCCCTGTAAAATTATTTCTCAAAATGATCAAAGCCTTCGAGATTCAAATGTTTAAACATACCTAAAAGAGTTTTAATTTGGTCAAGCGGTAGGTTTCTCGGACTCGCTGAAAGTATCAATGAAAATTTTAAACTAACAATCATTTACCAATCTTAAGCAATACTTCACTAATAAATAGCCTTGATCAAGAATAATCGTGAATCAAAAAACGATAGAAACAAATTATACTTTCTTGGACAGGCTTCATTTTAACGGATTCGATCAAGTGGTAGAATTGTAGAGCATACAGGTCTTTCATTAAAGAAGCATATCTTCAATTGATAACTCAATGGATGAAATGAATATAAACGTGAAATGGTGGGGTAAACCTTTCTCTTTGTTCA
The DNA here is from genome assembly GCA_964035795.1 of Pterobdella sp. o SKG-2022. Taxonomy (NCBI): domain Eukaryota; kingdom Metazoa; phylum Annelida; class Clitellata; order Hirudinida; family Piscicolidae; genus Pterobdella; species Pterobdella occidentalis. The sequence continues at coordinate 11,693,220 of OZ038322.1, forward strand.
AGTTTTAAAGAAACAAAACTTCCTCTATCCCAAATCATATCATATTTCTGTTTGTTATATCTGTAATGTAAAGAGTGAAATTTGCTTATTGATTGAAATTTAAAAAATCAATAGACCCACCTTGGAAAGTCAAAAAAATTACAATGGTAGACTTTAAGGGACGAGTCTTCAGTCTGAAAGTTTGAATTGATATTGTCACAAAAATCTACTTGGTTATAATTGCCGGACATTACTTAAGCTATCATGTTTTAACTATTTTGTACTTTGAACCCCTTTATGTTATATAGTTAAACGTATAGTATATATTGCTAGGTTAGTTACAATTATCTCTCGCTTTTACATTGTTAAGTTTGTTATAATTGCGTTCCGGTAATTAAAATGTTCTAGAATTTCCGAAATTAGTAATATAGTTAATATATAATTAGGGTGTAAGTTTGTGAGGTTTCATTCATGTGGATCATTTTAGTATTGATATTGTTGGATTAGTTGTGTTTACTGCTGTTAATAAATTGCTTGCGTGGTGACAGTTATAATAATATTTAAACTTTCAAATCAAACTATGTTATACACTTCAAAAAGTGAGTCATCGTTTTGAAGAGGAGTAAGAGAATAGGTCAAACTATGTGCTTGAAACAAGTCTTCTATAGCTGTCTTGACCCCTTCAACACCCACCACTGTGCATCCCTGGTCCAACAACCTGGTGGAATAACTAAGCATTAATTCTGGAAAAAGTTATTATGTCCAAGCACCTAAAAAATTTTGGTTGCAAGATCAACCAATCACGAAAAGAAACATCCAGGCGCTACATCTAATGTGGAATAAGGCCGTATACACAAGAACTTGTTCTGCTTTTTTGAACTTTACAATAGTCTGTGGCAAAAAAAAATCCTGTGACGAACTTTAAGGAAATTTCTGGTTCCGAAATAGCCTCTCAACGTTATCAAAACAACATGCATGAAGTGGTAGTTGTGTTAATTGACAGCGGCTGACGTCAGTTTGAGTAATTTTTATTAAGCTCACAACCCTCAATTTCATGGTCGAAGCTTTTCAAGAAAGGTTTGAAACAGCTAATGGAACTTCTTCACGCAGAAATCATGGTTTATTTATAAAAAATTTTGGAAAACGATTGAATATGCGGACAACCGAGCTGAACACCTGATCTGATAAAAATATGGAAAACACAGGTTCGGGGGGTTTGGTCAACCCTAATGAATCCATGCGTTTGGATAACTCTATAAAATACAAAACATTACTCTTTCGAGAAAACGCTTAGTTGAAAATTTAAGAAAGACGTTGAGTCAAAAAAGACTGAAAATTTTTAGAAAAGACCTTATGACCGAGAAATAAACACTGATCACATGAGCACGAAGACGCTAAATATAAGAATAATGAAAATTATATAAATGATGAGCCATTGAAAATAAATCTAATAATATCGAGTTAAATGTAAAATATCATTAATAAAAGATATGATACCATTTAATATCGACAGTTTTGCCACACAGAGGCACAAGCACAACAAATTTCTCATTTTTCTTTTTCAATGAGCGTAGTCGTCCAAAGTATTTTTTCAAATTCCTAAAAAAAAATTTATAATGTATATCAAAAACTTGTTATTCAACTAATCTCACTTACGAATCTACTTCTCTTTTATGCCATCTAGTTTTTCCTTTTTCCCAAGAACTCTTCCAATGTTCTATATCTTCTGCATCAGAGTCGTTTGCAATCATTTTAAATGGCTGCTATAGAATTTCAAAAAAAAATTTATAACATCAAAATGCACAGAAAAACTGTATTAACTTTTCACAAACTATGAATAGTTTTATCAGCAGTCTATAAATAAGCTAGAACTGAGCAGGACTGCTTATATATAATAATTTGCGTAAACATTGTGAAGCCTTCAAATATAACATGTACACAAAATTCAACAAACTAAACAAAAGTTATGATTGGTTGAAGAATAACCATGAGTTTTAATTTTTAAGAGACATTTATGTTTTTTAAACGACTTATTTTTCAAGTCTCCACCATGAATTTTCTGAAATTGAATTATTCTTGTTTGTGGAAAATTTTATAGTTTTAAGGTACGTAGGTCACAAGAAGGCTTTAATGCTTTGCAAACAAAATTTGCTGTTTGAAAAATGGATCATTTTTGATTCTTTATATTTTTCCATCTTAAAATTCTAAAAACCAGATTGAAAATTAAGGATCAAGTCATAAGGTGATAAAGAACTTCATTAATTAGTATATGTGAGTGTGTGTATGTATGTTATGGCTTGCAATAATCAAAGTTCGACTCTTTATAATATGTACCGAAGTTTAAGAAGTTTTTAAAATGTGTTTATTAGATTTCATACTTAAAACTATTCTGAAAGTATTTTCATGTCATTATAAAATTATTAATCTTTACTACTTTGGCTTTCAAATAGGGCATAAATCAGGGCCACTCAACAATGGTGAAAAAGAAATAATAAGCAACAAGTTATAGAGCTTCATTGCTATAATAACAAATATTTATTTTCACAAGTATGAAACCGTTGAAAAAATTTCAAATTAAAATTATTACATTTTTTAAACACGAAAGAACTGAGAGTTTTGACGCTAAATAGGCACAACATTCAACCATTTAAAGCAACCGCATTTCAACTGCGATACTCAGCGCATTTGTGACATTCTTTTATCTCTTTCAATATTCTTTATTAGTTTTTAGAAAAATAATGTTTTCATTAGTATGACATGAGCATGAATAATTATCCTATTAACATCATGGACTTGCATGCGCATGAGGCCATGATAGCGGGAACAATTTTCTGCATAACAAAAGTTTGAGATAAAAAAGTATTCATCTTATTTTTACTTGGCATTTTAATATTTTAAAACAAAAATTTGATAAAGTTATTTGTTCACGAAGTTTTGTTTGGGGGTGAAAGTTCCAATTGCGAAAGTTATCGAGTATGAATAAACTTTAAACTCTTGGTGATAATAATCATATTATTCCAAAGTTTGTCATAACAACTGAAGTTTCAAACTTTAAAATAGTTCGTTATAGGTTTAAAAATAATAATTCATCTGAAACAAGTGTTACTAACTGATCTGAAACCCTGAAGTGTAAAATCTTGGTTGGACAAACATTTTCTGTTTAATGTTGAGACATGAATATTAAAAACAATGTGTAAACAAAATTTTTAAAGAAAAACGATCAAAACACCACACCCCATTTCACGGTAAAGTTTCAAAACGATCATGATGTAAATGTAAGGTTTTTAATGGTTGGTTTTGCTTCTTTAGTCGATTTTTTCTTTTTTTATTGCGTTTCTTATTTGACTTGGGGGTTTTAGACATCATTTGCTATAGTTAAAAATACATGAAAAACTCAAAATCGATTATATGGAACTTTTCCATCTTTTTGTTAACATTGACATTCAGATTTATTAATTAACTTTTCGAAAGATTTTTGAAAAGTTTAATCTAAAAAATTAATTTTTATTGAATTCCAATTTTATAATTTATAAATACTCTAGCGCTTTAAGTTAATGCAAACTGAAAACATTGACATTTTATGAATCATAGAATTTTTTCATACTAAAAACATCTGTATGTTATTTTTTCAATAAAATTGAAATTTTTTTTATATTGAAAATGTTTTTTTGATTTTTTTAAATTAATCTTTTTAATTATCAAGTATATTTCTCTTTTATGGGGTAAAAACTCACTCAATAAATAAGCAGCCGGCGTGATAATAAAACCAAATAGCAAATTTTATAATGTTGTAGAGAGTAAAGCAAACAACTGAATATTTTGATGCATATTTTTAAGCAATCAATTTAAAACTAAACAAAACATTAAGCGTCATTATGGCAATCAAACTAGCAAAGAGATAAAATCTGAAGTTGGCTTCATTAAAAAGTACGCAGTCAGATGTAATAATCAATGGGCCATTCAACTTTCAATTCTTTCAAATAATAAAACAAACAGAACATTGAAATAAACATTAAATTATTAGAATCAAAAAAAAATAATCGATGAATTTATGCTTAAGAAACAATCAAAGAATAACTTGCACCACTATAAGTTAGATTAACTGGTAACTGTAAAACTTAGTCCATAAGATAGGAAGAAATGACAAAGCACATCGTGATATGATTACTGAAGGTTTGATCGGAGCACTCGGCCGGAACGAAACGAAAATTAGCCGAAGTCATGGAAAGAATACTATTACAGAATATTAATTTATTTATAAAAATTTTTTTAAAACTTTTTTTTGAAATGGATTAATTTTAATTTGTACGGTTTTTATTATGCTAATATTTTATGATAAGGCTTATTGAAACATAAAGTTTTTTGCTGTTATTGTAATTGATTTGAAACTTTATATATTAACAGAAAAACACATGAAATTAGACTGTATTATTTTTGTCATAATGTTACATTCTTATAGGGATTTATTTGAAGCACAAAGCTTTTTGCAATCAAGGCTTTAATCAATAACTCACTTGATGGCTTTTTGATGTAGGTTCTGCTCAAAAATTCCGATTACTCAAACCAAAATCTAAATATATTGCTTGAGTAAAAATTATTTATAAGCTACATATCTCTTTTTTAAACTTTTTTTTATAGCCAATCCTTCAATTTTAGCTTTTGAGCCAAATCCTTCGGTCACGAAATCCCAAGACAGATTGAAGAATTTTTAACTTTCTCAAATTACATTTTTTATTACTTTTCAAACACTTTCAAAAATTGAAGTTCTCAGTGGTTATACAGTAGGTGATCACGAAAGAGATCCGAAAAAATTCAAAATTAGCAATTACCATTGAAACTAACAATACGACAAATGTTGGCAACCCTGATTGTAATCGAATCTCACAGCTCCTTGTTGTCTTTAGTATTAAGTTATCAAAACGTTACTGATCTTGAGGGAGTGATCCTGTTGTGTCTGTTAAAATCTATGCGACGTAAAACTGTAAAATTGTAACAAAAAAATTATCTCAAAGTTTATAAATTATATGTGAAAACATGCACTAAATGTAGCTTTTGAACTTCGTCAGAGGTTTGTAAGCTTCAAGGTTTGCATTAAGTTTTCATAAATGTTTAAGTTTTCAAGTTGAAAGTGAATTCTTAATCGTGAAAATATTAACAAAAAGCTTGCCCAGAATAATGTAATATTGATTACTTTTACAATAAAAAGATAAAATACAAAAAATTGAAAAACAACAAACTTATTCAATAAAGATGAAATAAACCATTATAAAAAAATTTTTTGAAATGGAAAAATATCGAAAATACACCAAAAGTGTTGAAGAAATGAAAAGATATGAAACAAATAAAAATGGAAACAAAATGTATTCAAAACAGTGAGAAAAAAAATGAAAGTTTTTTCAAAAATAAGTAAAACCTGAAAAACCTTGAAGTAAAATGTAAAAATAGCTTAAAACACTAACTAAAAAGATGCAAAAATGTATGATATTCAAATATTAGATGAGTGAAATTCAAGACAGATCCATTTGAAAAGTATTAAGTAATACCACACATGGGATAATGGGCTAATCACATGTGTAGTGATTACATTGGAAAGAATAATTACTTGGAATAAATTAAAATTAATTATAAATAGTAGTGAAAATAAATATGGGGTGAGAGGGATGTACTAATTATAGAGAAATAAATTATAAATACATTATAGAACTTTAACATTGCTTGATGGGTGTATATATATATTGTTTCAATAAAAAATATTCACGTTGGAAAATTGAAGCCATAGGTGTGATGTAAGGTCTTGAGAAAGTAAAACGAAAATTCTAAAAATAGAAGAAAAATAAAAACTGAAAATAAAATGGAGATGTGTTGGAATAAAAATAGACGTTATATGAAGGGTTTGAGTTGATATGGTAGCTTTGATGACGTAATTTCGCCTGAAATAATAGTGTATCAAACAAACACAAAGTATTCATTAAATTAAATTTGCGAAGCTTTTTGTGAGAAAATTTTACATTTTCAAGTGACTTTAAACGTGAGTTTTATAAGTACTTTGTTTTTTTTGTACATAAGATAAAATACTTTAACAATATATACAAAGCATTTAATAGAAAAGATATTTGAAAAACAGGTAAAAGGATAGATAGCTAAGAAAAACAAGACCAAGTGAACAAAAACGGAAAAGAGAAACAAAGATTTATTATAATATTAAATAGGAAACACTACAAGATAGATAGAATGGAGAATATTGTTTTAGATTGGCTGATCTATGAAAAGAAATCAAAATAGCGAGAACTTAGAGGAAACAATGTAGTAATATGCACAAAAAATGTTGGGTTTTATGAAAAAAAAAAACTAATGATAGAAACACGATATAATATAACAGAATCAAAGTTATACAGAAAACAGAATAATAAATAACGTAAAATAAAAAACCCTCATAGTAGAATCAATTCAAGTAACTATAGGTTTAGCAAAAAAACTAGCAGACTCAAAAACAAGTTGCAATGAATAAGTGGCTATACAAAAAGGTGTTTTTAACGTTGCAAAAAGAAATGAACACTAAACGGAAAAAATAAAAACTAGAAATATAAAGAAGTAATGAAGTAGGGAAAACAGGACAAAAAACTACTTTTGTGTAAGTTAAGTGGGAAAATTATTTTTAAAAAAACACGTTTAAAAGCAACAAAAAAGTCTATTAGAATGAATTGTAAAAAATTAAATAAGAAAATTGAAACTAGATAAGATTTAAAAAGCATACTACTGATCAAAGGAAATAATAATGAATCCGTATGAAGGATTTCTAAAGGTGCGAAGAGTAAAGAAGTATATAACCTGAGTAATATTAACCAAATCAATACTGTTGTCTTTTATAATTTTGGTTTTTTTTCTTCAAAAAATGAGGTCTTCAGAGACACTCTTATTATACAGAAACTAAAATTTTCGACAAATTCAACTTTGTCATAATTCGTTAGTATATTTTTTTCAAAGGAGAACAGTTTATTGGGAATTATTGATTATATTACCATGGAAGCATAGATAACATATTTCAAATGAAGCTAAAGTTATTGTAATGTTGTTAAAAAAATAAATATAAAACTGTCTTTTTTTTATTTCATTTTTGTAGGTTAGAGTTATTAAAATGCTAAATAAGTTTTTTCCAGTTTTTGATAGTCTTATCGTAAAACAAAATGGGAATGTCTTGAAGAATATTTACTGTGCATGTAGTTTAAAGGGATAATTTTTACTTTTTCAAAGAGAATGTTATGAAATCTTGGAAACATGTTAAACAAAGGTGCGTTTCAACTCCGAGTCTAAATGGTATCTTTTTTTATTGCTGTTGGAATGAGATATTATACTCAAACAAAAACAAACATTCGGAAACAAATTCGAACCTTGACATGACCATGAAAGGCGTTTAGACCTGTTATCTGGTCGAGATGCTATCTTTTTATAGTAAAAAGCTGCATACACTTTCAATGTCTTCCAATCACCATTTGAAATTATTTAGAGGGCTTCACACACGTCTGCTCTCATGAGGCTAGGTATGAAGTAAAAGCTCTTTATTAGCAGAGAAAGAATTTTAAAACCAATATTTAACAGTCTGGTGATGAAGATATTGTATGTTTTTTTTATAAAAAACAAACATGGTAAAAAATGAATCGAGAATTTAAAATATAAAACAAGCTCCGTGAAATGCAACTTAGAAAAAGACTGCACTTGCTGCTTACAGGAGGAATCAAAATAATTATAGACCACTTTTCCGACACTTGCAGTGAGTTTTGTTCGACAATAAATTTCCCAAAATGAAAATTTTGCACTATTAATTAAAACCGGATGTTATGTTGTACTATTTTAAGGGTTTAAAAAAATACAATAATGAACTTTCAAATGGGCTTGTAATTACGACAGTTCACTCTTGAAGATATAGAGGTTTCTGCAAGGAATGCATCAAGTACCTTGACCTATATACATTAATATTCTAAAATCTGACTTTTGGTCAAAGCTCACGAAAAATTAAGTTTAAAAAAAAGCTTTGAAAAAAAATCTAAAGGAGAAAACACTGCAAAAAATCACAAAAAAGTGAGTTGAAAAACCAAACAAACCATCTTCCTCAACCTTCATTTTCTATTTATGCAATACTAGCAGCCTGCAAAGCCTTTATACGCCTCTACAGCCATGGCAAAAATTGGAAAATTCAATTAATTCTCAGATATTTTTTTTGAGAAAGTGCATACAATGATCAGATACGGAAAGCGGTAGATGGTTGGATAATGAATTATTAACATTGTTCATATGGAAATTTGAAACAGCAAGTTATTGAATTTTTGCTAAGTTATTGCTCCAATGTCTGATGTCTTGGGATGTAAAATAAAAGGGAATAAAATTTTTATTTAGCAATAAAATTCAATAAAAATTTAATTATACAATTAAACTCATGATGTCAAATATAAAACAACTTTTATAACTAATTATGAATGCTCTTTAAGCACCAATCAATGGTTCGGATGACACCTTCGTGAAGATTAATTTGAAAGTGTTTTAGTTTTTTTTCAAATAATAAATTCATCTAAAAATCGCCTCATTTTGAAGCTTATAAAAACCAAAAATAATTTGAAGAAAGTTTGTAAATTGAAACTTTTCAATTGCATACAATTTTTCGCTTAAAATTTTTTTTCAGTATTAAACTGTGTATATTTAAATAAATTATGAATGTATGCATATATGTGTGTAGGTTTTATATAAGACGCACGCTAAAGTTGAAATATCATTTCTGTAATTAGCAAATGTGTTCTATCGCTGCATAATCAGACTTAATAAGTTGAATGACGACTATAAAGTGTTTATAGCTAAAAATAGGAAAATAAATTTATTGAGAATCCGGAAATATAATTTTTTGGAAAAAAAAATAAGATTGGTAAGATGGAAATATAGTTTTCATAGTCATCTCGACACTATTGTTCAACTCAAACAGTCAAGTATGTACTTTTGCTTTATCAATAAGTCATCTATGAATTTTTATGCTTATTGATTCATTTTATTGTTTTAAATAAAATACCGTTTGTTACAATGACTACTGTACATCGTTTAAAACTTTTTTGGTCCAACTTGAATCAATTGTAGAAGATTATATGTGAGTTAAATAATATTTTCTGATTTATTCAATTCAAAAATTCAATTTTTGTTTTTTTAATATAAATTATGCTATTAAACATGCAATGTCTGAACAAGACATCAATCCCGCCAAAGATTAGACAGGCCATGTCCATTAGTAAAAAAAGATATCACAAAGCCTAGAGAATTTCATTCATTATATATTTGTTCATAAGATTTACTCTTATTCAAAATTTTTTAATTCCTTATTTATGTTAAGAACTTTCGATTCACCGATTTCTATATTTCCTTCATAAAGATTTGCTTTATTATCTCATATACTTTTTTCTCATATTATATTTTTAAAACTTATATCACACAGTTTTTAGATAACTTTTTTAAAGAATTGATTTTAACCCAACAACTTTATTATGTTATATAGTTTCTCAATATAATACTATTTCATGAACGGGTTAAGCTAAAGAAGATAATACTTTCTTTCAGAAAAGTAAAGTATTTATACTTTTTCACAATATTATCTGCTTCTTAATGTCAAATTCCAATTTGGTGCGTGAAATATTCAACAATTTTTCAAGCTAATTTTTCAATTTTTTTAGATTATTTAAACACCAGTACATGATAATTTTTAATTCATACTTGCTATTTTTTTTTAGTATATTTAAAGATTTCGAATATTTTTTTGTGAAAAATTCATGTTGTATAGAAAGAAATTAGTGTAATGAACTTGAAAGTTTGCTAATTTTTTCCTTTAAAAACTATTTCATAATCTTAATATTTTTATACTTCTATTTACAATTTTTTAATTAAAGTACTTACTTACTCATTTACCATACAATTTTTTTGCAGTTTTCACTTTCGGCTATAGAAAGTCGAAATAAGTGTCATTTCCAAGTCTTTTTATGAGATTTTCTAAAATGGCTTATAGGTTTTTGTTCTATTCTTTGTACTTCACTCACAATTAACCTTTGATTTATTTTTATTTAAAACTTCATGACGTTCATTCTTTTATAGCTTTTGGTCTTAAGTGGTGAAAAATGTTCAGAAAAGAGCTAGGGTATGCTAGACTTGGGAGCCGAGTTTCATGAATATTTTAATCTATTTCGCCTGGAAAAACTTTTTTTATATTACATATTTCAATTAATAATAACACTACTGCTCTCCAAGGCGACTGAACTATTTGGGTCGAAAATTCTTACATGTCTTCCTAGAGATTCATCTAATATTTAAGACGTTCTTTTAACAATGTAACTTTTAAAGAGTAATAAATCAACTAGATTCTTCACACATTTTTCACTTTAGTTCACAAAAATTAAATTGAAAGTTTACTTTTGTACAGACTTGTCTGTATTTTCAAAGATAAATGGTTTCGAAAATCAAAGTTTTTGGCATAAAAGTTATTAACTCATTTAGAAACTCCAGGGTTATAAGAACCACCAACTATTTTTATTTAAAATAGTTGTGTTCCAAGCTCCATGTCTGTATCTCTTTTGTGTTTGAAAAATATCTCAATGAAATTAATTAATGAGTTTAACTCAATGTAAATGATAGTTTTCTAAGCTTCAATTTCTAAAAAAAGATTTGTTTTGAAGTTGTTTGAACATTTCAAACTTTTGAGTTTCATTCCAGAATTAAATATCAAGGACGCATGAGATATAAATAATGATCCTCGCTTTTAGACGCCTATCAATATTCTTTTTCCTTGATAAAACAATTAGGTTTAGTGTTTTTCATTATATCATATATACCATTATTTTTAGCAACAATTTCTATCTTATTTAGCAACATATTGTCTTAGTGTGAAGATCTCTGAAGCTCAGTGACTAATGGGATAAACTTTTATCGTTTGGGTGTCAATTGAGTCATTTGAGCAAAGTTTAATATCAAAAACTTTTTTTTAATTAATTTTAGTGTTTTATCCACATCACCTCAAATACAACAATGAATTTTACTTTGAATTGTTGCTTGAAAAGTTCATAGTGGTACAGAGTGCAAGCAGCTTTATGTCTTCTGATGAGGTTGTTAGTGAAGACTGGGTTGACATTAAGCATGATAAACAGACAGTCCAATCAATGAACAACGTGTGATTTTATTCAGCGGAGGTTTCACGAAATTTCAGTCACAACCATACGGTATTGATGGTTCTTAAATGAATTTGCACAACAAACTCTCACCCTTGTAAAGATAAAAAAATAATCTAAATAAAAACCAGAAAACCTTTCACTAATAAAAGTTCAAAAAAATTAGAAGTTGATGCTCAGAACCAGATAGCATAGACATGTTGGTTGATATAATCTTGTGTGATTAATTTTGAACAAACAATGAAGAGTTAAGAGGGTCACAAGCAGCAAATTCCCGGCAGGAAAAAGCATACAACAAATGGAAAAGAATTAATTAAATAGCTGGATTCAAATGAAGAATGATAGAATGGTAAGAAAAATAATTGGCATTGCAAAGATAAATGTACGATACTTTATAGTAACAAATAAATTGACGGGGAAAGATTAGTTACTCGAGCATGCGTTAATAACGTCAAAAGGTTGTGTGGGATAGGAATGGGTTGATGAAGTGATTGTAGATGGTAGGGATGTTGTTGAGACATAAGGGATCAGTTTCGTTGGTTGAGTAACAATTAAAAAATTCTCGTGAAAAACATCAAAAGAACTAGAGTGCTACAAAAGTTTTAAATTATATAAATCCAATATTTTCTAGTTAAACAGAATATAATAAAAAAAAACATATATTAGTTGTGTTTAGTAAATTAACTTTGAAAATAAATGGTTAATCTTCTACCTTACAGGCTTTGATGTTCGTAGCGGGATATAAAAGCCAACCACACCAACAATGACCAACCAATCAGAAGGAACGTGGAATTTATCGACAAATGTTATCAGACCTTCTAGAGTAGACTTGTTGCAGAAGTGTTACCAAGAACTCAACTTCAATGAATCTCTCTATAGTTAGTGTTTATGGTGTTTTCGAGTTATCTTTTGAGTGTTTTTCTATTATCTTTTTAGTATACATGGCTTGTGAGATGGATCAACAAAAACATCGTACCTGAAAATCTTTTTTTAAACCATGTGTTTTATGGCATGTTTTGTCCGGATTTATAATACAACTTTTATGTATTACTTTGACGTCAAATGCCGTGCAATTGAAATAATTTATATTTGTTTAAGGTCATATTATTTAATGAGAAAAAATGACTAAGAAACATCAATAAACGTGAATAGAAAAAATATGCATGTACAATTGAGTTTTAAAGGAGCAAAATAATTATAAAATCGATATTACTTTTAATGTTTTCATTTACTACTTTGTTGTACTTCCTTTATATGTATTTTTCATTAGAATAATTTCTAAAATTTTTTAAATAACTGAAAAATTCATTTAAAAAATCAATTGTTATTTAAAAATCCATTGAAACCTAGACATTGAAATATATTTAGCCTGTCCTTATAACATTGTCTCAAATGCTCCCTAAGTCTCCCTAATCACCTAGAACTTCTAACTTATTAACTTCCTAGGAACTCAAATTCTTTAGGTTGAAAATTTTAAAAACCTTTTTCATTCTATTCAGCAAACATTTGGTGACTCCAGAGAGTATTCTTTCATTTACGGTAAAAAAAAGTATACATTAGAACAGAAAAGAACGGGGAGAATGTACAATAATAAGAAAACAAATATTTAATTTATTAAACCAAAAATTTTAAGAAGCTTTTCATTAGTAACGTAACATACCAGATACGTGTGGTGCTCTTGTTTTTAGCGTCATATTTTGTTCAGACTATTTTACTTCCTCGAGAAATATATAAACTTTCCAACGTCAAACAATGGGAATTTTTTTGAAAGCAGACATAATCATCGATATGCTCAAATGTTTGTGAGCCTGCTTGTGTTTGTGGCATCATGTATTGATCTTTCTATGTCTCTCAAAAGAATACACATTTGAATAAGTAAAAAAGGCTTTTTAAACCGGATTAAAGTTTATTGGATTTAAAATCAAGGTTTTTTGATTCTATGTTGTTTTTTTCATTTTTCTCACAGTGCACTCAAAAAGTTTTTGCGAACTCATGTTGAAATTAAAATAATTTTAAAACTATAACGGATTAGAGGAGACTGAAGTTAGCAATAGGCAAAATTCACAAAAAATATTACTAATGCTATACTATGGTATCACTATCATTGATCAGTGAAAACATACAAGATTTAATTATTTTTCTTTTAGAAGTATCAAATGCTCAGTTACTTCAAGCTTTACGTCAAAAATGAAGATTTTAATAAATCCTTCTTTTTGACGTAAAGCTTGAAATCTATTTTTACTCAACTAAGAATAAAACCTTTTTCGAGATTAACTTACATTGTCATGATAGCATTAATTCTTTTTGCAAGCTAGTTTATAAGGCTGTATATGACCATGCAACTGAGGAAGGCAGCAGTCGACTAATTCTTCTTCATTCAATAAAAAGATTTAATATCGTGGTTCGACAAAGAACCAAGCCGTGTTATTCAAAATTTTTTTTTTTTATAGAACTACCAGCCTAGACTAAATTTCAACTTGGGACTTTTTGATTCAAGAAACGCAGTTGGAATACATTGTCAACTAGAATCACTCACTAAGCAAAGTATCTACGATATTAAAAAAATTTTTGTCAATAACTGCTCTTGAAATCTACTGTAACATCAGTTACCAAAAAGCAAGTTTTAAATGCGAGCATCGTGTTGGTTGTGCCTTATCGCCAAGACTCAAGCCTCTTCTAAAAACTACGTTTTAGGGGTTTTTCGGTGTTTTCTATAAGGCTAATTTCAATCTCATTTATTCATTTGCTCGGTGAGGCTTTTTCAGGAAAAAAATTTTTGAGAAATTTAAAAGCTTTGAATCTTGCGAAATAAATATAAAAATACTGTTTTTTCGTTTTCAAAATGTCATTGTTCATATCTAAATAATTTTTAAGTCATTCTTAATATTTATTTTTTCAAATTTTTGGAGAATTTTTTCAAATATTTTGATAATTCTTCATTAATTCTAAATTATCTTCACTTCGCAAATTAAAAAATATACTTTACATTTTTTAAAAATTTTAATAAAATTTATTTTTAAAAAATTTTCATGGAATAAACCTTCAATAAAAGCATTCAAACTAAGTAACGGTTATGTGTTTTCAATAACTTATTTTCAATTGGCCTAAAATCGCTTTTGAAAGTTATGACATAAAGTTTTGTTTTTTCTTGTTTTTTATACCAGCTATATATATATCATACCCATCTCAAATATCACAACTTCTGCGGCTTTATATACCACTTTTGAGAAATTATCTTCAAAAAAAAAACAAATTAAAATTTTATTCTATTTTCAACAAAAATTTTTGTTTTAAGTGAGTTTTTATAGTTTTTGTCCTTGGCCCTCTTTTATAGCTGTCGTTTAATTGATTGTATTGGAAGCTGGCTTGTTCAGCGTAAGCATGGATGCCTCGTTCCACTTCATTCAATTACGTGCTCACCACACAAAAATTAAATTAAAATTGAACGTTTTATGAATATCGATAATTTAAAAATAAATTTGCTGTCGTTCATCGTGATTCATCTCAGATAAGACAGAAACTGAAAATCATGTTTGCAGCATATATTTGATTTCTTCAAAAACATTTAAATTGTTGACAAAGTTGTTGACAGAAGTTGTATGCTTAAAATATTTTATCACATCAGTATTAAATGGTTTCTACACTGCCTAATGACAACCAGGTTCCCTTTAAATAAAAGTTTCAGTTGCTTACAAAAAGTTTTCAAGACGATAAATCATGCTATTAATATATTTATATATTTGCAACAAATTTCTTTATTATATATACCAAAAACTCCACTTGTTAGAAAACTTGACCATATGATCTTAAAAATATATCCATCTAATAAAAGCCCTAAACACCCAAAAACAGATTCGAGCACACACTGCCCAGTGATATGGGACGGCATGTTGTGTTGGAATGCCACACTAAAGGGCATCACGGCCTTGAACAAATGTCCTTCAAAAAAAGGATTCGAGCCCACTAGTACGTGTTTCAACTTTTTTAGGTTATTAAATACACACACTAAAAAATTTTCTACCGTCGAACTTGTTTATTTAAGCAATTATCCAAGCCAAACTGATTATAAAACTCGAACGACTTCAGTGTTAGCATCGAAAGTGTGCACGTTGGAGGCTCAATGGTGGAAATCACCCACAAGTGGAAGACATTGGAGCAACTACACTCTCTGCGTCGATTTCCCTAAACTACAAGTGTGTACGACGTAGAATAGCCTGAATCAAATAGTGATTCAGATTAATAAATACTTTGTGTTTTATGTCTCACAAATGTGTAACTTATCACATGTCTGGTTTTGTGCAGACCTTCGTTGTTTATGCATTCGAGTGGTTATGCTGTTTATATATTTGCGTACTTGGGCCTTTTTGCGTGCATGTTGAAATATTATCTTGGTTTTTGGTTAATGATCTTACACTACTATATGAGATTTTATGATCTCATTATAAGAATCCTGCTTTCTTATAACACTTTAAACGCTGAAAATTGCTAGATTGGCCGCTACTACATCATCTTTAAGCCTTTTATGGTCATTTAAGTTTTAAAATCTTTTGATACTGAATTAATTTTTGGGAAGAAAACTTTTTAATTGGTTTATTGCAGTATATAATTAACCAAACTATGAATTTACAGAAAAATATTACCACTTTAAGCTATAAAGTTGAGTGAAAAGAAAAGTTGATAAAAAAAATTAGTTTATAAAACTCCACTATACTCAAAAAAAAAGAAAAATCGTATTTATAAAAACTATATGAAAAGTAAAGTACCATTTATTGGCAATAAGCTAAAGCAAAAGTTTATTATAAAAGAGTAATACATTTAAATAATTAATTGCCATTGTTTTGAGCCAGCCCATTATGCATCAGTGTGTTATTAAAATTTCATAACTCACCTAAGAACCGTGGTATTAAATCATATTTGTTTATCTTAACATTAAGTTATTTAAATCCGAGTTTTCTTTAAATGTATTCCTAATAGATGAAAACTGAAATGCTTTTAACTGTATAGAAAAATTTAATAATTCACATTTATCGTAACATTTATCGGTGCGTGATTTTAGAATTTTGATGGTTTTTTAGTATTCAATAACAGTAATAAATTAATATAATTAATTCAGTATAGTGTATAATTTTAACTAATTTGATATATTTTTTAAATATATAATTTACATTGAAAATCAAATAAAAGTAACCCAATAACCAAAAAATATTTCCAAAGAAAAATAAAAAGTTTATAAAGGAATATAATCAGAATTCGAACAAAACCCTTTGAAATGCAATCAGATAAACATGGTATTCACAAAAATGTACTTTATAAAAAAATTGGAAAGAAGTTAAAAAGAAAAAGATGAAAGCAAGAGACAGAAAAAATGCTTTAAACTATATCGAGTTTTTGGTTTCAGATTATGCCGGATATTTCTTCTTTTTTGGGAGTCAACTTCAGGAGACTTTTTTTGATTTTGTTTCAAGACTTTTGAAAACTGTCAATCATTGAAGAACTTGAGATAACTAAAATTCCATATTTATTTGGCTCGTACGGAATTTTGGTGTGTGAGGAAATCCGTTTAATGAAAGTTAGAGAAGAATAATCAAAATAAAATCTTTAATTATTTCAATGACTCAAAAATAACAGTTATATATATGAGCTACAAAATACAACTCTGTATAACCTTTTGGATCGGATCAATTTCGATCAAACTACTCAGTTATGCCCAGCTGATTGATTGTATATAATGATATATATTTAGCATTAAGGTATATATTCAGTTAATTATGTGTAATAAAAGAAAATTTCTTAGTAATATTTACGAAAATTGACTATTTTGGTTGTATGTAAAAGTATTCAACTAATTTATGTAATATAACCAGATATAACTAATTAGTTATACATAGTTATCAATCTGTTGTTACAGTTATTTAGCTGATATAGGAAACTTTACTCTTCTTTTTTCAATTATTTTATTTGTTAGTTCATAAAAAATGTGTTTTTTTAAACATTTAATAAAGCATTTGGATCATAGTTTTAAATGAGAAACAAAATTTTCCAAAAGTAATTTTTATTCAGAAAAAACTGTAAAAAAAATGAAAAAATGTCCCATTATAATAAACGACCCAAATACTAAAAAGCTTTCCAAACAAAACTTGGATACATAGAGCCCCCAAATATTACTAAATACAAATGAAAGTTTTTAATAACACAACATTCACACCAAATTATGATGGGAATAATCAATATAAGCTAACCTTCTAATCTGATATAAAAACTATATTGAATATCTATCTATTCATTATGTATATATTTTTTCAAGGTTACTTTTCTATTATTATATCCACATGAAGTAGTGCCCTGTGAAACCAATCAATTGAGCAACCGAAACCCCATATAGGGGCAATCGAATAGTCGATACTTACTTACTTACTTACTTACTTACTTACTTACTTACTTACTTACTTACTTACTTACTTACTTACTTACTTACTTACTTACTTACTTACTTACTTACTTACTTACTTACTTACTTACTTACTTACTTACTTACTTACTTACTTACTTACTTACTTACTTACTTACTTACTTACTTACTTACTTACTTACTTACTTACTTACTTACTTACTTACTTACTTACTTACTTACTTACTTACTTACTTACTTACTTACTTACTTACTTACTTACTTACTTACTTACTTACTTACTTACTTACTTACTTACTTACTTACTTACTTACTTACTTACTTACTTACTTACTTACTTACTTACTTACTTACTTACTTACTTACTTACTTACTTACTTACTTACTTACTTACTTACTTACTTACTTACTTACTTACTTACTTACTTACTTACTTACTTACTTACTTACTTACTTACTTACTTACTTACTTACTTACTTACTTACTTACTTACTTACTTACTTACTTACTTACTTACTTACTTACTTACTTACTTACTTACTTACTTACTTACTTACTTACTTACTTACTTACTTACTTACTTACTTACTTACTTACTTACTTACTTACTTACTTACTTACTTACTTACTTACTTACTTACTTACTTTTAATGAAGTCTTTTGTTTTTTAAATTTTTCTGATACAGTATTATAGTTACACTTCAAAGGATTTTTTCAATCACAATTTCCCTATCATATGTTTTTGTTAGTTGTAGGTATTGATTATTGATATTAAATAATGAACTTCATTATTGATTTTATTTTATTATCGTTCAAACTTACGTTTCCTTCCTGGCAATTACTCACCTCCCATCTTCAATAAAAATTGTTAAAACAGCTTAATAAAATATAAATTCATAAAAAAATCCGCATTGTATTTTTTGTATCGCTAACGTATTCAATCAAACAGCGGATAAGGTAAATTATCGAAATAAACCAACACAGAAGGATATGTTGTATGCCATGTTATACATCATTGGGTACTGCATTTCCATTGTTTTCCTCGCTATCTCCATCGTCATCTTTCTCTACTACAGGAGGTCAGTTTATGAAGTACAACAAGGTATTGAAATCTGCTGGTTTGCGTGATTATAAATAAATTTATTAGTCAAATACAAATAATTAATTCATTTTTATTGGCTAAAACCTAATAACTGTCATTTTCGAGTCATTTCACCAGCCTACAGATAAAAAGCTTAGTCGTAATGATTCGATACGACTATCATGAGCTGATTAGAGATTATGAGGTATGTAGGGTTTCCAATGACTGCCCATATTTTTTATTTGTTTCAATACGTGGAGAAAATCACGTTATCAGCGTAAACCTTCTGAACTTCTAGAAGTATTAACGAACGTGCAGAAAAACTTTGTTGAAACAACTCGTAGACCTCCTCATAAAAATCTTTTTTTAAGCTTTTCATTAAGCGTATCGATTCATTGTAACAAAGATTTGATATTTGGGAAAATATTGATACGAAAATATTTAATGGGAAACGTAACCTCATATAGAGGCACATTTGGCTTAATATATGAGTAATTAGCTCAAAATCTGCTATTTATTGCTTTGGTACGTTTTTTGCTGCTGATTGCGTAAGCTTTTCCTTCATTGCTTCGATACGAGTCAGTCGCTCCATAAAACACTTGCATTATTTCGATTGATTATGTTTGAGAAACTTCTTCTGTAGTTTCTTCAATTATTTACTTACTTATTCTTACTTAAAATTCTAATCAAATTTTGGAAGTAAACTTCTCAATTTAATTTTTAATCAACTTTTCAAACCAAATTTTCCAATCTAATTTTTATATCGTTTCTCGATCAAGATTTTCGACAAAATTTTCTGCTCAAACGCTGTTTGGTTTTTATTTTTCTTCCCGAATAACAAGCAATTCCAAACGATTTCGATCATTTTAGTTGAAATGAAATAAAAGTAGATTTTTTTTGAAAAGGTGCAAAACAAGATAGTTAAGTTGATGGATGACGAAGAGATTTGATTTTGACTCAAACTGGATATTATTTTCTGCATAAAATCATTGAACTAGGCAAGTATTTTAAATTTCCGCAAAATTAGCATATCATGACATTGACACTTTGAATAAAAAGAAATATGATACATCATCTTTGAAAAATTGTATAGATTTGATACAAAGCATAAAGAGAAAAAAATAATTATAATTATTATTGATTCCTTTGTTAGGCGCACAGTTTGAAAACTAGGTTTGTTGCAGAGGCGCTTGCGTAGTCAGAAGAACTAGGACAGGGGGATGCCACTGAATAAAAGCGTTTTTAAACCCCAGTGAGAGCGTTCAAAAACTGTAATAGAAGCAGTTTGAGTAGAAGAGAACTCCATAGCTGAAGGGATATGTATAAAAAACAAAACAGTTACCTGATGGAGATAATTAGTATATCGACAGGTTTTGTGATCAATGAAAAACTTTTTCATTTTAAATTTTATAATGGAAATTAATAGTTTACTATAAAAGTCGGTTCAATTCTCAAGCCTCTAACAATTGAACACAAAAAATAGTTGAATTTGTTGTTCTTTGTTTGTTGAGAACATAATGGAGCTTTTACTTAGCACTAAAAGAAAAAAATCAAGCTTCGAAAACAAAGCATGAAACTGCCAGCAAGAATTTATATTAACAAATTTATAATTTAAATTTTTTTGTTTTTTCTTGTCAGAAAAACTATGATAGAGAATTGATTCATTAAATCTAAAATTTTAATTCTTTAGCAAAATTAAAAATCAAAAAATATTTCTTTTCTATCATTCTTGGCTTTAGTTATTACAGTAAAAAAAATTATCTTGTGACATCCAAAACAAAGTCTAAAACTAGTGTTAAGTAACTTTGTGTTAGCTGCTTTGCCTTTAAAAAATATCAACTGAGTATGACCAAACAGTACAAAGTATAAACATTAGAATGTAAACCTCATAAATTTATTACATAAACCATCTGAAACCACTTCTCAGGCAACTGAACAGCGACAGAGTGCGCATACATAGACATCTCTTTTCATGCAACCTCTTTAATTGCATTATCTGTCTCATCGGAATGTCACTGCATATTTCTCCTATCAACACATCCATCATTAAAACTAGTTCTGTTAGTTCTCCTTTGAATGTTTTATCTTAATTATCAGAGCGTTAAATATATATGATTAGTTTTCAAGTATAAAAGATGTATAATAAAGATATAAATATTGCAGAAAAATTTATTTATGAACATTCTTTATAAATTTATTTCTCAAAAAAATTTTTTGATGTTTCAATTTGTTGAGATATATGTTCATGGAAATGTACGGCATAAATTTTTAAATTTTAGATTCAAAAAAATACCAGAAAAATGAGTTTGTACAAATTGGTTGGCCAATTAGTTCAATACCACTGGAACTTGAGTGAAACCTTGTATATGTGTCTCCAAAAAAAATTCTTGATTTCTTGAAGGGTTTCTAATTGAAAAGCTAAAACGCATTTTAAGTTTTATTTTTTATAAATAGATTTCGAGTCGTTTCTATTTATTTTAGTCTATAACTTTTCACCTAGAGCGTATTTTCTTATTGAATCACCTCATAAAAAATATCTTGAGAAATAGATAATTTGGTGAAAATATTACATCAAAATGCATTATGATTGTGAAGTTGTTCAAAATTACTGATAAAAAATATGCTCAAAATGATCCGCGAATCTTTTATGTAAGCTATAAAAAAGATCATTGGAGCTCACTTCACTTTAATGATCATTATCGTTAACAATAAGCTTTGAAGTTTATTTTCATAAAAAATGTTTTCAAAAATCAAAGCAACTGTTAGAAAAAAAGAAGGTTGCAATTTTACCGGGTGAAAAAAAGGGCTGAAGCTACAGAAAAATTGCCAAGCAGCTAAAACTATATGTTTTTCTGACGAAGTTAAAAATTTAAATTTGATGAAGCAAACGGATTTCATTACTATTAGCATGATTTTTAAAAAGCTCCGTAAATTTTCAATAAGCGTTGTTAAAGATGATCACTGATGACTTGGGACGGCATTAGTGGAAAAGGAAGATTGACTTGGCGATCTTGGCAGAACTAACAAATATTAATAAGCACAAAATAATCAGCTTTCTTTAATGAACTAATTTTTTGTTAACAAGTTCACGTTTCAACTCATTAATGCATCATTCGAGCAAGCGACATCATGGCTTTTGCAACAAAAATTATGAACGTTATAAACAATTTGACAAAAATGAAAACGTTCTAAAATATGAAAACGGTTTCGGTGCATTCAAGGCCACCGAAGCACCCATCTTCATGCTTTAGGAAGTATGTCTCAAAATTTTCATGTTCTTGACTGAGTCGGTGCTTAATTGTAGCCTCAAGGTAAAAAACCAGAGCAACGCACATAATATATCATTTTTTTCAAAATTGCTTTCTATTCAAAAACATAACGGGTTTTGATCATATGAAAAAATCGCGGTTTATT
The DNA here is from genome assembly GCA_964035795.1 of Pterobdella sp. o SKG-2022. Taxonomy (NCBI): domain Eukaryota; kingdom Metazoa; phylum Annelida; class Clitellata; order Hirudinida; family Piscicolidae; genus Pterobdella; species Pterobdella occidentalis. The sequence continues at coordinate 11,715,290 of OZ038322.1, forward strand.
TTGAGAATTTATCTGCACTTTGTGAATCCAGCTGAATTATTTCAAAAATATAACTTCTCTGATTATAAAGCTTTCAATCAATATAATATTATAACAAAATATCTTTTTCTTCAAAGATATTAGAAAACTTAGAAGTTCACGACTTTATAAGCATCCTCATATTACCTACAATAAATATATCTGAAACAATATTTATAATGTACTAGTTATCTCAAGTTTTTATTCTTAACATATCACAAACAATTCCAATAACTTCACTATCGTACATATTACCATTATACATTTATATTATGCAAAGTTTTTAAGCTAGGTTTGCTTCAAAGGCGCTTTAATAAATACTTTCATCCTTGAAGCTTATGAATCTTCATTACATTAAACCACCACTCCAGATTTACTGTCAAGGTCTACATATATTTCTGCAGTACGCCGCTATATCGAACAGCGCTTGGATGTTCTGTGAGGGCTTTTATTTGCATTCAGTCATTGTTTATGCTTTTGTAAGTCGTCAAAGGTTGCTCTTGGTTTGTTATATCACTGGCTGGGGTGAGTGTCTTTTTGCTTCTATGATAAAATAGGATTAAAGATGGATGAATAATAATAATAAAAATAATAATTATGATAATAAAAATAAAAATAATTTTATGAAAAAAAATCCACGAATGTGTAAACTATCCGATAAAACACTGTGAACATTTCGCCATTAAGATTAATTAATAGTTATTTAGTTACTTTATCAATCAAAACATAATTTCAGCAAACCAGCTTAAATAAAAGAATAAAAAACCACTTTACAGTCGTTCCACTTTTTCCCACCGTAATCTATGTTCTACTGCGATCTCTCAGCGGACAAACCGATCAGTAAATATCCATACGTTTAAACTATTCCAATAAGTTCTTTTCAATTCTCAGTATGATACCAGTCTTTGAATTTCTAGAATGTTTTTTATATTAAAATGCTGTTAACCGTTTTTATATCGATCTTGCCTTATTTTCGTCTGTAGTTTATTTCAGCTTTGATCTTTTCCTTATCAACTATTAACACCCTCTCACACACATGCTCATCTTTTTATGGTTTCCAATGCATTTCTATGAGAATCTTTCTTATTTTTTTACATATACATAAAAATTCAACTATTTCATAAAAATGTCTATATTATTTCATAAAATACTCTCAATTTGATTCATTTATTTATGTACTCGGACGTTGTAAATTTACTGACAACATCTTCTCATCATCTGATAAACTTTCAAAAATTTGCTTTTATATCGTTATTTTTGAGATGTTCAAAACTCAATAGCATAAACCCTCAGATGCTGGTTTAAAATGAGCGAGTATACCTACATCATCAAAGTTTTTATCGTGTTCCCCATTGTTGTTAGTGAATCTAATTATTATAATTGAAAGAATTCAATTAACTTAGAATAATTTTATGTAAAAACTTGTATGGTTATTTGGTAGATTCACGGAGGTTAGAGTAAGACCAACATACATTATAAAGTACTACTGAGCTTTCAGTTTTAGTGAGTTTCATACAGTTTGAGTTGAGTCATGTGAATATCGATTGGATCGATCATTTTATTGGGAAGTATTGAAAATATTGATATGACATCTTAGTTTGAAAAGATGAAAATTATTTTGAATATTTTTAAATATGCGATTCTGGGAATAATTATTAATAGCATCATAAAAAATTTTCTGAAAAATTTTAAAATAAGTTCAAAGAGAATTTTAAAATTTTCTAAAAACTTCAAACATGAAAAGAAATGATCAAATATTAAAGTGATCAAAGCTTCATTTTTGATATTTTCAAAAGGCTTCACTTCCCATTCATGAGATAGTTAAATGAGATTATTAAAATTAACGAATAACTCGCCAAGAATGGCACATTGATTAACTATGCTCACCAACCTCTTAATCGATATCCTTAGTGAATAATACATGTATTTTTATAATATCACAGGCGAATTTCATTATCCTTCTCAGCATAATCAGAGTTCTTCTCACCAAACTAAGAGCCGTACAATCTCCCGATACTTGTCAGTTCAGGTGAGGCTTGTTAATGCACCTTGCAGTTAATGATTTGAAAATAAATCATATAATTAGTTCAGTTGTTTTTTTGGTTGAGGTAAATAGTATGCTTTAAGATTAAACTGCTTTCATATCAACATTTTTGAGAAGAAGCTTTTTTAATTTGAGATCTTCATTGAGAGAGTTGAAGAGCCGCATTGAGTTCGTTTGATTAATAAGCACCTTAATGACTATCCGGAGAAATATTTGAACGCTCTTTATGCCATCAGAAATCATAAATTAGACCTCTCTATTCTTGCACTAAAAATCTTGAGTTTATTTCCAGTTTTAAAGTTGAACTTTCTAAGTTTAAACGGCTTAAAATGTCAAGACATCAACTTTTTATTTTCTCATTATCATTGTTGCTTTTATTATTATTTCATAAATTCCTATAAAAATTTGATTACTGTTTGACAAATGAGAATTTAAAAATGCCGGAATTTTATTTATTCAAGGCAACCTTGAACATCCATCAAACCTTTGTTAATTGATAAATACGCTGTCACAGATGTCGCTTCTTTGACGCCTTTAAAACAATATTTAATCATTTTATCTGTTTCGCACGATTATTTGAGATTAAAAATTAAAAATAAACATTCAATAAACTGATCAAAACAACAGCTTTGTAGTAACTATACTCAATTAAAATAAGCTTCAAAAATAAATGAGCTAACAGAATTTGAACTAATCTTTCTTACAGAAAGGCATTTAAAGCGACAATAATTTTGGCACCATTGTTGGGCATTCAGTTTTGCTTATTTCCATTTGAGCCTACAAACAATCAGTTTTTGCGGGACTCTTATATCGCCACTAATGCTCTGATCAGCTCTTTGCAGGTCTGCTCTTATTTTCTTTTGTATCCCATAGTTCTTGAAAACTAATACTCATTTTTTTGTTAATAAAATTTATTCGAATGTTTTATTTAACTTAAAAATGCATCAGTTTTATTGAATGTACTATTTCATTTTTAGGGCCTCTTCTTGTCTCTCATTTTCTGTTTTTTCAACAAAGAGGTAATTTAACATCCAAATATTTTTAAATGTTTTATAAAAAGATATTTAACATAATAATTTAACTAGGAATTAAATATCGATAAATGTTTTGCAAACAGTATTTTAATTTATTATTTGAAGGTAATTAATTTGTCACACTAATTTTAGTTTTAAACAATTAAACTAATGAATTTCATTCTTCTAAATAAAATTTAAATAAACTTAATTCATTTTCAGCACATTTGTGAATAAAATTCCATCTATCTTACTGCTTTCTCTTGCAGTCTTTCATCTACTTTAATCCATCGAGCCATCTACCCATAAACCTACCTATAAATTTATTAATTATTCATCTTTGTTATCAACAACAGCATCATATTAATACAATCTCTTTAGGTGTTCAACCTCATGAGGCGCAAATACTCCGAAGTATTCCACCAAAGATCCCAACGACGTCAGTCATCCATCCACGCCACCCAACTTGCCACCCTAGTCACCTACCCTGCTAACAACGACGAAGCTAATAAGCTTAAAACCGCTCACATATCTGCTATCAGTAACAATGTTAAGGGTGGGAATAAAAAACTAAGCTATGAAGAGCTTTCATTGAAAAATATTGAAAGCGAAGCAATGAGTATAATGGGAGAAGAAGGGAAAAAATATAGGAAATATAACGAAAACGTTGGTGAATCCGGGATTAAAAACGATTGTGAAAAAAACAGTATAAATAAGAGATATGGTAGTAATATCAATAAGAATAGTGAGGGTGGTAATAATAAAAATATTCGCTTTGAGGACGCTGTTATGCATAAATTATAAAGAAGAATAACGGAGAACAATATCGTACAGTATTTATCGAAATATAAGGAAGCTTCTAATGCTTTGCTTCCCAATAAATACTTTTCCATACCTAATCAACTATTATAACCTGAATGTTTAATTGAAAAATTTCAGCAAAAATATAAATAAAAAAAACTAAACAAAGTTGTGTAACATGTAGAAATAGCATTAAGTAATATGTAAATTCAACCTTATGAGCATTTAAATGACTGTGGTAAGTTAGGTCAAGAGCGCAAACAACCATAAAGTGACAATGCTGGTTGGTGTTTGTATTGCTTTGGAGATTGCAGAATCCGTTGCGAATCAAAATTTTATAAAAATAATTCAGCCTATATAATTAATTTTTTGAAACTTCGAAATATTGATGAATTTAGTTCATAAAAGATTCATTATATGATGAGGTTAAACAATGGGTTTTTAAACCATGAATACACCTGTCTCCGTTTGACGTGTTATGATGGGAATCCTTAGGACAAGGTACATTTAAAGCTCATTTTCAAAGCAGTATGTGTTGGAAAAAAATTTTTTAAATTTATCTTTATTTTTAATATTTGGAGAAACTTTTTAATTAGATAAATGTTACTTCATGAAACATGTCATTCCACTTGAAGGAGCTTGGAGTTTTGCCCACAAAAACAGTTTAAAAAGCATTTAATGAATTGGTATTTTTAATTTTTTTTATCATAAACAATGAATGATAAACTTGCATTTGTGAAAATTTTTTAAAATATATATACATATATAATTTTTATAAAAATCCAATTTTAATGTTTTTTCATTTATTTCAAAATAAATGATTTGTTTAGCTGTCAATTCTTTTGTAAAATAAACTTATTATTTTTTTTTTCAGTTTTTTGTCTTTTTTTACATTTTTGAACTTTCAAACAAGCAATTGAAAACAAGAATTTCATTTGAATCTCTATCGTCATTAGAAATCAATGTAAAAAGTATGTATAGCGCTATATAATGTAGTCTCAACTTCATCAAAAACGTTATTATATTCACTCAAAAATTACGGCATGTATGAAAAAAATTTTGAACTAACCAATGTTTTGTTACGGTACCAACTCACTGAAAGTTTTGCTCTTTTGATGCCATTAGTTGGTTATATTATATTTTCAACTTTTGGACAAAAATACAGCTTAAATATATTTTTTTTAGGAATTGGCATGCTGGTATTATATTTTCATGGAAATTATAGAAATTGACCGGTTTTCTGCGTTGATCGGAAAAGCTTGATTAAATGATTTGTTTATAGATAATGAAATAATGAATAAAACAAAGTGTTTACACATAGAAACAACACTTAGAAATTTTGAAATTCATGTCAATAAAATGGATATAGTGAATTCAGTTGAACCTATTATGATTGAAACTTAGAGCTTGTCTATACTTGGAGTTAAATAAAATCACAATAAAGTTCTAAATAAACCAATAGAGGTGAACTGATTTATCAAAAAGTTATGATTCGATGGAAATTATGTTAAAGGAATATAACAAAAACTCCAAAATGAAACTTAAAACAAAAAAGTAATGGAAATATCAGAAGTACGAGTATGGACGATTCTAATATGAGATAATATAAAAGTAGAAAGGTCATTAGCTTGCGTTAGATATATTGAATATAGCTGACCTCTCGAGAAAACCTACATCAATTCGCTTATAACTTGAAGTTTCAAAAACCATTTTAATTCAAAACCGATACTTATATTGAGAAATATAGGTCGTTTAATTTTTTTGTATGGCATTAAAACATAAATGTTTCAGCTTTTTCCATTATAGAAGTATTGAAGAGTTTTTCTTAGACTTGCTCTAAATAGTCATATATCGTTTTCACATCTACAATTTTTTTATATAGTATTGATTTTTGTCGTCCACTTCTAATGACAAGCTTCTGATAAGGTTTTAGCTGTATATAATGCCGCAGAAACATTCAATGATAATAAGAACATTATAGAGACTCAGCTGAAATGTAATGATAAATGTTAGAAGTAGAGGTTTGAATCAGGTTGCAATCGATAAAACATAGAAGTAATTAATACTTCAGATGTTCTTGATAGTGTTCCACTTAAAACGAAGAGGATTCACTGTATAAACTATTTAGTTATCAGAGATGATGTTGCCGACAAATTCAATGTTTAATTATTACTTAACATTGATTTTTAAATTTATGGGGAATATGTTGTTAATTATTAGTTAATGCCTATTTTGGTTATGAGAAATATGAGAAAAGAGAAATAATTATATTCGCACAGTAAATTTTTGGAAGCAGATGTTACAGTTATTAAAGATTGAATTATATATTGAAATAAATATTTCATTAAAAAAACCGACAACAATTGTGTTTATAAACACACTAGGCATAAGCTTTTGTTTGAATAATTTCTACGCGAATCATCCAATGGCATCCAATAGAATATTTTTGTGTCAGTTAAATGAAGTTAATTTTATTGTCAGGTTTTTAGTTTAACCGTAAACAATAACCTTGATCCTGTCACAAATGCTTTTGACGTTTGGTCCGATTTAACTTTCTTTCAAAAAACTTTCAAAAATAAATATTTAAAAAAAAATAATTCTTTATGAAAGTTTTTTTCAAAACTTACTCTTGGATTATATTTCATTTGTCCATTGGCATTGATTTGATATATCGTATCGGATAAATAGTTCATGTTCCGAGCTGCAATTCATTTTTATCTTTTTAATCTATTTATTTATCATTTTGATGGCATAACACTGATAAAATCGAAATAAACTTGTTTATAATTAACTTTTCAGAATGCCAATTTATTTTTTTTTTCTCTATTTTTTTTCTTTTATATTCAAAGAGAACTGTCTTATTACCAAACAATTTTTTGAAGATAAAATAAGTTTCAATAAATGCTTAGAAAACTTTTTAAAGTTTTTTCAGAAAGAATTTGGCAATAAAAAACCATTTCTCCTTTATGATTTCCTACGCCGTAATAAACAGTTCAACAGCTACACCCCTAAGACAAAAACTGTATATAAAATGAATGAAAAATATAGACATAAAAATACATCGAATCATAAAGATGTTGATACTATAGACGTAAAATATAAAAAAGTCTTAGGAATAAAAAATTGGAAAGAAGGAAGTGATATGCACGATGATCAAGTTTATTTCTCGCAGACTTCTACGCGGGCTTTCCAAAAAAAACATAATGAAAAGAAGATAAATAAAAGGTTTAGAAGATTTATTGCCGATTCATTCATTTCACGGTTCTTTCGATTTTTTACAACTGATAAAAAAGCTCCCGAGTTACAATCCAAGTCGAAGCTCAAACATTACACCATTGAAATTTCAGAATGGGATCTTTTCGTGTCCAGGTATACCCTCAATATACATTTCTATTGCTAAAATTAATAAAAAATACTTTTCTTAAAGTAAGAATATAACTTCAGTTTTTATTTTTCAAAAAATAAGGATTTCAAAGATATTTTATATAGAAGAAACTAAAATTTTCGATATATATATATATATATATTTTTTTTTTATTTATATATATTTATTTATATTTATATATATTTATTTATATATATATGTAAATTTAATAATTTTCTCTTGATATTTTTATCCGATTGTCATTATTGTGCAGTTAAGCCGTTTCATTCATTTATACCCTTTATCGTCACTTATCGATTGTCTGTTCTCCTAACTCACAAAAATAATAAACTCTCCAAAGAAAGTATTTTTGTTGGGTATCAATTAGTCTATAAATCAATTTATAAGAAACACAAATGCATTTTCAGAGCAAACTTTACATAAATAAGAATATTTTTAATTGGGATCATATATAAAAAAGCAAAAAGCTCTTGTTTTATCTTTATTTTCCCTTATTCGAGAAATACATAAATTATAGATAGATTTCATTTTTAGAATTTCATTAAATTTTCATGATTTGTCCATGTTAAAACATTTTGATACAATTTTTAATCTTAAATAAATAGTTATATTTTACAAAATTTAATCTCCTTCAATTGTCTTTTCCTATCTATGTTTAAAATTCTTTATAATAACATACCTTCACAATAGTTTAATATTAATGATTTATGATAAGGTTGTACTTATCGAAAATTTTAGTTTTTTTTTAAATAAATGTATCAAAAATTCCTCATGAAAAAATTTAAAATAAAAAGTTATTCAAGTAGTTATATTCTATATAAATTAGCTCACAATAATCTAATCTCATTTTTCATTTAAATCTAATCTAATTACGTAATATTTCATAGCGCTTCAAAATAAAATAAACACAAAATGCCTAAGAAGTTACTTCAAATCATTGTAGGTACGGCATTTACGTCTTCATTCCCTTCATGATGTTTTTCACCCTTTTGTGGACTTTATATCTCAAATGGAAATGTCTGGACACAGATTTTATAGGAGTCGAAACAACAGCCTATATCTTTGAAAAAGCGGGGAAAAGAGTTTTAAGGTCATTAAAAACTGGCAGTCGTAAAAACCCGAAACCTAAGAAAGGGAAAAACAAAAAAATTAATAAGAAATCGAAAAGATGATTATTTAAGTTGTTTTTGTTTTAACATTGATTCAATTAGTTAACTCAAAAAACTGAATTTTTTTTTGATCTAACGATACGTTTTGCTTTTCCAGCTCATATTATATTATACAAAAATGTACAGAAACCTATACTTTTCAAAAATTGTTGGGAATAAAATTGAAAGTTTTTAGTTTATGTACATTTTTATTTGAAATATCTAAAAAACTGTATTTGTTTGTATTTATTTAAGAGTTATAGAATTATACAATTGAGTAATTATAATTATGTTTTTCAAAGCATTTTGGTATATATAGACTTAAATCTTCAAAATAATCCTCAAAGGCACGATAAAAGCTATAGAAGGTTTTGAAATAGACATCGTTATATGGTAAATTTTGCACTTGAGTCTAATGCGAAAGGCATTTTGCATAAAGAAAATCATGCAAAATTAGTAGCCCCCAGCTTGTGCTAAATAAATTATACCTAATAAGAAAAACAGAAAACTTTCACAGACTAGTAATTGTTATGAACAAATTATTTTGGAAACAACTAACGTAAAAGATTATTTCCAAAAGCAAACAGTATGAAGTGACAAATTTTAAAGACCTCGATTTCGAACGTATGAAAATAAACTTGAAATGACTGAAATATTAGCTGGAATTAGCTTTCAAAAACAAAAAGTGCGCTTAAAAACTAAGTTTGAAGATAACTCTCAAATCTAAATGAAAAAGCCAAACCCGCTAGAATACTCTTTATTCAAATTGGGATGCAATAAGATCCCTTTTCTTTAAAACAATGTTCAATTGACTCGGGAAGACCTTTAATTTTAAAACTCAAAAATAGAAAACTTTGGAATAAAATAGAAAATATGTTGAAAAAACTTCAGTAATTTTATGTAAAACGAATTAAAAATACCACCAAGCTCTTTACATCCTAAGCTGAAAATGGCGAAAAAAATTAACTATTTGATTCTATTACAAATTTTGATAGCTCTTGCATTGTTCTTGAATTTCAAAATCACTAATAGAAACTATTCCTTAGAAATTACACATTCGACATAAATTTTCTGTATCGTTCTTATTGCTATCTATCTTACCAATCGGGCTTAAAAAACTTTCATTTTTTTAAATAAATCAGACCAAAAGTAAACATGAAGAAGTGGATTTTATCGCTGTTTTTGTCGATTTTTTTCTGTTTGCATGTTTCTTGTTGATCATTAAATGACGTTTTGTGAGTCTTTTTCGATAACTTTTGATTTTATAGTACAAAATGGAAAGTTTTTATGATAGATATTTTTATAAAACTTGCAGACTATTCAAGTAGTTGTTTTTTAAGAAGGGTTTAATCTGTGCAAGTATGATAAAACAGTGTGACTGAGATATTTTTAGTGCATATCAATTCCCCTCTTCTTCCCTCGTTATATCCTCATAGTTTTGACATGTAAAGTCTAGACCGAAAGAAAAAAAATGCAAATTACCACTTTAAGTCTCTTTTTTTGAAAGCTTTTATTTTTGCCTTATTCTGAATTCATAGACAGATAACGTCCAATAAAATCATTAGCAAAGTCATTATTGGAAGCTGATCACCGTTCTTTCTTCAAAAAAGATTCAAGCAAACCACCTTAAATACAAAATCGCCAAAACATTATATTCTTTTCAATGTAAATTCTACTTCAAATATTTTTGAATTAAAATTTTTTTAAAGAAAAATACCATCAAAATCTTATAGAACTACATATTCCTTATATCTATCCCAAAATTCACGCATTTCAAATCATAATTTTTTTAAAATTAAAGTTCAAAAGAAAAATATATATGGAGCCTAGAATTTCTTTTGGTTTTAAAGCATTTTACAGAAGGTGTGTCTATAAATTGTTGTTGAGCATGCTTTATAATCTTCAAACTTCAGTTAGCGTTTTTAATTACTAAAAATTAAACTAAATAAAAAAACGGCGCGCGTGTGAGTTTAAAATACGTCACTTCAGCGTGACATTGGGCCTTATCGACTAAATTTAGTAAATAAAAAAACATTATAATATATTTATGGTTAACGAAAGGAAATCAAATTAATTCGATCTTTTTTCATTTTTGTGCCTATAGCAGGCTTCCCTCAGCTTCCAGCGTTTTCTGTTTTGAGCCAATGTAATGTAATGCGTTATTTGTAAAGCGCTTTTCCTTATAGATCAAAGCGCTTGCTACAAATTTAATGTAGCGAAAACACACTGCTGAACAGGTGCTAATTGTCGGCCCACGCGGGATCAATTTCTTAGTTGCGTGTGAGCTTATGGCTTTTTAGCTCCTTTCTGATGGTCGTTAGGAGACCGGTGTTTAGTCATCCTCTTTTGTGTTTAAAAAAATAACAAAAAATTGGCTGCTTTTTTTGAAAAGATCAGTAACAAACCGGAAAATACGACTAAAATGTTGTGAGATATTCAAACATGAACTGATAATACTCTCAAGATAATCGTAGTTGAATATTTAGATAAAAAATCAAGAAACCAATCAAAAAGTAGGGTGTAAGATAGCATCTAAACAAAATAACAGAGTCAAAAAAATAAAATTCTAATTGAAATTTTGGAGGTTTTTGACATTATTCTTGAATTTTGAAAAGACTAAGATTAATGCCGTTATTAATAAATTTTATTTTCATGAAAATCATTTAGATAACATTATTTTCTTTATTTCTCAATCTGTTAGAACTTGAAAATTATATAAGAAAAAACGATGCATGTTCAATATTTTAAATTTTCCATTAAGAAGCTTATCGATATCAACGATATCATCGTCAAGTTTCTAAGCTTGGTTGATAAAAACTCAAAATATTACAGTTGATGCGTTTCTAAAAAAACGAAGAGAAAATGATAGATAAAATTTGAATACTATCAAAACTTATTCTTTATGAAACAACAAGTTATGATAATTAGCACAATAATATGTTTGAGAAAATAGACATAAACAATTATATATAACATAACTTTTCAAAAAACTTTTTTAAAGGCAACAATAGTTTTTATATTTTACTTATCAAATAACATGATAATATTTACTAACTCCAGCCTTATGAAGCTAGACTTACTGAGTATATGTATAATTGTTGCCTCTAATACAAAGTTTTTTGAAAAAATGTTCAAAAAATACATATAATGTTGATGTAGAATATTCAAAATCATACTAGCAACAAGTTCTTTACAGAGCACTAGAGCTTAACCAAGAAAAGATCAATATAAATCATTATAACAAAGATTTGTAAATAAACAATGGTAATCTTGGTATATGAAGAAAATCTTGCAAAACATACACAAAAAGATTAACTACAATTTCTCAGAAGCAGCAATTTTTTTTAGGGCTTTTTCTTTATAATACTGCCTTATTTCTTTTTGTTGCTTTTCATCTTTCATATAACTACAATGGATGACAATAATGCCACTTTAAAAATTTTTTTTTATTTTTAAGAATGTATGAAAAATTAAATGTAAAGTGATGAATGAAAAGTATTATATTCAAATGAATAGTTTGAAACACAAACTAGAAATCAATGAATCGTCCCATTTGGTAAAGTTGTGTAGCTTCATTGGTAAAGTGACAAGCAAATAAAAGCATGTTTCTTGGGTTGACTTTCCAAGCAAATCTCATGAATAATACAGAGTAAACACATAAAGCTGTTCAAAATTTTTGTCAAAAAAGTTCATGTTCCATAAGTCATCCAAATAATTTTATTTTCTAATAATTTAAATTTCATAAAATTGATTAATGAAATAACATCATTTGACACCTGAAGTCATTTTACCACTAATCTTTTCAGGGTCAAGTTGAGAATCCATTATAGCTGCTATTGGTATGCCCCAATTTGCAACTTCATAGAATTTGAATGATTATAAAGTATAACATATTTTTGAAGTTGAAAAAAATTAATTTGAATAAAAGCTTCAAAAACCTGGTCCCCAGAAATGCTGAAATATTATTAAAAAATAATTGAAAATACGGAACAAAAAAATGAAAAAAATGTTAGATTGAAGTAACTTACAGTGCTTTGAGTAGAAGATTCATTTGCAGATTATGTAGGATTTAAATGATAAATTATAGTTATAAACAGTGATACAAAAATATTAGTTTCAACTTAGTTTCAAGATAGTTATGAACACATTGCGAAACTAATCAAAAAATTCACCTCATGAAATATTTACTCCAAGAAAGGCCCGCCATTTTGCAAGAATTTTCTTTTTTACAATATCAGGAAGCACCAATGTGAAAGTCAGATAACCTTGACCTTTGGTCGTTTTACAATGTTCCTTCATTAGTAACTTTTTATCGCAGTTGAGCTAAAACACTTATCTTTAAGAACTCGGCTAAACAGTTTTGATTAGTAGATGAATAATAATCAGTTACAAAGAATTCCATAAAAATAAGCAAGATTGTATTCATATTTCAATTTTATAAATATTTACCTAAAATTTATTTAAAAAATTTCCATTAAACGTTTGTTTAAACAATAAATCGGTGTTTCAAATATTTAATTATAAGTTTTTTTTATTCAAATGAAAAAGCTTATAAAATATTAATATATCAACAACAATCTTGCAGAATTATAATTCTTAGAGCCAAAAATTCAAATGAAAACACTTTTGGAGTTTATTTTATTTTGTGAGATCAACTTACAATACCAAGTGGAGGTAAAAATAATTTTTAAGAAACAAATTAATCATTTTTTGATATTATGATTATTTCCAACCAATCAAATTTGTTTTGTGGTTTTGTCGGTATCTGTGTTTTAGTTGCGGCTGCGTTGAAAACCTCTCAAATGAATGATTATTCTTTTTATGAATAAATCAAAGATACGAAACTTACAAAACGCATTCGAGAAAAGCAAAAGTTTGATATACAAAAATAAAAAATATGATAGCTAACCATTGTCTGAGATATTGAAAAGTTCCACAAAAATAATGTATTGTTTATATCGAGTAACAGCCTTGAAGTTATACTCAATTTTTTTCTTTCGTTTGTTTTTTTTTTTGTTTGTTCGTTTGTTAAGTTCACCATGCGAGAAACATGACCAGCCTATCGCATTTTTGCCTTACACATCATCAAAGCAATGCTGGAGAGATTTACTTTTTTTATTACATCAGTATTTGGGATCATATCATTCCAGTGTACATTAAAAATCTTGCAGACGTCCAGTATATTAAATTCAAATTCAATGACATGTGGCATCGACTTCAGGAGTTTTTAGACCACTGAGTATTATGAACTTTGAATGTAATTAAATGTAATGTAAGTTTTCTTAGATATAATAATTTTAAAAAAAACTATGCAAGTATAACTAAATAAACAAACCAGTTATCTAAGATTATATGAAAAAAAGGTCTGTTGTTTGAAACAAAAGCAATCATAATAATACTTATATAAATGACATTTAGAAAACTGAGTGGACTTTATGAATGTATAAAAATAATTAAATCTGTGATAATAAACAAAAAATATATATATATGAAACTTCATTGTCTTCATCTTTTTTCTTCAATGGGACTTCCACATCTTCACAATTGAAATCATGTTATAGTTGTTTCTCGTAACGTTTGTAGACTCTCCAGGTTTCACGACTATACAAAACTACAGCTTTGATGATTTTGAATTTTGTGGACTGTGAAATTTCTCTTTTACCCTAAACTTTTTTTATATACTGGCCTATGATCCACTTCCCGCTTTTAACTCTAGTTTTTTCCTCTCATTCATATGTTGAGTTTTTTTTTCCAGAACTCTCTACCTTCTAATATTTCCTTTTGACCACCAAACACAATGGGCATAGCAAGAGTAAAAATAAATACCCTTTTGGAGAACAGATGTGAACTTTGCTGCACCAACTCTGGAACAATCTTCCAAATCACCTTAAATCCATAACCATACCTTGAAACTTTCTTCATGATTAAGTCTCATAATTTTAAAACATAATTTTAAAATTTTTCCACAATTCTTTTGTTTTCGCAAAAACAAACTGGTGGAAATAAAAAAGGGGTAAATGAAAGAAATGACTGCGTGTGTGTAGATAGAAGAAAGAAGCGTGAGGGGCTGGGAAGAATAAAGACAGCGTATTTGATTTATTATATTTTGACTGCAAATATATAAATACAATACTAAAGTGGTTTTGAAGACTTTAATAGTTTCATGCCACTGTAGCATTATTCGTTGTTTGCTTATATTTTTATAACTGAAAATTTTAAAACTATTTTTCATAAGCAGTTCATACAGGCACTTCGCGATCAGGCAAAAAGTATTGAATAGCGAGCCTATAGTTTATGAACCAATCATAGAACTCCAAAAAAATCGTGAAAGTACTGAAATAATCATTTTTAGAAGTTTTATGAAAAAAAACCTAACATTTATCAACTAAAAAAGCTTTTTGTACAATCCGTGAATATTTATACATTATGATACATGAATATTTTCAAGAAAAAAAACTAAAATTTTTCAAAGCCTATGATTGGTTCATATAAAACAGCTTTTTGCAGCTTGGAACTTCTTCAAGCAGTTCATAGCAAAGCGCTTTTGAACGATGCTCAAAGGCGTTATACAAAGTACTATTTATACAACTACTTCCCTATTACCACATCATGAAACAAGGAACTAACAATTGGTGCGCAAAGTTTGAGAATCCAAAAAAAATTGTCGCGAAAATTCTTAGAAATTAATCCATATCAAAAAGTTTAAATTTAAAATGTAGTAATAAAGCGTTTTCAAAGTTGATTCTCGAAGAAAGTATTCAAAATAATGGACTAAATATCCTAAACTTATATTTAAGCAATTTTATGAATATCATGAATAAAATTATTGAAACTTTTTCTTAGATTAAATTTTTTTTTGAAAATTTTAGCAAATTTCATGATTAAGGAAAATCTAGCTCCTACATATTTTTAAATAGAAATTAAAAATCAAATTGGTTCACAAAACGGCTTTTTTTCAATTTTCAAGCTCTTTTTATAAAAAATATTGAATTGTAAAATATTGAAAGTATTTTTAGTATAAGAAAATTGACAGATTTTGTAAAATAAACTTTCATCAAAATTTTTAAAAATATTTATTGAAGTCTACTTTCCCCTCCTTTTTCCTTTTTTGCTTTATTTGCTCCAGTCATCTTTAGTTAGTGTTGAATGAATCTTTATAATCTTTAAAATAATTTGATTTTTATTTTTTTAAACAGCATCTATTCAAATTGAATAAACCAAAAATAGATTTTTTCTAGTTTTTATCAAGTTAATTATTATTTTATAGCGATATGGCGGACTCTGCAGCATCAAGAGGTGGATTCAGAGGGGGTTTTGGAGACAAAGCCAGAGGTCGTGGTAGAGGAAGAGGTCGTGGACGTGGAAGAGGAAGAGGTAACCGTGGTGGTAAAGACGGCGAAAAAGAATGGGTTCCAGTTACAAAGCTTGGAAGATTGGTAAAAGCCCAAAAAATCAAGACGATTGAAGAAATCTATCTTTTCTCTTTGCCTATTAAGGTTTTATATTCGTTTCACATTTGGAGCTTTTAAATGTTAAAATATTTCATCATAGTTTCACATTATATATACTCTTCAAAAAATAATAACTTGTTTTGCAGGAGTTTGAGATAATTGATTTCTTTTTGGGAGGAAGTTTGAAAGATGAGGTCTTAAAAATCATGCCTGTTCAAAAACAAACCAGGGCTGGTCAAAGAACCAGATTTAAGGTATTTATACTTTAGAGCATTAATATTTTATTATCATTGATATTTCAATTAATCAAGGCTTTTGTAGCAATGGGTGATTATAAGGGTCATGTTGGTTTGGGTATCAAATGTTCCAAAGAAGTTGCCACAGCTATCAGAGGTGCAATCATTCTTGCTAAGCTCTCCATTGTTCCTGTCAGGTAATTCAGCACACATTAATTGTTTTATTTTTTATTTACTTGCTATGATCTCTCCATCTAGGGGAGGGTATTGGGGAAACAAAATAGGTAGTCCCCACACTGTACCTTGTAAAGTCACTGGAAGTTGTGGAAGTGTTGAAGTGAGATTGATCCCAGCACCTAGGGGAACAGGTATTGTAGGAGCACCCATTCCTAAAAAATTGTTACATATGGCTGGAATCCAGGATTGTTATACTTCTGCAAATGGACAAACCGCCACTTTAGGAAACTTTGGTAATTATTATTTATATCTGCTTAAGAACCATATTTTATATCATAATATACTAAATTACGTAATTTTTTTCTTAACCCCATAAAGCTATGGCTACATATGAAGCTATTGCCAAGACCTTCTCTTACCTTACTCCTGATTTGTGGAAGGAAACTTCATTTGTCAAGAGTCCTTACCAAGAGCACACTGACTTCCTTGCCACTGAATATAAGAAATAATTTGGCATGCTGAACTGTCAATTTATGTGATAGTTGGGAAAACAATAAAACTATCAAAGTTATTGAGTTTTAATTCAATTCCTTAAAGCTTAAATACTCATAGTGGTAATTTGTTGTTTTTCATTTTTCACTACAATTTTTTTTCGGTCAAGCTTTGTAAAACTATTGCTCTTATCCATCTTTCAAGGTTGTTGAGAAAAGTTGGTCAATTCTGAAAATTAGTAAAGATGCTTTCTATAGAATGATGCCTAGGTTTCATTTTAATCTAGTCTCTTGTTACATCATTTGGTCAAAATTTCTTATCTCCGTTCTTCTGTGTCCATCAATTAAACTTCAATGTATAGTTATCTATTGGTTTCTTATATTTTGTATAGCCGCCTTAATCTTCTCAGTATTCAAATAGTGGCGGAACAAATGCGTTTGTCAATCTTGCCCTGTTTTGATGAATCTTTGTTCACTAAAAAGCTGCTTCAACAGTCATATCTAAGTTGTTCTTTTTAAACTCCTTAACTATAGTGCGTTAAAAAAGAAAATCCTATGGCCTAGAAAACGTTCCCTCATACGATAGAGTTGAGTGAAAATGTATTTGCGAATGTTAATTGCACCAACTACTGAATACAGAGTAGAATCAAAATAATTGAAAAATTTTCCTTTTTCTAATGCCAGTTTCTGCTTTGACAATTTTTGGATTAATGGGTTGCTTCGAAAATGGTTTCTTTTTTCAAATAAAGTCTTAATACTCAATAATTAAATTAGTCTAGTATAAAAAAATTTAAATTAAACAAAAATTCATTTAGTGAAAATGTTTGATTTAAATTACTATAGTTCCATTGTCAACAGTTTTCAACGTCAATTTATAGGAAAAAAAATTAGTAAATTTATTGAGCAAAAAATAGCTATAGTTTTCGATAAGTTTAGCCTTATCGCAAAACAATAGCGAAAAAAAGTTATTTAGTAACTAGAAACTTTTTTTCGTTATTTTTTTACCATAATGCTAAACTTATCGAAAACTTTAACTATTTTTTGTTCAATAAATGTACTAATTTTTTCCCATAAATTGACGTTGAAAACTGTTGATATTGCTTATAAGTACATCAGAATGTCTCTAAAAAGTTATAGTCCCATTGGTTATAACGATCTTTAAGTCGAAACACCCCTTATGAAACAAAATTTAATGGAAAATTTCTTTTAACGCGGTCATGTTGCCGAGTTTATCATCACTTAATTTCATTGACGCGTATTATAATTTTGGTTCTTTCTTGTGAGCGATAGATCATTGGCATACCACATGTACCAGAAAGCACAAATTTCTACTTTCTACTATGTTTTACCATCATTAACCTAACCAGCAAAGGCCCAAAAACAGAGCTTTGGTGAGTCTAAACCTAAATTTCAATTTCATCTTATCAAGCTAATTACTGGTGTAAATATACAACGTCGTAATTAACTGAAAAGTTTTCCAACTATAGTATGTTTTTTGAGAAGTCTTTCTATTCCTTTCATTGCTCTTATAATAAAAAGCTTTACACGTGTAAATTATTATGTATTTTATATAAATGTGTATTTTCCGCGTAACTGCCTTGAAACAAAGATTATCTGAACAGTATTGGATTTCTCAATAAGAATTTGAGATAATTTTCATTTTTAAAAAATTGTCTAATCTTTCAAAACCATTTCGTGTTTTTTACAGCTTCTATAATTTTTGCAATAAAATATATCGTTTTAATTTTTAACAACCATGAAACTTTTTTCTATTCCTTGGAACAATAAGCACAAGTGATAATTCAGTTAATGTAAACTTGAGCGTAACTATTAGTGCTAATAATCCACCTGAAGTCTCATCGGGGCTTTCCAGTGTTTTCAGTAAAGACAAAGAATCTCAGTAACTGTTTCAAGAACAAACAAGTAATATAAAGGAATAAATAGTTAATTTCAGTGATATTTCAAACAATTTATAATATAAACTTAGCTTAAAACTCCTCGTCGTTCACTTTTTCTTTATCAATAGAAAATTATAGATATATAAATAGTTTTACTCAAAAATACAAACCCTTTTGTCATATGTTTAACACTAAAAGTACGAAAAATTTTCAATTACTACCGTGTTTCTCTATAGCTTCAATCTGATGTAAGAAAGCATTTTGTTGAGTACATAGTCTTAGTTAAAAAACTTTGTCGAACAGTTTTAAAAACCTCTATCTATTACTAGCTTGCCTTTTGAGCATTGCTAACGACACTTCTAGTTTTTTATTCTGTTCGGGTTTTTTACTTCTGAGAGAGTTGACTTTTCTTTGCTTTAGAATTTCACGTTTTCTTTGGTCAATCTGAATCTTTTCTAATTCATTTCATATTTTTTTAACAGTGTCCATTTAGGTCGTTTTTTCGGGCTTTTTGACGAGCTTGAAAAATCTGTTGCCAAATTTTTCTATTTTTTTCTTTATCTTTTATGCTAACTTCATTAAAAACTTCTTTTAGAAGTCAATTTTTCAAAATGATAATTATAGGCCTCTTTCTCTTTCTTCTTTTTTCTCTATTTTAGAACAACTTTCATTGAAATGTTTTTTTATACAGATTTTTTTTTCAATTCTATACTTAATTGGCTCCATGTTTCTGACTTTAATTCTAATAAACAATATCTCAATAATAATACAACGTTTCATAAATTAATTGTGCAAACTTGATAATTTTACCAAAAAAACTATGAAAAAGTATTGTTTTAAAACAAGAATTAATAAAAGGCTTCAGTAGATAATATTTTGGTGAACTATTAGTTCACCATAAAAGTAGATAACTTTTAACCACTCTAATCACTTTCGACAAATTATTAAAAATGAGTGGTGAAAATGTAACACTCAGTCCTGATAGCAAATGGCATCGAATAAGAAAGTAAGATTTTAAAAATCATATTATTTCAATTTATTACTAATAATATTCGTTAATGATTTTTCTCTAGCCACATTAAAGAGTATATTTAAAAACACTAATAAATTTTATTAAGATACAAGAGCAAGTTTTTGAAAATGTTTCTTGGTTAACGAAAAGCTTTGTATTTTGATAAAATTTATTAGTGATTCAAATATATTCAATATTCGTTAAATTTTTAGCAATACCCAGCTAATTTATAGATAGTATAAACATAAAAATATTAAAAATTAATTAAAAATATTTTTCATTCCGATTTTAATCCTGATTTACAGTTTGGTTCGTAAAAAAAGAATCGATGATGCCAGCAATGTGAGATCAGGAAGCAGTTCAAACAGCAACTGGGGCTATGTGTACAGGTTTAAATTTTTGTTAACTATTCATATATGATTTTCTGTTTTTTTATTCAATTTCATATAATAACTATTTTTTGCAGAAAAATTACTCAGGGTACGAGTAATTTTTTTGGGCTGCAAGAAGACCAGGGCTATATGGATGAAAAATGGAATGCCAGACTGAAGCAGTTATATGGGAAGTCTGGGATGTTTGCCTTAAAAGGTTAGCTTAGATTTGTCTAAAATTTCATAAATTTTCAAAGTTCATGGTGTTTCAATCTAGCAATAAAGTAGAATATTTCATGATGAATGAATTCATGATCTATTTCTTCATAATGTATGTTATTCAGATCTTTATAGGGTTTGAATAAAATTAGTTTCAAAATTCTCAAAAATTAGTGTGGTTGTTATCATCTACTCCATAATCATAATAATAAAAAAAAATGAATTTTTTTAACTGACTTGTTTGGATTAGAGCAAATTATTCATCAAAATTTTTAGCAATTTTATTTTTAAAACTTTTTCATAAATATTGTACTTTAGAATCAAATTTGAAAGTTTTTAATCTTAATTGAATATTTTGTAATTCTAACCCATCAACTTCTCAAACCTATTTCTTCTTTTGTATGAGTTATTTTTAATGTCCAAACAGTCTCAGGGTGGAATGAAAATACCTATATGTGTTAAATTAGGAATATCTTTTTATAGAAAGCAATAAGAAGATAATATTACAATAGTTTTTGGCATCTTTTCAATTTCAATATATTTTTTTTAATAATTTGCCTTTATTGATTCAAGTAATTTGAGATTTAAAAACATCATTATTTTTTAACATCTATGTATTTAAGTTAAATTTTAAAATTTTAATGCCATCTTGAAAATTTCGTAACTACTTAATTCAAATATTTATGAACAAAATTAAGCCTTACCATACAAGGCTGGAAAATTGAAGACTTCTAATAATTAGTTCTGGTTACAGCACGGCTTGTTGATGAGAGATTAGTAAAAGAAGTGATGATTGGTGATGAAAAACTGGAAGTTTTCCCAGAGTTCTGCTATCTTGGGGATATGTTATCTGCAGGTGGTGGATGTGAGCTTGCTTCAATAACACGTTGTAAATGTGCCTGGGCTAAATTTCGCCAACTTCTTCCACTCTTTGCTAATTGTCATTTATCATTATTGACCAGAGGTCGTGTCTATTCAACCTGCGTCAGAAGAGCTATGTTACATGCTGCTGAAACATGGCCTGTAACAGTTTCCACATTGAACCGCCTTAGACGAAATGACCTTGCCACGATTTGCTGGATGTGCAACATCAAACTAATGATAACGTTTGCTCTCACTTCTTTCAAAACTTTGCATTCGGGATGTTGAGTTACTTCTTCGTACAAGCATGATGAGGTGGTTTGGACATGTAGAGCGTAGCGTGGGTTGGATTTCTCAGGTGCGAAAGTTGGATTTAGATACTTGCAAGAAGCCTGGTAGGCCCAAAAAGACTTGGAATGAACTCATATTGAATGATAAAAGAAAGCTAGACATGGTTTGTGCGGATCCACTCGATCGCTCTGAATGGAAAAGCCGACTTCGAGATAGAACTTTCAAAAAGCCCAACCCCTGGTAAAAGAAAACGGGCTATAAAAAGGATTTGATTGATTGATCATAATTGAAGTAAAAACTCAATGAAGATTCAATAAACCATCAGAATTTCACCGTGGCAATCATTAATTATTCCAAATATTGTTTTGATGGTTGACGTTGAAGTTCATCTGACTTATCGCCAATAGATTACAGCTTGCTTTTTTCTTATAACTTGAATAACAGTAGACTCCAGAAGCAGATATTGAAAAATTGATATTTTGGTATCGTTGTCGTTTGGCTTTGCCGAAAATTTTAATTGACCACGGCATGCGAACCATTAGGAAACGGCGGGTTTTGAATTCGATAATTTAGACGTTAGCTCGGGCAGCTCTTATTTAAAACTTTGTTTCAAATAATCTAGTTATATCACAGCACCCACAAAAATATAACCTAATGGATAAGAATGAATCAAAATTCCCTTAAAAATCTTAGTTGAGTTTCTAGTTTATTTTTTCAAAAATAAAATTTTTAAGGATACAAATTTATTTGAAAACTAAAATTTCCGAATAATCATAGTTCATTAGTTAAGTAATACTTTAAGTGTGTGTATACGAATTAGATTCAAATAATAAGAGACAAATTGAAAGAATTGAATTGATCCATAAGATACGAAAGATGGAGAGATGGAGATGGACAATGTTGATGGTGCCTTATTCCTTCCAAGCAGGTTTCAGTGCATCCTTTTGACCATTTATACATGCGCCTTTGATAGCTCCTTAAACTATGCTTAATGGAAGCGTGTGTAAAACGATGATAATTCAATGGAAGAGTGTTTAAATTTGTTTTCGGGCTTTGTTGATTTTTTAATAAAGAAATTTATTACCTTTTAGTTTTTTTAAATAATATTTTTCAAAATTTTAACGATGTACATAGCATGAGTACGGATGACTTTTGCAGAGAAAGAGGAATGAAGCCAAAAAGAAGCGTCTTTTCATCCACTTATGCTTACATAAAGGGTGACAAGGTATGTAATAAACCAGTCAATATTTTTACTTTCTATTTCATATTAGTGATATTGGATCTTTTGATTAAAATGCGTTTTCAACGTTTAAATGTTACCTTGGAATGATACTTTTCTTTAAAGAAAGTTTTGTGTGCTTGAATTAATAATCGAATATAATAAATCTGAAAACTCATTGAATTGAAAATGAAATGATCAGAGAAGCCTGTCGAATCGGAGTTACACCCTGGCAGACATAGTTGGTTTTTCATGCTTCAAGTCATCCATTGATTTTCATATACAATTAATCACTATGAACATTACAATGAAAAGTATATAGTTTGTAGTCCAACCATGCTAGCATGGAACAAATCTAAAACAATGATAATTATGATGATGATTACTAAACATCAGGAGCTCTTAGGAGTCAGTCTGATTAAACATGACGAGAGTCAATGAAATAATACATTAAACTCTTATGACACCTCAGTGATTCCGTTTTGAAATTTTTGTTAATTCACAAAAAAACTAAGCCATTAGTATAATATACGCGTACAAATAGCCAATTTATTATTTCGCGATACAATTGGCATATGAAACGGACAGAATCGGACCCGCATGGAGGAGAGGTACAAGCCCAGACCTATAGAACAATCTCGTTTCTTTGATGATGCCACGTCCACTGGTGGAGCTGTCACCATCCCGTCCACCAACTTCACCACTTTCAGAACCAAGTATTTATTGTTTTCATTTTAAACGAAGCTTTTCATGCTCTACACCCCACTACTTGTCTAGACTTTATTATTTATTATATAGTTATCATGATCAAGCCACAATATATTCAATAAGCCTGATGGCGAACGTATTACAAACGTCAAAAATACCATTTATTAAGAACTTGTGAGTAATCAGTCATTAATAATAAAATCCTAAGATTAAAATTATAAAAAAAATTCTTCAAGAATGACCCATTAACACCACGCACACTGATTGACATAATTCTCACGACCAGCCTACCAAACGGCTTGAGTGTCAGGAGACAGAGAGTGATGGCTGACTATGATGAAGTAGATGCTGGTCCGGTTGTCAGGCGAGTCATGCTTACACCTTCTGTATTAATCATCAGCATTCATATCAATGTGTTATAAGCAGTTTGAATGTAAGAAATATATATTGGGCTTTCAGTTTCAAATAATGATGGCATTTTTGAAGTTTAATATATCAAGTGCGACACACAAGTGCTGCTGCGATTAAAATCGATAATGTGAAATTAATTATTTAAAATAAAATAAATAAGTGAAAACAATAACTGATTTTTGTTATACTAATGTAATTTCGATATATAATAATACTTGAAAATGTTACGTTGATAACGAAAAGCTTCGTATCTTAATAAACTAACTAGTTTTTTTAAATAATACTAATGTAACTTCCTATCTTTAATGCTATTGATTTGTCACTTTAGGGATGATATCGCGCACTATTCAACTTAATTGCAACCGCTGGTGGTTATGATGCTCAAATGATTTTGCAGTGAAGGCATAGATGGGTCTATGTTGAAGGAGTTGGTGGACAACAGCAACAGGGGTAGAGAGGTGATTTAGTATTCCATTACTTTAATACATGTTTGACTATAGTGGTATGAACTTCAATCACTAAACTGAAGATCGGATGCACTAATACTAAACTTCAGAATTTTAAAAACCAATATTAAAAGTATAATCATTAAAATATTTTGTGGGACTTTATCAGGGAATAATCTCTTGAAACTTTGAAATTTTTCTTCAAACAGCATTTAAGCTCGCTCAATCCATTAATATAGAAAACGAGTTTTAAAAAGTTTCCATTTTGTAGGGAATATATATAAAAATTACTATTTTAAAAAATATATACGATGTTTCTAAAAAACAACAAAACGACATGAAAATAATTGGTTCTGGGCCTGACGTTAAAAGGCACTTGCTTAGCGCCCTAGCGTTTAGGCCTGCTAGCTGATGTGGCTATTACCATTTAAAACGACCCTTCCCTCTCCTCTAGTAATCCTTTAAAGTAACTAATTTTATCTAATCAAAATAATTTTTTTGCCAGATCCCACACTGACTGTTTTATCAGTCTGTTCGCATCAGACTAGATTCCTAAGACAATTTTTTTATAAGCAAAGAAAATATTCTAAAACCAACATTAAGAACTTGATGATGAAGATAGGTTACGTTCTTAACCTACACAGTGCAACATGGGGATAAAAAGCATGGAAATAAAAAATCTTTAACAAATCTACTCTTTTGAACGACCATTTGAATTAATTACAATTTGAACGACAGATAGGCACGGGTGGTTGGGTGGGGAAATACCTTTTGAACATAGAGAAAGACCACTCGAAGATTGACTCGACCACTTCTAAGCAACTGCTTATGCAGCGGGATAATCTACATCGGTGTGGTGGTGGTTGTGGGTGTGACACGAGCCTCTTGTTTCAATTTCGATTGCTGCAATGCTTTAGATAGCCGTGATGTTATCGATGACTGTTTTTGTAACCATGCAACAGTTCAAAATGTATAAATTAAATTGGTTGTGTATATGTATGATATATATTTTAAGATTTTCAGGTAGTAATGATGATAGTGTTAACGCTAATGACATAGGAATTCTAATTCACCATTAAAAAATTGGACATTTATCATTAATAAATTTAAAAAAAATTTTTCAATTTTGAAAAAAATGAGAAGATAAAGATATTTATTTAACAAACCATCATCATTAACCAATCGTCCCAACCCACAGCCCCTACTTCACATACTGGGTAACCTTCGTGCAACTTGTGTGCTACATCGTATCTGTGAGCGTGTATGGATTTGCTCCCATAGGCTTCCATGAAACTGAAATCAAAGCTGAGGTATTTGTTTGTTTTTGATTCAGTAAAGTTGCCTTATATGAAGACAAACAATGAGACTGAGACGTAAAGCTCTTACTTTGAGCAGGAACCAAGGGTTCTTTTCAGTTGAATATTCATGATTGCTAAGATACAAATTTGCTCTATGTTTGAGATTTGATGGTTTTTATGTTAGCTTCAATATCGAATGGGCATATTTAAACAGGTTTTTTCATCAAAAATGTATGTGGAGCTGTTACGACATAATGAGAAGGACAACTTTTGGATCGGCCCCAGACAGGTAAATGCTTCCCATAATATCAACCTTCTTA
Organism: Pterobdella sp. o SKG-2022; assembly: GCA_964035795.1. Lineage (NCBI taxonomy): Eukaryota > Metazoa > Annelida > Clitellata > Hirudinida > Piscicolidae > Pterobdella > Pterobdella occidentalis. Next base: position 11,741,108 of record OZ038322.1, read on the forward strand.
ATAAAAATTTTTCACAATTGAAATCAATGCAAACACTTTCTATAAACTAGTTCAAACTAACATTTATATGCCTTGTTGCTTCATATATTCAACACTACTTCAATGTAAAAACAACTCTACCATACCACCTTTATAGCATCACAAACCACCTATGAAACAGGCTGATCTCATACACCTGGGAGCCAAATACTCACCATGTATGCGTAAGGACAGAAACGTGGAAGAGGCTATCTTGGCTGACAGGGTTCGAGAGAACCAAACTGCTTGCTGCATCATGAATGATGGTGCTGGTTGTGTGCAGACCAGCAAGGCTCAGTGCTCTGTGCGTCCTAGATTATCATATGGTGTTTGTTAGTGTAGTGCAACAGTATAAGCTGAGATGGTCATTGAAATAATTTTATTTAATATGCATAAATCTCTTAAAAAATGTTTTCTCAATCTATAACTAAAAAATTTATTTAAAGTTCATAGCAAAAAATTTCTAAAAATCAGTCGATTCTATCAACTTGGCATGAGAACAAGGTGTGTGGCCAGGATCCCAAGTAATTTTCCCTTATGTACTTCAATCCAAATACTTTTTTATCATCATGATAATATTATTTTCAATGATGATACTGGGTTTTATGGCTTTGTTATAATGCCATTGTTACGTTGTATCAGTCCCTTTGGTCAAGAAACTATTAACTTGACACCTCTTTAATCAAACTCGTTATTGAACGGTATAAAGCTTAATCATACTAATAAAGACTAACGTTGAGTAAATGTCCATGTTACTAAACTGGAAATTTATTAGGTCATTCACATCTATCCTTTTACAATAGTTTCTGTTAAGGTGGTTGTGACGCCATGTTTTCATTTATACTAATTACCTGATGAGAGTATCCCAAGGATACCAAAAGGCTAATGATAAACAATTTGAAACTGATTAATTTTGTTGCCAGTAAACATTTGCTAATAACATAATGGGTGTTAATAACCACTCCACACAGCTACTGCCTGGCGCCTGCTTCAGATGGACCTTTCAAATGGCCCACCTCTATCGTTGACTGGCCTGTTAGACTTATTTTATTTAAAGTTTTGATACTTCAATTCATTTTCAGAGGCTGGGGAGAGGGTTGTTGGTCCATTAGTTGAAGAGTTTTATTTATAGTTTTTTAATATTATCCTTCATCATTTTTGAATGTTTAATATTTCATTTTTTTTATTTATCATTAAATAATATAGGTGATAAAATTTTTTCATTTTATTCGATGATTCCAGTCAGATTTACCTCTAAGCACACTAATCTACTTGTGCACAGATATGCACCAAAACCTCAAATCTGAGCAAGAGAGGGCCTTCTCATATGAAATGTCAACAGGCAGGCAAGGTTGGTGTACAGCTCATTGTAGTACCAATATTCTTTTCTTATGATTTTAATATCATTGAAATTATTTTTATCGTTGTTTTTTTTATTTTATATTATTATAAATTACTATTTAAGTAGATTTCACATTTGTCAATTTGACTACTTACTAACCACATCACCATCAACACCTTACTCTTTAGCCGTGCTGCATGGGCACTCAAGGGGAGTGTCGTGTGGCGACCAGAGAGGAGTGTGAGTTCTGGAAGGGGGTGTTCCACGATGAAGCCGCACTCTGCTCACAGGTTTTTTTCGTTATTTTGTATCGTTATGTATTTTTTTATGCTGTTGCTTCGTTCTATTAGTCACATGAAGATGTAAGTTTGTCTTACGAAAAGCTTCGTGAATTTAAAAAAATAAATACTTTGTTTTTTTTTCGTACGATTTTATTCTATTATCATTTTACCCTTTCTTTGTGTTGTTTAAAATCATTATTTATCGTTGTGTTAATTTTGTCATGACAATCAAAATTTTTTTACAGAAATAACTAAAATACTGAATTTATATATCATTACGTTTTATTCATTCTACCTGGATACAATTGTTTCACTGAAATAAGTACTTCAAACGAACCCAGGTGTCGTGTATGGACAAGACTTGTGGCATGCTTCCTTTTTGGAACCCGGATACTCCCGACCAGTTCTATAGACTGTGGATCTCCCTCTTTGTACATGCTGGGTCAGATGCTTTTGAAGATTTTAGAGGAGAAATTTATAATGAAAATCTTATGAATAATTAACTTCTGTATTTAAAATTGATTTCGTTTTGAAGGTTCATGTTTTATTTATGTTAGCGTGGTGAAATATTCTTAAAATGTTCCATTGGACTTCACCGCAGACTGATTCAGCTGCTGATAACCATCTTCTTCCAGTTCGTTTTGATGAGAGATGTGGAGAAGTTGTTAGGGTGGTTAAGAGTGTCAATGATATACATCTTGAGTGGAGTCGTGGGCAGTCTGGCATCGGCCATTTTTGTGCCTTATCACGTCGAGGTGGTATCTATTGGTACTGCATTTTAAACTATAAAACGTACCACTTTTGGATAGTTTTTTTTTTAATTCGAGTAACAGGTGACTTCGCAGAGTTTTTGGTATTAAATTCTTCATATATTATGGGTAGAGACGGGGATACCTAAATAAATTTATATAGTTTATTTAGATTTTCAGTTTAAGCATGTATATTTGTTTTAACATCAGTCTTTTTCATTATATACAAGTATTCTAGTTATATGTTAATTTCATATATAAATATTATTTATGACAGGCTGGACCTTCAGGTTCACAGTTCGGTATTTTCTCCTGTTTGTTCGTTGAACTGATAAGCACATGGCCCATCATAAGACATCCTCATCTCACCCTCATCAAGCTTATACTTCTACTCGTGCTTCTTCTCGTCATAGGTCTTTTACCCATGATCGATAACTATGCTCATTTGTTCGGCTTTATTTACGGTTTCTTGTTGTCGTTTTCATTAATGCCACATGTAAATTTTGGTTTGAAAGATAAGAGAATCAAAAGCATAGCGGTTGTATGCAGTTTTATATGTAGTTTGTTGATCTTATTGATTCTGACCCTCTTGTTCTACGTAATCCCCATCTACCACTGTCCCAACTGCATGTACTTTAGTTGCATTCCCTTCACTGAGGGTTTCTGTGATACGATGGAGGTGAAGATTCGCAGACCCGTGCTATAACTCACTAATTTTTATATATTTATTAATGCTCCAAGCTCGAGTTTCAATCATGTTTAAAGCCTAGTGAAAGGAGTTTTGAATATTGTTTTTAACCGCTAGTGTGTTTACTAAATTTCAAATCATAATTTTCTATGCAACTTTTTTATGGCATTTTTTAATTCTATTGTGCTCATTCATTTTCACTTTAACATCTTTCTTGCTTCCGTTAACATTTACATGATAATTACTGAAATTCTTTTTATTCCTGATTGTTTATATATGTAGGTTCATCATCGTTTATCGTCTCTAAAATCTCTTTCGTGGGGTTTGACGTAGATGAACTTTTTATAAGTTTTTATTCCGCAAAAAACGAAATTACCATTTTAACATTATGCAAACTCGTTAAAAGTTTGAAATTTTAAAAAAATTATTTAACAACTTTAAACATCACAATCAGTGTAGATATTTTAATTAAAAGTATACCGTTTAAGGGCTTTCAAAAAACCAATCTTCAATAGTTACCATTCATCATATGCAAAGTTAATTCATTTAAATAGATTGTTATAACATGTTTACACTGATATTGATTTTCATCGCTTATTGGCCAAATCAAGTGTTATTACATACAACGAAATTGATCATATTTTCAACGTGTTACTTTTTGTAATAATTTTATTTTTAATAAATATTATTTATTGAAAAAGTTAAGCTATTTTCGTTTTATAAAACAGGTTTTCAAAAGTCAGGGCGTCTCAAATCGTGACTACTTATTAGCTTATACTGCTGTATATGTCTAAGTAACTGTGATTGTCAGCAAACTACCTAGGTTATTAATACTGCTATAGTGTAATTTATAAATGTCATTTGTTTGACAAAAAATTTTAGACTGTCAGTCCGAGCTATAAAACAACTTGAAATTATCGATCTTTATACTCTCCGTTTTCACACTTGGACAGTTTGCATTGCCGTTGCCAAAAACTGATCATCGGTCAAACCAATAAAAATAATAGCGAAACATCATTTTGTCAATTCCTGCTACTGAAAGCTATTTTTATCCAGATTATAGCAGAAAAGCAGTCTTGAATTGATGAAGCGCAAAGTAGTGCCCAGGACTACGCAATGGGGTTTCAGTTGCACAAATTGAAAGGGCACTTTTTATGTGAGCAACTTTAAAATGACGACATAGTTTTAAAATGAACCACTAAAAATTAATTCTATTTATATTTATTATCAACAGTAATTTTAAGACCCTCCTTTTTGAAAACTTAATTCAAAACGTTAAGAACGTCTCAAAAGTATCGAAACATGATAAACTACTGATTCATGTGAGAATAAAAAATTTATGTGGTCTGATGTCGATTTACAATTTAACAATAATTAATAATCTATACAACTACAAGAATAATTATTTTGACTGCAACATTGAAGTAATTACAATACCAAGGCTCAACTACCAAAAAAATGGTTATTCTAGGATGGCAAACTCGCAAACACAATCAAACAACCAAGAAGGGGTGACATAGCATAACTTTCTGTTTATGAACCTATATTTAACATTCTCCAAAGAGTTCTTGACTTTGTTTCTATTTTTATCACCGTTACTACTAGTATCATCGTCGTCTCCAAGCTTACTTACATCTGCCATTTCATTATCATTATCATTATCTTCTTGTTTAAATTTATTAGTATTATCATCATCGTCTTTAACACTGGCTACTACTACAAAGTAACAACAATGGGCAAACTTTGATGGGTTGTTGGCGTGGTGCGGTACAGTGTTCGTTAAAGATTCTTCCAAGGCTAAACCTACTGATTTGCGTGCATGCTTATTAAGTGAAGTATTAGCGTCAAAGTGAATCTCATCATCAGTGACTTTATCGTTTGTATTACCATGATAATTATCGATGTTTTTTGCCTTTGGCTCCCTACTTAACAAACGACCAGAACCATATGAGATCAGCTTTTGAAGCTCCGACCTCAACTTTGAGTTGTTTTTCTTCTTTGAGAGGTTTGGACGGATGTAGAAATTGCATCCGTCAAAGAGACGAGGGAGCTGGTGGAGTGAAATACCAGGTAGCATTTTATGTCTCAATTAGTATGATTATCACCTATATAAAAGCTATGACTCTTGAAGGTTGAAGTAAAAAAATAATAATTTTTTATAAGGTTTCCTCCATTTATAATATATCAAACAAACTAAAAAACTTATAAACAAACACCTGTAAAACTTCGTTGTTCCTGGCCTTAAAGGGAATTGAATAAAAAGACTGGTAATCCATAATCTCACCAGTCTTACCATTTTTAACACAAGATACCACTTCATAATCCTCTTCCTCCACCCATTCTCCCTTGTTCACACAAGCCTCAAGCCCTTGACGTTCGAAAAAGCATTTAAAGTATTCAATTCAACATACATGTAAAACTGTAATACAACAGTTCAAAATATTATGCAAATCAGACATAAAACGTCATTTAATCACAAAACACAAGATAGATGTAATGAAGTACATTGGATGTTGATGATCCACTTTCCAAGAAGTAGTCCAGCCAGATACTTGAATGTCCTCACGGCATTGTTTCCTTTCACCACCACATGAGTCACTGTTAATCAATTAATTTATCATTAACCAATAGATTTCAATCATTTAAATTATTGCTCCTAACCTTGCTCTGTGAACTCGTCTATCATCACCCAGTTAAGATTCTGAACTGAACTAATTATCCATTCTTTCACTGGCTCGTCAAACCCTGAACACGTGACAACCACATTTTGCTTCGTTGATACCTGCCTTTTTGCCTTTGAAGAAAATAATTTGAATTTGGTTTTATCATTGGTTAGAAACACAAAAAAACAAAATTTGAAGATTTTAGTTTTAATTTCGAAAGCTTACTAGATTCATTGCATCTAAAAATAGCAAATATAAAAAATTATTTTTTAGAAAAATGCTTGAACGATAAAAAGAAAAGCGTAAAAAATTACAATTTTAATAAGTATACAACAAGTCCAAAGCTTCATACAATTATGATAATAGTAATCATAGACATTTCTGAGTTTAGGTAGTAACAGGAACGAATAATGAAATGGAGGAAAGCTAAACATTCTACAATTGTTTGAATTATCAACACCATCATTCAAGTTGATATATCTCACCATGGGAGAGTGGTGGTTGATTGGTGAGAAGGGGAGGCAAGCTCGGGAATGGTTCTATATGTTTTATGATATAACTCCAATAATGAATTATTAAAATAAAATAAGTAAGTGAAAACTATAATTCCAACTAATTTAGACTGAGCTTTTTTAAATTGATTATAATTTTTAAAATAATGAATGAGACAAAGAAGTTAGAGATGAATGAATCATATCATAAGTTCAATGATAATCATTGCATGGAACAAGATTTAAAAGTAAGAGAAAGTGAAAAGCTAGATAGCTTGGACAAGCAAAACGGTAAGCCATTGTTATAAAATAAGCGTATCATTGAAAATGTCTATGATAGGACCATGAGGGGTGTAAGACAAATAACCATTTGAAAAGGAGAAAATGCTGAACTTCTATTCAGTGCTCTATGATTACATACTTTTTCAGTCAAATGCCCACCTTCAAAAGGTCTATCATCTCCTTGGAGCTTGCCAAGTTGAAGCAGGTTTCTCCCTTGACAGTCCTGTGTGCATGGTGCTAGCTTCAAACAAAAGTTTATGATGCAATGAATAACGCATCATATTTCCATATAGTTATTAAATTTTGAAATCTTCAAATACAATCTTTATTGATACCTTTCTTCAAAATATGGAAAAAATCAACATAACATACATCCTAAATATTAAATATAATGAATCTCAATAAAATTTCAAATTTTAGATACTTCAAACAAGACCCCATAATTCCACTCTTCATCACAAGATCAAAACCACATCAACCTCTGGTTCAAGTCCGCTCCCTTGTCCATCAACAATTTCACCACCTCCAGATGGTCCTGCTCCACCGCATCATGCGTCGCTGTGTAGTTACCACAACCTGACCATATAAAATACAATTTGATGAAGTTTTAAAGCTTAAAAATCTCCATCATCTATGTTTAGCATCTGGTTACCATAATTTTGGAACTACACTTAGAGATTTTAATATCTAGTAAATAATAACCACTCTATTAGATATTTTCCGTCTCCCTCCTTTCCCTCACCCAGCCCCAGATTATAATCCAAAATAACATAAGCAAACCAGTTTGATGGATGTTGCACGAAGGGTGATTCAACAACAAGCGAACAACCTCTACATGACCATGGTTGCAGGCCTCATGCTATGGTATGTGTGTATGTTCTTGATTAGAGTCTTTAATATCATCATGAATAGCTGACACTCATTCCAATCAAGATTTACTTACAAAAATGATGATTTTAGAATAACTATTATAATATGGAATGCTGGAAGAACTTTAACCACAATAATTAAAAACTAATCTATTTTAGATTGAAGATTTTCAAGAGTAAAAAACCAAAAATGGACTTAATGGTAAAATTTCTCAAGATGCTTGAGATGTACCAAACTCCTCATTATAAACGTAAATAACTTGATAAAAATATCACTGAAGGAATGTTAAATGGTATATACACACAGTTACACATCTAACCAATGAGGTCCAGCCAGCATAATCCTTTGCATTAACATCACATCCTGATGATAACAACTCTTTAACTTTCTTTGTGTCTCCCTGTTATTCATTATATCTATTAAATTTATTCTAAACATAATAACTGGTTAATGGCTTTAATGTATTTCTTATATATTTTATATAACACATAGTTTGGCATGTATTTGCGGAAACAATGCAGTTTTTTAAGCATTACGAGAATATAAGATTATTTTATAGCAAAGAACTTTGAGCTTGAGTGATGGTGTTAGAATGATTTGTGAGTTTCATGTATGGGAATTATATCAGGTTGATATAGTCTTAATTTATTGATTAAGAAATAGACCTTGATACAAGCCAAGTGAAGTTCAGTTTCTCCTTTTCTGTTCTTCTTCATTCCTCCTTTCATTTTTCCATCTATCTTTTTGTTATTTGTTGCACTACTACTTTTGATAATACTGGTTTTATTGATGTCCTTTGTTGAACTTTTGTCTTTCTTTTCTCTTTTTATAGTCTTATTTTGTTTTATACCCATTTCTTTTTTAACTTTTTTGATAAATTCTATATTATGTATTTTATTTTTCTTTTTTTGTTCACTTTTCAACATTTCTTCATCTGCTTCTTTTTTAATGCTCACTCCGACAATAGTTTCTTCATTTTCTCTTTTTATTTTTTTAACAATTGGACTTAAATGAGACAAATCAGATCTTTTTCTTCTCTTTTTTGTCTTCAACTCTTTTATTTCCTCAGATCTATTTTTAAGCTTATTTTTCTTCTTAATTTCTTTCAACTCTTTTAGTTGTCTATTGGCGTTTTTATCAATGTTCTTATTATTTTTTGTAATTTTACCTTCAGATTGAGGAGTATTATTGACATCACAACTGTCTTCAAACCTCAAACCTTCATCCAATGTTTTGCCTTCTAATGAACTCTTCATGTTTGATAGTTGTGTAAGCTTTAGACTATTCTCTTCATTTTCACTTTGTTCTTGGCAAAGGAGGTTAATTTTTTCAACCATTCTAACACATTTTGCATAAACCTTCATTTAAGAAATTAAAGTTATAATTACAGAAAAAAAATCAAGCTAAAAAAATTTATAACTTAATGAAACCATAGTCCAAATGCTTTTTGCATAAATTATGCCAAAAAAAACTACAAATGAACATATAATAAATGAAAATTTTACATAAAAATTAATTTATACATATAGATCAATAGGATTAAGCAAAAGCTACCAAACTACAACATACAACAAATGTGACAAACACCTTTTCAACTGAAAGAGCCTCGTGCAGCTCTTCTCCACACTTTAGACACATCCCATTCAAGCTACATGAACTGATTATATTTAATATACTTTTATATTGTTTTTAAAAACTAATCAACCTTTTCGAGAATTAAATTACTTTTAAAAGTAAGCGTTTATTTTATAAAAACTAATGACAATCACCATGATCTAAAAAACAAACCTGCAAAAATAACGTTGGCAGCAGGTGGATACCTTTGTCACTTGAGCACAATCACTTTATGAATTGAAATGATTTGAATTAAATATATGCATACTCATATTTACCTGAGAACTATAATGGATAAAGTATGAAAATAAGGTTTCAACCATTTATAACATTTAAGAAGCTCCATTAACTCAATCAGAGCTTTTTTCGTTCTTGAAAACATTTTATCTCCGCTTTTAATTTTCATTTTAGAAGCAAGAAAAATCAGAAATGTGTAATTAAGGCTGTACAATATTTCCCATTCCTTATTATAATTAAAGAGCCCGCGCGATTCTTTGTAAATACTCACGAGGTTGGCGCTTTTTAATAAAGTAAGTAAGATAAAATCATTTAAAACATTCCTTTTATTTTTTCTTTAACAAATATAACATTAAAACGAATAAGTTTACTAATTATATTAGTATTGACTAGTTTTACAAAATTTCACAACTTTTCAAAAATTTTAACAATTATTTTCAAAAATAGTTTTTCCATCTTATCGGAATAGTCGCGCTGTTTTAGAGTTTGTTTAATGCACGTTTCGTGCTTTTTGCTTCTGAATGAAGGATAATAATAAAAAAAAATAAAGAATAATTATATAATTACACTGCTATAAGATTATACATAATTGAATTTTATGATATTTTTGTCATTTGTATAATTTTATAGTAATGAAATTTTTAGTGATACAACTCTTTAAAACATCATGAAGAATTCCAATGGCCTCAAAATCAAACACGTTTTTTTTCAAAAAAAATAAACAGAACAATCCGAAGACAAATCAAGTTTTTGTAGAGTGAATAATTTTGCACTCAATTTGAACTTCTGCTGCGAAATTGCCATTTTGATTTTAGATTAACTTTTAAGACCTGCATTAGACGTCTGCCGCCATGATTTTTCTGACACCAATCTTTATCTTTGGAATTTCAAGTCTTTCTGAAAGACTTGAGAGTTCAACATTAATTAAGTCGACCATTCTGTCGTTCCTAACTGGGGTTTCGATTGCGCATTTGATAGGTTTCACAGGGCGCGACTCCATGTGGACAAAAAAGCTTAAAAATCACACTAAAAATAAAACAGTACAGAACATTGTTGTATTATTTTTCTAAGCAATTGCAAAAATAAAAAAATATCGCATGTGTCTCCAACGGAATGTTGAAAAATCAAATATGTAATTTAAACAAAATTAATATTCTATTAAACATACAGTCTCTAATGATAACACTAAGCGAACAAAAAACTATGATAGTGAAATTGGTTTCATTTGAACATGTCTCGGAAATATTCTGTTTCTACAATTTCTCGAAAGTTGGTGTGATGCCCACGAAAGAATAAAGGAAAACAGATGGAATGATTTTTTCAATTTTTTCGAGATTTAAATCTAAATTCTTCAACCTTCTTTCTTTGTTGAAAGGTGTCAAATGAAGATAGAAAATTTCTTAAAGATAAAACTAAATAAGTCGTAACGTGGTTGAGTATTATGTTGTGAGGGCTATGATGGGCTTCGGGATAGGCTCTCATGATTTTAATTATTAATTGATTTTGAAGTAGTTACAACCTTTAGATGTGGTGAGTTGATGGCGTTATGAAGGAGAAACGGAAACGGATTATTTACATAAAATGACGACAAAGAAGCACAAAAATTAGATCGAAGGAATGAATTCGAATTTGGTCTATGCAAAATTTGGAACGAAACACTTTGAAATTGTGAGTAAAATTAATAAAAATATTTGAGACTTTTATGTTGGGTTGTCATAACTTGTGCAATAGGCATTCATCCTGCTGTTTTTCCAACTGTGTGCAGTAGTGTTAGTAGTAGCGCAATCACAGTGGGTAGAAGGAGGAGGGGGAGGTGGTAGGGTTGTTGTAGTGGCATAAAATGAAGGGTTATTATTAGAAGATAGTGTTTGATAATGTTGGGGATTTTGTATGTTTTTTTGCATTTTCATGAGCTGTTGTTTTTGATAAATTTGTTGTTTTTGTTGATAAAGTTGTTTTTGTTGTTGAAAATTTAGTTGTTTTGGCTGATAATATTCTTGATGAGGTCGGTGAGTGTAAGTGTTAAAGTGAGACTGCATTTTGCTTTGTTGTGTGTTGTATAAACTGCAGAAGTTTTGTTGAGAGTTGACAAGATCAACATTACAAAGAGGATCAGCCTCCTTACACACAATATTATCAACATCTACGTTCAAGTCTACATTACAACCAACACATTTTCTTGGTCTTTGCGTCATTATTTCATTGTTGTAGTTATCTAAATTATCGTTGCTACTGTTGTTGTTGATATTGTTGTTGTAATTGTTACTGTTGTTACTGTTACTTCTGCTAATGCGTTGCACTTTGTCGGCAGCCGTGTATATTGTCGTTTGGTTGTTCGTGTACCTCTTTCTGTGTCTGTTGATGTATTTGCTAATATATTTTAAAGGGTTTGAAGCGGAATCAAAATGATTATGCAGAAAGTATTTATAGCTTTATAAAACAACTTATGTTAACTAAAAGCTTTGTAAAACATTGAATGATAGCGTGTAAAACATTGGTGGTGCGTGCTTGACATGATTAACTGAACTGTGTGCTATCTATTGCGCGAATTCCAAGGTATTTTAAATGAAAAAAATTACATAATTAATTGTTAGAATTTGTGGTTTTACAACTGTGTAAGTATGCCGCATGAATAAGTAATGAAAGTCACTAAAATTGAGCGCTTTTATGCCTCAAAATACTCTCATGGCATCGTAATAACAGACTTAATTCTGACTGAGCAGCAGATGAAAATGAGGTGTTGTTGTGTGTGTGTGTTTTAAACGAGGGTTCAAGAATTTTCCAGCTTATAATCTCTTGTTTTTGTGTTTAAATGTTGTCAACATTCAATGTAGTTTCAGAGCTGATATTTGATATATTTTTTCATATCCAATTTTGAAATGAAAAATGCACTGATGATCAAATCATTTTAGGCAAACAGAATTTTTGATTGAAATTGTCTCCTATTCACGACGTTGTTTGTTTTCTGTTCTGCCAACTATTCGTACATTCTGTAAATGCTTTGCAAACTTCACGTTTTCCCCTTTTCAAATTAATATTATTTCAACTGTCGAGTAAGAAAAATTCGAATGTTCAATATTTGTAAAAAAATTAGGTCCAAACTTTTTTTCATATTAAAATTTTTTAAGGAATTCATAATAAACATTGCTTAATACAGCAAAATTATCTTAATAATGACATCATCAAAACAGCCTTGAGTTTTGGTGCACTGTTATTGGTAACATTTGCAAAACTAATCAGCGTAATCACTTCATATTTTCGACGTGCCTTACAAAATGACGTGATCAAGAACAAATACAGCCATGCATAGTATGTTTCTTCGTTTGCTTTTTGAATAATTGCTCCAATTATAATCATTACTTTAGAAAAATCCTTCTGTCGTTTTGCAAATTTCACTTCTATTATTATTGATATAATCTATTTGGGGAAAATTTTGAGTAAAAAATATTTGTATATGTTATTTTCCAAAAGTAAAATCACATTGATTACGTTGTGAAATTTATTTTCAGCGTGCTTTGAAAAAAATAACTCAGTTTTATATGCTTTTTACATAAAAACCTACCAAAAAAATTTTTGGTTGAATATTTAATAAAAATTATTAATCTTTTATAATTTGTCTAAGAGAGAACCATAGTGTCACTTCTTCATTGATATATGCTTTCTTTTAACTTATATGACGCACCTGATTTGTGGTTTTGTGCAAAGAGGATTACAACTGTAATTAAAAGAGAGGTTTGACGAATAAAAATGGACTTATGCTTTAGTTTACAGCCGTATCTTAATCCATGAAAAGAGAAATAATCATTGATTATACCAGTAAATATAGTGTTCAAGGCTGTAGTACAATTTCACAGTAGCCGATTTTGGATTTCTTGACGATGACAGTTAATATAGTTAACGTACGTTTGATTAAAACGGTGTCTTCAAAACACATTGTAGCGCTATTAAAGCATAAATTTCAATTCAAGGAAGCATTAAATTTCATCTATATAGTGAGATTCCTACATCTATCCTACTGTATAAAACCATGCCACAGTATATGCCACATTATATTGAATAGACACATACACATTGATAATACCTTTTGAGAAACATGACGAGAGCTCCTAAAAGCAAGACAGCCAACCCCATCAACATCGCTACACACAACACCACTCCTATAGCCATTCCTTAGTCGATTTTTGTTTCAAAATTTAAAAATTATAAGTGAGTTAAAGCATAAAAACCTATTGGAATAATAATAAAACATACCATGAGGTAGAGAAGGGGAACTATCACTGTCATCTAAGATGCCAAATAGGGCTGCTATGGAAGATAGGTGATGAGGTTAATGGTGATGAGGTTAATGGTGATGAGGTTAATGGTGATGAGGTTGATGGTGATGAGGTTAATGGTGATGAGGTTAATGGTGATGAGGTTAATGGTGATGAGGTTAATGGTGATGAGGTTAATGGTGATGAGGTTAATGGTGATGAGGTTAATGGTGATGAGGTTAATGGTGATGAGGTTAATGGTGATGAGGTTAATGGTGATGAGGTTAATGGTGATGAGGTTAATGGTGATGAGGTTAATGGTGATGAGGTTGATTAAAAAAGCATTAAGAAAAACGCAGAGATTAAAATATTTAATTTTTTAAAAATAATGAATCCAAAACTTTTAAATGAATGCTTTTTGACATTTTTCCTAATCTTTAATTTTTTATCAGTTTTAACTATTCTAGTGGGTTCTAACAATATTTTCTGGTTGTATTTACCAATTATGTAAATGAATGATCAAAACGTTCAATGTTGCAGTTATCCATGTATCTTCTCACAAGATTCTTTGAACATTTGAATTAATTGCAAAAGTTCAAAAAAGAGTGCATATATTGTATACTACTTTAGCCACATTAATGGTGGTAGTACATCGTATTGACCTGATATGTGGCAGAATTTGATGAAGACATTAACAAATCATAGTTGGGCTGCCTTTTGATGATGTGATTCAAAGCTACACTCTATTACATTAACTATTAAATATTTCTTTATGCATATATTTTATGTCATTCAACTTCTATTTATTTTATACATTTTATGTTAATTAAATTTGCTTTTTTTAAACGTACTTTATGTTAATAATAAATAAAAGTTCTTTATTGTGAAAAAATTTTGATCTAATATTCGTAACATGCATAGAGGAATTAAAACCAGGAGATAGTTAGTCTTATTTGTTAAAAAACCTGAAAGCTCCTTTCATCTAAAAGCTTTTGAGAAATAAGAGCATGCAAACATGAGGAGTTATGTTGTACTTCTAATCAAGTTTGCAGCAAGATTTCTATAGAAATATTTTTGACACTTCCATCAAAACCCCACCTTGAGATAATGCTGGAAAAGTTGAACAAAAAAAATAAAAATTTTGCATAAAAAATCTTATTTCTCAAACTTTAGTAATACAAATGATATCTGGATTGTCAGATCAAACGTAAAATTTCTTTTTGTCATCTTTGATGTGACAAAACTACTTTTCATATTTCAATCTCATCATAAAACTCAAAATGCCTTCGATATTCAGAGAAAAAATTGTTTAACTGTGATATATTTGTTTCTTTTATATTTCGTAATCATCATCTTCAGTATCATCACTGTTATAAGTGCCATGATCCTCCTTATCACAATGGCCATCACCATCATCACCATCATTATCATCACCATCATCGTCATCGTCATCATCATCATCATCGTCATCATCATCATCATCATCATCATCATCGTCATCATCATCCTCATCCTCATCCTCATCCTCATTCTCATCCTCAGCATCATCATCATCATCATCATCATCATCATCATCATCCTCATTCTCATCCTCAGCATCGTCATCATCATCATCATCATCATCATCATCATCATCATCATCATCATCATCCTCATCCTCATCATCATCATCATCGTCATCATCATCATCCTCATCATCGTCATCGTCATCATCATCGTCATCGTCATCGTCACCATCATTATGATCACCATCGACATTCTCACCATCCATATCATCACCATCATTATGATCACCATCGGCATTCTCACCATCCATATCATCACCATCATTATCATCACCATCGACATTCTCACCATCATTATCATCACCATCGACATTCTCACCATCATTATCATCACCATCGACATTCTCACCATCCATATCATCACCATCCATATCATCGCCATCATTATCATCACCATCGACATTCTCACCATCCATATCATCACCATCCATATCATCACCATCATTATCATCACCATCCATATCATCACCATCCATATCATCAGCACCTTCAAGTTAACATCAAAGGGCAATCACATTGTTTCTTTTTTTTTGACGTCAAACACTTCAGAAAGGGTTTTCTCAAATTTAAAAAAAAAAATTTCTTTCAATTTTGATCGAATCCACTTTTGAAGTTGTGACGTCATCTTTTGTCACGTGAGCAATCATGGCGGGATTAAAGGCTTGTGTTGTGTTGAAATGAAATACTGCGACGCGAGGTGGTAGTAGTGGGAGTATTATGAGTAATATAATTAAGAGCGGCCAAACAAGTATTAGCATAAAGAACCTCCTGGA
Source organism: Pterobdella sp. o SKG-2022 (assembly GCA_964035795.1). NCBI lineage: Eukaryota > Metazoa > Annelida > Clitellata > Hirudinida > Piscicolidae > Pterobdella > Pterobdella occidentalis. The sequence continues at coordinate 11,756,934 of OZ038322.1, forward strand.
GTAATAATTGTGAGACTATAAATTGCATGCGTGAACTTATTTGTGGGGGGTAGTTGTAGTATCAATTGTGGAGATAGTAGTTGTATATAAAGACTACACAAAGAAGACGGAAGGAGTAGATCTATATGAGTGGGGGCAATGAAATATTGCCTTGAAATAAAAATATATAAAAAACAAAAAAACGCTTTGCTAATTAAAATAGTTTTTAAAAATCTCAAAAAATTGTATAATGGAGAAATGACGAAGTGAATGAAAAAGCTGGAGTAGGGTTAATTGAGATTGAGGAATTAATAAAGTTGATTGATGAGTGTCTCCTTAGTTATGATCGCTTAACAGAAATAAGTAAAATAGTTTAACCAAAAAAAAAAAATAATAGAATGGAGCATAATAATCAACAAAAAAATATTAAAAAAAGAGAAAAATCGTGAAAGGTTGATAAGAAAAGAACTAATGAAATAATAGAAGTAACAGAAGACCCCATGAAAAATGTTTTGTATTCTATTTGGTGGCAGATGATGAATGATGGATCTAAAAACCCAAAAAATGAGACACGAAAGATGAAATATATTTGAAGAAAAAATATCAAAAAATATTTTTTTTAAACGGCAAATATTTAAAAAAATGTTTTTGAAACAAAAAAAAATTATTTTGGTTTGAGAAATATGGGAAGGGAGATTTAAATAAAAAAGAAACAAGACAGCGGGATGAAAAATGTTAAGCCTTTCGCATGTTCTAAACTGGATGTATGCATGGATAGGTAGATGAAGGAATGATAGGTTGGTAGATGGAAAAAAGATAAATGATCAGATGAATAAAGAAATAAAAGAATGGGCAGTTGAATTAAAATGAATGGATAGATGGATGGATAGTGGTACAGGTATTTAAATAGAGAATTGAATAGATATATAAATCTTCAGATGAAGGAATAAATAAGCGGAAAGATGAATATATACAAGGGTACATTGATAAATGAATAGATAAATATATAGATAACAAGTTTCAAAAAAAAACATTATATATTCTTGAAATGACATTTTAAATAAATGCATAGATAATTTAATTCCATCAAAGATGCCTGCTAATATAATTTTACGCATTAAAATAAATAAAAGATACTTAAAAGAGGAAGCACTAAAAAGTTTTATAAATGCTGGAAAAACGGATATAATTTAATTGATGAATGGATGGGTTTATGAGTGAATGGATAGATGGATGAAGGGATAATGAGATGGATTCACGCATGAACAAAATGACGAATGGTTGGATAGAGAGAAAGATCATAACAGAGAAATGTAAAATGAACGAACAAATATAAGTTGGTTAGATAGTTAACGGGTGAATGTAAGATGGATGGTGGGAGGATTAAAAAAGTCGTGTTGAAATGACAGATTGGAAAAAGGTTCACCGTTACAATTTAAACAAAACCTCGGAATAATGAATGGATAAATGGATAACATGATTTTGTTAATAGCGAAATAAAAAATAAAATGTTTAAAAATAATGAAAATACTTTTAAATATATTTTTTAAGCCCTTATGGCGGCACCTTGTGCACTTAAAACTTAATTTTAAAATAGTGAGTTCACAAACCTCTTCATTCCCAAGTTTTGAATAAAAAAATTTTTTTTGAAGATTTTTTATAAAAGAATGTGACTGTGTTTAAGTAAGAAAGGGATTGGGAGAAAATTTCTTAATTATAGGAATGCGAGATTTGTTGAACAGACGTCTCTTAAAAGGCTTGTTTCGTTTTCTGTTCGAGGGAAGCCAGAATCGAAAACAAACACGAAGAGTCGTTAAAATTGCATTAGAAAGAGTCTACTAAAAAAAGAGAATAAAATCAATAGAAAAATAAAAATAATAGAATAGATAAAAATAAAAAAGAATAGATTTGATAGAAACGATAAAAACAGAAAAAAAAATTATTAAAAAAAATAAAAATGATAAAATGAAATATAATAAATCAAAAAACTGTCAATAATTCAGAAATAACACAGAGCACTTGCGAAGAACAAAAATAATTACTATTCGACATGCGTGAGACGATCTAAGACTCAATTAGAACCTTTTTCATCGTTGCTTTTTTTGATGAACTGATTAAAATGTTTGAACTTGAAAAATTATTTAAGAAAATGTTAAAAGTTGTTTTTGAGAAAACTTTTTCAAAAATTTATGGTGTAACATTTAAAACTGGGAATGTAAGTGAAATTTTTAGTAAATAAATGAATTTTTTAAAATGTAGGGTACGTTTGAAATATTGCCTTGATTAGCAATATTCATGAAAACGTCATTAAAAGGGGTCATTTTTAAATTATAGTGCACTTCCACTTTTCTGATTTATTCTTTTTTTTATGAAAAAACTTTAAGGTGCAAACTTTAATTAATTGAAAACTCTGCTTGTGGTTCGAATGATTTTGTAGTGGAATTTCCATAGCACCTTTCCTCTCCATCAATATTATGCAGCCACCTCCCAAGCCGCATCACAAAAGGCTCACTAAAGATGCACATAAGAATACAAATTTGGAAGCTTTCTAAAAAGAAAAATAATTAAAATCAAAATAAATTTTGTTTATTAATTTAAAATAACTAAAACTGAACGGAGAACATACAAGGGTATTAAGATAGTAAAAAATTATTTTTCTAACACTAGAAATTTTGATGAAATATTGCGAAATGATGTAGCCATGAAAAACTCGTTTGCAAAATGAATTAGAATGGCTTGGATATATGCAGAAAAATATTATAAAAAAAATTAAATTAGAAAATAAAATTATTTCAAAACTGTTAAAGGTTTGTTGAAAAATAATAGAATATTTATAATGAGAAAATGTGTTTGAAAGGAATATACAGAAACAGTATTTGCTGGAAATGTCGCAAGATGGGTGGAAGAGGAAAGGATGCTGAAAAATGAATGCGTAAAAAACATATAAGCGAATAAAAAAAGAAATACTATATGGAATATTTAAATGCATGGACAAAACATTGTGAGGAATTTTGTAAGAATAGAAAAATGGTTAAAGGAATTTTAAAAAAAAAACAAAACAGATTAAGAAGAAGATAGATAAATGAATAGATGGTTAGACAAAAGAATAGAATATTAGTTAGATGTGAAGCTAAATAAATGGATGCATGGAACAAAAGTGAAACATGGTCAGATGGATGTGTGGATTAGGTAAGGCATAGAGTATTCATAACAAAAAACACAAAAAATAAATTGTGAAAGTACACAAAAATCTTCGTGCAAAAGTGCATAAAAACATAAGCAGAAAACGAAATTGAGTCATCCACACAGACACACAAATAGATTTTGCACTGAAAGAAATAAAATATATGAGTATATAATCAGAATTATATTGAGAGGTGAATAAGAAGGTGGAAAAGATATCAAGACAGCATATTAAGAAGCACAGAACAGTGCTCTTTTAAGGGATTAAATTGGACAAAACTTCATTTTGATATTCAAAGCACCAAGAAGAGAAATAAATAAGTGGTATAAATTAAAGATTGAAAGCATGCTTGGTGATGTGCTTGAGAGGTTCAATGGTATACACCACATGTAAATCACTTTTGAATGTGTGCAAATGCACTTTATGAAAAAAATTCAACATCAAATGCATTTTTATCAAAACAAACAAAAAATTGAAAATTCAATTTGCTTGGAAAAAGCTGATAAAATACAGAATAAATAAGAGCATAAAACAGGAGAGTTTTAAAAAAGTGGCAAGAGTGATAATATGGCCGAGACCTCAGCTATTTTTTAAAGCTATTTATTGGCCTTTACTAACCACTTACAACTTCATTGCGTCCAACACTCTTCTTTCAAAAACAACCAACTTATTTTACTTTGCGCCAAACTTTCTTGAAGTTGATTATAAATTTTTTAGAAGCTTCTCAGTGTAGTAGGTAGGTCCTTATGCTCCTTCTAAATGCCATTAAATTTAAATTAACTTTTTTCAATTTGTTTTTTGAAAGGTCCTTGGGTGAGTGTGACATTTAAAAAACATTTCGAATGTTTTTGAATAATTTGAAAATTCAAAACTTAAATTTTACATTTGCATACAAAGCTCTCAAGTATACTATTCAATTCTCGGCCAAAAAGCTATCTGTTTATGCCTCTTTTATACCACCTCAATAATAAAACGTGGAAAATTAAAAACATGGCAATAAAGATAGAAGGGTCTATTCACTTTAATGTGTTTAAATTAAGTTTATAATTCATAATTGAGTTCCCATTCCGTTTTGAGTGTTTTTTTAACAAAATTGTTTTCTGTATTTCCAAACTGGTTTATGTATTTTTATATACTCAAAATATTTAATTCAATTCTCCAAATAGAATAAACATTTCTAATCTAATTTTGAAGATGGATGGAGTTAAGGTGGCAAAATGGATAAGAAAATAAGATAAGGTTGGGAGGTTACATGTACAGGGTGGAGGGTTGAATGGGTAGAAAAATAATACTTATAGGTTTAGAAGGGGGTGGTTGGATGGATGGTGTATAGGTATAAATTAATGGGAGAACAGTCGATAAATGGTCTGGGGGTTTCTGGACTATGTAGTGAGTGTAAGATTTGGATGAGTGGTGTATCGGTCAAAAGTTTATGGAAGAGTTGAGTGGGTGGTAGATGAGAAGATGGTTGAATGTATGCGTGGATAATTAAATGTATAGTTATAATTAAATGCGTCTGTATATGTGTATCATTAATTGTGTAGATTTATTGCTTAAAACGGTTACACTATGAATAACTAATATTTTTAAAAAATCCTAAAAGTCTTAAGAACTTGGAAACAATTATTCAAAGTAGATTAACTATTTTCTCAAAATAGTAATGACTGAATAAAAAATAGCAAAAATATATTTTCATTTAGAAAAATTTCGAGAAAATTTGGTTTTTGAAATTTGTGAAAGCGTGTTTATCAATAGTTCTATATAATGTTTCCAAAGACAAATGCTTATATCAATAACAATTATGGTTAGTGTATAAATTGTGAGAAACAACATTCCTGCTCTTTATTTTTCATTATTTCAATGCAGGTTTCAAAAATTTTATTTAAAAAATTTAATGCTGTAATTAAATTTGTTCTAATACAACTACATCAAGGCAGTTTATTTTCATATGGCTGGTATTTGATATGCAGCAATTATTTCTTTGATAAATCATTGTTAACTACAAAAAAATCCATTTTGAAAAAAGCTTTTTCAGAAAAGGTTGTAAAAAATGGTATTAATCATGCGTTTGCTTGCCTATTATTCAATTAAAGAAAACTTAGCTAATTGAAGCAATTAGCCTTTAATTGCTTAACAGCAAAACATTAGAAATTCCGATGCATCAAAACTCAACCTAAAACCCCAACATACACTCTTACCAATCATTAAACAGACACCCAAACCTAAGCAATTTAAAAGGCAACATACAAACCAAGCATCCATCGGAACAGCCATCCATGCATAAGTACCATGCATGCACGCACCTTTAGTACAGTTCTCTACCAGAGTGTCCCATTTGTTATGTACACATTTGAGCTTCCACCGCTGGTGAGAATGGCGACAACTTACTTCTAAAACACTGCCATCATCCACGCCATCTCTCAGTCTTTTTATGGAATATACTTCTGGAGGGAGGTACAGTCTCGGGCAGCCTATGACTGGGGTGGTGATGTTATGGTGGGTGAGATTAGTTATGATGATATGAGTAATAACTATGATTTGGTGTTTATGGATTTTTTTAAAACTGTTTGTTGTGAGGTTGACGACAGTGATGTTGAATAAAAAGTTGAAGATGGAGATTCTAAAGAAAACGAGTTGAATTGAGGTTATGTCGAAGGAAAATGAGCTTGAAAATTATGAATAAACAATCAAATTAATCTTTTGCTAGAACTTAAGCTCGTGGTTTTTAGCGAGCCTATCAGTAAGACAAAAATTATGCTAGGCACACTGTTTCAATAACTCATGAAGTGGTAATGATTATGAGCATTAATAAATATGGTTGTTAATGATGAGGAGATGAATTCAAATGATCACATATTGATATGGAATATCAATTTCTGGCGGGTTTATTTTGTATGTATGTTGCATTCGTAATTACAATGGTGTTAGGCGATGTTGGTGATGATTAATATAATAATACTAACAACAAAAAATCAATGTTTAAGAAAACAAAATAATAATGGAGATAATAATTTTAAAAATTTGAAAAAAAAAGTAGTAGTAGTGGTAGTGGTGGTAGTAGTAGTAGTAGTGGTAGTGGTGGTAGTAGTAGTAGTGGTAGTGGTGGTAGTAGTAGTAGTGGTAGTAGTGGTAGTGGTGGTAGTGGTAGTACTAGTGGTAGTGTTAGTAATAGTAGCAATAGTAGTAGTAGTAGTGGTAGTGGTGGTAGTAGTAGTAGTGGTAGTGGTGGTAGTAGTAGTAGTGGTAGTGGTGGTAGTAGTAGTAGTGGTAGTGGTGGTAGTGGTAGTACTAGTGGTAGTGTTAGTAATAATAGCAATAGTAGTAGTAGTAGTAGTAGTAGTGGTAGTGGTGGTAGTAGTAGTAGTAGTGGTAGTGGTGGTAGTAGTAGTAGTAGTGGTAGTAGTAGTGGTAGTGGTGGTAGTAGTGGTAGTAGTGGTAGTAGTAGTGGTAGTAGTGGTAGTAGTGGTAGTAGTAGTGGTAGTAGTAGTAAAAGTAGTAGTAGTAGTAGTGGTGGTAGTAGTAGTAGTGGTAGTACTAGTGGTAGTACTAGTGGTAGTGTTAGTAATAGTAGCAGTAGTAGTAGTAGTAGTGGTAGTGGTGGTAGTAGTAGTAGTAGTGGTAGTAGTAGTAAAAGTAGTAGTAGTAGTAGTGGTGGTAGTAGTAGTAGTGGTAGTACTAGTGGTAGTGTTAGTAATAGTAGCAGTAGTAGTAGTAGTAGTAGTAGTGGTAGTGGTGGTAGTAGTGGTAGTAGTGGTAGTAGTAGTGGTAGTAGTAGTAAAAGTAGTAGTAGTAGTAGTGGTGGTAGTAGTAGTAGTGGTAGTACTAGTAGTAGTGTTAGTAATAGTAGCAGTAGTAGTAGTAGTAGTAGTAGTAGTAGTAGTAGTAGTGGTAGTGGTAGTGGTGGTAGTAGTAGTAGTAGTGGTAGTAGTAGTAAAAGTAGTAGTAGTAGTAGTGGTAGTACTAGACGTAGTGTTAGTAATAGTAGCAGTAGTAGTAGTAGTAGTAGTAGTGGTAGTAGTAGTAGTAGTAGTGGTGGTAGTAGTAGTAGTGGTAGTACTAGTGGTAGTGTTAGTAATAGTAGCAGTAGTAGTAGTAGTAGTGGTAGTGGTGGTAGTAGTAGTAGTAGTGGTAGTAGTAGTAAAAGTAGTAGTAGTAGTAGTGGTGGTAGTAGTAGTAGTGGTAGTACTAGTGGTAGTGTTAGTAATAGTAGCAGTAGTAGTAGTAGTAGTAGTAGTGGTAGTGGTGGTAGTAGTGGTAGTAGTGGTAGTAGTAGTGGTAGTAGTAGTAAAAGTAGTACTAGTGGTGGTAGTAGTAGTAGTGGTAGTACTACTGGTAGTGTTAGTAATAGTAGCAGTAGTAGTAGTAGTAGTAGTAGTGGTAGTGGTGGTAGTAGTAGTAGTAGTGGTAGTAGTAGTAAAAGTAGTAGTAGTAGTAGTGGTAGTAGTAGTAAAAGTAGTAGTAGTAGTAGTGGTGGTAGTAGTAGTAGTGGTAGTACTAGTGGTAGTGTTAGTAATAGTAGCAGTAGTAGTAGTAGTTGTAGTGGTAGTGGTGGTAGTAGTAGTAGTAGTAGTAGCAGTAGTAGTAGTAGTAGTTTTAGTGGTAGTAGTGGTAGTAGTAGTAGTAGAAGTGGTAGTGGTGGTAGTAGTAGTAGTAGCAGTAGTAGTAGTAGTAGTTTTAGTGGTAGTAGTGGTAGTAGTAGTAGTAGAAGTGGTAGTGGTGGTAGTAGTAGTAGTAGTAGCAGTAGTAGTAGTAGTGGTAGTGGTTGTAGTAGTAGTAGCAGTAGTAGTAGTAGTGGTAGTGGTTGTAGTAGTAGTAGTAGGAGTAGTAGTAGTAGTAGTGGTAGTAGTAGTAAAAGTTTACATTAGCTCTTTCCGAGTTTCAAATATATCGGCAATTCAAGTGATTTTTTTTATTGTTATTAAGAATCTTAAGGATTATAACAAATTCTTGAATATATTTCCTTCTAAATAGAAAAAAGATAATATTATTATGTTTGTTATTATTGTAGACATAATGAAATTATATGTAGTTATAATGGATGTGAAGTCTTTATATGGGCTTTTATGATATGTATTCAAGCACAAATGGCTGTTTTTATTGCATTAAGTGCCAGATAAAAATGATCCTATTATCTGTTTTTGTTTATCATTATTTTAACAGAATATGATAACATTATTCGAGTTTTAGTTTTTCGTTCTTTAATTCTGTTGCTCTTTTTGGTTTGTTTACAATGTGTTGGAACAATCACCAGTAGAGACATCCTAACTAATGCGTGTTATTCGCATTATATTTGATCGATTCTAAGTTGTCATTGCATCTATTAGATGGGTCTAGATTTAAGTTTTGAGCCGTTTTTTTCAAACAAGGATTCTTCTATCGTTATAAAACTTAAAAAGGCTGTAAAATAGTGATAAAATCTAATAAAAATCGATAGAAAATAAAATTACCTGTGTATTTTATGAGAAATGCAAAATGATTGATGTTTTTGTTGTCTTCATCGACATTTTTATTCGAAGCGAGGCTGTTGTATGAGGTGTTCACGATGCCGAAGTTTATGGCAACGTCGTTGGAAGCACTCAAAAACACGTGGTTTTTTCTTTTGCCAACAGGACAAAAGATCATTTTGTGTTTTCTGTTGTTTTTTTCGTGGAAATTACTGTTGACATTGTTGTCAATATCTTGGAATGTCAACGACCATGGACAGTCAAACTGTTGTTTGAGAGCTTGTGGAGTGGGTAGGAAAGGGTGGTTTGGTGCTTTGGAAGAGAGGGATGAAGGTGCCAATAAATTTTTAAATTGAGATTTTGATGACGATAAAGCTGACGATGAAGCTGACGATGAATGAAATAAAGAAAAAGATGAAAAAGAAGAAACAGAAGAAGGTGATGATGATAAATGACGTGGTAATCTCAATAAGGACGAAGAAAATACAGGGAAGGAGGGATGTAATGAGGAAGGAAATGGACCCAGGCCTGATGAAAACATGAAATTGAATAGTGGTTTGGTTGTTGAACTTTTTGAAATTGTATCGTAAGAAGAAAATTGTGTTGTGTGACTGTCGAACTCCCTTGTATTGTTGTGTCTTTTATAGTTGTTTTGTAAGACTGCATTCAAAGTTTTTTTGATTAGTTTAGTTTTATTTTGACTCTTTTGTTGTTTTAATATGGCAGGAACCATGTGTTTGATTTCTTTTTGTTGTCTCCATTGTATTTGTTGCTGCTTGTTGAGATAGCTTTGAAATTGGCTGGGGGCACCATGCTTTGAAATGGGTTGTGGGTTGTAACGGACTCTACTCTGAACCGCTTTGTTTTCTCTCAAATTGTTGAGATTTTTGTTGTTAACTGGTTTTTTGTTTGATTGACTTCTCTTCCTTTTGTGAATTTTTTTGATGAAATTGTTGACTGATGGGCCAACTTTTTGAAGCGACGACAGATTGTTATTGTTCCAATTAAAATCATAGACACTTATATTGATTTTTTGACCAGGAAAAGCTGAGAGTATAACTTGACTGCTTTGACAATCTTTGCTAAAAAAGCTTCTCGTATCCAAGTAACCACTCGCCTCAGCCACCTTGATGACAAAAGCAGATTCTCTGATTGGACAGGTCTTGTCACGTGGTCTCGTTACTTTGAAAGATATTTAAAATATTTTTCTTATTTTATACTTTATTTTTGAAAAATCCAAAAAATTAGAAAATAAATATATGAAAAACTTCATTTATTTTCAACTGTTCATATCTCGAAGGAAGGAAGGCACATTCAACGTACAGTCATTTGTTGAGCGGTTTTGGCAAAGCAATTAATTTTGCGAGTTTATTTCAGGAACATAAAAAAATGTGTTTTTGAATGATTTTATGACGTCATGCAAGTGATTAATGATCTTTTGTGCCGGAAATGACAAATCTCTAGAATTGTTGTTTATTTTTCAATTGTTTTAAAGTTGAAAACTCGTGCATTTAAGTCATCTGCTTCAAAAACTTTCCACCTACATAATTTTCATATTAAATAAAATTTTTATTATACTTTGATAGCACCCTATATAAAAAGGATTTAATGCAGGCTTTAAATCTTGAGCAAAGATTCAATATAAATCAAGATTATTTTTGTTTAAATATTTTTTCATTGAAAGCTTAAATTTTTTTTTGTATCTCATAAGCTTTAATTATTTTAAAGTATTAAAGTTGTACAATATATATTCTTCAAAGATTGTCATTCCTATTCGTTATAAACTCGCAGAAAACGAAAAAAAGCTACACACTGCATACCCTTTATCTACACAACAACACAGCATATTAAACTATCCTACTAAAAACACATTTGAAAACAGTTTTATTGACATCACCAAAAATAGAGCACACCTACAAACACACACGCACACACACGTTCACACACACATTCCCAACACCTTTGACACAGTAATATGCAGCTTCCAGATATGTTTTGTATTCCTCGCTGCAAGGGTTTGCCTTATCCAGTCGTCCATCAGGAATTCTTACGACACACTCTTGCAAGCCTCCGCACCTGCCATCCATCTCCCCCAGCACATCTCCATAGCATGCCAGCTGACCCATCCCTCTGCGAACACACCTTCCGAGCTGCGTTGGTGGGTTGCTTGACATGAAAATTAGTTGAAATAATCTGATCGAAAAAGTTTATACAAGTATTTTCATATTTTTTATTATTTCGCGTGTGAGAACTTTGTTTTGACGAAAAATTTAATAAATTGTTTAGAAAAGAGTTTAAAATTGGGTGCAGTAAAAATTAGTTTTAAGGCAGAACTCTTTGTTGGCGTCTCTGAAGACTGAGTGCAAAAAACCTTTTAAAATCAATGCATAGCTCTAAATTTAGTCTCAAAATTTATAAAACCCACAGAATTTTTAGACAAAAAAATTTATGTTTCAGTTAAAATGCGTTGTGTAGCTTTTTCACAACCTCGCGTTTAAAAGCCTTGGTGCAACTCAATTAATCGAACCTTTTTTCTACCGTAAAGTGCTGAAGTCATCACTACCACTTCGTTGGTCGAACAACTCGCTTTGAACGTTTCCGTCTCACAGTAGTCGTGTTTTTCTGTGAATTCATCAATTAAATACGATGATTAAAAAGAGGAAAATTTCAGTGGTGGTAACAGTGGAATACTTTTTAGAAATTCAATAAATCTACCAGAGTAGATTTCTGTATCGAAAAATCTTGATAATTGTTTTGTGTTATTAAAGAAGAAGCAGTGAGGAAAAGATGATAGAGGAGATGTTTTGAGATGCTCGATGTGTGATCATGTGCTCATGTGAGTGATCTCTTTATTAATAAATTTATTTAACTTTTGATTAATTTAATTTCACGCCATTCAAAAGACTAGTTTAACAAGCTATACAAGTCACTTTTGTCGTTAAAAACAGAAAGGGCGTTATAAAAAAACAATTTTAATTAGGTGTTGTTTGCAATATGGCGTTAGCATTTGAAGAGTGCCGACCAGCTTGAAAGAATGAAGATTTTATTTAGAAAAAGAATGTATAAAAGCTTTTATTCTGTTAACTCAGGCTAACCATAAAAAGAGTTTGAGAACCGTTTCATGCCATTAAAGAGTTTTGAATTTTTATTTTTTTAATTGATTTTTCTGAAAAACGTCATTCCATACAAACAAATTTCGAGCATTTTGTAATGATTTGGTGTTATAGATGTAGTTACCTATCTCTTCATTGGGCCACTCATTACAATCTGAAAACGACAAAGTGAAGATATTGAGAACCACCTTAAAAAGGCTCTAAAACAAGCCGATCAACAATGTGCTGAGAAATGAACAACAAAGAGCTGAGATAAGCTGAAATGCTTCTGGGAAATGACAAAAAGAAGATTTGGAGAAGTCGTAAAATAAGGAAACTATGTTGAGTTTTACATAACGACCAAAAAACGATGTGAAAGAAAATGGGAAAAAATTATCACAAAAACAAAATCAAGAGTATAGTAATTATCTTCTGAAAGACTAACAAATTTGAGCAAACTAACGTTAAAACCTCAATAGCCTTGCTAAATGGCATAATAAACATTGAAAAATTAAATTTGAGAGTCTTCTCAATCTAGAAAAAGAAGCAATTTAAAAAAAAATGAGGTTGTGAGGGGAGGGAAGGGGGGTTGTTATACTGGGTGGGTTACATTTATGTAGAAAGTATTTGGAACCTTGATGGGTTTCTTGCTCTTATTCCTTCGTTAATAATTGTGTTTCTAACATGGCACTTTTATTTAAATCTTGTTTTTTATTCTTCCATCTTTCCCATTTGTGTTCAAAATAAAAATAAACAACTTAAAAAAAAACTTCACGTGATTTTAATAAACAAAAAAACTTCATCGTCTGAAAGCCAAGACTTTTTCGTTTTGTATTGATTGTCCTTTGATTATCCTTGTTTATTAAGATTATAGAAAAAATGTATAAAAAAACAAAAACCTTTAAAAAAACGAAAAAAATTGTGATTGAAACAAAGAATACAAGGCAGTTGAATGAGGAAAACTCTTAAGTGTTTACAAAGAAATGAGTTTGTGAATGTGTTTCAGTACGATAATATTTTATTTTCTCAAAAGAAGCAATGAATAAACGACGGAGAAGGCCAGTGTTGAAAAAGGGGGTGGAATATCGGATGGATGGGGGTTAATGAAACGGTCATACTGAGCAATAATCAGTCAAAAATCTTTTGTTTAAACTAATTATTCGCTGTTTTAATTTTGAGTTTCTACAATGGTGCAGCGTTAAGAATCATTGGAAGAAATTTAAGATCATTTCGTTTTTATATATTAATAACGACACTCATGATAATGATGGTGGTGTGATAACAATAATAATAAAATTTTGTCGTTGTTGTTTTTATTATGCACATTACCATTCATCTTATTTGCACATTTCCGCTCAAATGGAATATGTTATGCAATTTCATTCATCCATTTCTCCATCAATCATTTTTATTCTTTTTTCTTTGATTTATCTTTTTTCTTTTGTATTATATATTTTTTATATTTAAAATAAACTTTAGAAGTTGTTTCTCTATAAATAAGCGTTTATTAAACTTTCTGCTTAATAAATCCAATGAAAACTCTTTTTGATGCTAAATTTTTTTTTCAATTTGTTGAACAACGTTTCACTTGAGAATAACTAAGGTCACATGTTCAAAAAGACACTAAATCGAATAAAGATCAACAAATCGATGTTTTTTGTAACAAAAACAAAATAGCTTCTAGGTTAAATAGGTCGTGACCTAGATTGATCCAATCAATTAAGAGGTAGAAAATATACACAACCCCAATCAAAGAGTTTGTTAGAGCTTTTTGAAATTCACAAAATTCTTTTTTCGGAGTTTTTATTGTCTCGAAAAATTTTTAAGTTTACTTCTAAAATTTTTTATCATCCTCAAGATCGTTTTTAAATTGTCGTTTAATGATGTGCACGTTATTTTTAATGAGTGTACAGTGTTCTTCTGCGATTGCCTAATTCAACACTGCCTTTGAAAACAACAACCACTTTTTCTAGCTTAAAAAAATTCTCTAAATCAAAATTTAAAATAAATAAAATCGATGAAGAAAAGACTGCGTGAAGAAGACTAATGAAACTATGATGATAATGATCACAACGTTTTCAGTTTGTTTTCCAGATTTAGCAATTGAAACTTCAAGCTTTGAAGTTGAGACGATGATAGTTTAGTATTTCAAAGTTTATTTTAGAACTCAAAAAATAAAGTTTACTTTATTTGTATGGCTTTTCATAATGGACCTTGTGAATTTAAAACTTTCTCAGTTTCCTTTTTAAAGCATAAATCTATTTTTACAACTGTTGAAAATATTTTTGATAAATAGCAATAAAAGAATTTTTTGAACAGACCATACAAACAATATATATATATATATATATATATATATGAAGTTATTATTATTCGTTTAATTTTGATTCATGAAACTTTCGAGCGAGAAATTTGAAAAATTTCGAACTAGATGAATTCGTTTGTGTATCTGTGAATCGAAAGCATTAATCAGCCGATAAGGGAGGTTATAGTAGTATCTTTCCAATGCTGTATTTCATATCTCAACTGTTGGAAATGCTCCTATGTACTTCTGTGCTGACTTCGTATCTTACTTGTTCTTTTTCAGCCATGTTGTTTTATGGGTGTTCAAAATATAATTATTAGATGTGGCAATAAATTAATTTTGGAAGTTTTACTTTGATAATGCTTTTTGAGGCTGTATCTAAATAGCATCTATGAGTCATCGACCCAAGTCATCATAAGCACAAACAAAAAAATGTTCCAAAATTTAAAAAAGCTGGAATTTGACAAATTAATGTGAGGCTGAGTACAGTTATTTTTTAAAAAAGTTCGCAAAGAATTATTTAAGAAAAATTCTTTTGAAGTTTTCGAAAAATTTTTTGAAGCCATCAATAATCTAACAGCAAATTTCCGTTAAAAAAACAAAAAAAATTAAAATGTAAAACAAATTCATCGCTCATGAGATTGACAAACCAGCTTTAAAAACTCAAAAATCCATTTTTCAACCCCGTCCGTTTTATCAAAATGAGATAACTTTTGCCAATGGATTGATGATGAATGGATAAATGTTTGGATAGAAAGAAATAGAAAAAATAAAAAGATTGACTGACAGATTGATAAATGAATGAAATGGATGAATGAATAGATAAATAAGTTAACATGGACAAATGCTTATGGGCTTAAATTAAATGGGCTTAGCTAAATGGAAAGAATGGGTTGAAAAGTTTTATGAGTAAATGATTAATTGATTAGCAAAAGATGGATGAATTGAAAGCTAAAAAATAACTATAGTCAGATACAACAGAAATAAAATATCATCATGATGGAATCAAATTCAAATGTTTCGAGAAAAAAATGATGGCTAGATGAATGAATGGATGAATGGATGGATGAATGGATGGATGAATGGATGGATGAATGGATGGATGAATGGATGGATGAATGGATGGATGAATGGATGGATGAATGGATGGATGAATGGATGGATGAATGGATGGATGAATGGATGGATGAATGGATGGATGAATGGATGGATGAATGGATGGATGAATGGATGGATGAATGGATGGATGAATGGATGGATGAATGGATGGATGAATGGATGGATGAATGGATGGATGAATGGATGGATGAATGGATGGATGAATGGATGGATGAATGGATGGATGAATGGATGGATGAATGGATGGATGAATGGATGGATGAATGGATGGATGAATGGATGGATGAATGGATGGATGAATGGATGGATGAATGGATGGATGAATGGATGGATGAATGGATGGATGAATGGATGGATGAATGGATGGATGAATGGATGGATGAATGGATGGATGAATGGATGGATGAATGGATGGATGAATGGATGGATGAATGGATGGATTGATGGACGGATGGATTGACGGATGGATGGATGGATTGATGGATGGATGGATTGATGGATGGATGGATTGATGGATGGATGGATGGATTAATGGATAAAAGAAAAAAAGAATAAAAAAATAAAAAATACTAGAATAAACGAATAAAAAATTTTTTTACAACAAATACATGGATGGGTGAGTAAACAGATGGATAAAGAGAGGGATGAATGAACGAATGAATAATATTCAACTATCAATCTGTTTCCGATTGTTTTCTTCTTTTGCGACATTTAAATTCTTCTTCAACGACAATTTTTTTTTTGTTTTCCTGAGATTTAACTTAGAATTTTTTATTTCGTCAATATTTTTTTTTTTTTAAATATTTCTGCTGATCTATCAATTTTGTTGATGCATATGTTTCGAACGCAATTGCTACAAAATCACGATTTGAAAATAAATTATTTCTAAAAACGTGCGTTACATAATCGATCATTCCTAGCAGTATTCATCCACTAATCTCATCCATTATTCCTCACTCCATCCAATGCTTTTATCTCCACTCATCCATCCATCAACCAACATATTCTTTTCCACCATTGCATTTGACTTGCATTTAAACAATACAATTTTTAATGTTTATTTCCATTCATTTATTTTTCTCGATTCATCTTTCCCTATTTGTTAGCACCCACAATTCATCTTGTCATTTATTACCACCCACCATTCAGTCTCCATCCATCTAGCTTCTTATTTATCACTGTCATCATCATTCCATCCATTGCCACATATCCAAACTTCCATTCATCTTTTCATCCATCCACGTTTTTATCTTTCAAACCATCAATATAATTCATTCCTTCACTCATCCTCCATCCATGCATCCGTCCATCACATCATTATTTATTGGTTTATTCAACCCGTTATTTTCGTGCGCATTTATTTATCCATCAATCGATCCATAAATTTTCTTATTTCTGGATTTCAAATTTGAACTTTCCAGTGATCAATTTTCTCCCGCCCCTTCACTTCTGATGTCTTTTCTTTATGGCTTTATTAAACTTTCACATTTCATTTTTCTTATCAGCACACTCAACGACCCTAAAAACAAAATAAATAGAATTTTTCCGCAGACGCAAAGCAGAAAAAACATTAAAAGACGAACAGCACACTTAAGTCACACCAACATCATTGCGTCACAACTTCCTTATCTGCCTTCCACATATCATCATGCAAGACACATCCATCTCTCACTATTTCCATGCTTGTGTGTGTAGGTTTCCTCCATCAATTGCACTTTTTAGATATTTTTTTTCAATTTCAAGAAAATAATTTACTTAAATGATTTTTCCTTTGCATTTTAACGCTGGAAAATAACAAAATTTGGTTTAAAAATTTTTTTTTCATTAATTTAAATTTTTATTTGAAGAGTAAAAGTACTTCGGAAGACTTTTTATGAGGCGTAAAACAAAATGAAACTTTAGTCTAACCATGTTACGAATTATTACAAGCTCTTTAAAGCTCTCTTCCTGTTTTCATAAAATAATTCCATACTTTTGCTACTTAAATCGATTTTTAAAACGACACTTAATAATGAAAATGATTTGAAGGATGCTTCTAATGGCTCTGATGATATGTTTCGTGTCCTCAATTACCTCAATAATAAAGAATTTCTATATAAAACAAAATGCCCATTTTTGAAGATTATCAAAGAATTATCATTTTCTTGAAAATCATTGAAAAATACAGCGGAAAGAATCATATTTCTGAATTGAATTTGGCATAATGAAATACGAAAAAGGTTCAATTGTATCGGATGTGTATGCATTACGACTGATCAGGGCTATCCATTTAATTTGAAAAACTCACAAGAAAACTTGTTTCAGTGGAACATCTTAGAAAATAATTTTTATTAACAATATTCTTACCATTAATTTCGAACCGAACAACAAAAAACACAAAAAAAAGCATAATAAAAATAAACAATAAAAATAATTTCAAAAAAGATAAAAAAACTATTAAAATATGAAAAAACATATAAATAAAAACGGGACTTATTATTTTTCTATTTAAAGTTCTCAGAAGCGTCAAGTTTTATTAAAGTTCGCATGCGCGCACCATGACTATCCACTTCTTTTGCAGCTCTCCATGTTTATGTGCTTCCAAAATCTGTCCTTCAATATTGATACTACTGATGTTCATCATTGTTTGCATTATTAAATTGCACCATTAATGAAGTTTGGAACGACTTCATTTGCTAATGATCTGTTATTTCACTATGCTCGTGTTTGGAGTACTCCACAAATAATATACTGTGGTATCTACACTTATTGAATGCAACTATTAGCAAGAATTTGAACTAAACCATATTCAAGGCATTCATTAATAAGGAAATAATCAAAACAAACACAAAAAACGAATAAAAAAACAATAAGTAATGATTTTATGTAGTACACATGATTATAGAAAAGTTTTGTCGACTAGCAGTATCATATATGTCACCGGAACATTTGCAAAAGGAGGTTCAAAATACCCAGCCACACAAACTCAACATTAAGCTAAATACCTCCATATTGGCATCTGCAAGAGCTCACCACCAGCATCAACAACGCACATCTCACTAGCCCATGCATCATCTGTAGGTTTGCGCGTTGTGATAATGCATGCATCAATATGATATACTTACGTGAAGAAGTTTGTATACAATAAAAAATACAGAAATAGTATTAAGCACCCGATGTTGTCTGATTAATGGAGCGTGTAATGCTCCCATTATTCAGGCTCTCCCTACTACTTATTTGTTACCACAAATTAATTTTCGTTTTGACGTTTCTTATGAAATCCATTTTTTTTGTTATTTTGTCTCAATTTCGTCTCTGTTGTCTCATTTTTGATTGTTTTTTTTCATTAACGAACGTTCGTTTGTTTCGGAAGGTCGTTCACTTTTGTGGGAAAATGTGAAGTTGCAAAATTGTTTTCACTTTGATTGTTTGGCGCTGTATAAAGCTTCATTGTTGTTTTGATGGTATGTCTAATGGAGTCAATTTATTTTTGTCTTTTTCGTGACGTGATGGATGGAAGAGATCACCAGAATGATAAAAATAAATATATAAAAAAAAAAGATTGAAAATAAAAAAATAATAGAAATATATTTTCAGATTCAGAATAGGATATGAGAAAATTAAAAAAAAGATAAAATTTTGAATTGAGATAAGCGGAAAAGGAAATAGATTGGTACAGGAAATAGATTGATCTTTTGATGGAGTTTGCTTTTAATAACACGTGTCAAACAAATTGACATGGGTTGAAAGATTTTGTTTTAATGTCTTGGTTTTTTTTAAAGCCTCAAGTTTCGACTTTCAAGGTAAATACGTTACATGACTTTAAACTCTTAGAAAATTTTGTATGGTTAATTTAAAAAAGAAATTGTTGAGAATTTTTAAGGAAAACTTCTAAAGTGCTTTAGAGGGGAGCGAGGTTATCGAGCGCCATTCATTTAATTTCTGTTTCAAATTGAAAATCAAGTGCATTTTTTGAAATTTTTAATCAATAGATTAATCAAGAAAACGTCATTTCTATTTAAAAAAGTATTTTCATAAGGATTAAAAAAAAGAATAATATTATCGATTGGTGGAGATATGGACGTTGTCTCTTGTACAAACAATCATGGGTGTGTGTGTGTGTGTGTGGGGGGGGGGGGGGGAGGCGGTGGACGAGGTGTGTTTGCACGTGTTCGTTAAGTTTGGTTTTTTTTTTCATTTTAATAATTTTTTTGTATAAATTTGTGTGTTTGTTTGCTTGTATTTTGGATGTGTGCGTTTGGAAGTGTGCTAGGATCAAATAGACAAATCGCTTTTATGAAAGCGTTGGAAAATGTTTCTAGAAATTTGAAAGTTTTCAAAGCAAATTTCTCATCAGCCCTGAACGCCCTGCAATCATTCTTCAAAGTTTTCATAGAAAATATGTTTATTTTGTTTAACAAATTTTCCCAAAAATATATCTTGAGTAACTAAATGATGATAAACTAGAAAGCATAAAAAGGAACAAGTAATTGTTGTTATGATGATGGTTCATTAGAGGGATGTGATTGAAGAGGCGCTACATATCATAAGGGGGCATGTTGCAACGTAAGGAGGCTTTCATACATCTGGAAGCTGTTTTCATTGTCTTTTTCATATTTGTTCTTAAATCAAAATGATACTATTTCTCGCTCGCAAAACAAATTTACAATCGTTATTTGATCGTTTTTTTGAACCTTTTCGCATTTTTTACGCTTTTTGTCGTTTTTGTTTATTTTTGCATGTTAATTTAAATGTTCTTCCACTTTTGCTTTATTGTTTTCCATTAGCGCTTTTTTACTTTCTTATTTACATTCAAAAAAGAATACGAAAAAACAATAAATTCACTTTTAAAAAATAGTCAGACTGTTTTTGATTAAAAATTTCTTCTTTTAAAGCATTTCACGTCCGAAAAATGTCTTTTTATTAATAATAACTTGTCTCAGAACACTCGGCATTAGTTTGCACTTAATTTCAAAAAAAGCAAAAATTTAAAACTTTTGTTTTTTTCAGTGCGGAAATGGAATTTCGGAAAAGCATTACTGCGGAATATTAAAGTCGTTTCTTTGCTCGACATTTGAGTTTTTTGTTTTAAAAAAAACTTGAAATAATAAAGTCTTGAAACTTTGAAAAACAAACAAGATGAAATTCCACAGGGTGGAGTATGGAAACGACGGTGACGTCACTGCACCACAACCATCACCACCATTCTTAACTCTATCTTATCTACTCCATACTCTTTTAACGGTTTTTTTTGTTTCACTTTTTTTATTCTTAATGCTAAATCCTAATTATTTTTTAATTTTTAATTCCCATTTACTTAACATAATATGCTTATAAAATGTCAAACAAAATTATTACTCACCAAAGTTGAAATCTCAATATCCTCTGAATGATTTTCTTTATCAATTTATTTTCTGCTTTTTTGTGAACTCATTGCAAATTTCACACATTTCACTCAATAAATCTTATTCAGTGCTCTTTTTGCTTTCTTCTCTTGTGAATGTTGTTCTGAATTCCTAAAAAACCATTGTAAAAGGCTGTTTTTAACCTTTTTGTTCACCAATTGTAAATACAGAGATCAGAGTTGTCTCTTTTCAATTTTTTTTCAATGTTTTGTAGTCTTTTTGTTCAATTTTTTTTGATTTAGGAGTGTCTTTAAATGTGCGAATGTAATTTCACTAATTTTGTTATTTACAATCAAAATTTTTAGAACTTCACTAAATTAAACCAAACTTTTTTTTACATTATATTAAAGCTCACTTTTATTATCTTCATACCAGTTTTATTGCCGTTATACTAGTAATTTTCACAAAATATTTTCAAAACATCAACAATACTTGACACTCGAACATAAAAAGCTCAAAAGTTTTTCCAAGTCATCCCTGCTTCGTGTGTTCTTTTATAGCTGCCACTCGCACATAAACATCACGCGTTTATTTGCATATGCAAATTTTGTGTGTTTTGTCAAAATAAACACGCACATATAACGAAACATAAGAACTCATTAATATATATTCTTATATGAAAATATTTCGAAATTCAAGACACAAAAGGGTAAAGGATTTTTACATTGAATCTTCAACTCACGTCCAACCCAAACAAATTCATCGACATCATCAATACTTGATCATAGAATATGAAGTTGATTTTGATTGTGAAATGAAAAAACAGATAACGTGGTGGAATGGAAGAAAAGTGCATAAAGAGTGCGAGGAGAATAATCGTCTGCAATGCACCATTTCAATTTTTATGGATAAAGATGTGAGCCCTTAGAATTTAATATTCAATATAAGCTTTCAAAAATTTAAACTATTTTGCGTATTAACAGAGATGTAAATCGATAAAATAGTATTATGAAAAGATAGATAGAAAGATAAAGAGAGGACAGTGAATGAATCAGAGATAAATCAATATTCGTTAGCAGATCTGATATTATTCTCTATTGTCACGTATTTATAGTAGTAGTAGTATTAACAGTAGTAGTAGTAGTAGTGAAAGTTTAACGACTGGCTAATTGATTGACTTCCTAGCCGAAGTGCCACGATTTGAAATTTTTGAAACTCTCATTTATGTTATCATCATTAATTAATAATTTCAAAAATGTCAAATGAGTGAAAAGTAAAAACTTCTTTGATCAGAACTCATGTTAACTTAATTATATCTTTATGTTCTGAATGATTATATGCGAACATCAAATGGCTTTGAACAGGTAGAAATTTTGCAATTAACACCATATCTGCTTCACTGCTATCGACCTTTTTAATCTTTGCATTGCAATAATGCGTATATATTTTTTAAAATGTATACAAGCTTCAGATATATACTTCTGTGTTAATGACATCAGTAAGTTTGATATGTCACAGTGTTAATTTTAAGAATTCTGAGTCATTTTAATTAAAATATTTTTCGAAATTAAATAAGCATTGCGTTTTAATTATAAATAATAATTTTCATAATATATAGTCACGTTTTTTAATTACTTATTCAAATAAGGCTTCAATTAACTGTCTGAGCTTCAACCCTTTCAGTGTATTCAGATTTCTCCATCAATATATATCAAATGAATGAATATGGAAAAATTAAGTTTCGATGAATGGCGAATGATGAATGAATGGTTAGATGAATTCATAAATGAATGAATAGAGAAATGAATGAGTGAATGATTAATTTTATAAATGATTTTGAGAATGAATTAATTAAGGGATTAATAGAAGATTACATAGATAAATGGCTGGATGAAAAGTCAAGTAAATGAATAGATGTGAGCAGAGATGTTCTCAAAAGCATGCTCCATAGATTTTTCAACTATGTCAATAAGTTTAACGAGATTTATTGTAATATAAAACATTTGAATATAATAAATTTTTTTAACGTTTTAATCTCAATTTCTCACGTTTTCACACGCACCATTAGCGGCATTTCTTATTTATTGCCTGGACCCATTTAGCACCTTTTCTGTTTCGTTCTTTTTTTTTAGAAGCTATTTGACAAAAAAAGATGAACTTTTCAAATTCACATTAGACTTCTATTTTTAATGAGTTGAGAAACATAAATTTAAAAAAACAAAAATTTCTTAAATTCTAAAATGAGTTGTTTTGTATCAATATTAGAAGGGTGAATGGGTGGAGAATGAATGGATAGATGGATAGATAAGTGTATGGGCAGATGGATGAGTAGAGAATTATTTGAAACTAGTTTTATATTTTGTAATACTAAGAGTTTTGGAAGAGACTGTTAAATCAATGGCTAACCCTACAATCACTCCCGCCTTTATTTATCTTTTTTCGATTTTTAGATATTATTAGAAACTCGGATTGCATTAAGTGTTCTTTATTCACCAGTAAAAAACTTCATTAGAAGAAAGTCTTGGTAGAATCTATTTCACGATGAGATTATTATAATGGGTCCGAAATTGATAGTTTTCGATTAAAAACGGGACATACATGAAATAATGAGTGCAAAATAATAAATTCAATCGAATTCCGTTTGGACATCTGAAACATTCTTAAAACAAACGTTTTTCAGTACTAAAAGTTGAATTCATTTTGTTTTTGATGCAATTGGAAAAAAATTTAGGTGCAAAATAAATTTTGACAATGAAAAATTACGCTCCACATCATGAGTGCATCTTTTTCGCGCCATCTGAATCTTTTTCCATTCGATTTAATTTAATTAAGCAATAAATTGAACTAATAAACATTAATCTTACTCACACACACAAACAACTACCAACACACATACCTAACACACCCATCCATCATACGTTTCTTTCAGTTGAGTTTTGCTTAAAATGTTAAAAGTTAATGCAGCTTTCAGTTAAAAAAAAACTTTTTGTAAAAATTAAATCTGTTTGCGAAAGTTTTTTAAATGAAACCAGTATGAGCGTGGAAAGCACAAACGATTTTAAACATAAAACGATGGAATGGTGCAAAGATATTAAACAAAATTCAAAACTTGAGATATTAAATTTAAGTCATTGTATGAGTATTTTTAAAAAATATATTATTGTATAGTTCAATTGAAAACAGAAAAAGTTTAAAAACCTAATAGTTCAAAAGAACGACAATTTATACAACAGAACAAATAAAATTTACATTTATCGAATTCCAAAGTAAAACAAAACAAATTATAAAAGAGATTGAA
The DNA here is from genome assembly GCA_964035795.1 of Pterobdella sp. o SKG-2022. Taxonomy (NCBI): domain Eukaryota; kingdom Metazoa; phylum Annelida; class Clitellata; order Hirudinida; family Piscicolidae; genus Pterobdella; species Pterobdella occidentalis. Next base: position 11,780,679 of record OZ038322.1, read on the forward strand.
ACCAAATAGCAACAAACACAAAAGATGAAAAAAATGGCGATCTCATTGTGGGTGAAGATGAAATTTTGTGAGGCAGAAACTCTTTCACTATATGCACCACGCCATTCTTCATCCTCATATCCCAATCTTCCACCTCTACCTCCTTTCCATCGGCTTCTATGTAATACTCTGTTGTTTGGACATTTTGAACTATTTCAATTCTTATATACTTGTTTAACTTATTTTAGTTGTGTTTTAAAAGGAAATGTGTGGAAGTTGTTCAGACCCATGTGTGTTGACAATGCTTGGGTCTAAAACTTCTTAGTCTTCAATAAATACCGAACAAATTATTGTGAAAAGTAACATATGAATTATTTTTAATATTTTACACTCAGTAAAAAACAGAAAAAAATTGATGTATGGCATGCGACAATCCAAAAAGTTGTCACAAAAACCAGATGATCACATTCAGACTGTTCAAAGATACAAACTGTCAACAACTCAAATCAAACACTTTATTAACTGGACAACACTAGGTCTTTGACTAAATAATGTCTTGCTTCAGAACGTTCTCTTATCGCTTAGGACCGACTTAGCCATGTTCAACTGCTGCTCACATGGAGTCATTCCCCAATTCAGGTTTCAAAGCTCTGGTTTCAATATTTGCTACTACCACCAAGATCTGCACTGATGGAGGCTCGACAAGAACTTACGTTAGTATCTTCGATGCCACCACGGCACTCACTTACTCGTTGTGTCATGGCATTGTCATATTACGTACGCATTGTCACAATAGTCTGGTATAGGACATTCATTATAAGGGATAATGAAAGTTCGACTCACGAAAAGCTTTGAAATGTTTTTGTACTAGGCTTATTTTGTTCTTTTTGAAAGCTTTTATCACATTATGAGGTTTTAGTCGATTGAGCCATCTAAACTTTGTGCTAAAAACTTAATTTTTAGTATTAATTCTATTAGCCTAACGCTTTTTACGATTGATTTCCATGCACATATACGACCCAACAACCTGATATAACAAGCCTTCTTCACATAGCACATCTATTCGATGTTTCACAACAAAACATCCCGACCTCCCTAAGTTAAACGTTGTCACTAAGTGCGTTTTTTATGTATTATTGTTGTTAGAGTTTATTGTTATCACGGTGTATTATTGAAATTAGTATTAATATTTTTATTGTGCTTACTTCCATCTTTGTTGGAAACAGTGATATCTCCATTGAAAGTGTTATATTGGACGGAGTGCGATGGTGGGATGGAACTGAGATATAATGAAGTTTGACCGACGTGTCGAGCAATCAACTGTGTGTTAGGTCATTAATAAGCACTTATATCTTTATATCAAGAAATGCTAGAGAATATAATGTTTGCAACCACAAGTTGGAAGCATGCCCGTAGATTGAAGGTATGTGTACATGCAATGAACTTTTATTCAAAATTATTCGTTCTATTATAGCTTTCAATAAGGTAGTCATTGGTAATAGAAATAATATTATTACTAGTATCTTTATAATAATTATTTTTTCCATCAGTATCACTATTCAGTATGAAGGGGTAACAAAAAATCTATTATTTCGAATAAATGGTCATATACACAGTTTGAATACATTATTAATTGGATATTCACTTCTAACTCACATCGCGCAATTTCTTTTTGTTTTGCTGTTCACGAAACATGGGTGGTAGCTTTGTGACACCAGCTTTATTAATGACAAAAAAAGTTCCTTGAAAAGTTGGGTTACTTAACGGTGTTTCATACCCTGTCGTTTGTAGGAGGTTTGAGAGATCTCTGCAAAATTATTTTTTGACAAAAAACTTTTAAACTTATTTATTATGTAAATTTCAATAAATTTATTTTTGAAAAATTATTATCATCAAAGTTGATGCTATAAAACATTAACAACTCGATAACGATTTCTGTTAAATGTTAAACAAATGATTTACTTTATCTAACAAAGCTTATTCAAATAAAAGTGAAGATGAAAGTTCAATTATCTATTGAAAGTGTGTAACTCAACAAGGGTACAATAAAGATACCCACTTGTAATTCATTTCTTCTATGTACTCTGAGATCATGGCATAAGGGGTGCCAACAATTTTGTTTACCTGAAATCAAATAAACTAATATGATATGTCCAGATGAAGTAGCTTTCTTTGAAACCTATAAATTGCCATACAAAAACACCAGTTTAGGGCGACATAATGGACAGCTTACAAACAATTACAACATTATTAGCTTAAATGAATCGCTATAATTAAAAATATGCTCCAAATAAAACAAAGGCCAATTATTATGGGACATCTATGTAGTTCATCTAGTGATTCTACCATGTTCTTTGGAGCACATTTCATTTTTTTTAGTGAGCCTTGGCACAATTAATAGAATATTTTACCACGTGAATAACTCCGCTGAGAGTACAGATGTTTGCATCAATAACCATTGCCCTCACATTATTCACCTCTACTATGAAATCTGTTGGTATATTTATGGAGAGATTAGTGTTATACAAGCAATTTTTTCAAGTCAACTTAAAATTCAAGGGATATTAGTTACGAAATCATTAATTTTAAAAATATTCATCTAAAACATTTTTATATCAACCAGATTTTTTTTGTTTTTTTTTCTATAGTATTTTTTTATTTCGCTTGATTTTATCGATTTTAATATTATCCCGTTTTTATCATTACAAATCTCGAGATCGTATCCTAATAGTATTAATAAAAACGTCTTATAATATTATATTTGAAAACATTTATAAAAAAAATTAATTAAAATTTTTAGTAATGAAATAAATACTTTTAATTATTTGATAGCAATTGATAAAATATAAACCAAGTGAATCATGGTAAGTTTGCAAAAAATATTACTTTGATTTTTTCTCCGTATAGTTGCAGAGTACCCATCTCTCAAAGTAGGAAACTCCATTTTGTCTTCAACCCTGTCTATGTTTATCACCCCTTTCACAATTAGCATTTTCAATTCCTGTACATTTGAACAAGAGTTGAGTTGGCTAGTAATTTAATTTTTGTTATTAGTCAAACTCATTTATTTTATAGCTGTATAAAACAATTTATTTTTTTTTTAATAATATAATCGATTAATAAATTCTACATTTCTCAGCTCCTCAGGTTTTCCTTTCGACAAACTGAATAGTCTAAAAGCGTCATTTATTGGAGCAAAAATAGTGTATTTTTGGTCATCACTCAGTGGTTTCTCTGGGCCCACAATAGGATTGAGGATGGCTTTGATGTCATGCAGTTGAGACAGTAAAGTAGTGAAATCACTGAAAGAAGTTCAAAATTATTATCAACTATATAACATTAATACTTTCTAGAACTTTAAATAATTAGTTTAGATTGAAAAAATATTCAAATGGTTGATAGTTCATCTATGTAAAAACTTTGTATCTTGAAACTAGAACGCCCAAAAAACTGAGCTACTTTTCGAGGTCACACTGTTCAAAAATTATTGGTTTTCTATTTATGAATTAAAACGTTTTTTCATCTAGAAATATCAATTTTAAAACTTGTTTTCATGCAAAAAGATATTTTATATTCAGAAAATTCTAGTTTTTTTTACAAGAAAAACATTCAGAAGGTTATACAAAAGTCATAAAAAATGGGTTTTTAACATGTAGAAAGTTCAACCAATTAAGCTCACAATTTATTTTAAAAACTTATAATATATAAAAAAATATCATTTTGGATTATTCTTTGAACTAGCTTTTATATTTTGAAAAATTTTAAATAGCTCTTCAAAAGGTCACAAATGGTGAGTATGGGCGTTCTAATGTTACTTAACTCACAAATGCGTTTGCATAATTGTTTAAATTTGGCAAAAATTGTTACTAAACAAAAAATATACAAACAGCTTCAAAACCAAGCCTACAAAGCACTGTATTAATAATCTCATAACCAAAAACATCGTTAAGGCACTTGGAATACATAAAAAAGCTAAACCTCATGCTGGTGTTTGAGGCTAAGGTCCAGAAAGTTGTGTTCTTAGGCAGGCCCAAAAAGTCGTCAATGAAGTGTATGATGCAATTACTGCTTTTTATATCTTTCCTTGTTATTCTTGCCCTCCCACATTCGTTCAAAACATATTCTTATGTAGAATATTGCATATTGTTCAAACAAAAACTAAGTAATGAAGTACAATAGTCTGACTCTCAAAGTAAGGACAACAAACACAAATTATTTCTTTGTGTTTGTTGTCCTTACTTTGAGAACTAAGTATCCACTAATTTATTATTGTCTATTTAAAACTAATAACAACCTTGGCCATTTAGTTCAAAAACTTTGATATAGCCCTTGATTGCATCGACGGGCATGCCTATTTCAGTGGTATATTTCAGCAAAGATATATGATAAGCTTTGTTTGGTACCACTAAGCTTTCCACCACCTAATGAACAAATTAAACTTGTCGAAATAAAATTTCAATATATATTTAAAGTTAACAAAAAACAAGATATACTGAGTAGTCGTAAGGCTTACTGGTTGGAAATAAATTCAAATGAATAAACCTACAGTATCAGGCAAATTCAATATGAAGTTTTAACAAAAAGCTTTTACGTTATTATTTAAAAACTTTTGTGTATTACAAGTTTAAGTGTATTATTTATGTCATTTAAATTGCAGAAATAATGTATAGACATTTTTCATTAGTTTTGGGTCCAGCCACTGTATTTTAGCCAGATCATCTCGGAAGTTTGCTCGGTATCTGAGTTGAATAGGATATTGCGTCTATGAATGAAAGCTTGATGATTGGATTAAATATTTCTTGAAACTTAAATTTAATTTTTTGTCTTTTATTGTTCATTTAATATCATGTATTGAATTTTTAATTTTACATAACATGAACAGCAGTATAACCTAATATTGGAAAAAAATAAAAAGCTATTTAAAAAATAAAATACATCTAAAAATCATCCTAAAAACGAATTTTAAACAACATTTAAGCCCCTAACCGGTGCACAACATCGTTATTTGGCACAAAAAGAGTGCAAAGAGCATCGGCGTTGCTCGTGTATCTGCCAACTGCGGACCCGTATTTCTGGTCTGGTACCATAGAGCCGGACTTGACGTTGTCGTCATATTGTTTAAAAGTCAAGAACATATCGCTGCAGTGTTTAGTTTTATGTTTTACATCTCTATGAGGCTTTGAATGGATAGGTTTTATTAGATCGCTTTTTGAATAAAAGAAATATTTGTTTGGAATATAAAAAAAATATATGAATTTAAAAAATATTGAATGAACGTTAAAATGATTGTGTTTCATTATTTGAAAACTAATTAAATAGTTGTTGTATCTTGAATTTGTGAGTTCTCAACTAAAAAAATAGACTTATTAACAAGATAGAAGCACTTCACTAATCAGAGTAACTAACGATAAGGGAAATAGCTAGAATACGAATCTACCAAAATTATATCGCACTGAAAATTTCAACGCTTATATGTATATATAGGTGCGCAGTCACTCCCTACAGACATATACACAGTCTCTAAAACGGAAAACTACCCACAACAATAATTACACTATTCACAAAAAATAGGGAAACTATTTTAAAAATAGACAAAAATAATATTTTAATGATTAAATTTACGTTATAAAAACACCACAAAGTAAGATATGTTTTCAACCTGCCTTCATGTCTCAAGTAGTCATGAGCGTTTATTCCTTCGGTGACTTCCAAGCCGTTCTTAGCATTCACAAAAAACTTATCTATGATGTGACACCTGGTTTGTTTCAAAAGTCAACGTTTTGTACAAATGGCTGAGTAATAGCTCAAACAATTACTCAAATAGAAAAAAAAAGAATTAAAATATATTTTTAAAAAAAATTAAAATTTATTATTATAAACTAACAAAATTTTTTTACTAACAACGAGGCCTTTCTTAAGCAGAACTTAATCAAATGATAATGTAGCACTTAGTATTATAATTATTGCTTACGAAAAGCTCCGTTATCAAATGAAGCTTTTTGTTTGTGTTCAGTGCACTTATTATTGGCATATTGGTACCTAACAATCGTTTATTCAAAAAATAAACGGAACTTCTTAAAGTAATCAATTTATACCTTCCATTCAGGGCTTCGAGATTCTTTGTCACAATTTCAGCGTTGTTCACAAAAATTTTGTCCTAGTATCATTTAAAGTAATTAAACCAAAACACTGAAAAGCTGGTTATGTTTAAAAACCAAAAAAAAAATCTAATTAAAGAAACAAAAAAAAACCTTTATTTTGTTAACGAAAATAAAGGAGGTTGAATATTTAGTGGTTAATTTCATCATCTCTTTCTGTCCCATATCTTCAAGACTCCATAGTTCCCGCACTGTAGTCGTATGACGTTATCAAACATAATATAAACTATTAAAGTAACATATAGCCTATAAGCAATAGTAATTTGGATTTTGAAAATTCTGTATATGATGTTCCCAGAAGATAGTGTTTTATGATTTATTTTTTAAAATAGTTTTCCAATTTTGCATATACCAATCATATTTTGCGATGATGGTTTCTCGGAATCAAAATTTAAAACTATTTCATATAACGTCCAAATACACTTCAACAACCACATCATTTGCCAAATCAATTCAAACATTTGTAATCATCATCAAATCTGACCAACCCGGAAAATATCATTATATCAAATGTTTGAAAAATATTAGTTTGATTTGCATTTTAATTGAGCAATTCAGCGAAAAACAATGATTAAAAGAATATTGTAAATTGTACAATAAAATGAGAAAAAAATTTCAGACCTAGGTGATAACTGAAATATAAATCGAGTTGTTTTGACATTGTCCCATTCAAGGAGTAAATCTCAGCCACGGGCAGGTTAGTGAAGTAGGTGTTGTAAGTTGCAAAAAAAGTGTTTCTCTTGTTATTTTGGTTGCCCAAGTATGACCACAGATCAATATTTTGCATGTAGCTACTCAGCTGTTGAAGTAGGAAGGTTAGGATTATTCACTATTGTATGTCTCATATCTTCTTGAAACTGTTTTTTTGTCGCTTTATTAAATGTGGGTAATTTGAATAAATAAACTTCCATAATGGGTTATTTCAATTAATTATTCCTATTTTTCTTACAGTGTTCTTATTGTTAACTAGTTATTTACTTGAGTATACCAAACATTCAGTTATTTCAAAATACAGGGTTTTTTACCCCATTTCAACTTTTTTTATTACTATTTATACAAAAATCTTTGAAAAAATGATATATTTTGTAATTAACTTTTTCTAATTTTTGATGTGTAAACCAAAAAAAAACATACATATCTCAAGTCTGCCCTCTTCTGGATTATATTTCTTATAGATGTTTCTTGACAACAACAGTTGCAAATCAACAAAAATATTATTGAATAAAAACACGTATTTTGCATATTTAAAACAAAATATCACTAATGCTTATGACTGATGGTATTATTTTCAAATATTTTCACCTCTTTCACACCTGAATTAGATTCAAAATCAAAGTTCAAGCGCTTAATTATAAAGAATTTATTAAATTTATAAATAGAGATTCAAATTGATTTGAGTAAATCATTTGGTATCAATAAAATAAATGTATTTTTTGAGTCATTTTAAAATATGGAGCAATGTTTTTAGCATTTTTCGTCATAAATACTACTGAATCATTATTTTTTGAATTATCAAATTCAACACTTGTTTATGAAAAGAAATTAACTAAGTTTTTCATTCTAGTGTCACACTAGATAATGTGAGATATTCTTACAAAAAGTTTCGTGTATTAAGTTTCTCAATAAACCTAGTGTTTGTTTCTATTATATTGATTTTTGGCTATTTCACGTCAACATTGTATTTTTGGATATTCATGAGAGCGAAGTAATGACTAATAAACTTCTTTCTTCTTTTTTTCCTTCTTCTATGCCAGTTCGGTCGAAAGGTCGTTTTGCTGAGATGGTGATATCATTTCGTAACTGAAAATGTAAAAAACATTACTGTTGCTAAGAATATTAAATAAAACGAAACAAAAAAGAAGACTGAAAACATCACCTGTTTCGGAGCTTTCAACGTGCGAGATCCTACATCATCTACCAAACAAGAATGCCAGTTCACATTTTTAGCCTTATCACCTAACATAATATTTGACAATCAATTATTTTAAAGAACTTTAATCGTATTTCTCTTTACATATAATGTTGAATTTGCATAATTAGGTTTTTGTTCTTTTTAGAAGAAAGCCTTATTATTTGAGCTTTTATTAATAACTATATCTGCGTTTGCCTATGAATGATAAAAAATAATCAAAGCTTTTATATTGTATCAGTGTCATCTTTTCCATGCGATCGCAAACATTGCTAGAAACCACTCACTATCTACAACTTGAACCGCTCTAATGCTTCAAGACTTTAAACACCTTCTACAAAACAATAAATCTTGTTTTAATTTTTAAATACTCAACTGTATTGATGAATCGAAAGATTTATTTGAATAATTGGTGCCAAACAGAAATAACTCTGACGATACGTGATAGCTCAAATATGTTGAAGAAATTAATGAAATCAAACCCAGATCTAGAATATCTTAACTGACTTTACAAGAATCGACTGAGATAAGAAAAAAATTATCTAAACTAAAAAATATGTGAAAAACACCGTGAATAGAAAAATGACACTAGCATATCAGAAAAATAGTAAAGGTAAGAATAATTAAAAATAGAAACAGTAAAGAGATATGATTTTCAAAAGATTTAAATCGTTTTATGAACTTTTAACTTATAAGATATTTAAAATAACGTATGAATATACTAATTAAATTGATAAACTTTCTAACTCATTATAATTCCAACAGTCGATGAAAAACACGGGATTAAGACTAAAACCCTAACAATTTACTAACATAATTGAGTGGTATAAAGAAGACAGACAAATGGTACGTACACATGGACATGATGTCCAAAATCCTTATAAGTTTTACGACTTTCAAACGCCTAAAAACAGCCATATAATAAATTAATAAAAATTATGAAAATCAAACAACGAAAACGCATTGAAAAAAAAACGCAAAAATCGTAATTCAAGTTGATGTAGTCAACTTTCTGATGGGACGATGACTGGGGTTAAGGACTACATGAATGTTAATACGATTAAAGCTTCGAATTGCGGCTTTGTGTTATACAATATTTGAACGAATAATCGTTATAAAAATTATAAATATTAAACATTATTTTTCCTATGAAATTTCTGTTGGTATTAAACAATGTACTATTATAATAGGTGAAGGGGTTTTCTGGTGCTTTAAAGATGCTTTTACTCAAATTAAGGAATATATTTACAATTTTTTTCTATCCACCAATGTTCTAACAACACAACCAACACCAGCCAAGTTGAAAACCTGCAAAAAAAAACATGTGATTGAAAATAAACTTTTTAACATAAGATAAAAACTTTTAACATATGAGTTCAGTTGCTTCTTTAGTACTATATGAACTTATATGAAGATTTATTGCTTGATTTTGAGTTTTCATATTATGATAAGTTTAAATCGCCCATGGCAACATTTTATGTTTAATATAATGATCAATCATTGTTGATTTCATTTACAATAGAACTAATTAAAACAGTAAAACAATGAAAACCAATAAATAAGTAATTTTGATGCACCCAATGTATTTTTTATAAATTTTCTGTTTAATACTTCAAAAAAAAGAAGTTCATTTAAACAGTTATGTTTATTGGATCAAATTAATACTAAAACATACCTTTTCATGCCAGTTTAAAAGTTGAGCTGGACTAAAATCATTAGGATATTCAAATCCCTGGTGATATCAATGTTATAAACATTGCCATTTGTTTATCATATAACTTAGTTTGTCCCTGACTTTTAAATGATTTTTTTTTCATTAAAAAACATATCAATTTAATTTTAAATGAGTCTTTTAATTGAAGATCAAATCATACCTGATTATTTGTTCATAGGTTAATTCATCATCATCATCATAAACATTCATTACATATTCCTACACCAAATTAAATATTTATATATTAAAACAACCTTATATATAAACTTCATGAGAAGGTCAGTGTGAAGAGGAACAGATAACTGACTGATGACCTGGTCCACTTCTGATGTTTTAAAAGAACAAACCACTTTTAAAACACACCGAGTGATCAAAGACTGCCAAACAATATATTAAAAGTTGAAATTTGTACGTTTTAAAAATTAAAAAAAAACATTTGATTGATAAAGTTTGGAGCATTTTTAGTTTTACAATTAATTGTCATCCTGAACCTTATAGTTTATATTTTCATAAGGATTTTAAACCATCTTTATTACAATGTTTATGAAACATAATACTAATATTAGAATTTATAATCTATAAAAACCTATAAGTACATTTTAATCAATTTTAAATAGAAAAATTTAATTTTTGCAAAAAATAATTTTAAGGTTAATAAAAAACAATGTAATCCAAAACCTTACTAAAATATAAAAATATAAACCTTCAATTTTTATTGCATACTAACTTTGTATTTTGAATCTTTAATATTGAGGTTGACATTGCTTAAAACGTACAACAATGCTTCAGTGTTTCTGCCCCTTTTGATTACCATAAAAACAATAAACTATTTTTTATCATTTTAAACGAGTTTTAATATATATAAAATGATGAATGGTTCTTTATAATTTATTTGGAATGATTGGTTTTTTTCTAAAAGAAACTAGTATGCGATATCAAATCAAAACTAACGTCTGCAATAAGTTTTGGATTTCATTTTCGTTGATTTGATTTTCTGAAATTTTGTTTTCATCTTCTTCTTCTTTGAATTTTTCTTCTGTATATTCGTCAACATTCACTTTACGGAATGAACCTTTGGCAGTCGACGCCATTTTTAAGTTTACTTTTACCTCACTAAAAAGCCAACTATTATTAACTATTGCTAGCCTATACTTAATATTTTTGAAATACAATTTCAAGTGTTTTAAAACCTTTCAAGCAGAGTATTTAACTGACTCATTAATTTTTATCTTATGAAAAATTGTTAACTCGTTTTTTTAATAAGTGTCAAACGTAGTACATTTATTTTTAAAATTATTTCAATTTAACTGTTAAATTTATTATTTTGACGATGAAAAACTTTCAACATTGAAAGAATATATATTAAGAAATTAATGAAATATTTTATGCCAAAAAGCTTTGTAAAAAAAATTGTGAAGAATTTGGAAACTGATTTTATTCAATATTTATACAATCAGTTTTTTATTTAATAAAAGATTAAAAAACAATCAACATACTACTTGAAATATTAAATTAAAATTTATTTATGCAAACAAAATTTAGGAATTGTACTTCTGGCATGGCAGGGTCTTTGGCTCAACAGTATAATTTTCATCAACCCATTCTAAACATTCCATAAAACCTACTTTATCGCTTTCATTTAAGTAGCACACATTCAGTAAGTAGTGAGATAGTTTTTCTATTTCGAAGCTTCCTTGCATTGTGAAAATCGTTACGTACCTTCGATATCTGGAAATTTGATTTTGTTCTTTGTCTTTTGATGAACTATAAATAAAAAATTCAATTGAAAAAAATTAATTAGGAAAATTTAAAGCATCATAATAAAAAAAAATTTGAACCCCCATCACGCAACCAAAGCATATATTAAGCAATAAAGCTGGTCTGAAAGTTTTCGGAACTCACGCTTTTTTGAATGTTGTGGCTGGTACTGCGATGTTGATGAAGTTCGAAGAAAAAGACACACTCTGTTTGAGACAATCTGTCGTCTGTCAAGGTGTATTGTTGTTGATTGGAATTTTTAAAAAAGATTAAAGATATATATGAATATATTATTTTCACTTAAACTTTCATTTTTTGAAAAAAAAATATAGATAAGAGCATTGTCAATTGCTAACAAGTTTTTTCCATTGTCTTTGTCAGTGGAAGTTGTTCTTATTTTATGTGTAAATCTTCCAGGTTATTTAAATTTATGTTGAGGGATTTGAGGTCTTTTAGTAGAACGGACACTATTGTAGTTTTTGGTTGGTCTCAGGTTGGTTTGGCTGGAGCGTGGAAGTATGCATCCATTGATGTTTGCGCAGACGAGTCGACTCAATCTTAGTATGTGTCTTAGTAAGGTGAGTCTTTTGTTTTTTATTGTAGAGCTTAGTTTCCTTTGGCTAGTTTTGCAATGCAGTTCTTCGTTTGAGATTTTTTTCTGGCCAAAAAACGCCTATGACCCTTGGAAGAAGACGTCAGTGAAAAGCGTCCAGCTTCTCCTCGCCTATTTTCGTCAATGACCATGTGCCACAGTTGTAGAGCAATATGAGGAGAATATATGCGTTGAACATGCTCAGTTTTTTGTTTTGGCTAATTTTGTTTTTGTGCCACAGTATCCACAGTTTGTTAATGGCGACTAGAGTCAGGGCTTTTCTGTGGGAAATTTCCCTATCCATTGATAAGTATGTTCCTAGTTTTTTTGTTTTTATATTATCGAGGCTGGTAAATGTAAGTGTGGTTATTTTTGTTTTATGAGGGTTTACTTTGATGTTGTATTTTGCAATTTGTTTCGAAATTTCTATTATATCTAAGGGTTTCTTAGTTACAAAATCTATGTCGTCTGCGAAAACCAGTTCTTTTCCATCTAGTTGGTCTGTGAGTCGAGATATTGTTTCTTTTAGATATATACAGAACAGTATAGGGCTCAGGCTATCTTCTTGTGGTGCACCTATTGTTGTCTCGAAAGGACTTGATTTAGTGCAAAGACATTACTCACACCGGCATTCAAACTTTTATTGTATTATCACAGTTGCTACATACAAAATTACACGTTTATAAATTAATACTAGTTATTTTCAGAAATAACTTCAAAAAAAGAGCAAGATTTTTTTATTCAACTAAAATTTTTGACCCTAATCAATCAATTATTACCTGCAATTATTATCGCACATAATACATCACAAGTATTAGAAACAAGTAAAAATTGGATAATTTTTTCAACTTTTCGTATCACTTGATAATGTGAGCTAGACTTACGAAAAGCTTCGAGTCTGTTTTTGAATACTTTGTGTTTGTTGACCTTACAACTTGCTTTAGGCTCCTATAGCTCAGTGGTTGAGCATTAGACTAATTATCTAAAGATACCGGGTTCGATCCCGCGAGAGCCAACAATTGGTAATCCACATGGAGTAGCGCCCTGTAGAAGCAATCAATTGCGCAACCGAAACCCCAGATAGGGGCGATCAAATGATCGACATTTTTTTTTCATAGCTAATTGAAACATGCTGTCTCTGAAGAATAATACTAATTATCAAATTAAAAATCACTCACAACTTTGATGACATCTTGAACTCTCTGGCTTTCGGGGTATGTACTATTAACAATTATCATGGTCCCACCGGCATCTGTGAGCATTGACTACATCTTTATTTAGCTCATTTTTTAAGCTTATTGTTCTGCTGTCTTAACCCCATATTAAGGGACTGCCACCTGTGATGCTTATGAAACTTCTAGATTTTTTTAATGATTAAATTAAATTCTAAAAAAATTTACCAAATGGTGCTACATTTTCAAAGGTTATTTACTTTTTCACAATTTATAAATTTCATTTAAGAAGCTTCTAAAGAGATTAATTTTAAATAGATTACTTTTAAATTAGTTAATATTTTATTGAAAAGTTTTAGTATAAAACCCTATCGTAAAACTTTTAGCAACATTTTTAAAGGATTATTGCTTTTTGTGTTTGTTTTTGATTTCAATTCGTTAAACCTGATTTCAACATTCTACCTCACGAAACATACTAAAAATAACTTATATAGTGTCTGTTCAAATGAATGCTCAACCCAATGTAGATCTCTTAAAAACAACATTAGATGCAGTTTTTCAAAAACAAATAAAATTTAAAATTCTAGTTTGAAAAATTTTAACACTCACATTTTCTTTTGTTTGACTCATTTTCTGGAAATTTCATTATTTTTTAATAAAAAAAATTTCTACAAATATACTATTGCATAGTTTCTATAATTACACTATTATGAAATTAAAGAATTTGTATAAACATTTTATCATAAAATTTCTTTCGTTTTCCATTCTTTCCCAATATGAAAAAACTTTGATTTATAAAAAAAATGTTTTTAAGTATTTAAAGAAACATTGTGAAAACTCACTTAGTCCCAGCCCCAACCCCAGACCCAAGCCAAGAATGGCGATTAGAAAAATAATAGAAGCAATCGCCAATATTATAATTTTTCGTTTTTGACTTTTTTTTTCATTTTTTTCGGATGGGATTATAACGACATAATCTGTTTTCAATGATTCAATTAACGTTATTAACGTTACTAAATATAGATCAAGTTGTTAAATACTACTACTGCTAAAAATAATCAAAAAAAAAATATTGAAAAAAAATCAATCTTTACGTATTATTAAAAAACGAAGCTTTCGATTCAAAAGCTCAACTCAAGTTATTGTAGCTCACCGCTAATATTCTATATTTCAATCAGCCGGCTTATTTATACGAGCTTTTTTCTATCAGGCAGACTCATAAATTTCTCAGGTTTTCAAATTCTGGTTTATGGCTGCATCAGCATGTTCCATCTGAATCTCTTTTATGTCGCTCTTTTTACAAACTGCCCTTATTTATAAAAATTTTTTCCACACAACTTGTGTCCTTCCCCTTCTCTATAAAACTTTTGCAAGAGTTTAAAAAAGCATTTATATAGCCACATCCCCCTGTCCTAGTTCTTCTGACTACGCAAGCGCCTCTGCAAAACTAAGAATGATGATATAATAAATCCTAATCAATAATAAAAAAAGCATGACGAATTAAAAACTCCTGTTGACAGGGGTAAGTCGCAGCAAATAATCTTCCACAATCAGATTATTCGTATAACAGCTTACTCAAAACAGGATTTAAAATCCTATGAAATTTCAATGTTCAACAATAAATTTTCAAAGCGAAGCACTCCACATAATCGTTATGAAGAGAAGCTTCAATAATATATTTCTTCCAGGACATACACTCCAGTCTCAAAAAATGCTTCATCATCGGCATATTTCGCAACAATGTTATTCCAATAGGTTTTATCAACAGAAATATATCGCTTTTTAAATATTCTTCTGCATTCATATTACTGTTACTAAAAACAATAGACTGGAATAAATTCTGTTATACATAACAATTATCATTAAAATTATTAAAATCAAAAAAAACTTCACGTTTTATACACATGATTGAAACAAAAATAAACCATAAGGGATGGCTGGTAGTTCTCTCTTTGGCGGAGCAACATCATGCGCAAACTCATAAATTTCAACTTCAGCACTATCCTTTCCATCTTGGTTTTCTTTCTTTTCTATTTCTTCTTCATAAATACTATTTTCATTGTACACGTTTTTATCCTCCAACAGGCTTGTATACCTGTGACTTTCGTCATTCTGTACAACCTTTTGTTCTTTTTCGTCATCTGGTTTCTCGTCGTGTGAGTGTTCTAATTTCGAATACGTGTGTTGATTTTTTATTTCATTATCACCCACATACGTTTCGTTCTGCTTGTTAGAATCATCAACATTAACGTATCTTCTAGTGATTGTTGTGAAATCTGGGTTTTTTGCGTAGTCATTCCCCCGGCTGTCAAAATTGGTGCCGGTGTCATTAACATATTTGTGACTTTTTTTTTGAGTGTTGGTATTATTGCTATTGATGCTATTATTTTCAACAATATTTGGATCGTTATTTTTATCAGTAGGGTTTTCATTCTTAGTTACTGCTATGAGGTAGGTTTCTCTTTTTTCAAGAACTTTTTTTGTATTTTCAAAGCCTTTGTTCAATTCGGAATTGACATCTTTTAACTTTTCGTAACCAACGTTAGATTCATTTTTTTTATCTTCATTATTACTCGTAAAAGCCTTGTTTGTGAACTGATTTTCAGCCATTTGAAGGAATTATTTTGAAAAAATTATTAATGAAATTATAAATTTGAACAATAGTATTTTTTTTCAAATCTTTTTCAAATCTCGATTTATTAATTCTTAATAAATTTTACTATTAGCAATATTCTGAAACTTTTGCTAACTCATTGAACTTCCTAAACTGAATCATAACATGACACCCTATTTATAGCCAACAGTTGATAAATACAAGCTAACAATACGTGTATTTGTTGTTAAAAAATAAATTGTTCCCAATCTTAAAGAGTCATCCTATTTTAATTTATAGTTGTGTCTATGTATAACTTTCACTTCTTTTCATCCATTCTTTTGAAAAAATTGTTGTTATGGTTTGTCAACTTTCAATTCATAATCATCACTATAACCAGTCGGCAAAAACCCAATCTTCTAGTAAATAATTTCATACAACATCATAAAACTATATTAAAAAGACATATGCTAGATAAAAGCTAGATGATGTAGATACAATATGTTCTTTCCCTAAACAAAAAAAATAGTAGTAAGAAATACAACAAAGATTAAGATAGGATTTTTATTCAGCCATACTTGATCAGATTTGGAAGATAATAAACTCCATTACCAAAACTTTAAAAAATCATTTTATAATTTTCATATAAAATCGTTAAATATTCTGAATTAGAGCAAGAAAGGTCTTTGTAGAAAATTAACCTCAAGCTGATAGTAAAAACGATATTTATAGAATTCCCAAACCCAATTTAATTTCTTATTATTTTAATTACCTCACTCAAGTGAACTTCAATCCATTCGGAAATGCGCTTTGCACAATAAAACTAACATACACCATCTTCGCTCCAAAACCCTTTCACAAGCAAAAAGCATTTCTCATCGTTCAAAACTACGCCCACATACAAAACAACCACTACCTTTCAGATAAAAAACAAAAAACATTGATAAACTAGTCACCGTATCAAATCTCGATTGTCTCTGAACTGATCTTGTAAAAACATCAAAAGTACTTATAAAGTGAAGGACTTGATGGAATGATAAAGATCCAAAGAAGTCTAGGGCTCACAGAACAACGAAAAATAATGAATACGATAGAAAATTAAAAATAATTTGAAAATGACTTTTACAAAAAATTTACGTTTATATTTATGATGAAAAGTCCATATGAGTCTTCTTCCTCAACTTACGATATTTCATCACAACCTTGACAAAAAATAATAATGAAAAAAATTAATTTTACTCAAACTCTCATTATTACTCATTAAGTAATCCAATTTTAACTTGCATTTTTTGCAAAGCAAATGTTTAAAATGTTTACTTTCAAGCTTATGAGATCAAGGGCACTCTAAATATATATTATTAATCATTGAAAATTTTGATTTTTTAATGATATTCATATAAATTTTATACGTGATTGAAGTTATTAAATAATTTAATAAACTATTTCACGTCTCTACCTGCTTAGTTTAACCTAAATTCTTCACTTTTCAATTTCTTCGTCATGTCGGCTACTGGTTGGGATGAAATTAAAAGGCTTGCAAATGACTTTCAACGTATTCAATTGAGTTCGGCCGCTCAAAAGTAATTAAAATTATAGTTTCATTTCTACCTTTTCTAAAAAATTATTAGTTTTAAAGGCATATGTTTTTTGATGTTCCCGTAGTTAAACATATTTTCTATAACTTATTTATTCAATTCTTAACTAATAATTTGTTTAAAATATAAAAATATTGCTAAAAATTTAACTTTTAATCAAGTAAATAAACTAATGAAATAACTTAAAATTTTTTACAGGTTATCAGAAAGGAATTGTATAGAAATAGTACAAAAATTAATAAATTTGAAACTTTTAGATGTATTTTATACTCTAAATGGGAGAGAATATTTGACACCAGTGGAGTTATTGAAGGAAATCCAAGAAGAACTCACTTTAGCTGGAGGTGGGCAATTTTGGAACATTTCTCATTTACTTTATTTTAAAATCAATTCAAATTGAAATGGAAAAATACTTAAGTTTTTATAGTAATAAAAATTTATAAAATACATTGAATTATTTTCACAAAAGAGATTTTAGAATAGGATTTAAAGTTTTGTAGCTTTATGTAAAACACTATGTTTTATCATTTTATTCCAACAAATGCTACAATATCTGCTCACCCCAAAGTTTTTAACAAAATTAACTGAAATAATTTTTAAATAGATTATGCTTTTTATACCTCAAATATAAAATATCAAATTATATATTAAAACATCTTCATAAATGTTCAATAATGTCACAGGGAGAGTAAACTTAGCAGACTTGCAACAGAACCTTAATGTGGACTTTTCCCACATAGAAGCAGCAGCATCAGATCTACTCAAGCAAGATTCCTCCATCAAATTAGTACTCGGTCAACTCATTAACAGGTTGTTGTAGTGTTTTTATATGAGTGGTACCTTTGGAGGTTAAATAGGTTTTTAGGGGGTCAGTCAATTTTATTTAGACTGACTATGTAATGATAAAAATTTTTATTTTTATAGTTCCCTGAGACAAAAAATCTTTTTAAAGTTTTGATGTTTTTTTGATGTCTAGATACACTAAAATTTAAACCAAATTTCATCACATATATATATGTATACACAAATTTGTATAAAAAAAATATTTATTTGAACTAGATTCAGCTTTTCTATCAAACACACAGAAACTACATAGCTCACTTGGCTGAGGAGATAAATGACAGGCTTCAGGAACAAGGCAGTGTGAGCCTCTCAGAGCTTGCCAAGGTTCACCACTTGCCAGGAGATGTTCTTAAGGAGGTTAAAATCAGTCTTTTATATATTGAACTATCTTCTATAGCTTAAGAATGTTAATAATATATACATGAATAAATATAAATGTACATAATTTAGTAATCGAATATCAACATTTAAAAATTTATTCTTATAGTATGAAAAAAACTTTGAAATAGATAATTTTTTGAAAATATATGTGAAGTTCTGTAATTTTCAGGATGAAGTTATCAGTTTGTTTTCAAAATGAATATTCAATAGATGGTTTAAGTTTAAAGAAAATGTATAAAAAATGGTTAGCTCAAAGTTCAACTGAAAGATCAAAATATTGTCCAAAATTCTTAAAGTCTGGGTAAAAGAAAAGAATGTCTTCGATGAAAATAAATTGAAGTTAAATGTATATAAAATTGTAAAATTTTAAATGGAGTAAATTTGGCAACTTTCACTTTAGTTTGGATAAAACTCAATTCAAAACCGTGGCATCTATATATCATGCCTAATAATATCAACGAAGATACTTACCTATTTTAAAAATAATTATGTAAGAAAGCTTTTTTCAAGTCATTTTGCATTTCAAGTTATGTGTATATCAAAATAAGTAAGCATAAATTAAGTTATAATATATTATTCAATGTTCAACAGGTTAATTAAAACAAAGAAATTCATAGTTGATAATAGTATTTTGAACTTGAAAAACTTTTTTATTTTAAAAACACTATAAACCAGACAAAGTTCAACTAAAATTTATGAAATGCCTTTTAATCATTTAAATTCAACATAACCACTCCAGTTAATACAGAAGAACTTGGGCAAATGCATACTGGGCAGGTGTAGTGAAGACGGCAATGACTTGTACACTGAAGACTTCATGGACAGGCATAAGGCTGTCATCAAGGCCACTTTTGCCGCCATATCCAGGTGCATTGTGGAACGTTTGACGTTTGTTGTGAACGGTAAATAATTTTACTGATGAAACTAAATGAACTCAAAGAAACAATTGTGAAGAACACAAAAATGTTTTATATTATTTTCATAAAGCTTTTGCAAGATTACTTTACATTATTAAGGGATAGTGAAATTCATAATTTTTTCAAGTTTTAGCCAAATATTTTTAAAATAATAATTATTAAAGTATTTTGTATTTATAATCTAATTTTTTATTATTATTACTATCATTTTTAGTGTTTGTATTTCAAGCAAGATTTCATCATTAAACACCCACTCAGACCTACCCAAGTATTCCCACTGGTCTCCAAATGCCACTGCCCAGAACGCCTCTTCTACTGTTAGATTCTGTTAATTCAAATTAATTTAAAATAGTATCAGTTTAATTGTGGTTTCAATGTGGTAAAAACCTCCATAATTAAATTAGTTTTTCGTTATCATTTCACTTTGTTTATGAATGGGCTATTCATGATTTAGTACTTGACTCTTTTCAGAGACATCTTATGTATGTTTTGTATAGTAATTAAACATTCAAAACATCAACTGAGGATTCATACATTTATTTAAAAAATGGCAATAAAATAATTTAAATGATAATAATCCTTACTTGATCCTACTTTTAAAAATTTTATGATTGATAAAAGCAATCTAGTTTTCATCATTTTTTGTATAGTAATTTTGTTATATGACCCATTTGTTGCTTCCTTATCAATGTTCTTCTCTTATAACTACAATAGCCTATTAGAACTTCCATAGAAATGTTTTTGTACAATATTTACTTTTTTTATATTTCATTTTATTAAAATCATTCGTCCAACACAACTTTAGCTCTCCTTGACAAACTGGTTGCAGAAAATGAACTGCCAGGATCATTAGCAGGAGCTCGACCCTACAACGTCACATACACGCCTCATTTATATAGCAAGTAAGCCATTGTTATTACGCCCCGTTAGTATGCTAATATAGCTATGAATTAATATTATTTCAATGTTGATGGTTGTATTGAATTTTAATGATTTTGATGATTATTTTCATGAAAGTTTTTTTATACTTTTTAGAATCTTTTTTGCATATTATCAATAGCATTAATTGATTTTTTGATGCGTCACTGCGTACTTCATTAGATGTCAGTTAGATTGGGTAGATGCATTCTTCAAGCAAAACTCCTACCTAGGTAAATCTCATTTTACATACTTATTGACTGCGATATAATGTTATTTCTTTATATTATATTAAATATATTGATTCTTGCTACGTTTATTGGCACATGGGACAAAGGCAAAGTAAAAATCAATAATGAATTACCTAAATAATAGTAACAACCAATCAAATCCTTTTTATAGCCCATTTTCCTTTACCAAGGGTTGGGCTTTTTGAAAGTTCTATCTCAAAGTTGGCCTTTCCATTCAGAGAGATCGAGTGGATCCGCACAAACCATGTCTAGCTTTCTTTTATCATTCAATATGAGCTCATTCCAAGTCTTTTTGGGCCTACCAGGCTTCTTGCATGTATCTAAATCCAACTTTCGCACCTGAGAAATCCAACCCACGCTACGCTCTACATGTCCAAACCACCTTATCCTGCTTGTACGAAGAACTGCCTCAACATCCCGAATGCCAAGTTTTGAAAGGAATGAGAGCAAATGTTATCATTCGTTTTGATGTTGCATATCCAGCGAATCATGGCAAGGTCATTTCGTCTAAGGGGGTTTAATGTGGAAACTATTACGGGCCATGTTTCAGCATCATGTAACATATGTAACCAATTCAAAAATAGTAATAATATAATATAATCATCTTCATGACAATAATAATGATAAATATTTCAATATTATTCACTTCACTAGTCATTATCATCATCATCGTTTTGCGTCTGTTTCCATGCTAGCATGGGTTGGACAAATAGTGATCGCTTCAATAACCACTTTAAGAGTATGACAATCTGACAAGACTTGGCTTTGGCGATCCAGAGTCGTTCATCAAAAAGAGGTTTTTTCTATTGGTTTTTGTGTCATTTATATGTGCCATCGTTTATATTATAAGACCGTTATATATATTTTTATATTTTTCCATATGTTTTCGAGGATATTATATTAATTTTATTGAAAGTTCTGCATTGTTTGCTATAAAATTAGCTTATACATTAATTTATACATCAAGATACACATGCAATTTAGAAAATGTCTATTATACAACATGTAGATACAAAGATGTGCATATGTTGAGTTCGTGTTGCTTGGGAGCATTGTTCAAAGAGAGGGTGGTTGCAGAAATGGATGAGTTAGTCTCGGCTGGCAACATATATGATGTGTCCGTTAGTATCATTGATGGATTTCCAACCATAGTATCTTTGTTTCAAGGCGTTACATCTTTCAAGTTATATAGTTATCGTAAATTTTAGATGGCTTAGATGGTTTTAGTTAAGATATGCCGATAAGTTTTAATGTGTTTGTTTGCTTTATGACATATCAATCAACGTATAATTGATATTAATACTGGTACTATCATTATCCTTTGCAGTCTTTGTAGGCCCATTTTTATGGGGTTAGACGATTCATTAAATTTAAAATATCATATAACGCAACAGAACCTGTTACCCAGCATATGTTCTGATGACGACTTGAGAATTTTTTTGACTTCGATCATCAAAAATCGCAAAGAATTGATGGTGATGGCGGGCCATCACTTGGTGGGGTCCAAGGTGGTCAGTGATTCAGTCGCCTCGTTCAAACACTTGATCGAGTCTAAGGCTGAAGAGGTCAGTTTTTTGGCGGAGGGGAGGGGGAAAGGGGGTTATAATTGGTTTTATACAGGGTATGTTTGCGTTGAATGTCTGTGTTTTCAGTGATATTAGATTGATATTAAAATTTTCGATAATTTTGTATTATTTTGTTGTTTCTTCATCACAAATTATTAAATGATCGGATATCACCAGACTGTGAAGAACAATCCTTCCATTCTGGTGTCTCTGGAAAAGATCGACTCTGAGGCACCTAACAGGAAAGAAGAAGCTAAAGAGTCTAAAAAGAAAAAAGGTTTCATAACCATAATATATCTTGAAATTTTATTTCGAAATTTATAAGTTTCAAACACGCTTCTAAAAATATAATTATAATTTTTCAAAAGTTACCACAAATGTGTTACATCTAACATTAATATATCTTAGTTTATTTTATTTTCATTTTTAATCATAAGTTTAAACGATTTTTCTATAACTTAGCTCGTCTTATCTATCTACCTAGCTATCTTCTATCTATCAATCTATCTATCTATCTATCTATCTATCTATCGTTTATCCATATATTCATAAGACAACACCCGCTGGTTTTTCCATTAAACCGCATGATTACGTTATTGGTGCACAGGATCGAGGGGGAGTGGGGGAGGTCATGGAGGAATGGGAGGCAGTGGTGGAAGTGGAAGGGAGGTTAAAACGAAAAACACCAAGAAAAAGTACATGCAGAAGGATGAAGATGGTGGTCATGATGATGATGATCATGATGACGAAGGTTCTTTATTTAGATTTCATCAATGTTTTAAATCTACAATAATTTATATGCCGTTGTTTGGGTCTTTTTGTTATGGAATGACGCATAACTAGAATTTGCTCATCCGAATATTTCGATCACCTGAGTCGTAAACAAATATTTCTTCACTAATTTAAACTTAATTCAACAAATTTATAACTAATAACCAACTATTAATTAAACTTGGTAACGATACCACTAAAGAGCATTTTTTCATTTTTTCACAACCATTAATCAATTCACAAACACACAGACAAGAAACAGTTTACTTTCATGGACACAGAAGAGATAAGCAACCACTTGGCTGCTCTACCTTCCTTCCATCAGTCCTCGAAAAACCTCCTTCAAGCTATGGCCTCACATATTTACAAGTACGATATAATTATTGGTGAGATTATAGTGATATAAACTTCAAGAGTTTTTGGGTCACACTTATAAAAAAAAACTAGAAATAAAGTGTGTCGTTTTGGTTACTATTTGGAATGTAGTTTTTCTTCAATTTTTTAAAGGAATATTGGACTAAATATTTGGATTTGATGCATCTTTCAAGTGTCTTTTGATGCGTTTGTGTATTATGTGGGGGAATATGTTGTTATCATTATCTTCGTTTGATTTCATCTTCCAACATGAGTGGATTATATAATAGGTTTGCTACGAGTGTACTGTTTGGAATAAATACCTTCGTATTTACGGCTTAAAACTGCCTCTTCAGAATCTTAAACAGTCAGTACAATGAAGAAATGAAGAAGGTTTTCATGAACTCAATTCAAAAAGTCAAAAATAACGAAGGTATGTATAGTGGCTTTAAACCTCGTACGTGCTTGATGAAGGATTTAAAAGATAGCAATTTCATAATTGCTGAAATTAATGTCATTATTATTCTTTGATACCAAAACAATCGAAGTTTGAAAATTAAGCCATTTTAAACTATTTTCTATTCATTTTTAATATTATCCACAACAGACGATAATGATCAAAACTTCAAAAAACCCCCAACTACTGTGAACAAAAAGAAATTGTTGACCGATTTGCTCGAGAAACTGAACAACCATTGGACCAACTTCAAGCTGTATCAGAAGGCCTTGACGTTCTTCAAAGGTGATATTATTTTATACATACGAACGAACACGCAAACACACACACACACACACACACACACACACAGACGATGCTTACACACAATTAAGCACACATCTGTTGAAGACACATTGCAAGGAACTCTTTGACATTCTCTTAAGCATCATCAACACCAACAACTATGCAGACCTTACTGATGAGGTCAGTGTTTTTATTGTTCGACTCAAGCCTATAAAGATGCAACTATAAAAACGACAAACGATTTTTGAAACGAACGCAAAACGATGATGATGATGATTTCCAATTTGATTTTTTCATCATTTCAAAAACAGTTTAAGTTTGCAAATACTATTATGAATTGAGAATTTATTTGAAACAAAAGAACATCCTTGTAAATTATTCACTAAAATTTTTATTGATCACAAAATATATAATGCAAAAAAATGGAAACATGATGATATTAACGAAGGTATACAAAAAAATAATGACCATAATAATGACGACGACGATGATGATGGTATGATGATAATGATGGAAACAGGAACAGAAGAAAGCAGTGACATTGATAGTGGATGAGACCATAAAGTCAAGCGCCACCAGACTGCATGCTTCACTCAAGTCGAAGGTGTCCCTTATTAATCGCTGTTTATATGGTTTTTATACATGGAGTTTCCCTGGTAGATTCTTATTGATTACGCAAGGATACCCAGTTTGATATAATATCTGTTCATACAATGTAATGCGATGTAATATAATTACGCCTTAGATTGAAGGGATTACTTCAGTAGTTTTTAGACCACGGACAGTTTTGAGTTATAAATTTGTTCAGTTTTTAACCGCGATTTGAGTTTAAGTATAATATCTAGGCAATTAATTTCAGAGCGTAGAAGATTTCAATGATCTATACGAGAAGATTTGTGAGCAGTCGAACATTTCTCTTAAAAGGGACAAGAAGAAGGATAGGTTCGCAGTTTTTAAACTAGTTTTTCAATAAGTTAAATTTTTTCCGATTGATTCAATATAAATTTTAATTGATAATTTTCTGATATTCAGAACAATACTTTTTTAAAGAGCATTCTAGTTAAACTCGATATGAAAAATGCCGTTTGTCTCGATCATCTTTCGAAGTTTTTCACCACCATGTCCTTTTTGTATATAGTCTGGCTCTTAGGTAAATACGAATCCACGCTCAGGAAAGGCGCCGCCAAAAAAGGGAATTTAAATTTTGAGAACTCAGGCTGGTTGCAAGCAAAATTCTCTGTTAGACATAGAGAAATCGGTCTTCGCTCTCCCTCCGAGCTTGATTTTCCCGCTTAGCTTCCTCCGCTTGCAACTTGTCGCATTTTGGTTTTCGAAGTCTTTCATAAAACCATTCGACTCCGATCAAAGAACGACTTCCAAATAGCGATGAAAGTTTGGGTTGAAGAGGATCTGCAGGTTCCTCTAACCCAGAAATACAACGGAATTGACATGAATTGGTGTTATCGTCGGTGTACAATAAATTAAAAGCATCGTTAGACCAACATCGTTAGAGTATCTTACATTATCTAGTGATTATCATACTAGATAATGTAAGATACTTTTACGAAAAACTTCGTGTATTAAGTTTCTCAATAAACCTTAGTGTTTGTTTCTATTATACAACATAAACTAGTTTCCTTACTCTCAGTCTCTCAATTTCGCTTCGGTTCTTGGCTGAATTGTATACCTAACTCGTAAACAGGCGGGTTACTAGATGACCAATCATCCAGAATCGCCATATCTCTTCGATTTGGCCTACGTCTATGCTCCCCCCACAAATGTCGCTGTAGAGCTCAAGTAGATGTCCTAGGCAGACATCAGTTGTCTTGCAAGTTAAGTGTTGGTTGTATTTTTCTGTATCAGGTACTGAATGATTTAATCAAAAAAGCCTTTGAAAAATCTGGTTTTTCTAGCCAGCTAGAACCGGTAGGCCTTGACAGAGGAGACAGCAAACGGCCAGACGGGCTCACCATTTTTCCGTTAAAATGAGTAGATGGACGCTACTTGCTTTGCTACTTTTTTGCCATCCCACTTGCTCCAAGCAGTAGCCAATCTTGGTTGGGTTTTTCAACATGCGGAATTAGCGAAAATATATAAATATCGAAGTTTTGCGTGTAGCCACATTTTTGTCTCAACTGCGGTGTAAACTTCGTGGTTATTTGGCTCATGCCATTTCCTTTCAATCTGACTCGAGAAAGCTGTTATTCAAGACTAAGGATGAGTCCAAAGAGACAAAATGGCTTTTTGAAATGGTTTCTATGGCTATTTTTCGTGGTATCACGCTAGTAATTTGCCATGCTGGGAATCTTAAGGTTCTTTTGTTTCTTTTGTTTGTTTTTTTTCTTTTTTTTCTTTCATTTTATTACTCTTTCTGGTACCTTTTTTTGAACTTTCAAACAACACTTCTTAATTTAAAAGTTTTTTTTAATCATTGATTTTTTCAAACTTATCATTTATTAATTTTACACTTTCTGAATTTTTAATGTCATTAATATTTTTTATAAATAAAATCTTTTGTTAAAAAGTGAAACGATAATACAGGTTATTACAGTTCAACCACCGCCATTCGTTGATGGACTCATTAAACTCATCCAAAGATCCAGCACTATCACTCCATCTTGTTTCTGTCATTCTTTTCAACTCATTCACTCAATCAGTACTTCATTCATCTGGTAGATCAGTTCCATCCATCATCTCCTTTCTACAATCTCATCTGCTTCCGGAACATCACACGTTGATGACTCAATGTCAAGGTAGTGATGTGTACAGTTTTCACTACGTGTTTATTTGACTATTTGGAATTTAGGTTCTATAAAACTTTTGGTTGTTGCATATAAACATCATTTTCTTTGTGAATGACATATTTAATGAATCCAAAACAAAATTAAATCTGGATCACATATGTGTACGACAAATCCCATTTACAGACGCAGTAATAAGAGCATTGAAAAGCAAGAGTGGAGAAGAAAAAGCAAAAATTGAAGAAGAGTTAGAAGTTCTAGTGGGAAAAATAAAAGAACTTCCAGAAATTGTAAAAAATTATCCAAAAAAAAACGAATAAATTGTTAGAAATTTTGTAAAATTTTCTTCAGATATTGGGTATAAAAGTATTCAATAAAGAATATCTTTAAAATTCCAACGGTTGAATTAATTGTTAAAGTTTCCATACATTTTGTTTCGAATATCATTTATTACTCGAGGTGTGATATATTTTAATAAAGTGACATAAAAATCCAAGTATTGACACTTTCGATATATTATCGACCCGGTCACAAAAAATAGAAAAAACTAAAAATGAGATGAAAATTATAACATCTACCGTTTTAAACTAATTTACGTTGCTTATGAAATTTTTAATACGTTTATTGACAAAAAAAAATAGCTGTAGTTTTCGATAAGTTCAGCCTTATCATAATACTTGGATGGCACATGGACGTTCATGTCTTTATGTTTGAGAATGAAATTGTCTCTCAACTAAGTTTTATAAGATTCAATACTTTTAAAATAGTTTTTTTTGTGAATAATTACTCTCAAAATTGTGAATCAAAAACACGACAATATTTGAATTTTTTATTTTGACGAAGCTTTTCGATATATTCTATATTATTATCAGGTAACTAATTTTTTTCAGGTTTATATATATTTGCTAAAGTGGTCTTGAAGACTATTAGTTTCATGCCACTATAATAATATTCGTCATTTGTTTGTTTGAAAATCTAAATTTCTTAAGATTCCAGAAAATAAGAAAATTTGTGAAGTTGCAGAATGTTTGTTAAAATACACAATTTACCAAAACCAATGATCAACTTCATTTATA
Organism: Pterobdella sp. o SKG-2022; assembly: GCA_964035795.1. Classification (NCBI taxonomy): domain Eukaryota; kingdom Metazoa; phylum Annelida; class Clitellata; order Hirudinida; family Piscicolidae; genus Pterobdella; species Pterobdella occidentalis. Next base: position 11,808,708 of record OZ038322.1, read on the forward strand.
GTTCATTCGAAAAGTTAACTTTCACCGCAAGTTTGCCATTCGGAAAGACCGCATACCCATGCGCGAGGCCTGCTTTTGTTTCTCCAGACGCTTTATATGAACATAGTTACAACCGATATTTTTTGCTAATGTTTCATGATGAAATTGAATATGCTATAAAATTAAATTTATTTTGCTACTTATTAAATGTATGAAAATATTATAAATGTATTAAATTTACAGTCAACGTAAAATGTTTTTGAAAAATAAGTCACTGAAAATACCTAAAGATGCCTCTTAAAAGTTTCGTATTTACTTTAATGTAGAGAACAAGAAAACTATAGAAAAATCTTATATAGAGTTTTTGATTACTTCATTCAAATTAGTTGATCTTCGGAGCTTGCTTCAAAGTCTAGTTTGTAGTTATGTGTGAGAAAGAACCAACCAAAGATTTAGTCCCTGCAGTTGCTAATGTGAGTTTTAATAAAATTATATTTCACAATTATTAGTTTGTCATTTAATAAGTTTTTATTTTCATTCGAGAGATTTTTAAAATATTTTTTCCAAAGTATTGTCCCGCAGCTATAAAAGGATTAAAAAAAGGCGAAGTAAAGAAATGGTGTGTGTGTGGTTTGAGTAAAAAGCAGCCTTGGTGTGATGGTTATTTACCTACATAATTAGTTATCACCATTAATAGGTCCAATTTTTATTTTCAATTGTATCTATACATTTCAGCCAGATAATATCTAATAAATATAAAGTTTTTGAATTGAAGTGAAAATTATTCTTTAGTCATACTGAACAATGTACTCAGGCAGTCATAAAGGCACAGGGTTTAAATCTTTAGAGTGGGTGGTACCTTCAGATCAAGACACATGGTACTTATGCATGTGCAAACACACCAAATCTCCACCTCTGTGTGATGGCACCCACACTTCATTACCCAAAGTATCTTTCTTTATTATATTTTTTGTATTGAAAAACTCATTATTAATTCTGTCACTTTTATATCCTTTTTATATTTTTATTTGCCACAAACTCCATTAATTTCAATTTTTACGTGCCAAATTTTCAAAAAAATACATAATTTTATTACCAATCAGTGTGTTGAAGAAAAGATAAAGAACTGTGAAAAGGGGAAAGACGGGGGACACAAGGATGTTTGCAAGTTATGCACTGATTGCGGATGGACTCCTGATTTTTAAGATATCTTTGATCTAAAAATTGTCCATCCTTGTATTATACGCATCGTAAATAATATTGATAAAAATCAATTTGTTCAAAAGATTTAATTGATATTTTCGATTTAAAAGACCATTTCCACGGACCAGATTGAACTAATAAATTTTATTTTTTTCTTTTGAAAATTTTATTCCCATGTTTTTTTTCGTATTTTATTTATTGTCACCAGGGAAACGGGTATACATGTATGATCATTTGCAGGTTTTCAAAATTTATAGTTTTATACTTTTTATTTTTCATTAAAATTTATAAAGCCAGAACATTTTTATTTTCTCATTGTTAAACATTCACTTGATGTTATTAATATGTTTATGCTGCTAAACTTATTCCAAACTTTTTCAATGTTCTCTATGTCGTTAAGTTCAACTTCTACGAAAAGATAATTTTTGTACATGTTATTGAAGTCTCACAAACTTTCAAATTCTCGTTTTAAATTTTCTTAAAATAAGACGTATTTGGGAAAAAAAGGTCGACGATAATAAAAGATGTTAGAAATGTTGGATAGAAGGGGATTAAAAGGTCGTTAAAAGGATTAATTTAAAACTTGAGATCTGATATATGAAGTACTAATTGATCATATATAATGATGAAAAATGATCATAATGTATGATATAAAAAACAAGGGATTTATGCCGGATAAATTGAGCGTTAAAATATGGATTGCCGCGGCTTAAAAAGCTCTAGAAAACATACTCTTTAAGTTCATCATTTTGATGAAGAAATATTTGAGCTTAAGATATGCTATTTAAAAAAGTAAGAGAGTAGCTTCTGTAGATGAAAAGAGAAAAAAAATGAGCTGTTGAAGTTTGGACGCCCAATCTTGTCTGCTTTTGTGCGCTTGTGTGTCTAGGATTTCTATTCTGTTTATGTGTGTATATTTATATGAGGCTACTCTTATATTTAGCTTTCACATTTTCTATGTAATTTTTCCATAAGTTTTGAAAGATAAAAATCTGTATATAGTTGGAGAAAAAGTTATTTTTTTAGGTGTAGTAGCAATTTAAACACAAAAACAGATAATCGAGTAGATATTTATACAGGTGTTGCCTAAATTTGATAATATTAATTTAGCCGATACTAATATCTAGTGAGTACGGAAGAACCTGATGCAAAACATATACCAAAAACGATTTTTTCCTTATTCACATACCTTGAATCGTTTACAAAGTTAAAGGTAGTTCACTGGAAAGAACTTTTATATATTTTTTTTTGTATTTCAAAGTTTTTTTTCGGTTGATACTTGCATTTAAATTTAGGCGTTTAAAAGGTTTTGCGATTCTTGTGCATTTCATTCGTTATCTGTTGGAAATAGCTTTACAAACGATACAGCGTGAAAAAAGCGTTATTTCTGTTTTAATATATATTTATTTTGTAAAAAAAACATCCAAAGTTTAAACTAGCAAAAAAAATTGTAAATTAAAACAATAGTATTAAGTTTGATGATAAATCGATGAAAATTTCAAAACGATGTAGCTTTGAAAATGCCTTAATGGCGAAAAGCTATCTTGTCAATTTTCAAAAAATAGCATTTTTATATAAATTAAAAATAAAATTCATAAGAATGAGCAAAAAAATGAATTAATTCAACATTAAATCGCATTATCAAAATTACTGTTTTATTGAGTCAACTTATAAACTCCAGATAAGAACTAGATAGTGGAAACAATATAAGCCGAAACAAAAATAGATTACACAAAACTTCAAACAACCACTCAACACAGATTTTTCAAATCGTTGGAAAATATGTATCACAAAAAACCTTTACTGATATTAGATGCTATAGGAGGCACCAACACATGATTTGTATTGATGTCTTGATGATATCTGTCATTATGGTAAGAGTTCAAAACATCGTCTTTTAAACAATGATTTTAAAAGCAATTTCATTGAAACGAGATTTTAATTGAAAAAGGTAAAAAGAATAAATTTGAAAAAGTCTATATAGATGAAGTTTTAAATTTAAAATTTGTTTGAAGTTTTTGATGTCAAAAGAGTTGAAAGAGATTTTGAACATGAAATAAACGCATTTAAAATTAACATTTATTACAGTTATTTGTGTTAATATAATCAATAAAAATCTAACTAAAATAAATTATGCTTCATTCGTAGTAACTCTCGGAGTATCCTTCTATGTATCCAGCCGGGGATTCAGTAGAATGAGGGTCGACCGTTCTGGTGGCAACTTCTCTTTGTATGAAAGGTGGACCAAGGTTACTACTTGTTGGGAGTCTGGGGATGTTGTAGCGTTCAAAAATGCTGACATCATATGGGTTAGCTTCGTGGGAGTGGTGCTCAAAAGGTGGGAAGTGAAAGGAAGAGGATGGAGGTGTGAAGGGGTTAAATGGAGTAGTACTTGGGTTGCTTGGTTGTGGTTGAGACCAGCCTATAACATTTAAAAGTTTAAAAAATAACTAAAAAAAATCAAGCAAAAATAACAAGCACGATAATAAAATCGAATTTCAAATTTTTGGAGCTAACCCAGATAATCTACGGGTCTGCAAGAAGGGTAGGAAAGGTGATGTGAGTACGGAGGATGGCTCAGTGGGTTGGGGTCGAAAGGATACAACTCCATCCCTGTTCCTGTTTTAATACCACTTTCACGTTTCATAGTTGAAAATCTATGAAGTTTCATATTAACAAAGACGATCAAAATAATTAAAATAGAAGAGTTAATTTTTTTGGCATTTTTCTAAAATAAAATAATATTTGTATTAACGTCAATTTATATCTTGCCAAGAAGCTAGTTACAGGGGTTTGGCCATAAAAACTTTTTCTTTTAATGAACCCTCAACGTTTATAGTGTATACATTATGGTAATGTAAGATCACCTGGGTACACAGCAGCTCTTTGCATTAGAAGGTTTCTCTCGTTCCTTCTGAACTTTGCTCTCCTGTTTTGGAACCATACCTTCAAATGAATGTTGCGGTAGATTAAGAAACTATGGAGATATGGAAGAAATATGAAAGTAGTACAATAAATCCGGTAGTAATAGAAGGATTCACAGATGAATGAGTGAAGAACTAGCTAGCTTTTATAAATGAACTGAAGGATAGGTTTTAAAAGTAATTAAGTAGTAAAAAAGCAATAAGCATGGTAAGAAAAAAATATGTGTTTGAAAAAATAAATTTTTTTGCTGCCAAGTTGTTTTGTTACTTTGAACGAACTGAGAACATTCTCTTTGAAGATTTTTGAGCACTAAATCAAAACTGATCAAAGAAAATAATCTGCACAAAAACCTATTTCAAAGTCACTCCAAACTATTTCCAACCTGCATCAACAATAAGAAATCGCTTGATACAATATTATTCCAAAAGCATCTCTAATTAACTTTGAATTAGGAAACCTTTCAATTATAGAACACGATAATAAGATTTTTCTATCTCTTCAAATGGAGTTTGGCGTAAACATTTAATCCTAATTAAAATATAACTCAGTATGAAATATGATTGAAGTAACTTATGACAGAAATCAAATTATTAGACTGAGTCATGTATGCTGCATAGCTTTTCAGTGATTGGATCCCTCACTGTTTGATCAGCTATTTGAAGTTTTAGCGCCTAATTAGCGAAAAGAAAAATAGCGATTTCATTGGTATTAACGATTCTTTGCTCATTTGTTATTCTTCGTTGATTACAGTTTGAAGATTGATTTCAGCTAATTATACTTTGAACAATTTCTGTTATATTTTAGTATATTAAAAATTTTTTATGGTTTTGTTTTCTTGTGTAATACATGATTCAATTTGATGGAGGCATAATATCCTCACTATGTTAAAAGATTAAATGAAATATTTTAAAATGTAATTTTTTCCAGAATACATTCTCTTCACTCCTACACGTACCCATAATAACGATTCTCCAAATACAAAAACACACACACTTATAAATCATACAATCACTTCACCTCTCACAAAACACCGCCAGTCCGGCGAGAGAACACACCTTCTAGTGAGGCCGAGTGTGCACTCCAACAGGAGTGTTCAAAAGGTTCTCAACTACGTCATCTTCTGACCACAAAGCATTTCGAAAATCCATCCATCATTTTTTTCACTGCTCACCAAAATTCGCAAACAAATCGAAGCTACAAGTTTTTTCAGTACTCCCTCCAAAGGAAAAAACCTTGGAAGTTGGTGCTCAACAACAAAAACAACAACACCAACTCACCTGGACTTTAGCTTCCGATAGGGACACCCTTCTCGCTAGCTCCTCCCTCACAAAGGCATCTGGGTAGTGGGTCTTTTCAAACACCTTGATGGGTTTTAGCACTATTATTCAGTTGTAGTTGTAATGATTATTATTGGTGATCTACCCGAATGATTGCATAGTTTTAGTTTTTTGTGTTTCCACTATTTGAAGTGAGAAAAGACGAAAAATATGAATGGTAGCGATCGTATTGAAGTAACGTTATTTGTATAACAGGAAAGGGAAAGATATAAAAATAATTGACTAAAAAATAAAGAAAATTGATATAAATTTTTATATTAACTTATCTTGAAAATGAAGTGTTAATTACACTAAAACTTAATTATTTTAACGACATTCTTTACACTTCATTCAATCTACTCTTTCAATTGATTTATATCGGTATTGTCGCTTAAAAAAAAGAACTTATTTTATGACACGTAAGATTCCACTACATCAAAAGTCTTATTTACCCTTTCTAGAGCTACCAACTGCTGGCTGTTGAATGTGGTTCTGTTTCTACGAGGCTTGAGTTTGGACCTGTGTATGTATAAATTCACATTTTTATTTGAATGCTTTTGAAGATTCAATTTGAGGGCTAAAATTTAATTTCGTACACCGATATATATCTTCATGAAATTCCGTGATAACTTAAAATATAACTCAGAACAAAAATTGAATGTGGCACTCTTGGTTCAAACTTCCATTATTGAGTTATACCAAAATAGCAAACACAATCCTTAACAAGACCTGAAAGATGAAGGGGATGAGGATGAAGATGAATCGATCTTGTATTCAGCAGTGTTTGTTGTTTCTTCATTGTTGTTTTTGTTGCTCCCCGCTTGGTTGCTGTTTGATGATACTTCCTCACTTTTGTTCCTGTTTTCTGTCAAAGTTGTTTTGTATATGAACGTTAAAATGCTGTTAAAATATGGGAATACTAAAAATAAACACTCCAAAACTACTATATATGCGAAGTATAAAAACTATTTTAATTTTTGATAACATCTTATTTGGTATGAACTTATTTTAGTGAATCATCACAAACTATCCTACAATTAATGGCCAGCAACCAAATGAGTTAGTTAAAAAAAGTAAAACTGCTATCATGGTACAAATCTTCATGATATGAACCTTCAGATGGTTTGACCCATTGATTTTTCTGGCAAGTTTCTTCTGGGACAACAGCTTTTAGAGGTTTTTTCGAGTCAGGTGTAAGTTGAGGGTCAGTGTTGCTAGGAGTTGAGATGCCTTCAAAGTTGTCGGTTTCAAACTTTGTTGAAGATGATGTCAAGTTTGGGTTAATGTTGTTTTCTCTGTTTTCTTGTTTAAAGAATAAGTTTTTGTCATTATATTGGTTGTAATCGTAGTTGTTTTGGTGTGGGTAGTCCTGCCACGACCTGATGTTGTATGCAGAATTGTTGATGAAACTACTGAGACTAAAAGCGTTTTTGTTGTTACTATTATTAACATTATTGTTGATACTAGACACATTAGTGGTGTTGAGAGAAAGAAAGTTTTTGGAACCTCCCACAGGGGGTTCGAGAGTGTTGAGTTGTTTCTGTTGTCTTAGATGCGATAGTACGTTCCAGTAGCTTTTAATATTATTATTGTTGTCGATGTTGTTGTAGAAGTGTTTGTATGAAAGTAGGTCTGAAGTGGGTGTTTTGTTGAAGTCTGTGAAGCTATTACCCTTGAAAGGACTTTCTTCTATGTTCATCTTCTCAGCCTTCAGCAGGTTTGTGTTGTCGTTGTACGTTTTGATGTTGTCTGTCATGGTACTAGGCATCTGAAAAACCATGATTTTATTGAAGCATTTATTCAGCAAAAACTTGCTTCTTTGCACGTTAAATTTATTTATCAATCTTTAATCAGTTAGACTGAAATCCAAAACACTGTGAGCGTTCACATTTTAAAACTGAAAAGGATGATAAACGTTTGAAAAAATTGGGAAAAATTCACAAACAACTTCAAAAAATGATGCTAAATCTCCTCTTTATAGAGGAACTCATGTTCCCACTTTTATATAGCGAAACTTGGTTTAAAGCAAATTTAGAAATTGGTTGAAATAGGGGTGTGAAGATAGGTGGCTTAGTTATTTGGGTGAATTCTAAAACAATTGGCTGTTAACACCGAAATACTTTGTATTTTTCAAGTTTTTTTAGTTATCTTTAAACATAACAACGGTATTTAATTTTAAACATCCCACTATCCCACTATCCCTCCATCCATCAATCCATTCATCCATCCATCCATCCATCCATCAATCCATTCATCCATCCATCCATCCATCAATCCATTCATCCATCCATCCATCCATCCATCAATCCATTCATCCATCCATCCATCCATCCATACATCCATCCATCCATCCATCCAACCATCCATCCAACCATCCATCCAACCATCCATCCAACCATCCATCCATCCATCTATCCATTCATCCATCCATCCATCAATGCATGTAAGCATGGATACATCTATCCATCAATAAATACATCTATTTTCAAACTTCAGTTTGTTTTTTTGTTAATATACATGTTCTTCTATTCGTTTTTTTTTTACTTTTTTCATTTATTCATTAAATTTTTTTTTTTTTTTTCACCCATTCATTTGTTCATTCACATATCTATTTACCAACCCAACCACACATCAACCTAAACATCTATCGATCTATCCGTTCGTCCATCCATCCATTCATCCATCCACCCAGCCTTCCATCCACTCGTCTACCTATTCATCCACACATCCATCCAGCCTTTCATCCATCCAGCCTTTCATCCATCCAGCCTTTCATCCATCCAGCCTTTCATCCATCCAGCCTTTCATCCATCTACCCACTCATCCGTTCATCCATCACTCCATCCACCGACCCTTACATGCATCTTGTTAGCGCCCGATACAGCGGTTCATAGCCTGACATTTGACCCCAACATTCGATTGTTATCATTATTACTTTGAGCTTGCTTTTTATAACAACATAATAATAAAATAAACCAATTTTTATTGCTTCATAATGGAGTAATGATGCAGAGTATTGAAAAGCGATTATTGATATGAAAATAAAACGCTGCACGTTCAAGTAAACACTAACGAAATTTATAAATTTGAACAGTAACTAACAGTATTATTTCCATCCCATGCAAAACTCCAGCGGTAATATTAAGATACATTGATTTGGGACAACATCAAAAACTCAGGCAACTTCAGTCTTGTGTGAATCACAGGATTGGGGTAAAAGATACTCTCCTCAAAGGCCCCCTTTCTAAACCTCACAAACATTATCAGACCCGTGTTTGAGGATAATTAAATTTAATTTTATAACAATTGTGGATAAATCATTTATGTAATCTCTGTTGTTTGTAATGATTCAAGTATTGTTTTATTGTTATGATCTTATGAAAGCTCTTATTGGTGTTATGTTCACACAGAACTGCTAAGCATCTGTCTTCCATTCTTCTGTGAGTTCGCCGACTCCAAGTGTGTTTGTGTGTGTTTGTTTGTGAGTTTTTTTTTGTTTGTGTGTGTTTGTTTGTGAGTTTTTTTTGTTTGTGAGTTTTTTTTGTTTGTGTGTTTATTTTTTTTTATAATGTTTCCAACCATGTTCAAGTCTTCTCCATAAAACCTTTCAAGCTTTCCATTTCTCCATAATCCCCACATAACCAACCTTATTTCCGTTAAAAGTTAATTTTTGAACGGCAATACTCAAAAGAATCATGGCATCACAAGGATATAATGTGGCACACTTGTGCTAGCTAGAGTTACATCTCCACTTAATTAGTCTTACTTCACAGAAATCAAACACTAGCGCTAAAAAGGCTCTCTTTAGACGTCATTACGCAAATTAATTTTGGAAACTCGTGTTTACTTTTAAAAATATTTTTAAATATTTAAATTTTTACTCATTTTTGTTATTATCCATCTAAGTTCACATTTTGTATGTTTTTATTCTTTAAATAGCCACGTGAATGCCGCACTGGTTGACTGTACGAATAAAAAACCATTAGAAAGACTTGACAATGTTGTTCATGTAGTTATAAAATCATTTATATTGGGGAAATAAGCTCTGTAGCCGCATGATCAAAGTGTTTTGAGCATCACTCTTTGACCTTACATTGACTTCTCGCACCGCTACTATGCTATTTTACTATTTTATTATTAGTATTATTTCATTTTTGTTTTTATTATTATTTTTATTATTATTTTTATTTTTTTTTGTTCAAATTTTTGTTTTTGTTTGTATTTTTTCAAATTCCTGTTTTTATTTATCATAAGTAGTCGGGTTATGTACTACTTATTGATTCAATTTTGATAACATTCAACAGTTGCACAAATATTATTGTCATTAGTAACATTGTCACTCAAGAATCTTTCTATAAAAAACCATTATTTTGCTTACATTTTGTTCTTACACTAATGTAACTGAATATCAATGGAGGATATATCCTGTTACTCTTCAATTACTGTTAAAAGCGCGCTATTCAAGTGTATATAATAAATGAATAAAAGTTACATTGATCATTTTTTTCGTATCCTATGACCATTTGAAACTGACAAAAAAGTGAAGAAAGTGATAATACAAGATATTCTTACAATACAGCAAAGAGTTAAACTTTCTACTAGTTTCTACCAGTGATAATCAGTATAAAAGCTTATAAATGTTGAAGGTCTTAACAACAATCAATGGGATAAACCCTAATTTTTTTACGTTGGAAAAAACGTTATGAATAATATTTGAACAGGACCAACCTTGGTATAAAGACATGAAGGGTCAATTAAAATCCATCAAGTTTTCCATCGAATTATAAATTTTTTCAAACATAAATTTTTTTTACATCATTTAAAAAAAAAGCTTTTTATAAGAGTAATATTTGAAAATTTAACCGTTATTTTGTTGTTTCCTTCAAAAGTTACTTTTATGCTATTTAAAGTCGAAAGTTTTAGGCTAGTAAAGTCATTGGTTCACAAAGCTGTCAATCAAAAACTTTTAAGCAATCACATTTGAGAAATTTGTAGGCGGAGTTTTCAAGTCTCTTCAACTTGTTAAAGATTTATTTTTTTAAACTGTTCAAAAATAATTTCAAAAGTTGCAAAAAACAAATGATAAAATAATAACAAAAAATAAACAAACAGTGGTAAACGATAAAAAAAAAAGATTTCTTTAAAGGTTTGAACAATGACTAACGGAAGACTACAAAAGAAATAGTTGAGAGTTCTGAAGCTAGGTGTGAAGAAGATGCAATAAATAAGCTTACTTACATTTCACCCATCCTCATTCTTTCGCTATTATTACCAGCTCAAAATTGTTTTCAAGCCAAAGATTCCACAACATCTCTATTATTTAATTCCACCTTAACTCCCATACTACTGCCACACTTGTTGTAAAATAGGCCTACTAATGATCATGGCGTCAAGAAAATCTCTTTACAAGCCTGTGTTACTATGGATTTTTAACTCTATTGTAAACGTTATAACTCGTTTGTATCGTTGTGTTTTAAAAGCTTTCAGGTTTTTAATGTCTGATTTTGCATTAAGCTTTTCTAAATGTTATTATATATTAATGTCGTTTAGTTATCTTTTATTTTATAGCAGTGTTTATTATTATTATTATTTTTGTTATGGTCTCTTTAATCTTCATTTGTAGCATCACCGATGGGAGGTAGCAACATTAAGATTTTATCCCGGAAGTTTATTGAAATAGTGTGTGTGTGTGTGTGTGTGTGTGTGTGTGTGTGTGTGTGTGTGTGTGTGTGTGTGTGTGTGTGTGTGTGTGTGTGTGTGTGTGTGTGTGTGTGTGTGTGTGTGTGTGTGTGTGTGTGTGTCTGTGTCTGTGTGTGTGTGTCTGTGTGTGTCTGTGTTGATATTTATGTGATTTTTGATGTTAGTTTAGCTCTATTTGATCTTACATATCAGATCAAAACTGCTCTACTATTTGTTTTGAAAAAGATCAAAAATTATCAGCAATATATAAGTATCAAACAAAAACATATCTTCACACACACACACCCTCTCGCACAAACACACCCACACCCACAAACACAAAGACACGCACACAAACAATATAGCACCTCCTCAATTAAGAACTTTCTTGTGATGTTGTCCACCAGAACCATGTCATACTGAGAAGTGTGTGTGTGCGTGTGTGTGGGGATTTTCGAAAAAATGTGTGTGTGTGTGTGTGTGTGTGTGTGTGTGCGTGTGTGTGTGTGTGTGTGTGTGTGTGTGTGTGTGTGTGTGTGTGTGTGTGTGTGTGTGTGTGTGTGTGTGTGTGTGTGTGTGTGTGTGTGTGTTGTTCTGAAAACAACAAAACCAAAAACATCAGCAACGACTTGCAATACAAAAACAATAGCAAACAAAGTGAAGACAACAACAACAATAATAACGCCGAAAACAACGATCAACTTAACAACAACAGTATTAGTCCAAGAACCATTGCAACTCTCTCTGCAAACAACGAAAACCTGGAAAATGTGTCACATTTCAAGTACCTGAGAAGCATTCTCAGTAGCGACAACACAGTGGACGCAGAAGTGGAAGCCAGAACCAGCAAAGCAGCCCAAGCTTTCCACAACCTGAGTCGTTTGATTTGGTACCAGCCAAAAATAAGCGTTCAAACAAAATTGAAATTGTTTAAAGCGGTCATCATACCAACACTTCTGTATGGAAGCGAGACGTGGAACCTTCTGCAAAACCACATCCAGAGACTCGAGGTTTTTGTCAACAGATGCTTGCGAATCATCACTGGCACATCCTTGTGAAACAAAATGAGAAATACCCAACTAAGAAGCAATGCAAAAATAGAAAGGGTAGGAGTGCTGATTCAAAAGCGGAGACTACAATGGCTTGAACATCTTGCAAGAATGCCTGACGACCGTCTACCAAAAAAGCTTCTCGTGAGCCGAATATCAAATGGTAAACGATATCAAGGGGGGCAGAAACAGAGATGGCACGATCTCATTCAAGCAGATCTCAAAAAAGTGAACTTGGAGAACGTTTGGAGAGTAGAAGCCCAAAACAGAAAATTCTGGCGCAACAAACCATCCAACTTCTTCGTGTTTATAATGGAGAAAAAGAAAAAAAGAGTTTGCTAAAGAGGAGAAAGCCATCCTCCAAAACATCAACATCAACAACAATACACAAAACATCAACAGCCCTACCATGGATATCAAAATCCTAACTTGTACGTTCAGTGGATGCAACAGAACATGCGCAAGCAAAGCAGGCCTAGCAAACCACATAAGACAGGCACACCAGATACAACCAAGCATTTAGTGTCAGTATCGCGGGCAGAGTTTCAAGTGTCAAGGCATCAAAAATCATCAAAAAAAAATGTTCCTTCAATCATTTGCACCCGCCCCATGGTGGATAAATGCAGAAACAGTGTTTTGTTCATAATATTTTTGTATGCTCCCACAGGGCATTTGTATGTTCCTCAGCATGTTTCTGTATGTATGCTTTAAGTTTATTCATTTGTTCAATTTTTTTAGGCACAGCTTCATACATGTTTGTCTGTTTACATACTCCATATACGTATTTTCTAAAAAAAACTACACCAATAATCACGAGCTCGGCTTACAAAAAGTTTCGGGAAACTTAAATTTTAAAAATATTATTTCTACAGCGAATACTTATCTCAAGCTTAAAACCACACAAACACACAGGCACCAATGAAAGGTATGAATGCGATCAAATTTTTACCTTAATTTGATGTATGATGGGCCTAAGCGTGGAATAATTTTGTAATATGAAGTTCAATAAAAACAAGGTGTTATCAGGTAGATAACAAATATTTATATCGTAACCTCTCCACCCGTGCATCCATCTTCCTTTCGGACTGCAGCATTTATCATAATGCTAACAAAATTGCTTGGGATGAAGATATATTAAGGGTGGTGATGCTGATGAGTTTGTTATTATTTAGAACAATGGATGGGTTTATATTTATAGTGGTTTACGAAAGCATAAAACTAGTTTTATAATTTTTTTTTTACTTTTTAAAAGGTGCTGTTATGATTATAGAGACAACGATGCAATATGTTTCGTTGTTGGCTCAATTCTCTATTTTACAGAGCTATATAGATTTTAGGCAATATAATAGTTTAATTTAACAATAGTTATGGTTAGAAGTATTCACTATTATGAAAAAATATGTATTCTTGATTCATAAGCTTTATATTCATTTCCATATCCTCCTTCATTCCTGTCTTCTTAATGATGGCTAGCATCTTTGAAGTCCCACATCCCGTTGCTTTAAAAGAAGAAGAAGAAAAAGAAGAAAAAAAAAGGGAAAATAAGAAGAAAAAAAAGAAGAAAAGAAGAAATGATAATGACGATGAAGAAAAAGAGGGTGAAGCTGAGAAAAAAGCTGAAGAAATTATTCTAATGATTATGATAAAAAAGATTTATAAAAAGAAAAAATCATGGTAAAAAAAGAATAAAAAATGAGAAAGAGGGTGATGTGATGATGTAGCGCGCGTCAACTTAAATTTAAATGAGCAATATTAGAAAACATAAATCATGTGATAATATTTGATTATGCTGCTACCTGCCATTCACGTGCACATTAAACACGCACATAAACACAAACAGATACAGAAAAACATACACAGACAAAAACACATGCAAAATCATTATTTCCATTGTTCTATTCACTATATTAATGTTTCATCGATAGCATTTATTTCTTGCTTATTTCTTACAAAAATTATTTCTATCTATGTATATATTTTTAAAAAATCATATTTTATATAATATATATATATATATATATATATATGTTCTAGACTAATTACTTATATATGTGTATGTATATCTCATAGTAATTATCACAAAGCTAGAAGAGTATGGAACCCTTTACGGCCACTAACCCCTGTGGTTTGTTTTGATAAGCACAAAATATCTCTCATGGTTGGATTGGGCTTTTGTCGTTCAACTTTGATATCGTTATGGTTATTAGTATGGATTTCATTGTGATTTATGTAATAAATGGGTTAATTTTGAGTCAAAATGAAAAAAAATTTATATTTCTATTAAAAAGCGTAACTAAGCGATGCTGGAAATGCAGTAATGAATAAGCAATATTAAAAGTTAAAATAATAACCCAGTAATATAACGTTCCATAATACTATTAAAACTTAAAACTATAAAAAATACACAATTAACATACTTAGAGAGACATTGTATGCATTCTTTTATTCACTAATTCCCCGTTTAAATCGTCAAGAATGAGGATTTTTATTGAAACAATTCCTTTTTAAAACTATAGTTTTTGCTAAGTGGAACCTTATCCTATAACTTTACAATAATCTATAACAATAAGATTATGAACGAACACTCAAGGAAACAATCTCACAAGGGTTCATCTTCTCATTAGAGTTGATTATCTTTATTGTTCTACATAATCACTTCAATTTCACCACTGATATATGAATTTCCACGTTTTATTTCTTATTTTAATATTTATCGTAAATAGAAAAAAATGATTTGTTGGAATGGTAACCAATCGCTTATAGATTAATAAAGTCTTTGTTTTTATGACATAAATGATTTTTGATTTAAAACATTTCCCAAACTAACAGTTTAAGCTGTTAAAGACTCTGGAATGTTTCATAATACTGGAAAAAAACACAATTTTTATGTTAATAAAACCGTAAATGTTGTTTGCAGATAATTTACAAAACTATTTCAATTAGTTTCTATCAAGATTCACGACGGCTGAGGTCAATTAAGCTTGTAAAAGTTTTTATAATCTAAATGATAACAAAATCTTAAAGCAATATCTTAATCGCCAGTAGTGAAATTGCCGCAAACCAGATCTAAACATCATATTAGTCTTTAGTATCATTGTAGTTATTGGTACTAGAGGAAAGTTGTGTGAGAAAATGGTACACTTTATGTTTAAAATTGCTTTTATTCAAATACTTATATGCGGGCTAAGATGTTTATACTTTTGTTTTTTCAATTCCTTCATCGTTTGTTTTTCTCCAATGTTTCTCCGTGTAAGTCAGAAACATACCCTTCTTCGTAATCAAACTGTCAGGCGTTGGTTCTAGGATGTTTTTTGCTGATAAAGAACTTATCCTAGCAACCTAGCCTGATAAGAACAGACTGATAAAACAGTCCATGTGGGTCTTTTGAAAAATATTTTTTTAAAAGATATCAGTGACCTCAAAAGATTGCTAGAAGAGAAAAGGTATTTAAATTTGTATCTTAAAAGGATAGCAGCTCCAGTAACAAGCCTCAATTTAGGTGTTTTTCAACGTCATACCCCGGTTGAATCTTTCTATGGTCTGAATATAATTTATACTTATAAAAATAAAATTTATTGATAATATATTACAAAAAATATATATTAGAAAATTATTTGAAATGTATTGAAAAAATGATAAATTTTTTGAGTTAACTAGACGAGTTTAATAGACAAAAATTAAATACCAAACTCAAAAATAAAGTTAAACATGCGGATGAGTATAAAATACTTTAACAAACTAAACTTCATATGCTGTATAATAAAACTAAACAAGTACTATTGAAACTTTGTTCAAAAAGAAAAGTAAAATTTGAAGCAAATAAGAAGACAAAATGGCTGAATAAGGTATAAACATAAAAACCCAAAGAACTATCGATATAGGAAAGAATATTTAAAAATAAATTAGTTATCGATAAAAGATTTAAAAGTTACCAAAAATACATAATGTTAAATGAAGTAATACGAAAGATAGATAAAAGAATGCAAGGAAGAAATGGGACCGATGCAGAGATTCAAAGTGAAAACAAATTACCAAAAACACAATAGAAAGAAATACAAAGACACAAAAAAGATAGAAAAAGTATAAAAAAATAATACTAGAAGTATTTGCTTATTCACGTTCTGCTTCTGAAAAGCCTTGTCGATAAATAAACCTTTGAGTTTGGGTCTAGAAGAATACTAGTGAAATACAAAGAGATATAATAAAAAACTAATACTAAGACAGAGACAAACAGACAAACACCAAACAGATACACGGAAGCACGAGAATGAAGAATGGATGCAGTTATGACATTTAATAAAAGTTGTTGAAAGCCTATCCACGTGTGAAACACCACGTGTGTGTGTGTTTGTATGTTTGTTTGTTTGTTTGTGTTTGTTTGCTTGTTTTTTTGTTTGTTTTTTTGTTTGATATTTTATGTATATTTTTGAATACAATTTTAAGCATTTGATTGATAACAACAGAGAATAAGACCACAGATTTTTGAAATTGTTATTATACTTGGAATAGATTTTCAATTCTTAAATGTAAATTAAGGCATTCGTTTAAAAACATCTTCGAAAAATGTTAGTTTGCAGTATATCATGATCAAGAGCAGTAAAAAATGGAATGAATAACCATACAATATATTAAAGTTATGTATTCGAAAAAAAGCATTGGATTAATTAAAATAAGGAATGACTTTTTAAAAATGATATGACTAGATGCAAGTTTTATCATATTTCCAAATTTACAATCAAATGTTCATAAACATCACTTTCAAAACATGTTATGTGCAAGAGAGACTTACACAAAAACGTCACTTCACATCATTACTAACTATCGTGCAAAATAATATTATTAAAGAAGGAATGTTTTTTAAAAAGCATCATTACTGCACCAAATTTCTCCCATTAAACATAAAATACTTAAATTTAACTCAAACTATCATCTTCTCTTATAAATTATTTTTCAAAAAGTTCTGAAAAACTAAATCATCAAGGGTCGAACCAGTAAAGTGTTTTCAACATTTGAAGTTTATATATTCATCAAAGGAACTCATTCAGATAATAACATCTGCAACTGAGCAACGAATTGATTAAATTGGCATACAAGAAGACACATTGTACCATGGTGACGTACCACTCAGATATGCAATTTTGGCTTGTTATTGAACATTAGTGCCATCTTCAGCATGACGAAAAAAATCAAAATTCTTCTTTGTTCAAATAACCTTTTTTTGAGTCTAGTACGTCTATTATTGGCTAATTTATATCCATCATAGCGTCAATCATTCGATAGAAAATTTGAATTTTTTTCCGTCCTAAAGTCAGATATGCATTTGGGGAAATAACGTCACAAACAATGATAGATTTGTTTTACCAGTCTCTTCATTACTTTGCTTAGACTTATATTTGATGACATTTTGAATTTTGGTAATCTTTAGTTTTTGAAAATATTAAAAATTTTTCTTTTTTTTATTTTTATTTGAACAAAAAACTGTCATTTTCCAATTTGAAACGTATCTACAAAAGTTTTTGTCGTTCAGAGTGAATCTTATTTTTTTCAAAAAAAAATGTTTTATTTATTAAGCTCCAAAGTTTATCTTATCAAACCCTGTCTTCAGCACACCTTTTTATTCCTTCACAACCCCCATACATATCCCAAAATACTCTTAAAAAATCTTCTAAAACTTCTGGCTATCAAATGATAACCTGAGAGTCTATTTTTGAATGCTGTACTAAGCAGCAACTTTCACCAAACCTTCATGAGTGGCTTCTATCTGGGATTTCACAATGCTGCATATATCTCTTTTAAGAAAATAATCGCTCGTTTATTCGTTTTTATTGGAGAATTTTCCTATTTTCTTCTCATCACTCTGACAATGCTTCTTTCACGAGGTTTCTGTTTCATGCTAGGGTTGTTTAAAGCTTAATTTTATTTTACAAAAAAAACATTTGTGAATAGATTTTAAAAAATAAACATCACAAGAAAGCGAGATATTTTGGCAAAATTATTCAAAAGGTTGAAGTATTATCCTGGGTTTAAAATTCTATGTTATAGTTTAAATAGAACATAACAATCAAAAACAATCAATCTTTAATATTTTATTTTGAAAGCAAAAAAAAAAGAATAATGTAAACGAAATTAGCAAGTTTATATGTCTTTATCGAAATATAGTTTAGTAATTGAATCAAATACAGCTTCTTTTATAACACTAAGACTTGAGATATTGAAACGAAAAGCATTCCATATAAACTTTTATTGTACGACTTTACTATTCAAAATTCGTGCTAAGTCCTATATTGTTGCCAAATAAAACAGTCATGTGTTTTGGTCTCAAGCTATTAGTGAAAACGACAAACTAAATAAAAAAAGAAAAATTATCAAAAAAATCGTTTAAACTTTAATTTTTCCTTGAGACTTCAACAAAATAAATCAAGTTCAATAAGTACTTTTAATGCAAAAACGTTCGTGAAATACATTTATAAAATTATATCTGCATTTTTTTCGAAATTCAAATTAGTTTTTCTGAACAATAAATTTATTCTAAAAGTAATTAAAAAAATCCATTTGGCAGTCAATAAATTGAAATAAATTCAAATATATAACTGTTTACAAAAAAAAGCTAATAATATAAATGCTACAAACAGTACTTCAAACATTGTAGACACCATTTTCATTGGGAACTACAACGCAAGGGATCTTCGTATGTCTGGTAACAAACTCACTAACACTACCCAAGAAAAATCTCTTTACTGCGCCTATCCCTCTTGAACCCATAACTATCATCTCGGCTTTCTCACTTTCAGCCACTCTTATCACTTCATCTCCTGGAGTCTTGCTTGTATCTATCCGGATTACGTAATTCACCTGTGGTTGATCACCATGGTTAAAGCATTATGGAGGTAATGTTATAAGCTCATGAATGTATAAATGTGAGTAGACGATCAGTCGCCCAAAATGTTATCAACTTATGTATGTATTTATTTATGTAAATATGTGTTTAAGTTGAACACCATTCGCCAAAAATTTGAGTCTCAACTTGAACTAGATTCATATTTATTATGCAATCCATAACGAATCAGTGAGAATTTAATAAATGATTTAATTACTCTGTTATCCAGACAAAGGCTCTCATACACAAGTTCAAGACTTTTTGCTTTGTTGTTCGTGTCTGAAATGATTTCTTTCCACTTTTCTGTCGGCACGTTCAAGCCATCTATGGAGTTCAAATATATTATTAAAAA
This sequence comes from Pterobdella sp. o SKG-2022, assembly GCA_964035795.1. Classification (NCBI taxonomy): domain Eukaryota; kingdom Metazoa; phylum Annelida; class Clitellata; order Hirudinida; family Piscicolidae; genus Pterobdella; species Pterobdella occidentalis. Next base: position 11,828,088 of record OZ038322.1, read on the forward strand.
AATTCATTACGAAAATTTTAAAAATTCAAATATATAATCAAAATATTGAAATAAAATCTCTCAAATCGTATGCGTAGACATTCATTAATACATAAAGGAATATATACAGGGAATCATGAATACATAGTGAAACCTTTGACAGAGAAGGCAGGCAAATGCGGAGGTTCAGGACAGTAAAGTATGATCACTAGGTCAGTTGGTTTCCAGATGTTTTTCAAAAACCCTGAACAAGTTTCATGGTATAATACAATAGTGAGTATCATAATGGAGAAAAATTGAAAAGTTTTAGATAAGATCTTAACCACAAGTTCTTATCGTCCAATTTAAAGAACCTATGACAGTGTGGCGATTCGTAGTGGTTAGCATGTGTGCATTTGAAATGAGTGGCGTTTCAGTTGGAAGTTATTAAGGTTTTATACATATACGATAATTTTTTAAATACCGAATCTCATTATCTGATGCCATAATCATCTATAGTTTCACTTTAAATTTGAATGTAGGTGAGAGCATCAACAAAAACCATTATCTTGATAGTCTTTTGAAAAACGTTGGAATTCCAACAAACTTTGATTTTAAATGCATCTTTTTCAAATAGTTAGCAGATTTCATAGAGAGTTTTGAAAAAACTCAAATTTTAGACTAATTTCTCAATAAAATAAATGTTTTAACTCAAATTGATGGAGTAAAACAAATTATTTTTATGAGAAACCATTATGCAGAATTTCAAATCTTAATGATCCAAATAAATCAAAACTCAAAACACGTTCTCTAAATTTATTATTACTTAAAATTTCAAAAAAATTTGATCGAGCTCAGATATAAGTTTTTACCAGATGAATCTCAAGTGAAATGCGAGATAGAAAATAAATTGATCAGAATTCTTTACATAATGTTCACATTGATGCAAACAAAAAAAGCTTAAACATTGAATACAGCTAAATATTCAATAAATTTAACAAACAATACTTGGAACTTTAGTAATATTGAACAGCTTCTTCAAACATAATATCAACAACTCAATATGAAAATTCAATTTTGAAAATAATTATAACGTAATAAAATACACAAAGCTTTTGTACTTAATAACGTTACTGTTGCATCAAAATTTTTACTTTTAATCAAACAAATACTAAAAACTTTGGGTGTTAAATATTTTTCGTTAAAGTTATTGAAGTGATATAATATAAGCCATCACTCAATACAATAATATTTAACACTGTGGTGTAAAGGGTTAAATGCGTCATCATTATTTACAAAACTTATATCGATTAGCAGACAAATAGCCTATGCAAATATCGAATTACTGTCCATAGTACCACTGTAAGCTTTCAACTAGCTATCAACTGAAAAGAAACATACCTTAAATAGAATAGAATGGAAAGACCACGTAAAACTGGTAATATTTTTCCTCCTTCATTAACTGAGCTCTCCCTTATACATAAAATGCCATTGAAGATTTAAAAACTCTGATAATGCTCGTTGTCTTTTTCTCTATAGTGTTATTTCATCACATCGTTTAGCGTCTCACATGCAAACCCAAAAAGGAGTCAGACATTATGGATAATGTTTAGTAGAGTTTAAGGCAATTTTTTAGAGACCTCTTATACATCTTTTCTATATTATTTGAATAACTTTTTGTTTTCAATTTTTTATGAGAAATTTTTGATACATTTATTTAAAAAAAACTAAATTTTTTAGGTAATTTAAGTTAATTATTGAGCCCCAAAATCGTAGTATAAAACTAGTTTCTGTATGGTACACACTAATGAATCAATATTATCTATGTGCAACACTTGCTACATGCAAACCTCTCTCATTTATTTTTATAAATTAGTTCATTTTATGTTTTTCACTTTAAAAAAGTTTCAAATTCATCAAATTGAAATGAAATCTATAATTCTCGATAAGTTTAGTCTCGAAAGAGTTTTTCAGTTTAACTGATTGGTATTATAGATAATTATCTATGATTATATGAAGAGATTTTTTTAAAAATTTTTGAATAAGTTATTCGATAAGACCATCGGTATCTAAGCAAATGAATAAGAAGTTCTAATTTTTACTGTGAACTTTGTTTTCTGAACACCTGCTCAGAGACTTTCCAGCATATAGTAGAAATATAGGATATAATGAAAACAAGAAAACGACTTCTTTGTGTATATAACAAGATTTCAGATTTGAAATAAATTAATTTTAATATGGTATAATTCAAAAAAAGGGTTTATTGAGGACCTTTACGATATATTTCAGATTAACGTTGAAGCATTCAAGGTGCCTAAAATATTCTGTTTGTATTTCCAATCAAACCAGGTAGAACAGTGAATAATGGTTTGAGAGACAAAACATTTAAGTTACATTACTGGTCGCAAAATCCGTTCAAACTATACAAAGTGTATCTATCAAAAATCTGCATAAATGCACTTATCAAGTAATTTCGCTGGAATAGTACTAAACTAACATCAGGTTTCAGTTTATTATAAAAAAAAACTCTTTTTCTAAAGTATTATAATATAGAATAGATGATGGAAACTATTTTCCCGGACCATTGAAACAATAGCTCATGGAATATAAAAGGAGTGCAAATATAAATGTATATAATTGTTGTGAAGATCCTCCCAAAGAGCTTTATGAAATTAATCATGCGGCATATGTAGATCGATCACTCAATATCAAGTGATGTTTACTGTATAGTAAATATAACAAATCTATTTACCATATACTGTGATTAAACAGCAATAACATAGTGGTAAATGAATCATTTAATTTTAAAGCTGTGTATCATTCTAAAATGATTCTATTGATTATTTAATTTCAAAATTGTGCTCATCTCTAGCTATCATATTTGAAACGCATTTAAATTATCATTTAAACCGAATAGTTTTTATTTTAGCTTTGAATTATAAAAAATATGATTAAACCAAATTAAAACCAAACATCTAAAAATGAATCTTAATAGAATAAATCGAACACGTAATAGGAATTAAAACACACTCACATTCAAAAGCAAACTTCGAATGCAAGCTTGGGTCCACTGCCACTAAAACTTTTCTATCAATGACTTTCGTCAGAGATCCTGAGTTTTGTCTTGTTTTTTGGGTTTGGCTTTCACCATTTCCATTTGTATCGCCCATTTTAGATAAATGACATCAAAGTTATTACGTCTAGTTTTTTTTTTCGAGTTTAATCCTGCGAAAACCACAATGCGCACTTTTTAGACGATAAGTAATATCAGCAATTAGGCTTTTTTCAAATACATCCCGGTTAAACAAAGTGATGAATAAGAGCTTGTTTATAGTTTTAATTGAGCTATATCTGTATGGTGGCTCAATGATATACTACATATGTAATATGCATTTAACTGAAGTTTAATGCGTCTTACCAAATAAATTAATTTTAAATTAATTTTTATCTTATTATATAATTAACAGAAATGAGACTTTCTTAAATTGAATTGCTATTTTGTTTAATTTTGTGTGCTACTAATGTATATGTATGCCGATATGCATACAGAAGTCTTTGTGTTTATTAAAATTAGCGGACTATCTTAGAAGTTGATTGTGCTCAAGTCATCATTAAGAATTAAAAATGGGATTAAACAAACGATAATGATAACTCAATTACTTTCAAAACGGCATATTGTATAGAAACCGGATGATAAAAGTGTAACTTAATGAGTTAGTTCAGGCAATGGAGACAAATTAGAGCTAGAGTGTAAGCTAATCAGACAGCTGCTTAGCTTTCTGAAGAAATTCCTGTTGAAATCTTTCAAATAAAAAACTGGGTGGAGTTATATCATCACTTTCGAAATTTTTTCAAAAAATGAATACATTTTAAGATGAATAGACTAAAAATAGTTTTTCCTACATTAATAGAAATATTAGATGATTTCTCCCATCTCCAGTGTAAATGCCCTGTTTTTAATACGGTTTCTATGGCGATTTTTCTATATTGTGCAAAAATTAACTTTCCTTATTAGTGTTTATAACAAAAATGTCTCAAAAGTAAGGAACTGAATATAATTTATATGTTTTTTAAGCAGAGTGGTTTCAAAAAAATAATAAATCCCCGAACTTACACTAATTTTGACTTAAGTGATAGCTATGTTAAACTATATTAAAACTTGTAAGATAAAAAAATATATTCAAACTTTCAAAAATTACAAAGATTCTACAACCAAATGTGGTTGGATGCGCAGTCAACACTAAGTGAACTGGTAACACAAGAAAAGCCCTTAGTCGAAGCGCCTCCAGATACAGTATGCAGAATTCACACCACGAGTATTTAAAGATTAACGTTTAACTTACTCAATCCAGAACAAAGAGAATGTCTTTCGGACACTTGCTACGTTGTATATAAGGTTCTTTTAATAAGAATTTGTGGAAAGAGCAAAAAGTATATCTTTTTCTAAAGGTATATACAAGTGTTTCAAAAGTTGGAGGAATGTTACGACCAAATGGTGCACCCACAAAAAAGGCGTTTGTTGAAGTCGGTACTAGAGGCGACCATCGGCCGCGTGTTGGAGTTGAAGAACGAGCTGATGAACTTTGAAGCCTCCAACTTTAACTTCTACGACGATATTCTTACCGCTTATAAACTCATACCTGTGAGACATTTTTTTTGTGTTGAAGGCTGTAGTTTATGTATAGAAGTGAAAAATTTTTCACGAAGATACGAACTTCAAACAGCAAACTCTGTACAAAAACTCACTAATAAAAATATTCCAAATTGTATATTATTGGTTTAAATCTGTTTAGCGTTCAATTAATTTGTTTGAATGATAGATTTAAAATTTACTCAATAAGAATCTTCATAAAAATATAGATATTCAAATTTGTTAATTTTTGCTAGAGTAAGAATGTGTCCATCTCAGTCTCAGCTCATTTTAGTTCATTTCCATAAGTTTCTCTAGAACATTATGCTACGCTTTTATCGATTCCTTATATGAAAATAACATAAACATGGTTTTAAGAAAATTTTTCAATCTAAAATGAGATTTATCATGACGATGTCTTCAATGTTAGCTTCAACACAACAGCATTTTATCCTAACATGGTATCAAGACATTCTTGTAAGCAAATTGGATAATTTATTTATGTTTTTATACTTGTATGTTTAACATAACTACTATATACATGCCAAATCTAATAAAATCATGGCAATAATAATAGCGAGAAGAACTGCAACTATGTCCAGCTCACAACTAATTCTAACTATTGTGAAAATTAGCCTCAAAATTGTTAACCATGGAAACACAAATATTTTAATTTTTTATATTGACAAAGCTATTTTAAATAATTATCAAGTAAACAATTAGTATAGTTGTGTTTTTATTATGCATAATTCTAACTAAATCATGCTTTTCACCCATTCTACTTAATCCCATATAAACCTTGCCACACAACATTACCCCCCAGCACGACATGGAAATGCCGATACCGAAATACTTTTTGGTGGAGAAAAAAAAGGTTTTAGACAACCGGCAAAAGCTTCTGGAACTTATTCTCTCGAAGATGGCAGTAAACATCAGGCCCAAGGTTGCTTTGTTATTTATGAAGCAGTACTTGAACTTTATTTGGGGAGGGTATCTTTGTGGGTCTATTAGGAATTATGAGTTAGACTCTTATCAAGTTTCAGGTTAAGCATAAAATATTTTAGATTCAAAAGTGAAAAACATTTATTTGTTATTTTAATTATTTATTATTAAACTTTAAAAACATCAATTGAGGATTCATACATTTATTTAAAAGGAAAGCTATAATTTTCGATAAGTATAGCCTTATCATAAAACGTTAGCAATTATTTTACTTATTATTATAATTAAATTCATTATAGACTTGGGAGTTGTAAGATCACTGAATATTCAGTGATTCACTTTTCTATTGCGTTGCATAATTTAAATATTCATTTTTTTTATTATTTCCCAAAAGTTCATTGTTATTATTATTGTTGATGAGGTTTATTTTATTATACTTTTAAAATTTCTAATATTACTATTAATAATAATAATAATAATAATAATAATAATAATAATAATAATAATATTATTATTATTATTATTATTATTATTAGTATTAATAATGATAAGAATAATATTATTAGTAGATTATCCTTTTAATAACACATGTTTGAATTTACTTTCAAATAAGCAAAAATTTAACAATTTGCTCATAAATTCCACTTTAAAATGATTTAAAAACTCATGAAATTTGATTGGCTTAAAGAATTTTTTTTTGGTAATATATCAAATACCATAGTGAATTGAATTATTGGCCAATTAAATACATTCCCATAAAACTTTCAACGCCTTCAATTGATGCAATGTGAGTTTTTTAACATTAACACCAACTACAACCTATATAACATTTCACGATAGCATCCAAAACCATTCAGTTCTCACCATTATAAACTTCATCGTTATAGGCTTCAAGAACATCATTATTGTCGTCATCATCACCAGCGTCATTGTCGTAGTTGTATATTACATGCAAAAAACATGTTTCGTTCTATTTAGTTATTTAATTGATATAATAAAAAATGGTTTTTTATTTTTCTTTTTTTTAATTTTTCTTTTTTCGTCATTTATTACTTTTTAAATCACAGCCATAACATCAAAAAACACCCTATTATTACAAAAAGCATATAGGTATTATAAATTAAACCTAATGCTTTCCACAGTTTAATTACGTTCCACCACCCCCGACGTGGGACCAGATCCTTGAGACTCTTAGCATGGATCAGGCCATTCTTATCATTCAAGTTACAATTGTCTATTTAATATAATATATTATCATCGTCATCATCATCATCATTAAGGTTAAAATCACCTATTAAATATAATAGTATTCTTTATTATACCGAGTGCGGTTGTAGTCAAATAATCGTCAATAGTTTTTAGACCAAATCACCATTATAAAAATTGAAATAAAATAATAAACAAATAGATAAAAATCAATAGAGTGAAATATATAAAGAAATTTGAAGAATACTATAGAATATTAATGGTGCTAATAACATTAAAATAAATACGTTATCAAGTGAATATTTAAAAATATTCAATAACTGAGAAAACGTTTCTGTTGTTTCATGCATTAATTTGCCTCAACAGATCCATGAGAGGGCCAGACAAGGTAGGGCCAGGGCGGAGTTCATGGTGCAGGCACGACTGCTGCGAGGTTTTTTGCGGCGTTTATTTGTGTGAATCATATAGGGTTTTTAGGTATTATATATTTGGTTTTGTGATTTTATTTATTTTTTCTAAATACCATCGTCGTTGTCGTCTTCATCATCATCATCATCATCACATCATCCTCACAATACATCCTCATTTTTGTTGCTTTCATTGGAAGACTAAGATATAAAAAATAATGCCAAAATTTATTTTTTGAGATAAATATCTATTTTATGTCTATTAAAACACTTTTTTTTACATCCATAATATTCTTATATTTGTTATACTTTACTCATTGTTTGAATCAAAATTTTGTTTTTTTCAAAACTAATTTCACAGATTTGAATATTAATTATAATTAAACAAAAATTAAATTAAATGGCAATAATTTCCATAAAAATGCACTTCCACCTTACAGCAATGCTTAAGCTCTTATGAAAAGTCTAACTTTTCGGAACTCAATTGAGTGTGAAAATATAAATTAATTTCCGACTGATATTTGATGCACGCAGGAAATTGATTAATATTTTAAATGTGTTCCATGCGCCTCAGCTGGTTTCAATGGGCTTCAGAGTGATGTGAAAATTGAAAAATATTTTGAATGTACCATTTCCATTATTATTGTTGTTAGTCTATTTTTAAAATATGCTTAAGACGTTTGAAATCTAACTAATTAAAGGTAGTAGTAGTATAAAAACATACACCAAGAATTTATGGATTTCATTTACTATTGCTTGAGATTGTACCACGTCATAAAAGTAATATCACTTTGGAACATATTGAACCACAGAAAAAGCCATGAGTACCAAAAGCAGGCCCTTCTCAGACCTGGACGAGGCAGCTACCATCATCCAAAAGGTTTCTTCATGCCATGAGTTGTGTGTGCTTTGAATGGGGGTTTTTTTGGTATGAACGATGAGCTGATCATTTTCATCAAACGGTTTTAAAGTTATATGTTTTCAACTTGCATAGTTGCCATGCTACTTCAAAAACTTTTTAACCAATTTTTGTGTTTATGTCTAGAATATATATTTGAAAAATTTTTTTTAAATTTGTAAATACCTCGATTTTTGAATTAAATATCGATGGAGCACGCAGTAGTTCCAAAGCTGTGGGCGTTTTAGACCACAATTGGAAGAGTTGAGTCAAAAATGATTGGCACTTTCTAGCTTGCCAAAAATAGCGTGGGTAGCGACAACTTTAAAAAGAGTTTTGGCCCATAATGAATAACATCGGACTCTACTACCTTAAGGCTTGTTAAAACCCGATAATAGTTACAATCCCAGTAACAAATATAATGTGTTAAAAAAATATAGATACCAACATTTTAAATCTAGGTCAATATCCAGTATAAAGATTTACTTCATTAAAAATTTTTTTTGCATGTTTGCACTCTACTAAGCTGCTCAAAATCAATAGTAATATTATCACCATGCTAGATGTTCAGAGGCATGATGCAGAGGATAAGAACAAAGCAGCTGAGAGAAGAGGAAGAGATCTTTCTTGGAATGGTGCGTGTCTCTGTATTTCGTCTATAAGCTTTTCAATGACTTGAGCATAATATATTACTTAATATCTTAATGGTATTAATCAAAAACTACATCATTTCAAAATCGATTTCCATCATAGTAATCATATCTTTTTATATTAATCCATATTTTTTTATAGTTTTACAAACATAGTTGTTGAACGTATGGTAGCTTAAATAAAAATATTCTTTTAAAAAATGCTACTATTACTACTACTACTACTATTACTACTATTACTACTACTACTACTACTACTACTACTACTACTACTACTACTACTACTACTACTACTACTACTACTACTACTACTACTACTACTACTACTACTACTACTACTACTACTACTACTACTATTATTACTACTACTACTACTACTACTACTACTACTACTACTACTACTACTACTACTACTATTACTACTACTACTACTACTACTACTACTAATAATAATAATAATAATAATATTATTATTATTATTCTTTTTTTTTTTTTAAATGTTGTTCCATTTCATAGTAATGTTATAGATTTTAATCAACAGAAAATGTTATCCCACGCTAAATATTAACATAAACTCTTAGAAACAACAATAGTGTTTCAAAAATTAAACCAAAAGAAGTTACCTAAAGAAGAAGATAACGAAAATACACCCGAAAAAATAAATGAAAACCATAGAAAGACAGGAAGAAAAGTATGAACTAATATTATTATAGCTAAATTGTTTGCATTCTGTTTTATTTAAAACTTATTCATTTTTTCTTTTTTTTTAGTTGTTATCCAATCTCAATTGCATATTAATCTTCAGTTACAAATTTGATGTTAGTATAAAATAAAAAGCAAGAGAGAACAAAACACAAATATACGGCAAACTAAGAAGACACTGCACAGCGATTAGAAGATCTAATTATTAATTTATGTCATAGTTATTATATGTCATAGTGTGAGCACAAGGATGTTAACGATTGTGTTTCGGTGGTTAAAATAACCAATTCTCATTTTTCTGCTTCATTAATGATATTTATTTTCATAATAATAGTTAATGAATTGTAGTTATGAAAAGAATGGAGTAAATTTACCTAGGAAAATATCCTTCAAAATCCAACACATTCAACAGCACAAGTTGTTACTTAGATGTGTTGAACGAGATAAGGATTATTAATAAATGCATAATGATTAAAATAGATATAACTAGAATAACAATAATAACAACAACAAAAACAATAATAATAATAATAATAAGAAGATAATAATGAAGAAATTATTGGTACTAAGATGCAAGAGGCAAATGAGCAAGAGTTTGTGGATGCTTTGAGCACTGTGAAAGACCGAATAAGGTCAGCCTCTTGACTGGGTGCAATAATTTTTTTAACTTATTCAAATACTAATGAATACCTGTTTACTACTTCTAAAAATGTTAAAAACTATTGAAAAATACTTTTTCTAATTCACATAGTACTGAATGTACACCCTTGGCGCAAAAAAAGAACATTGAATATATATTCATAAATAACTTCAAACAAAATACTTTAAATGGCATTGTATAATTAACATATTAGTGTGATTGCATTCGTGTGTGCAGAGAACATGAGGCTGCGGAAATGAAGCAGACGATGACTGAGCAAATAAGACAATGGTTCCTCGAATGTAGGTCTGTTTGCAGTTCATACATTAGTTTATTATAGTATCACCACTGTTCATACAGCAATACTGTTCATACAATAATTTTCTAAAGTACCCATACTGTTCATTTCTTATTTTCAAACAATCCCTCACAGAAACGCCTTGGGAAAGTTTCCGAACTTCCCTGATGCAGAGGAAGGTGGATCATCAAAGTTGCTAAAGGCTGAAGATCCCGTGGAAATATTCAAGCAGCTGGAGGAAGCTGTAAGTTGCAAGTGGTTTACTGTCGTTGTTTAACCCAGTATTGGTGGCATTTTGAGTGTTTTAAGGGTTTTCAAAGTGTATACATTAGTTTATATTTATAAAAGCCCTTCCATTGGTAAAGGAAAACGAGCCGTAAAGAGAATTTCATTAATATATTAATTGAACGTGTTAGTCATGTGTATAGTTACTTAGTTTGTTGTATTGGTAGTGAGTTAATCAGAAAAAGGGCAAAAAATGTTAGTGCGTTATTCCTTTAGAGAATGGAACATTTCATTGTTTTTATGCATCTTTATAGTTTTATATTATCTCCAGGAAAACAACAAGTCGAACAAAAAAGATAAGAAGGACAAAAAGAATAAGAAGGATAAAAAAGACAAAAAGGATAAGAAAGACAAAAAAGATAAAAAGAAGAAAAAGGTATTTATAAATATAATTTAATGAAGTTTGAGAATATGTTCTTTAAGTTTTAAAATAAAAAAATGGTTTTCGATAGTTAAAACATTATCATGAAACATTGGTTAGTTTTTATAAAAGAAACATATTTTGAGGGTTAATCATTTGAGTATTAAATATCATAATAGCTCATTAGACTCAAAACTATTCAGTTTTTGTTTGATCTATATTTTTCAGTACTTTATTGAAAGATCTTTACTATTAATTTATATAATTTTAAATTCGAAATTGAATTTGCGTGCTATCCTTGGAGAAAAACGGTAGTGATGGAGATATTAGCGAAGACGATGAACAGAAAGCTCCGAAATTTCGATTCAAGTTCAAAAAATTTCAAGAGAGTGAAGTGAGCCTTCAACAAAATGGTCTTCTGGCTTGATCACCTGCTTCACTTTCAAATTACCTTTCAGATTACTTCTCCACCATGCTTATAAAAACTCTCACTTCTAACTAAATTTTATACTTTGTACGCTTTCACATTGACATTAAAAATTATTCATAAAACCAACTTAACCTTTGTTTCAATAAATTATTTCTTATTTTATTCCATTGGAATCCCTACCTAATTTGCACAAATTTTTCGTGGTTATGCATAAATTAAGTTTAAAGAGTGACCACTTAGATCGCATACAATCTTGCAGTTGTATGATTCACCATATTGATAATAGATGAAACTGATTATGATATAAAAATATTCCAGGAAGAGGAAGGGTGGAAAATGCTGCCTTCAAACTTTCTAGAAACGTTAGAAAAAGACTCCATCACTTATTCATGTAAAGAGTTTCAAATAATATACCATATAATGGTTTAAAAAGTTTTTAATTAATCATACAGAAACGGCATATAATATTTTCATGAAATTGTTTAACTGATTGATTGATTGATTTATGTATTGCTTCATTTTTTTTTTATTTATTTAATTATCCATTGATAAATTTTTATTGAAACCCACATAGCCACATGGGCCCACAAGGAGGAGGCAAATAACCACATACAAAGGTTCAACTTGCAAATGGTGATGGATGAGAAGAGGGGTGAGGTGGAGGAGGAAGTGAGGGTGCATGTAGATGAGCTGATGAGACAGGAACTCAAAACCCTCAAACTTGTGAAATTCATGATTATTCATTTGATTTAAGATGTATTTCATAAGCACGAAATTGTATTCACTACTAATAAAGCTCAAAAATAATGTTTATAACGTTAATGGTTTTTAAATTCGTTCATTTATCTAACTATTATTTGACCTATTTTTGGGTCAATTCTTAATGTATATAAGTTTGAAAAATAATTGACATAATAATGAAGAATATATATGGTCATACTACCTATTTACTATCGGGATAAACAGGCTTTGGATAAAGATAAGGGGAAAAAAGGTAAAAAGCGTTCAGGAAAAAAAGGAAAAAAGAACAAAGGAAACAAGAAAAAAAGCAAAAAACAAGCAAAAGATATCACACCAGATAGGTAAAAAGATTTAAAGTTCATATAATTTTGTGGAAGGCTTAATTAATGTTATTTGGTTTTCGGTATAAGCCAAGCTTATTCAATACTATGATGTTATATAAATTAATATTAATTTTTTTTGCATTTGACTTCATTCTTTACAATCAATTAGTTTTAAATTGTAGTTAATGTTTAATTGAATAAAGCATATTGAAGTCTATAAAAATGTCAAGCCAGCAACCGTACATGGTTGGTGAGTACAGCAGAATGAGTTCAATGAAGCATCAGATGGCGGGAAAGTCTGCAGAACCCTTCCCTCAAAATGATGATTTAGAAACATGGATGAATAGGTTTTAGCAAAAAGTCTCACTTTTTAAGATGAACTCACATTTGAAACAAAATAGTTTTTTTTTGTTTCGTTGAAGCTTGTTTTGCTATTTGAAATTTTTTTAGTTAAACAGTCGGTTTTTATTCACAACATCTAGCTTTTCACTGAAATAAGCTACTTTCGAGTTTTTCGTTCTTCACTGAATTCTCACTGGCTTTCATACAACTTCAATGGCACATTTTTAAACTTGAAGAAAACCAATTGAAAGGAGTTCAAACGGTTCTTGTTTAGACCAGCAGAAAAAGCATGAGACCAATGATGAGAAAGAGCATCTGGAGGAAGGAGCCATTAAGTTACACGTGGTTTCTAGAGGAACCAAGCACTCTGTGAAAAATAAAAAAAAAGAAAAAGATCTAACCTTCAATAGGTTTAAATAGAATATTTTTGGCATGGAATCTAAGTGGTAGTTCATGGCTTATACGATTTTATAAGCTTAAAAATTTGGTTGGTTAACTATTTTCTAATAATATCAACAAACCTTTTAAAGAACCATAGAGTCGTTGTTTGAGGAGCTGGTCTGTGAAGGCATCATCAAGCCAACCTTGCCTTACAATTTGAAGGACTTCATTGGTGATTACGCTTATATCGGGTCTTTGTTGAAATTAGTAGAACAGGAACCCGCCCCTGGTCTGGGTGATATCAGGAGACTCGTCACAGAATACGCCATTCTACCTTTGGGTTTGCTTTAAACATGTTTTATGAAGTTTTCAATTTATATAAAAAATTAAAATATCAGTTTTATTATTTACTTCACAAGTTAACTGATTGGGAATTAATCTGATATTCATATTGATGGAGGTTCCCAAGTGGTGCATGAGAATTCCCCCCTTATCAAATCGCTGCTCATATCGGGACCTGTGGGAAGTGGCAAAAAGTTGTTGGTAAATGCCATTTGCAATGAAACTGGAGCCAATTTCATTGATCTCACTGCATCTAATATCGTCGGTACGGTTTCAGATTTTAAAGCATAATTTTCTTGGAACTTATCTTGATTTTCATGTTTCAAAACTTTCATTTAATTTTAAAGGGAAGTACCCAGGAAAGGATGGTCTCAAATTGTTGTTACATATGGTGTTTAAGGTTTGAGTGATTATTGAAAGTTATTTCTTTCATAATGCTTATGCGCAAATATACATTAAAGATATTGAATTTGATGTTTTTATTTCCACATTATTTCATAATTATAATCTTTTATTTCTATTATTACGAAATTTTAAAAATGTTATAGTTATTAATTTTTTAAAAATGAATATAAACACTAACAAATTTTGTCATTAAACAGATTTCAAGCGAAAATTTACTTATCACTATAGTTAATTTTAACAGGTAGGGAAAGCTCTTCAACCAAGCATAATCTATATAGACAATTGCGAGAAAATGTTTAAGAAGAAATTACCAAAAACTGACGTGGTAGTTATAATTACAATGATAGTTATTATTATTATTATGATTATTTGTTTATTTTCATATAAAATATTTAACGAATTTTTCTATTAAAGAGTTTTATCAAAAGAAAAATTAAAATAAAATGTATGTTGGAATACAGGATTTTGAGGTAGATGGAGTAAATTTGTCTGAATATTCACTTTAATTTTGTGTGTGGTCACTCACTAATGGGCTGAAAAAATATTTAACACGATTTGATAAATTTCGTAAAAAGTGCATTAGCCGGGAGTCGAACCCGGATCAATTGCTTGGAAGGCAACTATGCTACCGTTATACCACTGATGCTCACATCTAAACAGCTTTATGATAATATTTCAACATAGAGACCACTATTAATTTATTTACTAAAAACTGAAAGCGCGGAGACAGCTAAGCTGACAAAATACCGCAGCCTTTTAGCGGATTATGAAGTTATACCAATCGGAGTTGAAGCTTTTGGTTCTTGGGGTCCAAACAGACTAAGATTGATAAGAGAGATCGGGAAAAAAATAGCTCAAGAAACAGGAGAACCGCGGTCAACCTCCTTCCTACTTCAAGCTATAAGTATGGCCATTCAGAGAGGAAATGCTTTCAGTGTGCTAGGTACTCTCGCAAGTCCAAGAAAATTAGAAGAAATCTTTTATTTTTGATTATTAAAACAATTCAAATATTTTTGTTTATTTTAAATTTGACGGTTGAATAAAAAATTTTACTAAATAAATGTTAAAACAGGATTTATAAGATTGAAAAACTTTTAGCAATCAAATATAATACTGATTCAAAATGCAATTAAATGTGAATAACAAGAAATTTTGAGTAAAGCGATTAAATATACTAAATTTAAACTGTGTATAGACAGATCCCAAAAGATTGAAAAAAGTGCTCCCAAAAATGATGAAAATGATTAAAGGTGAAGATCGCATAATGTTGATAGGAACATCTAGCGCTCCGTTCGAAGGCGAGGTGAAGCCGCTTTGCTCCATGTATAACCGTATCATCCTTGTGCCCAGGCCAGAGTACCAGTCGAGAAGACGTAAGAAAGTGAATTTAATTAAATTTAATTAATGCATAAAAACAATAAATTCTTCAAAATGCATTCAGTTTGTTTTATTTAAGTTTTGTGGATGAACATGATAGAACGCAAAGGAGCTTCAATAACCCATGCTTTCGACCTCAGTTCTCTCACCAAGATTACTGATGGATATACTGCTGGATCTATTCTAAAAGTAGTATTCAGTCAAAGTATTTAAGGCTTAATCATACATACTTTTTCTAGGCAGTAGACAGCGTTTTAACTGAACCACGACTGAACAATCTCAAAAGCGCACCTCTCAAGCCATCAGAATTCATTCCTCCACTTTCTCGTACTGACCCAGTATTCAAAGAAGAAGAAGAAGCTTTTAAAGTTATATTCATTTTAACTTTGTACCAGTTCAATCAAAAAACTTCATCTTTTGTAATGAGAACGAATATAAATTTTATTAAAGTGACACACTATTTGATATGATTTTATCCATTCAAAATGCAGACATGGTTTACCAAAACGCCGCTTGGCAAGAAAAGAGCAAAAATGCTAGCAGCGGAAGAAGAGGATCCAAAGGGAGGTAAAGATACGAAAAAGCCAAACGCAAAAAAGAAATAAGTCTAATTTTAGGAAAAAAATATGAATGTTAGTCAGTAAATTATAAATTAAAATTTTTACAAATAATAAGTGTTCATGAAGTGTGTTTTTCAATGTTTTGATAGAATTGAATAAATTCACCCTTAAATAAACAACACCAAAACTTATGTTTCCAGAAACATTTACAAACGTAAAAAACTTAGGGCTTAATTCATTATGGGAGAAAATAAATACACATAACAAATATCTAAAAATACTTCTAAAAAATCCTGGTTTAAACTTTATTAACATTAGCGAGGTTGACCTTCTCAAGGTTCTCAAAACTTTTATCTTCAGCAACCTTTTTTTCACTTTCAAAACGTGCTTTCATCTCTTGTCTCCTTACTTGAGTGTATGATCCAGAACCAAAGAGAATAACAATATTACTGAACCACCACATGAAGTCTTTATGCTCATTGTAGAATACAGTTGCTATCACAGTTTGAGCAGCAGCCTTGGCGGTTCCTGATATCGTGTGTGTGAGTGGAGAGGTCACCTGAAAGCAATTATGATATATACATTTATGATTGATAATTGAAGTAGTGGATTGGGAAAATTATTAAGTCGCCTAAATTGGGTATTTGGTTGCGCAAATAATAAATATCACAAAGCGATACTCCATTTATATAATTAATACTCGATGAATAGTATTATAAGGTTTTGAAAGTTTATAGAATATGAAAAAAAAACCTGAATTTGAAGACCTGTAACATAACCGATAGAGAAACCAAAGATGCCACTGATCACCATGAAAATCCAGAAGTGTGCATCAAACAACTTAGGGAAATTCAAAATAGGGCTTACCTCACCATTGATAACGATCAAAGGAGCGAATAAAAAGACGGCATTGAGATTATTGTACATGGAAAGCCTCCAAATGTTATCATCCACTGCGGGTAACACTTTCTTTGTGTATATGGCGTTTAAGGGAACGAAAATACTTGAGCTTACTCCGTACAATATTCCGAATATTGATAAACCAACTGCGTGCATTTAATGAAAAATTATCAATTAAATTTTGAGTAATATTTTAAATTGTATTGAATGATTAACAGATGCCATGATTTGAATCTGAATCTATCCCCGCTATCTTATGAGTTTTCAGCTTTAAACCATTCAAAAAAAATTTCATAATTTCCTCTACTTCTAGCATAAATTTAATTTTTTAAAACCAACTTTTTTTAAACCTACTTTAAGTTTACAAGAATATTCAGCTTACCCCTCTTTTAAAGCTTAAACGTTTTATCAATACATTCTGCTCATTCCTTCTCATTACTTTACCAAACCATTTTACACCAACAGCTTTAGTCATTATCTTTAATCATGAACCATCATTCAAACTTCATTATCTGAACCTATTTGATAATTTTAACTAGTGAATTGTTCTCACTATAGCTTTATCTGATTTTTCAGATTATCCAGCTTATTTCGTTCAAGGCACTAAACCTTACTCCTGTTCAACATGGCTGATCTAACAAAGCTTGCATAAAATTGCCTTTTATTTCAAGTGGGAAACTTTAAGGTGATAAATATGGCTAACACTTTTAAACTTTGGTCTACTTGAGCTCATTCTCGCAGTTGCTGCTTCTTGGCAATCCCCATTAGAATCAGCTTCAACATAAAAAAGCATGCACTGTCTCAACACCATTAAACTCAACCACCCAACAGGTTGTGGAATTGGGTCGGTAGAATGATATTCAAATAAAAAAATCAAACATAATAACAAAGTATTTCTAAGGTATATAACTCAATGATTATACTTTCATTAAATATATTAATATACCTAGAACATTTTCTTTAGCAACTCCCAATCCAAACCCTCCAATGATAACAAAACAGCATAAGATGGCCTTGAATGATGTTGTTTGTCCTAACAAGAGATATGATAGTATCTGACGAGTTTCAATGTTAAATAAATATAATTATATTATTGTGACGTTGAAACCAGTAATATACAAAAGCTAAATCAAATAATTTTCTAATTGATGACCAAGTTTCGACATATATTGTTTCTCTAAATTTATGTCAAATTAATAAAATTTATATACTCTAATTTAGGAAAATAATTGATCAGTTGGTACAGCCAACTTTATTGTGAAAGATTAATAATATTTCAGCAAATTTTAATAGTGTTTTCTATAAGAAAATATTATTTTAAAAACTGGTTGCATGGAACTTACAACGTTGAAGACTGTTGAGAGAGACCTGATAATAAAGTAAAATGCCACACCCACATACTTCAAACATAAATTATTGCAAGAGATCATCAATACAAACACTATTGAGAGAGGTAAAACCTTGAAAGGTGTATGAGTTGATGTGTGATTAGCATATTTTGTAGAGAAAAATTTTTTATATAAAGTATCCATATAATTTCAACTAATGCCGATAGAAAAATTAAGGGATATAGAGAAATAGTCTATTTTTAAGCATGATAAACTATTTAAATTGCTAACCTTTTTCATCATAGTAAGACTGATGTCAAAATCAGGAAATGTTATTAAGTGCGGAAAAGTTTTTGAAAGAGAACTTAGAAAAAAGCATAGAATAACAGCAATTACACATTGGAACCATGTTATGAAAAGAGGAGCTTCTAACTGAAAATTTTTTAATTTAAAAAATTTCATCTAAAAATTTGATGTACCTGTTCCTACACAAGTTGTAATTTGATTTCATTAATGAATCTGTTTTATTTTAATGAACACCATTAATATTGCATAAAATATTTCAAAACCTAAAGCTCCACAGTAATTAAACATTCAAATATTGAGTTTTTTTTAATAAACTTTTATGAAATATATTTAAAAGTTAAATCAAAATTTTTTACTTTTACTTCAGAGCTACTAAGAAGATATTTGTTGATAAAGACAAATGTAATGGATATGAACCTGTCCAAAATTTCATATTTTTCAAAATATGATGATGAGCAAATAATATCGAATTTATGGTAAATTAGATTCATTATGATATAGCTAAACAAAATGTTTTAAAGGTTTATTAATTCAAAAAGAAACCATCCTCTGATGATGATTTCCTTTATGATTAACTAAACTATCTTTTTAACAAAAACGATTTGAATCAAACACTTTTATTTTTTGAATAATAATATAAAGATGAAATACAAAAGCCTGAATCTAAAAGTAAGGACTATCATCACTTGATAATGTAAGCTAGCCTAGTGAAAAGCTTTGTGTCATTTAATAAATACTTTGTTTGTTGTCTTTACTTTTAATAACACGAAGCTTTACGTAAGTTGAACTCACATTATCACATACTTGATAATGTGAGTTTAAGTTACGAAAAGCTTCGTATTCAGTTAATAAAAGTGTTGATTCAAATCGTTTATGATTTTATTTTAAATTGAAAAGCTTTCTACATTCATATACCTATACACCATTGTTTTTAAGTATATCATATTGTTTGCAAGCTAATCTTTAATCATTAAATTCATTAATTTATAATTATTGAAATACTCTAGTCATATTAATTATTTTTGACGCTCACCAATAAGATGCAACAACTATAGCCACTCTTAAAGATTTTACAAAAAATGATTCAGTCATCTTATTTTTATAAGACCACGTAGTTCGCAATCGTCTCAACAGGTTAACCATAAGTATTAAAAGCAATCTTACCTATACGTTGAAATACGTATAAAAGCGCAAGGAAATACGAAATTTACATTATTTTTTTCGTTAATATCAAATTTGTTTATATTATTTATAATAATCTAATTAAATTAATATTTTCAATTGATGAATTAAAGAAAATCGTTATGATTAACCATTTCTATAATCTGTAAGATGAAACAAAATTATTTGTGTTATTATTTTAAATAAAGACTTACAAAAAAATAAGAATTATGAAAATAACAAATACTTTAATAATTTTATTAATTATCTCAAATAAAATAAAGGTTCAAATTATAATAATTGTCAAACCTGAAATAAGGATACTAGTACTTTTCCAAAAATACACCACATAATCAAATGCAGACTGAAATTTGTCAATTATTGCATTTGTCATCAAACGGAGATAACCTAAAAAAAAAGCTTTATGACAACCTTTGATGAAAAACCCGAAAAGTAAAAAAAATGTATTGTGTCGCAACCCTGGTAAGAAAAACCGGCCTAGAAGTCGACTGTAAAAGTCGTCATTCATCATTTCGGCTAAACCTTGAAGCCATTTCAAGTAAAACAGTAAAAAAAATGTTTTTTCTGTGATTTTGCGACTTATTAAATAATAATATTTGGACCTCCACTTGATAATGTAAGTTCATCTTTGTGGAATAAGCTAAACTCCTAAATTTGTTTTCATTTGAATATTTATGTTTGGCTCGAAGAATTAAATTATTAAATAATCGATGTTTAAATAGCTAGAAAAATTTTTTTGTAAATCTAAACTACGACAATAGTTTTTATAACAAAACTTACTTGCGGTCAACGTTGGAGACCAAGTTTAACCAAAACTGGTTTACTGAGTTTTCAAATCCCATCAACTTGTGTTTTTTTTGGTAAGCATGAAAAAGACAGTCCAGAGCAAGCTACACGTCAAAAACATATTAGCCCAACTTCATATTGCAATATTTGGGACAGTCTGTAAAGGTGTAGGTGGCGTGAAAATTCATGAAAAAATTTGTTTCTAGTTCAAATTTTTTTCATGTGTGGCAATCGTGGAAAGTGTGCATGTCTTTTTTGGGTTTGAAAAGCCATCTTCAAGCCAAAAATCGTTGCAAAGTAATGGCAATACTTAGAGACGAGTTGCTGCTGCTAATTATTATAAATCTTTTGCTACTGAAAGTTCTTCAAGGATTGGACACACGAATATCACTTATGTAAAAAATTATACTATTCTTATATGACGAACTATTTAAAGACACGAAAAACCGACCAAGACATTTCTCGTATTGCTGGTATCATTGAGTTTGATATAAATATAGAATATTTACAAAGATCATTCATCAGTGAACGATAGCTTTTTCTTTATGAGGATTTTGGGTAAAAAACTAAAAAGAACAATTAGCCCGATTAAACGTTGCCGTCACTTCGGTCATGACTTACAAGTTACAACTAGTTTGATAATTCTTTTTTGTCAAAGGCGCATTTGACTACATCGTTTATAAACATTGGCATGAATGTGGACTTAATCTACAAAAGTCGATGTCAGTTGAGTCGTCTAACTGAACACCACAATTAAAATTCTGGAGTGAACATCCTCTTTATCTAAAAGAAAAAATTTTGCAATCATACTAATTCAGATTAAACCTTTATTCAAACATTAGCTCATGGTATACAATAAAATAATTAGGTAATCTTTACATCTAATTATTTGGAGCAGTCGATCTGATATTGATAGCTTACGTATTATTATAATTGACTATTTTTCAACTTTTATAAATTTTGGATTGAAAAAATAAATAATTTTGTTTATAGACCAAATTTTAATTTGTAAATTTTAAACTGTACACGTTGTCAACGTGGTTAACTACCTTTTAAGCTGTTTCATCATTTTCTTGTTTTCTTAGCTGATTCATCTAAATTTTAAAAATATGACAGAAACAAATGAACAAAAGTTTCAAAGATTGGAAAAAGAATTAGAATCGCTTAAATTCACTGACAATAAAGTATTTTCATTTGAATTTTTGCAAAATCAAAATATGGTTGTGTTTTATTTTGTAGGAAAAAGCTTCTGAAGTCAAAAAAGAGCTTGACAAATTGAGAAATAAATTTAAGCAAAGGCCTGAAAAAGTCGGGGATGCAGCTGGTGATGGCATGACCAAAAAAATTACCAGGTGAACTGAAATCAAATGCATTAAACACCATTGTAAAATGTTATTTATTTTTATAGATTAGGGTTAGAAGCTAAAAAGGAAGAAAATTTATCAGATTGGTATTCTCAAGTAATTACAAAAGCAGAGCTTATTGAGTACTATGACGTTAGTGGCTGTTATGTTTTAAGACCTTTGGCATTTGGATTATGGGAAAGAATTCAGGCATGGTTTGATAGTGAAATAAAAAAAATTGGTTTTGAAAATTGTTATTTTCCCATGTTTGTTTCAAATACTGCCTTGGAAAAAGAAAAAGATCACATTGCAGATTTTGCTCCAGAAGTAGCTTGGGTTACAAAATCAGGAAGCACAGAATTAAGTGAACCAATTGCTATAAGACCAACTAGTGAAACTGTTATGTATCCTTCTTATGCAAAATGGGTACAATCACATAGAGATTTGCCAATCCTTTTAAATCAGTGGTGTAATGTAGTCAGATGGGAGTTTAAACATCCACAACCATTTTTACGAACTAGGGAGTTTTTATGGCAAGAAGGTCATTCTGCTCATGCTAATGCCTCTGATGCCATCAAAGAAGTTTATTATATTTTGGACTTATATGCACAAGTTTATGCAGATCTTTTAGCTATTCCTGTTATCAAAGGAAAAAAAACGGAAAAGGAAAAGTTTGCAGGAGGAGATTTCACAACAACTGTTGAGGTTTTTGTTTCAGCTTCTGGAAGAGGAATTCAAGCTGCCACCTCACATCATCTTGGTCAAAACTTTTCCAAAATGTTTGACATATCTTTTGAAGATCCAGAAGCTAAAGAAAAACAATTTGCATTTCAAAACTCATGGGGCTTGACAACCAGGTCAATTGGCATCATTGTCATGGTGCATGGAGACAATAAAGGACTTGTCTTGCCTCCAAGAATCTCTCCAAAACAGGCAGTGGTTATTCCTTGTGGTATTACTGCCCAGCTTTCTGAAGATGACAAAAAAAACTTGTTTACCAAATGTGATGAGTTAGTAGCTGAGTTGAAAAAAGCTGGCGTTAGAGCGCATGGTGATACTAGGGATAATTATAGTCCAGGGTGGAAGTTTAATCACTGGGAGTTAAAAGGAATTCCAGTAAGAGTAGAAATTGGACCTAGAGATCTTCAAAACAAACAAGTAGTGTGTGTTAGGAGGGATAATGGGACTAAAGCTACTGTTGAACTTTCTGGAGTTGTTGAATCAATTAAAAAATTGCTTGAAGATATACATCAGTCTATGTTAGATAAAGCCAAAAAAGAGCTTAGCGAGAATCTCATTGTATGTTCCACCTTCCAAGATTTATGCTCTAATCTTGACAAAAAGAGACTCATTTTAGCTCCTTTTTGTGGGGAAATTAAATGTGAGGAGAACATCAAAAGACTCAGTGCAAGGTATAAATTTATTTTTTATTATTACTTTATTTGTAAGCCACACAGTTTGCTGCAGAGGCGCAAATACACTGCTCACATCAAATGTTTTTTGGTTAATATGACTAATTACTACACAGAGATGTTGCAGTGGAGGAAGGCGCTCCAGCCATGGGAGCTAAAGGACTGTGCATACCATTTGAACAGCCTTCAGACATCAAAGCGGACGACAAATGTATTTGCCTGGATTGCCCTCACAAACCAAAATATTACACGATATTTGGAAGAAGCTACTAAAACTATCATGACTATTTGAAAAACCCTCTGCTTGTTTTTAGCCATAAGTACTACACACTTCAGTTTACATTCAAATGTTTAGTTGTTTTCGTTTATTGCTACGATGTTTTTATTTTATAGGTAATATACATGACATTTATTTGAAATAAAACTTTTAAGAATATTATAAATACCTTTTTATAAAAATAAAAAGATAACGTGAATAGGTAAAACTTTGATTCAATAAGTCATCGTTAGTATTTAAGAGTTATAAATAGCTAAGCAAACTTATTCTAGTCCAATTTAACAGACATTATTATCAGTAATCTCCGTATCTTCTATTGTAATTCGCCCCTCTGTCTGGCTCAAATTGTCTCCTTGATTCTATCTTGTTTCTGAATAGAAAATATCGAAAAAACATGATCAAAAAGAAGGGCCATTCACTTTAATAAGTTAACTAGCTAATAAAACGAATGAAATTGGATGAAAAACTAACGAGAGCATTTGGGAGAGATTTAAGAGCAAATTGACAGAGTCCTCTCCTCCTAGAGAGTTGATGCCAGCAACACCCCTTCCATCATCACTATCCCTTCTTGGATATTTGCCCACAGGCGACCTAGAACGACGTCTGGGCTCATTCGAACGATCATTATCGTTGTATGAATTGAGTGCTGGATAGCGAACCTCACTGTCAAAACGGAAGTTGCCTGGAAAAGTAAAAAATCAATAATAATTGATTTTCTTGAAACCCATTGAAAAAAAGCAAAAATTCAAAAAAAAAAAATCAAGTTAAAAATAAGTAACCAGTATTATCAAGCCTCAGCATTTGATTTTCTTTTTTATAGGGGTTGCTTAAAAGTCCATCAGCTATACCTCCAATACCTCCCAGTCCGGCACTTGAATCAATGCAACACATTTTATTTGATATCATTTATATTATAAGCTTCACTTGAAACATCATTCTGATCATTATATCTCATCAAAAAATATCGTTTTATAAAAGAAATTTCATATACATTCGAAAATGAAAAATTTTAACCCAAGGAGGTTTTGTTGCATGACAATTTGAGCCAAGGGGTTAGCAAGAGCAGCATTCCTAGTTAAACAATACACAGTAAACATAAAACTAGTCATTACTAATTTTTGAAAGATATAATGTATTCATGCCAATTAAAAACTCAAATAATGGACTGCCTAAAGAACTGAAAAACATAATACCTAAAAAGATAATAAATGAAACAACCCAAGAAGAGAAGACTGATTGTCACGACTAGAGCCTCTATTGCGAGGTGTATAGTTAGAGTATGGTTTGTTTCTCCTGTATGGACTCCTTCTTCGGGGACTGTAGCCTCGACGATTTCCCCCTCTAAATCGCTTCTTGTTTTTATCATTAGATTGTTTCTTGCTTGGTGATATTTCCTCAGGTTCTTTTTTGTCTTTCAATATACCGTACCTAACAAAATACAACCCATTAAATACTTGAAGTTGAAAAATATTGAAAAATTTGGTGAACATGAGTTATACCTGGAAAGTGTTTTTTGAATGAGCGCATGGTTGAGTTTAGGAAGGCCATTCATGCAAGAAAGTTGCTCTAATGTTGGTTGATTCAAACACATGTCTTTCCTGCTTTGATTGTCATTTTCCAAAACTGTTTTGCTTTTATTCAGTTTCTGTGAAATTTATAAAAAAAGGTTTAATTGATCATTTTGAATGAAACACTTCCACTTGATTAGGTAATGACTTAATTTTGATTTATTTGAAAACTCCTGATTAAGCAAAAACTGTTATTCAAAATTTATCAAAAAAATTTAAAATAATTATTAACAACCTCTTCAAAGGACTGGGTAGCTTTAGCATCACCACTATTTTTGAGACTCTCCAATTTGTTTGTGCACTTTTCTATGTAACTTAGTACAGCCTTTCTTTCCCTCAAACGGAGATATGCTAAAAGTTGATGTGAGTTGAATTTCAAAATCTTTCAGATAAAGCGATAAGGAGAAGAGATGAAATACCAGATGAAACAAGACTAACTGCGAGGAATGGCATGAACTGGAGCCTTATAGGCTAGAAGAATGAGCTTATAACCACACAACTCCAATCTCCTTTCAGCTGAAGATTCAACCACAGACTTCATATGATCTTCAGAGCTGAACACCAGATAAGCATATCTGAATAGAATGAAAAGTCATGTATATGTTAGATCATTTTTATGTCTGGACTTTATGCCTTTTAAACTAAAATTTATAAGAATTTTTGAATGAAATCTTTCATAATGGATTCCCAATCAATGAGAGAAACTCAATCATGAAAACTCTATCCAGATCAATGAATGATCAAGATATCAAAAGATGGAAAAATGTCCTCTATAAGAAGAAAGAATGGTCTTGACATTGAAATTACCCTTTGGGGGGAGCAGATGGCAAAGCTGAAACAGCATTCGAAGAGACACTCTTAGCAGGAGTATATACAGCATCATTGGTATCAGAAGTGTTAGAGCTAATGACAATGACAGAAGAATCCTTAAGTTGTTCAGTGGTAGAAACACTCTCGGTGTTTTCATTAGTGGCAGCATCAGACTTAGGAGCTGGAGAGCTCCTATGCAGCTTTTTGGACTTGCTTGAATCAAGATGCAACACCACATCATCCACCGAGGGAAACAAATCTCTTATGGCATCTTCAGTCACCTCAGAAGATAAATTCTTAAGCACTGCTACATTGTCTGTCCACTTGTCTGTGGGTGTCAGTTAATTCAATGATACAATACAATATATCAGCAGATGGTAGCTATAATGACTCTGGGAGAAATTATAGTTAATTGAAGAACAAATCAGGAAGTAGTTCAAATAGAACAAGGAATGCTAATTTCATTCAATTCCATGATTTATATCAAAGAAAAGAGTCTTGTCAACTCATTTTATTGAGGTTATAAAAAGCTGGTCTCTTGGTCTAAAATTTAAAAATGAATTTTATACTGCTCTTACTTTTGGTTGCATTAGTATGAACAAAATTTTCCACCGACTGATCTGTAAAACATCAAAAAATGATCTATAAAAAGGTAAACTGACATTTTTGAGAATTTATTTTAATTACTATTTTTGGATGAAATCTATTTTAAAATAGAAAACATTATCATGTAAATCTACCTATATAGAAAAATTATCAAATTATGAAAATGTAGTAAAATAAATATTTTCTCACGAGATCGTGGATCAATTTTTACATCCAGACTTTCATTCCAATTTTTAAGATGTGTAACAGCATTTTCAGCTGATTTGGAAGTTGAAAAGGTCATTTTCAAGATCCTGTCCAAAATCATAAGTTTATAAACAAAACTATTTAGATAAGGCAATTAATTAAGTGACTAAAAATCAATTTCACCCTATAAATGATCGAGGATTTTTTTCATCCTTTACAAAAGCAGTGTTGAACTCTTGAATTGAATCACTTGAAACCAGTTCTATTATGTGACTGTCATTCATATCCAAAATACTTAAAGGACTCACAGTCACTTTTCTAGTTTGCTTTAAATGAGCCATCTCTAAAAAAACGTATCAGTTTGAATTTTTTACGTGATTAATACTGAAAACTAACCGTCAGTTATCTGCTTTGTAGTAGGCATATTTAATATAGCTCGTTCTACATCTTCAGGATTTATAAAGCTCATATCTCTTTTTCTGAATTCTGAAATATGTTAAAAAGTACATCTAAGCCTTATGATCATACGACTGCAAAAAAGGGTTACTTCGAATAACCTAATTTTATCGAGCCTCAGTAAAATGAGATTTATGAACAATTTATAATTATTAACACTCGAAAATGTTACATTGATAACAAAAAGAATGATATTTCAATAAAAACCATACATGTGTTCATAAATCTCCATAATTTGAATAGTATTACATTACCTGATTCATCTTCAGATTCTATTCCACAATCATCTATCTCATCAACAATTAACAAATCTTTATCTGCCGGTTGGCCTTCATTGAAACTAATTTCGTTATCGCAAGTAATGTCGATTTGGGTTATTTCTGATTCTGACGCCATCTTGGGACTCGTTCTTTTTAATAGGTCATCCAATTCGTCGAGTAAAACAATATCTGAAATTTTTGAATTTTCTGACATAACAAAGTAAATAAGCAAATCTCCAATTCAACGGTCAAAAGAGCTTTACTGAAAAAAACCACGCTTGAACCTATCAAATCACGTGATCCATAAACTATAAAGACAAGAATTTTTTTTATAAAAATAGATATTAATTTTAAAAAAAATTTTTTTGTGTTTCTAATTTTAATCGAAGAACTTTATACTTTAACTAAATTTCTATCGAAGCATGTATCATTTTAAAGTTGCTTTCCTTAATTGAGATATAAGCTTTCTGAGTTTCAATCATGTTCATGAAACCACGCAATTCTTTTTCAATTGGTTTCGTTTGCAAAAGAATAGTTACTGCTAATTATTCAAGTAACCAATATATTTTTTAGAAGTTATTGTTATACAAGATCTATCTAAAAATTAATAGATCTATTCTAATTTAACAGAAAGCATCAAACATCCTTTTGATATAATTCAATTGAAACGCAAGGAAGAGGCTTCTAGATCAATTTTATTTGCGTTTAATTCTCCATCTACAGCTCTCATAGAACATTGTCAATTCTTTGGCAATATTTCTAGTGTCTTCTTTTTTGAAAACTATCAGAAGGTGAATCATTTTTTAATTTTTTTAATCTATCGTTCATTTATTTGAAATTTCATAATTATGAACAGGAGTATGCCTTAGTGGAGTATTCTGATAAAAATAGTCTTAAAAAATTGTTTTCAACAACAAGACATTTTGAAAATGACCGTCGTATTCCATTTGAAAGCAATCTTCTCTATTTTCAGAGTAATAAAAAATCAAAAAGCAATAAACTCTTTAGATCATATTTCAAATGCCACATTGTTGAAGATTACAAAAAAATAAAACTTGACAATAATCATTTAGCAGTCTGTAAAAATGTAAGAAATTTTGTTAACATATAAAATAATTTTCAATTTATAATAAGTTTTATCATATTGATCAGATTGAATCACAAATGCATCTTTTATATGAAAAACAAAGATTATCTGAATTAGACATCCGTTTGCGATATTTTCTTGCATCTCAAGTGCAACTGCTAGCCTCAAAAATATTTCCTCAAGCTTGTGTGGATTTGTTTGGGTCATCTGTTACAGGTTTAGGAAGGTAATGCTTTCAAATTTCTTATTGATTTACACCTACATATGATAATTAATTTTTGAAAATTTTGAAGATTTGATGGAGATGTAGATATGTCAATGGACATTGAAAATATTGAACACTCCAAAGTAAGTTTCATTTTTATTGCACTGTGGTATATAGTACTCAAAAAAAATTTTTCTATTTACATTTTTTCAGTCAAGAGCTGTTCCTAAAAATTTAAAGAATACATACTTCATCAGTAAGATCAGACCCGAAGATTATCGATCTTTTTCACAGAGAATGATGGAATCTTTTGGCTGCTTGTTAAAAAACATTTTTCCACAATTATTTAATGTACATTTGATTCTCAAAGCTACTGTTCCTATAGTTAAATTCCATCATTCTCCTTCGGATATTGAGGGGGATGTATGCTATGCTAATCAGTAAGCCCAAACCCTATACTTTGCTTCAATTTATACAGTCGATATAATCTATTGAATAAAACGTTGAGAATATTTTTATGTAGGGTTCTAAATATTTTTCAGAGAAGCGATAGAAATGTCCAGACAGCTTTTTACTCTGTTTAATTACCATAACACATCTATATATCAATCCAAGTCAAATAATGCAAATGAAAAATCACCTAATGAAATTCTTCCAACCTTATTCACCATAAGACAATGGGCAAAGGTTTGTTATTTCTTTTTATAATCTCTCAATTGTTGAACATTTCAAGAAAAGAAATGAATGATGTTAAAAAGATGATTATGGTGATAATACTGTTAACTGCATAGTTATGAGATAAAAGACCTAATGACCTAGTGATATAATGATTTGCAACATAAAATGAAATAAATATATTTGTATATTATCTATACTAGCATATACTTCTTAATGAGAGCCATTGGCTTTCTCTAATAGCATAAACTACTTACATTAACATCAAGAGTATGCCAGTTTATTCGGAACTACATTTTTATAGGACTGACAGTTCTAGCTAACATCCAACTTGAAATTATCGAATTCAAGCTCCGTCTTTTACACACTTCTTTAAGTTCACTTTTCTACTAAGGTAATTTGCTAAACCAAATTACACCCATATCCGACTCCGACTTTACTGTTATTTACAGCTTGTAACTACAATTGGAAAGTTTAATGCAGTTCATCGCAATACCCAGGATTTGAATCAAAAATAATATGGCTCATAAATTGTTCGTTAAACACAAGCTTTTCGAGTTTATAAAATCATCGTCAGGATAAATTAATTCTCTTCTTGAATTACGTAATCTACAGGAGTAGCCAAGCATCTGAAATTACATAAATTTCAAAAGGAAGCATATGCATAGATTTTAAATTTCTAAATATATTATTAGAAGCTAAAAGTTAAGAAAAATGTTTAACAGCAAATTTGGTGCGTTAGTTATTTCAACTCAAAAAGTTGCTTCAGATTAATTTCATGAAACTTGAGAGAAACAAAAACCTGGTCCTCATTATTGATTCATGTGGATACATTTCATTCTATGTCAATCCTCAATTACCTATTATCTTTAATCACCATTCAGAGTAATAAAGTGAGTCAAACAAATCCCGGACCATGGCTTAGTACCTTTATGCTGACACTCTTATCTATCTTTCATATGCAACACCTCAAGATCCTGCCACCTCTTAAAAATCTTCAAGGTTTTATTTACATTTTGATGGTTTATTGATTTAAAATTCAAATAAATGAACTTTTATGCAGAAAATTTCAATGAAAGTGTATCAAAAAAAGTTCTGAAAATAGGTTTTTTAAAATTTTTTTACTAGAATTCTTTTTTAATATATTGATTTACCATATTTACTGCTTTTTATTTTTACAGATGAAGTGATAATAGATTTTTTTAAATTTTATTCTCACTTTGATTTTAACAACCACGGCATATCAGTCTATGAAGGAGAGTGCATACAAAAACCTTTAACTAAAGTAGAAAAGAATTTAGACACACTTAATAGTTTGGAGCCAAACGTATATGAGTTCAATTCCGAAAAGAATGATCAAGTCAACGATATGTCAGAAGACAAAAAATTAAAAAAATCCAAACTAGATTACTACAATAAAGAAACAGACGAGTACATCTCGACACCATTGTATCTGCAAAACCCTATAGAGAAAAATTTAAATGCCGCAAAAAACGTACTACTACCAAACTTAACACACTTCCAACAAAGCTGCCAAGAAGCTTACGATGCCCTATCTTCATCATCGTCAAGCACCGATTGTTGGGGACTGTTGAAAATATTAACCGTTGATAGCACTGACTTACAAAACTCCACTGAATATAATGAAGTAAATGACGTTAAAATAACTTCCTAGAGATCGATTTTAAAAAGCAGTAATCTTTTTTATTCTTTATTTTCATTTAGCAAAAATAAATTTTTGAAATTAAATTCAAGATTTCGAATGGCTGTTTAATTCATGTAGTGGCGAATAAATATAAAAGGCCTTTGAGAAATCCCACAATTTCATTGCCTCCTAGTTTAGAATTGCCGTACATTCTGTCAACAAATGCAATGGGAACCTGTTGGATAAAATTTCTAGTACATAATATCCATCTTTTTATGTACCTTTGTATTATAAATTTCAGTTTAAAATAGATTTAGAAAAAATGGCAATAAAGACGTTGTAACAGTCTCATGCCACTATAAAAGTATTCGTATTTTGCTATTTTTCAAACAAAATAGTTTTATTAAAAATCAAGGCTTTTAAATTTATTTAGATCAAGAGACAATAGATGGTGTTTAAAACATCATATTTACGGTTCATTAATTAACGTACTTCTCCTATGGTATAGTTGTTTTCCTTAGCTCTAACCACAATTTCCATCTGGAACACATAGCCTTTCGACACGCAACTTTTTATAAGTTTCTCAAGAACATCTTTTTTGTAGAGTCTAATGTGAAGAAATGTTATGTAAAAAAATGCCTTACATACTAATGATCAAATCATTCATTTATACCTAAAACTTCCTGTAAGATCAGAAGCTCCAGGCCTGAGTAGGACTTGTGTTATATAATTGGCTGTACGACTGTTGAATTTAATGACAAACAATTGTCTGGATTTTTTTTGAAAATTTTACATTTGAGGCCACTAGTGTGAAAACATCATTAGATAGAATTGATGAAATACTTTAAAAATTAAGATAAAATGCCATGTAAAATTGTAAATAAAATATAGAATATACAAAACATTAACCTAACAAATTTTCTGTTGAAGTTCCAGCCATACACACCACCTTCATCTTTGTACCTGGTGCCTGAAACCACATCATAGTTTTGTTCCTGCTGTTTTCTGTTATGGAAAAAAATGCAAATCTAGTTGGAAATAAATATTAAATGTTTCATGTTATAGTTTAATAAAACTCATACTTTATGAAGGCTGGAATGTATTTTGGCTGGAGAGGATATTAACATAAATGAAAAAAATTGAGATTTAAAATCTGAAATATCAAAGTTTCAAGTCTAAATAACTTACGTGGTGAGATAAATCAGCATCCATTATAACTATGAACTCTCCTTTAGAAAATTTGAGACCATGCATATAAGCAGTACCTTAAAAGTTATTTTACTTGAAGTTAATTTCATAATAATTGATCATTAATTAAATAAAGTGCTTACCTAATCCTAATTTTTTCTCTCTTGGCTTCAATACCTTGAAGTTCATGTAAATTATTTATAAAATAATAAGAATTATTTTTCAATTATACAATTTTATCTTCTTTATAAATTTTCACTAATTGTTGTGCTACTTTTTGTGTACCATCAGGACTTCCATCATCCACAATTATTATTTCGTAATTGAGTTTACTGCAAAAATGTAGAATTATATGTAAAAATAACTAGAATAGGTAGATGCTCAAATGATCATAATGTTTACACCTTTCAGTCATATATTTGTTTATGAGCCATACTATAATAGGAAGATTTTCTTTTTCATTGTAGGTTGGTAAAATTATTGAATACATTCTAAATATTAAATCAAGGTACAAGAAGCAGAATCGATGAATGAAAAGTTGATGCCGACGTGAACAGTGTGAAAAGTAAATTAAAGTTTTTAAAAACATTTATAATACGGAAATTTGAGTTTATAAAAAAAGTAGTTTGTTTTGAAACTAAACAAACACCACTAATTTATAAGAGAAGAGTGCTTTATATAAAAATTACTTTCATGGTAACTCAAATCAAAATTATTAGTCTTGCAATCTTCCTTATTGCTCGAATCAACGCAAACTCCATCATTAAGTTCAAAGTCAGATAACGATCAAGATTAATTGCCGATGTTGTCATAAATGTAAGAATTAAACGAAAATTTTGAAAGTATTTCATGTACACCATCTTCTTAATCTTGAAAATTCTTAGAACTTTCATTATAAAGCATTTCATCACAACAGTCTGATTTGCAGTCTGATAAAGACTCGTGTATATTTAAAGAAACAAGTGATGAAAAACTCAATTCGAGATTTTGTGATAAACATTTTTGTGAGCTTTTTGCTAAATAATAATTCAAAGCAATAATTTGACTAGTTGACTTATTTATTTGGCTTTTTGAAGCATAAATTGTTGTAAGATCTCCTGTAGAAGAGCATTTTTTCAATTGCATTCTTTCCCTGTCCATCTACAAATATTTTATAGCTTATAATAAGATATTTCAAAAGAAAATTATTGTAAAACTTGCGAAACAAATCAATGATACAACGGTTGAGACAAAAAGTTATTTGACCCAAAGTTAAGTGACGCCTTTTTATATCCATAAACATGTAAATCTATCCAATAACCACATTTGTGTAATCTTTGATATCTTGAAAATAATAGAAAATAAAAGTTGTATTTTAATCAATAATTTATCACAACATCCATCTTTGATCTTTAACTGTTACCTAATAATATGGTAACGCTTAAATGTTGAATAATCATCAAATTATCTGTAGTTTCAATTAATTTATTCAACCTAAAAAGCTATGAAAACAATATCAATATAACCCATTAATAAAAAATATCCACACTCAAACATAACGTTTCCAGCTCATAATTATTCAAATGAAACACTTTTTTATTTTAGTTTATTTTATTTTACGAAGCTTTTCGTAAGATGAACTTACATTATCAAGAGGAGGTACAAGAACCAGCTCATAAGTAATTGGGAAATTCCAAAAAAGTAGACCGCAATCTATTTGAAAACAATTGCGTTTAGTTTTTTTCTGAAAAACGAAGTTTTTCAAAATAATTTATAAGCTATTTTACATTTAAAACAAATTCAAAATTAACCATTTTCAACTTATTCTTGTGTAATAGTTTTTGAAATCGTGATAATTGTTGTTTAAATTTTTTTTATATAAGAAAAATTTAGTCATATTATATACCATAATGATTTTTTCCAAAAGCCAACAATAAAATAAAGATAATTTCGGAACACTGGTTAGTTTATTAAGATACGAAGCTTTTCC
Organism: Pterobdella sp. o SKG-2022; assembly: GCA_964035795.1. Lineage (NCBI taxonomy): Eukaryota > Metazoa > Annelida > Clitellata > Hirudinida > Piscicolidae > Pterobdella > Pterobdella occidentalis. The sequence goes on from OZ038322.1 coordinate 11,862,155, forward strand.
TTAACAAAGTAAAATTTTCAAGTATAAATCTATTTCCTATACATTATGATTAGCAACTTGAAAAACTTTGAAAACAACGCTATAATTTTCGATAAGCTTAGCCTCTTATTACAACTTTAGCCTATACTGAAAAGATTCTCACTCGTTATGTAATATAATCCTCAATTTAAAAGAAAAAGAGTTTAATTCGAGTGTCATGAAATAGAAAAAAACCTTAGAGCCACTCTCTAGTTACTAAAGTCATCGTGAAATATCTGAAAACCATTATCAAATTTAGTACTCTTCATCCACTTGTGCCTTAACGCCTCATCATACAAGCCATTATTTCCATTATTTCTTTTCACATGCTTTCACAGACATTCTATTATTTTGAAAAAGATTTAGATAATGTTAGAGATCATTTTTTACATTCATATACATATTGCTTAAGTGGGGGTTTTAAGCAAATAGAAAATACTATACAAATTTAATATATTGAGGTGATATAGAAGAGTGATTCTCAATTTAAAAGCACGAACATCATTACGTCCGTTTACCAAAACAGTATTTGTTCATATTCTTGACGATCCGAGTGAAAAAAAAACAATTATTGAATAAAATGACTGAAAAGCTTTTTTTTACAAGTAATGAAAACAAAGAGTTTTTTTAAAGAATATGATTCTTTAAAACTCTTTTTAGAAATTTTACATATACCTGTGCGAAGGTGATGGGCGCGCCTTTTGTCAATGTTTTTCTTAGAATGCATTAAGCTATTTCTTCACATTTAAAAACTATTGGTAGGCGTAGGAGCGCTTGAAAGCTGAAAAAATATATTTTTATTATTAATTTATAAATTTTTAAAATTCGATTTAAAATTTTGGTAAAATACACAGTTTAATTTTCGCGCCCGATCTTGTATTGGGTTTTATGAATATTTATCAATCAGAAAATAAGGCACAAACAGCTAATGGCAAACAGTAAAAAAAGTGAGAAATTATGAAAAAATCAAAATATTTTTAGTTTTCCATTAAATTCAAGGTGTTAAGAATGAAAATATGTCTTTGAGATGGGATTATAAAGATGGTGATGTTTGGAAAGGCTTCAATCCAGATATTCAAAAAAAGATAGAAAGTTCTTTGAAGGCGAAAAGAAAAACCGTAAGAAGCTTTTCAAATAGTATCAAATCTACTAAGTACAATGAATAAATAAACTATTAATTATTATAAAAACACAGTTAAAAATATATTTGAATAATGATGATAAAAGACAAATATTATTGGAAAAATTGGAAATGACATCAGAAAAAGATGGCATCAACAAACTTCGAGTTGCAGTGCATTCCAATAGTGGGTCTCATTATAAATTAATCTTTATGTTTTATAAAAAGTTTCTATTTATCAATTGTATATGGGTTGTTGATTTATTATATATTATACAGATGAATGGATATTGTGGCATACAGAGTCCAATGAATATTTCAAACCCCAAGAAATCAAAAAGCTTGAATCAGTTTACAGCCATAAAAAAGTTATACACTAAAATTTAATCTTACATTTTCATTAATTTATTCAATAGACATTTTTTTTAAATGTGAAAAAAGCATTAAAAGATTGAAATATTAAAGGCCAAATCAAGATAGTATTTTTATAATGGCTTATACTTATATTGACAACTCCTAACCTACCACTAATCTATCTTGAAGGAATATGCCAGTTTGAAGGTTGTAGTTCAAGGAACTTCATATGATGTTGATTTAGTAGCCATGAAGATCAAACCAGACAGGAAGTTAATAAGAGTCATTGATGGTTTGAAGATTTTGTAATTGATTTTGACTCATGTAAAAAACTTAATTTCTTAAGTATACAATACAACCATAAATGTTTCTATGCATTTTCATAAGGAAGTAGACTGTAAAGCTATAAGTATTGATACATATAAATTAAAAAATATTTTGTTTCATAATTTAATAAATAAAAAATTACTAAAAGATGTGAGAATATTTCAAAAAATTATTTGCAGATGCCATTGAGGATGGAGTATTTGTTAGTAATCATATTACAGAATCATCTAACGCAAGTAACAAATTTTTCTATTACCGTTACAAAACTATTTCTATTAATGTTGTTTTAAAAGAAAACTAGTTTTTTCTATTAGTCTTCTCACTATTTTTATTACTTCTAGTATAATTTTTAATACTATTTCTAAATACAAATGACTTCAATAGCAATGAAGAAAATAATTATGAAATTTAACTTATTCAATCTGGTTTATAGATAAAGAAACTAAGAGCAGAAAAAGAAAAATCGAAGTAGATGCTAAAATTTATACAGCTAATTGTGCTGATGATGATGGAGGGAAGAAAGGAAGAAAAGAAAGAGCTAATCTAAAGAATAAAATCAAAGATCAAGATAAACCAGCTCCTCTTAGGGAAAGTAACAAGAATAAAAAGGTTGTCAAAAAAGCCTCAGTTAAAAAAGAAGATGAAGATGATATGGATATAAAACCAAAAACGGCGACAAAAAACAAGAAAAAAACTAACAAAAAACTTCCTAAAAATGCTGCGAAAAATGAAAATGAAAATAGGCAGGTCGCCAAAGCACTTCCTAAAGTTTTAAGTTAGTTCCTTATTGGGTCATCAATCCATTTCTTAAGGACTCAATATATCTTTATAGTTTGAAGACTCACAAAGTTTACACCATTTTCTACCATTAATCATTAATTTTGTTATTGTGTTGTATAAAATATATTTATATTTGACCTCAAAATGTGTTTATTTTGAATATGTGTATTTTTCAGCAAAGCTTTTATTTTTTTGCTTTGCATTACAGAATATTTACTTGTTTTGGTATACAGGGTTGAACAAGGGTTCATTACAAATCCCTGTGGATGTTGAGTGCCTTAAAGAGGTTTGTTTTTTTTGCATAAAATTTTCAAAGAAGTATTTGTTTAAGGATTAATAATATAACATACCTTATATATAAAATGTGCTAAGTCTTTCTATCCACCCTTACTCAAGAATTCTCATGAAGAATTACGCACATATTGATCTGTTTTTGAAGTTTAAAATCTTAATAATATCTAACAGTATAAATTAAATATGTATGTGTGTTATTTATTGTAACATTAGGTCCCAGATGCTAGAGTCTACATTGATGAGGAGTATGATATGACGTATGACTGTATGCTCAATCAAGTTAGTCTGATTTTTATCTATCTATTTATCTATCTATCTATCTATCTATCTATCTTTCTATCTATCTATCTATCTATCTATCTATCTGTCTATCTATCTATCTATCTATCTATCTCTCCATCTATCTATTTATATCTATCTATCTACCTTAATGTTTTTATTTTACTCAGTTTAATTATTTATCACTCTCTGAACTCCCAGACGAACATTCAGCATAACAACAACAAGTTCTACATTATACAACTTGTTGAAGGGAACAAAGTTGGAACTACTGCATCTAATAACAACAATGGTAATTTTATCATATAATATGACTGGCTAATTTTATAAACTACCTATTGAATAGTATCAATTGACTAACTGCTGTCAGCCCAAGATACTAGACACGTGCAGAAATACTATGATTAACAATATGAAAATATAAAATGATATACCTCTACTCAAGATTATAAGACTATAAAATCGCTAAAAATGATAATGACGATGATAATGCTGTTCACATATAAGAACTAAACACTATGATGTTCGTGATACAGGAGGTCCTTACCACGTCTGGATGAGGTGGGGAAGGGTAGGTGTTGCAGGTCAATCCACACTCAAGTCATTCAACAATGACATCTTTAAAGCCATTGATTGCTTTGAGAAGAAGTTAGTTATGACTGGGGCTTGTTTTTGTTGATGTTATGATTTTGAGACTGTAACAAACATTTGAATGTTTACATAGGTATGAAAAGTTTTTATTAGTTAAGCAGAAATTGGCATTAATAAATGTTGTACATGTTATGGAAAATAAATTGGTTTTAAATTCATCAAGTTGAAATCAACATAATTCTTGTATGGTGTGGAAATGTAACAGGCGTGTGTGACGTTAGTGACTAGCCATTTAATTTATATTACCAATTATAACCTCTTACTATTAAAAAAACTCCATCTACTTCAGATTCTACGCCAAAACCTTGAACGAGTGGCAGATGAAGGACTTCTTTGAGAAGTGTGATGGCAAATATGACTTGATCAAGATAGAGTACGATTTGAAGAAGAAGAATGTGGTGGATAAGACAAAAGGGGTGGTAGTGGAGATGGAACCAGAGGAAATTAAAGTGCCCGAGTCCAAGTTGCATGTACAACTGCAGGTTGGGAATCTTGATTTACTTACATTTAATTATCATATAATTTGTCTTCAACTTTATAATGTAAAAAACTATACCATCTTTTAAAAATATCGTATGTATCTTTATACTTAGTTTTTTGTTCATTTTTTCAAAAATAAAGATTTCAAAGATAAAATTTATCTAAAAACTATAATTTTCAATGAAATAAACCAAAATCTATAATACTAATTAAACTTTTAATGAATATAACTTCTAACCCTATAAAATGCGATCAGTAAGTAAGTCGACCATTTGATTGCTCCTATCTGGGATTTCTATTGCGCAATTGATTGGTTTAACATGGTGCTACTCCATGTGGATTGGGATTAAGACGATAAAAGATAATGATGAATACTAATCAATGATAATAATATAACATGAATAATAAAGGCAATAGTAATAAAATAAAAAATAAAAAGCATAAAACAACACCACCACTTACAGGCTTTGATCCGCATGATATATGACATAGAAGAAATGGAGGGAACTGTGAAGGAAATGCATTACGATGCTGTCAAGACTCCTTTGGGTGGGTGTGCGTTTGTCTGCTTGTAGGTGTGTCTAGTTGTATTTTTAGGTCTTCATTTTTTTTTATCTCTCATGCATTATGAGTTCATCAATAGATGATTATAACTATTTTTTTACTTGAAACAGTAACCAATTAATTAAATAATCAATCAACTAACTAATTAAATAACAAACTACCTATCTGTTCAACTAGCTAACTAGTCAGCCAATCCTTTATAATTCACACTGCACCACATAGGCCAGCTGACTCAGCACCAAATCAATCAAGGATTCAAAACGCTCAAACATATTGATCAACTTATCAACGGAAATCAAACGGTTCTACGATAATCATGATAATAATAATAGTTATTATTATTACTATTGTTAGTAGTAGTAATAGTAATACACTATTAATACAAATAAAATAGAATCATGATTTAAATCAAACACTTTTATTAATTAAATAATAAAAAGTTTTTCGTAAGTTGAACTCACATTATCAAATAGTTTCAATAATACTGATATCTTTGCCCCATCATCTTGTATACAAATCAGACATAGTCCCGTTGATTAATAATAACCTTAGTATTCATTATATTGTTGAGGGTATAAGTTTGAAGGATGCTGATGACATCACCACAGGGAGATTCACTACTGATGGCATCAAATATGTACTACACACAGGTCCCACACTACTTCGGGTTAGCTATTTTGTTGTTGTTTTTCATATTTTCGTTATTATTGTATTCGTTTTTTTTGTTATTTTTTTGTTTTTCCACTCACGATGGTTCTATGATGTATTAGACAATCAGTGTTAGCCTACAAAAAATATGATATAACTAAAAAACTTTGTTGCAATTATCAACCGACCAATCATCTTCACACCAGCATGAGTCGACCACCAATCATAAACTCCAAACAACTACTACTAAAGGAGATCAAGCTGCTCGAGGTACGTCTTTGTAATTTTGTGTTGTTCATTTTGTCTGCATGTATTTCTGTGTTTTTTGTTGTCTCCATGTATTTCTGTGTTTTATGCATTTTATTGTAGATTCATTTTTTTGAATTTAACGTCATTGTAATCCATTCATACTTATGTATATTATTCTCTTGTATGTTAATTAAGTAGCTTAGCAACTCTTAAATCATATTAATGATTTTATTGTATTCTTTAGATAATAATAATGATATTGGTGGGAATAATATCTTCCATATTTCGTTATCATCATCATCATCATCATCATCATATGAACACCACTGACAGACACTGGGTGAGATTGAAGTAGCAGTGAGGATACTGAAGGAGAGTGCCATGCAAATATCACTCAACCCTCTCGACTCTCGATACCAATCCCTCAACAACTGTCTGCTTCCCTTGGAGCCTCTGCATCCTGACTTTCAGGTGCTTGATGTTTTGTATTGGGTTTTTTAGTTTGTTTTAAAAATTTTTACTTAGGTTTTTCAGTTTTTTTTAATTGAGCGATTGGCATTTTTGGAATTCGGGTATATTTAAAAAAAAAAGTCTTTTTATAAAATTAAGTTGCCTTGAGGGCCATCAAATTCAAACATAAGTGGTATAAAATATACTAAAAATCTCTCAACCTATGGAACAGATGGTAGAAAAGTATTTGTTGAACACACATGGAGACACACACACTGCCTACCGCATGAGTCTGTTGGAGGTGTTTGCAGTGGAGAGGAGTGGAGAAGGAGAGCGATTCAAAGACGTTGGAAACAAGTTAGTTTTTTAATGGTTTTTGTTTTGCTTGACAGTTTCTTATGTAGTTAGATATTTATCTTACTCAATCCAATTAACTCTATAACTCTTATGGATAATCAATGTTTCATTACCAAGGTATCCAACCACACCACATCTTCATCACCATACCTTCCAATCAAGTCAAATCTCTATTTTCTCTCAATTACATTCTAGCATGCTGTTATGGCATGGGTCAAGGATTAGTAACATGGTGGGTGTCTTGAGCCAGGGTCTCCGTATTGCTCCTCCAGAGGCCCCTTCTACCGGATATATGGTAGTTATGATACATACAAAATTTTATTGATTGGTTAATTGATAGGTGGGTAAATCACTATGAAATTTATTCAGAAGAACTAATGGTGTTTTCAAAAGTTTCGATTCTTTTTATGAAACTAGCTTATAATGGAATTAGGAAGAAGTTCGTACAGTTTTAAAAATCTCTAGTCGTGGATAGCTTAAAACCTCTTTATTTAAACTAAATTTTCGATTTTTATACACACAAACAATGTTTATCCCTGATAATGAGTAAATATTATTGAAATAATAATAGTGAAATTATTTGAAATTGAAACTTCGAGTTTAAAATTTTTTTTTTAAAAACGATTTCACGATTTTGACATAAAATAGCCGGAAATCAATATCATTATATATTATCTAGATAATTTAAGATACTCTTACGAAAAGCTTCGTGTATTAAGTTTCTCAATAAACCTTAGTGTTTGTTTCTATTATATTGATTTCACGATTATAACATCTCAAATATTTCATTAAATAATCTATTCTCTCGTCAAATTTGCTTCACAGTTTGGTAAGGGCATCTACTTCGCCGATATGTCGAGCAAGAGTGCCAATTATTGCCACACCAACAGACACAAGAACGTCGGTTTTCTTCTGTTGAGCCAGGTCGTTATACATCAGTCTGAAAATTGATTGAATTGTGTCAAAATTAGAGCTAGTTAATTAGATTTTGTGATTGTCGGAATTTCGACTGTATATATAATTTAGTTTCTTCTATAATTTTTTTTTGAAACTCTTTTTCATTCAAAAGTCCAGCTTTCAAAGTAATTTTAAACACAGGTAAGTTTAGGGGAGATGAATGAACTATTTCATGCAGATTACAACGCTAACCACTTACCAAGCAACAAGAACTCCGTGAAGGGCATGGGTCGTGTCAGACCTAGGCCTAGTGGCAACATTACATGGTTTGTGAAGTTTTTCGATTTTTCCAGTAGTTTGAGAATGATTTGTAATTGGTTGTGTATGTATAATGGAATAGATTAGATGTTTAGCTACATTAATAATACTTGGTTTGAACGCTCTCAATTCTAGATTTGAATTATTTTAGACTTTTTAGCTATCTAGTTTGAATACCAAGAGATGATTCATAAAATATTTAAAAAAGCAAACGATTAAGAATTCTCGGTATTGAGACAGCGAGAGATGTAGTTTCTGTATCAATCCCGTATCTAACCCATGACATTAATAAAACATGTTACAAACAGGGCAAACAATATACTGGTTCCATGCGGAAAGGGTATTGAGGGGGAGAAAGAAGACGAAAAGGAGGAGGTAGCGGGTAAAAGAAAGAGGCGAAGCGCAAAGTGGAATAGCATGTATTCTTTGTATTATAACGAGTACATCGTGTATGACCCCGCTCAAGTGAGGTTGAGGTTCCTCGTGAAAGTTCAGTTCCATTTCAAATAAAGCACTACATATTGATCATGACTAACTTGAATTAATTTTCTCCAAATTAATTTGATGCTACTGTTAATTTGCACACTTGCAAATACATGATTTGTTAAAAACTGTACCAAGTTTTTATCATAATTAACATTATCGAGTGAATACTTTTTGACATTCGAAAATTTTCAAGCATATATTTATATTTTCGATGAAAAAAAATAATCGATCTTGATGAATAGAAATATAGAAAAGTAACCGCTGTTGATGGTTTTGAGGATTAGGTGTGGCATACACTGATATATTGTATTTTATTGAGCCTCTGAAAATAATGCTAAGATACTTTTTTAAATTATCAGTCCCTAAAAAGCTCTATTTTTAAAACCATTTTATGCCAACTGAAGCTGATAAGAAAAAAATAAAATGACTTGAAATATAAGCATAGTAGAAGTTGCAGATTTATTCAGACTTGTGGTGTCTAGGTGCTCATTGCATATTTCTAGGTCAACTTGAAAATAGATTTTTAAAGATATTTATAAAAACCAATCAAAAATAATTTTATGAGTATAATATTTTTATAAATATTATTTGAAAATTATAAACAAAGGTGTGCATAACTGAAACGAAGGGAACGAGAAAACATACATAGGACAATCATGTTATTGATTCGACGGCTGGGCTGCATTCTGTGGGTATATATGGCTTCCTGCAACTGCAGTATTGAGAGAAACCTCTCTTTTTGATCTTATTCATTGCTTTTTTGCACATTTCTCATTAAAGTTAATTTATTTTGCAAAATTTAAAAATCTGCATAAATTGATTTTGAGTGAATTTATCACTATTAAAACACTGTCAATTGTGCATTTAACAGGAAGGTTGCACTGACATGGAGACTCGGAGGTATACGAGTACAAGAGAGACCGTGTCTTACGGAGGGTCGAGTGATGGTAGAGGTGGAGGGATTAGTAGAGATTATGGGGATAGAGACAGGAGTGGAGGTAGCGGCTATGGTGATAGAGATGGATATGAGGAAAGAAGCGGTAGGTATAGTGAAAGATACAGCGAAAGAGACAGAAGTGGTAGAAGTGGTTATGGAGATAGAGATAGGGACAGAAGTGGGGGTAGTGGTTATGAAGATAGAGATAGAGACAGGGACAGAGATATAGATAGATTCAGAGATGACGAAGAAAAATTGCTTGAGCAAAAAGAAAGAGAACTGGAAGGCAGAGGTGGTTCTGCAACGAGGTACGAGTCTCGTTACAGTAGAAGTGAAGAAAGATCTGATAGGGGAGGTGACAGAGGTTACGGTCGCAGCAACAGCGGGCAAAGAGGCGGTGGTAGTATAAACAGATATGATAGAGAAGTTACTACTACAACTTCTGGCTACCGCCCGATGATGACTTCTCGTAATCTGGTAATTCATAGAAGTTCTGGAGGTGGTTACCCATCCCGTGGAACCAGCAGAGTGAGCAGAACAATTGAAAGGTCATTTGGTGGTTCAGCATATGGTGGCATGGGCCTTCCAGCTGGGTCTTATTCTCATGTCACAAACACTGAAATGAACTCAATGAGAAGCTCAAGAGAAAAAGAAAAGAGAGATATGCAAGATTTGAACGAGAGGTTTGCTAGTTACATCGAGAAGGTGAGGTTTTTGGAAGCTCAAAACAAAAAACTTGCTGACGAGTTGGAAAAGTTGAAAGCTAATTGGGGTAAAGAAACTTCTCAAGTAAAAATTATGTTTGAAACTGAATTGAAAGAGGCAAGAAGGCTGCTTGATGATGGTGAAAAAGAAAGGGCAAAACTCGAAGTAAGAAATGCTACTCTGGAAGAACAAGTCAGCGAGTTAAGGGACAGGTTAATTTTTTTTTAAATTTAGATATTATGATTTACAATATAGTTTTATTGGTATTGATATTTTTTAAAAACGCATTACCGAGAACCATATTAACTAGTTATAAATTATGAATCTTTTTTCAAGGTTAGACGATCTAAACAGAGTGAGTCTAGGAGATAGAGAAAAGGTTGATAATTATTTTAAAAAAAATTAAATTCCAAAATAAAGAATAAAAGGTTTTAATTGTAAAAAACATCCTTACTAAGCTCGAAAAGCAGAACCAACAGCTATCTGATTACGAGGCAGAAATCAATCTTTTGCGTAGACGAGTGGAAGGTTTTGATAATGATAAAGATAGAGACAGAAGAAGAGTTGACCAACTTACTGATTCTCTTAATCGCACTAGAATGGTACTTAATCATTATTTTTCACATTGTAAATACAATAATGAAAAAAGTTTAAGTTTTTATTGTTTATAAATCTATCGCATTAAACATCAAAGACAACGAACAAAGCGTAAGAAATAATTTGCAGGATCTGGACAATGAGACAATCCAGAGGGTGGACGCTGAAAATAGACTGCAGACATTAGAGGACGAGATCGAATTCAACAGAGCTGTGCATGAACAAGTTGGTTCTACTCATTTATGATTCATCAAAAAAAAAATTCGAAAATTTTCTGTTGAATTTATTGTAAAGTTATTTAAAGTTATTTAAACTTTAAAAATATTTTATAGAAATCATTTTAAAGGAAATGAAAGAGCTGGCGGCTCTAGTGTACAGAGATACAACGACTGAAAATAGGGAATTCTGGAGGAATGAAATGGGTCAAGCTCTTAGAGAAATCCAACAAGTTTGTCATTATTTAATTTAAAAGTCGGGCATATAACCTGAGTGAATAATAATCGAATAAATAATTAGCTATGTAAAAATTTACATGAATTAGTAACATATTGATTAATGTTTCATGATAAAATTCAACATATCGAAAATTATAGTTCTCCAAGATATAAAACATTATCTAAAATCCTTTGACAAATAAAATACAAAAGTTAAACAAAAGAAACATACGACGCAACATAAAATGATACGTTGATTATTTTGTAAGGTTTACGATGACAAACTCGAAGTGATGAGAGGTGAAGTGGAATCATTCTACAACATGAAGGTATTTTCATTAATATCATTCGCTATTTCACAACCATATGCCTTATTCTACAAATATAAAATCCCTATATGAAAAAAATTGGTTTTGAGGTTAAAATTTGCAACAGATTCAAGAGTACAGATCTGAAGCAGCAAGAAGACCAGCCGGAGAAGCTACTCATTCGAAAGAAGTCACCACCAAAATGAAGACAACTATCACTGAACTTCATGACAAAATATCCGATCTGGATGGAAGGGTTAAGTTTGTGTTAACTTGAAGTTGTATGTTTTGTTAAATTCTTAAGTGAAACAATACGCCAAAAATATTTAAAATTTTTAAGCAAATCTTAGTTATAACACATTATCAATATGAAGTAAATTAATTAACAGAATCAACAGTTGTTGAGAGAATTGGATCAATATCGTAGAAGCAAGGAGGAGAGAGAAAGGGAATGGGAGACAGAAAACAATGACCTCAAACTTGAAGTATGCGTTTTTTCTATAGTTTTGAAAATGCATATGATTTCAAAAATTATTCATCTCAAAACTCTTTTTATTTAACTAGTTATCCTTTTTTTAATATTTTTACTATATAAAATAAACTTTTCATAACAATTTAGCCCACCTCAATCAACCTATAAAATCAAAACCTGTTTTTTAATATAATGACTTTCTGTGTTCAAATTGATTTCTTAGGCTAAATTAATAAACACTCTCCAGGTGACAAAATTGAGGGCAGAGTTGGATTCGATATTGAGAGAACTTCAAAGTATCATGCATGCCAAGTTGGGTCTTGAGCTTGAAATAGAAGCATACAGGAAACTACTGGAGTCTGAAGAGCATAGGTTGCTGATCGTGAAGTCTTATTGGTACTTTTGAGCAAAAAAAAATTTTATCTGAAAGAATTTTCAAAAGTCATTAATATTGGGTTTTTGAAAATTTCAGAATTGAAACCCGCATCGATTCTATTGATAGTTTCAAACACGATCGCGACTTTGGTAGAGACACTGATTTTGGAGGAAGAAGTAAAGATTTTGGTGACAGAGACAGAGATTTTGGAGGCAGAGGTTTCGGAGAAAGAGATTCTTCTGGTGGGAGAGATTTCATGGATAGGGACATTGATAGAGACAGAGAAAAAGAAAGAGAGAGAGAGAGAGAAAGAGAAAGAGAAAGAGAGAGGGAAAGAGAAAGGGAAAGAGAAAGGGAAAGATCAAGAGAAAGCGACAGAGATAAAGATCGTAGAGGAGGAGGTGGAAGCAGTTACAGTGGTGGAAGAGGTGGAGGCTATAGCGGGGGAAGAGACAGCAAAAGTTATGGTGGTGGAGGAGGTAGTGGTGGTGGTAGTAGTTATGGAGGTGGTGGTGGTAGTAGATATGGAGGTGGCGGTGGTGGTGGTGGTGGCGGTGGCGGAAGAAGTTCAGGTGGTGGTGGAGGGAGAGGAGGATACAGTGGCGGTAGAGGTGGTTATATAACTGGAAGAGGTGGAAGAAGAGCTGCTGAAAGACCAATATCTGCAACAACTGAAAGAAAAGCTCATGCTGCGCCAGGTGAAATGAGTTAAAAATGGTTCTTAATTTGTATGAATAAAATGAAGAATGCCATGGTTACTTAAATTAAAAACTTTGTAAAACTTCATTCAGGTGAAGAAGAACCACACAGTAAGTCAAACTTATATAATTAGTTTCAAATATTGCTTTTATAATAACGCTATTTTAAACAATTTTGTGAATACATACGCATCAAAGAAGCATTGGCGTTTTTTTCGAAAGGGGAAGGAACCGCTAAAACAAGCTTCCAAAGGAGTGCTAAAGGACCAGTGAGCATTGGCGAAATTGACTCCGATGGCAGGTACATTGAATTGGACAATACTGGAAGAAAAGTATGTTTTCAAAAATTTTATTTAAAATTTTATTTCTTTTATCTGGCTTTTTTTCGTGATATAAATCAAGTCATTTATTTGTAAGTTTTGTTTAACAAAGAAAAACGTGAAAACTGACGTTGAAATTTAAATAATTGTAGGATGAGAACTTGGGAGGGTGGGTATTGAGAAGGAGTGTGGATGGGCAAGACCAACCTGTTTTTACTTTCCCACCCAACTATATCCTCAAATCTGGAGCAAAGAACAAAGTGAAAAACATTATATTTGAAATGTTAAGAACAAAAAAAAAGCATATTTATTTGTGAAATTCAACCTAGATATAACGTTATTTTTTAATATTGAAAAAAAAACAATCGTAGATATGGGCAGCCGACTACAGTCCAATGAACTTGCCATACAATGACTTGGAAGCCAGAGTAGGCAAGTGGGAGTATGGAGTTCATGTTTTGACCAAGCTGGTTAACACTGCTGGAGAAGTGAGTTGCTTGTTGCATCGTTTGAACTATGTTAATTGTTCGATTAGATTTATTGTTTGTTTTTTTTATAAAAACTTCAGTATACTTTTTTAGTGTTTAAATACGTTGAAATTATTTAAATATTTTGAAAATAGATATAAATAGTATATAAAAATTTTTTTCCTTGAGTGCTTGAAGCATTGAATTCATACGATAACACTCTTTTTAACTGCTAATTTACTTTGAAAGACTAGACGAGAGATATTGAAGTTAATTTTCTAAATTATACTAGAATGCCAATCATTTTTGATTGAAAACATTTCCTAACAATAAAATATTAATTGATATTCCGAACGTATTTATTGCTGTTTTTTGATAGAGAAACACGGTGAAAACATTCAGTAAACAAAAGTTTTTCTCATAATTAGTGAATATATGATATAAAATATATAACACAAAAATGGTTTATTCAATGTTATAAAGTTTCCAATGCATAAATACTTATATAAATTAGTATTTTATTTAGCAGTACACAAGTAGCTTGTCTTATTATGACCAATTTCTTCTAGTTTTTATTTAAAAAATCCATTTTTGCTTCACAAAAATTTGGCAGATAAAAAAAACAAGAATGATTTGAATTTTTTAGTATTCATTAAAGTAGATCTTTATCTGCAAAACACTCGAATTCAACTTAAATAAACTGAAAAATAGTTTTCTAAATATGGTTAGAAAAAATTACTATTTAAAGAGAAAATTACTGCAAGGATATATTTAGTGAGAGTTTTTGTAGCAGCAACTGTTCAGTATTTTTGCATGCAGTTGTAGTTTCTTAAATGAATGGATTTCAATGCAGATATCAACTAAAGTTAAACTAAATACTTTATTAAAATAAAAATTAATTTAACTTAGTTATACTCCATAATAAAATACTCAATTAAAATAAATTACTGAACATTTAACTTCATTTAAATATAGTTATTTAAAAATCTTGAATGATATTCCAACCTTTCAGGACCGAGCGACGCATCTCCAGAAGATCACATACATGTGAACTTCTGCCACACAACCTTTGCAAACATATTCTCATCCACAAAAAACCTTTATATAATTTTATATAAATTTTTCAACGATGGATATTTTGGTGAGTTGTGTACAATGAAATATCTATTGTTGCTAATTGCTTCTACCATGTAGAGCCTAGTTAGTTTCTTTAAAGACACTTTGCCGTCACAATTGAGCTCCATTTGTTACTAAACCTTCTGTTCTTACAATTTAACCTTATTTTTCGTTAACTTTTATTGTGCGTTTATCTTAGTTATCATTTAAAACTTGCTACATTTTTTTTCCTTCTAACTTGATTGATTATAAAAATTCAACGATTACTACTTTATTTTTCAAATTGTTAGTTTTTCTTGACATCAAAATTTTACCATTCTCAATGGAAACATAGACACATTATCATTGAATTCATCGATTTTTACATTTTAATGTTGTTGTTATTGCTGTTGTCGCGAAAATACCATGGCTTTGTAGTGTAAGCACCAAACTCATCTAACGAAGGTTTTTGAGCAAAAACTATTTCAAATTGTTTGACAGAAACTTGCTTTCATTGGTTCTGTGTTTTGAGTTCTTTTAGGCATTTCAATTTAAACTTTAAAACAGCTTAATCATCAAATTTTCATTATCAAAGCGTTTCAGTGAACCTATAGTGGGTTTTAAATGATATATATTTTCAATGCTTTTGACAAGCGTGATTGCTTTATAAAACAACGCAAGCATTTGGCATCATCAAAACTATTTTAATATTAATTTTGCTTATCAGGAATTAATTATTAAAATATGTTTGGTTCGTTGCTTTTGTTGCGTGCTAATGCCTTTAACTCTCAATTGATAAACATCATTTTGTATCGGTTCCTTTAATGGTTTCAGAGATTTTAGAAATTCATTCTTGAGTATTTTTCCATTATACTTTCATTCGATACAATCTCAACTTTTTATAAACTTTTTCAAGAGAGAATTTTGCTTGATTTATCGCTTGAGTGTGTAGTTTCATTGTAAACTTCTGAGCTTTTAATCAAAATAGTCAACGGCAGTGATATATATTATGCCATTTCATTGAGTTTATTAATTTGCCATAAAGTTTCATATTAGCTCTCACAATGCAAATAAAGTGTTGCAGTTTTTATATTGTTTAATTAGCTTACTCAACCTATAGGAACGTCTACACAAAAATGTAACTTCATTCTATAGTGTGTGAATTAAAACTTCAAAATTATTAATCATGATGAAAGTTTTATGAAGGAGTTGAAACGTATGTGAAGAAATATCTCAAAGTTAATGATAAAGCTAAGCATTAAACTCGACTCAAAGAGATGAACGGCTTATAAAACAACAAATTGAATAGTTTGAATAGACTGCGCTGCGTTTTATATTATTTTATCGGTTTCTAGCCGTTGAGATTAAACAGGCGTTTATGTTGAAGAGAACACAGCTATTTTTACTTGTTGAGAATATAATTTAAACATTTAAGAACTCATTAGTATGTGAAAAAACATCGTTTCAAAACAAATTAAAAAGAAATAAATAAACAAGAATAACATAAAAATAATTTGTTTTCATTATTTAACTTTAAAAATAATCCACATGATGGCTTTCTTATTTTGTAGATGCCTCTAATTTGATTCCTTCCATCCAACTTATTATTAGCCATTGTTTTGTCTGTAACAATATTCTTCAAATCACCGCTATCTATCGCTATTTCAATTGAGGTTTAGCTCAATTTAATTAGACTAATACTGCTTTTTATCTGCATTTTGCTGGTTTTTGTTCTTAACTGTTGATATAATTAATTTTTATTTATCTAGAAATTTTTTTTAAGTGTTTAATGCCAAAAACAAAGAAGCTAAACACTGTAATTTTAATGAAAAAATAATTTTTTTAAGTTTTAACACTAAAAAAACAAAGGTTTTTAATAGAAACTCCCTGTGCATAAGTCGTAAATAATAATTAGAGATGATTTAAATCTGGGAGTTTTTAAAATAAGGAGTTTTTGTTATCTGATATAAAATAGAATATACCAAAATTGGGAAGAAAACGATTACTAATCAAAAAAATATTATTAGAAAAAAACATGGACTTAAATGAAGAATAAACATTTATAAATTGGTTTTAATGAAAAATTGATAATAAGAGAGATTTGTTTAAAGTAAATAAAACGATAACATATCTGATTGATTAACAACTAATTAAAAAGAATTGAATTAATTTTTACTGAGTTTATTAACCCTCTATTTTTCTTATTACAATAATAACCAAATACTTTTACCTCAAGAAAAAATCTTTATAATAGAAGCCAGTTTAGAAAATTAACATAAAGGAAAATTCCATAGAGGAACAGCGTATAGATTATAGAAGGCGTATAAAGAAAAGATAGAAAACAATATCGTAGAGGTTTCTATTATATTATGGGAATCAGGGATAAAACTTTCGCATGCATTTATTAAGGAAAATTATCTTTATACTGGGTTACGAAGGCTGGGAGGCTTGTTGTTTGTTTCAGACTCTTTGAACAGAAGCAATGTTTAATTTAGACTTTGAAATGATTATAATACAGCCATTATATCTAATTTGTTATATACTATATAAACAAAAATAATTGCGTTACAAAGGCAAGAATTAAATCTATTGAAATGGGTTAAGGCGAAGTTTGTCGATTAAGTAGATTACGGATAAATATTCCACATTTTTGGCGTTAATATCTTTCATTAGTGTTTTTGAAAAACTGCACCTGTGCATATACATGTCATTCAAGATGCTTCATCGACAGATGAACACACTCAGAAGAACTGAGATTATTAGCTTGTACTATATTCTTTAGACCCCCTGTTGGAACTTTATGAAGGGTTAAAAATACTCAGCTCAAACTCATAAAAAAGATGACGTTACATGGTGAATAGGAATAAAAATGTTGAGTTAGATGTTATAAAGAAGGAATTAAATGTCTGTTATGTGATGTGCTAAACAATGTAAAAATATATTTGAAATCTTGTTATTCCTATTACGAAGCTGATTATTAAAAAAATTGCTTTGAAAAAATTTAAAAATATTCTTTCATTAAACACATTATACATTAAAAATAAATTAATTCTAAAAATAATATAAAAATTGAAACTCTAGGAGAATCAACAGTGAATAAAATCCTTGCTATGAATGCTTGGAAAAACAATATAACCGATGCATTCCTTATCTTCAAGTCCGAATACTTCCAGATAAAGATTTCAACAAAGACTGACTCAGCTTTGCAGAATGCAATTACTTATGTACGCAAGTTATAAATGAATAGGAAAACCAAAAATAAAATTTATTTATATGCAACATATAATAGAAATTATATGAATGAATGGGTTTTTAAATGATGAATCTGAGAGCTGTATACCTTGCCTTTAGGAGCGCATTTAAACTTCGCACATTTCTTGCGTTACATTTAATACTAGCTACCTTTACAGGCCAATCTTTTATATGTAGATATAATTCTACATATGATATCCACGACTATTGAGTTTCGAAATCATATACAAAAACGTGTATCTTTGTCTTTGTATAGAAAATCTAGACAAGAACTGCCTTCTAGATGGTTGTATACTAGAAAAGAAGAGGTAGCAGGAATATAAATAACGGAGGATACGGTAGCACTAAAAGGTGGAGTTTCGATGAAACGTAACGTTGTGGCCTACTCAAACATCACAACGATTAAACAGAAGTCAACTTTTAGTTTTGAAAGTTAATTTATTTTGAACTTCTTTTTGAATTTTTCTGTTTTGCTCAAAAAACAAGTATTTATTTTTTATTTAAAATTTTAATTTTATATTTTCGGTTTATATATATTAAATATAATAATTATACTAATTACTACTAAAAGTTGAATTACTTGATTGAAATAACTATGGATATTCCTTATATAACATTTAGAAACAAATATAAAGATTGAAAACCATCTAAGACACATTCTCAGTAATATTTATTGAGTCTCTTTTCTTTGCTTCGGCAGACCGTGAGAATCTTCCCTTATAATAAAACGCAAGTCTGGCATGCTTGGCGTGAAGTTTAAGAATTCTAGAGATACATCACTTAGTATAAACAACCTATTTGGAAAATAAATTTTATAATTAAAATGAGAGAATTTCAAAACGATGAATGTTTTCTTAACAATTTAAAATCGTCTTTAGAGGAAAAGAATGAGAATATAACAGCGTTAAAAAAATCAAAAAAGAATTCTTTTATTGAGTACTAAAAACGTAACAGTACGATTTTGAGTAGCTCTGAAACATTGCTAAATGCAAAAGTATAAGAATGTTTTACACGAGCGATAAAACCCCAATAAAAATCTTAAATCAACAATAATCACGGCTTCCATAATAGTTATACAATTTGAAGAAAATATTGTTTAGAACACTTTTTTTACACGGAAGTTACAATGTAGAAGTATGGGCGAGAAATATATATTGAAAATAAACTTTTAGGTTGAAAGCAGCATTTAATCAACTTGTTTTGACCAACTCATATTAATTTTTATCTAAAAACTTTGTACTTGAATACCATTCTAGCAATTTCAAATAATAAATCCTTTGAAAAAAAAATTCATTGAAAATCATTCTTCGTATAAAAATTGGAATATACACATATAAAAATTATTTTTTATCAATTATAAACTAAAAAATATGCTAGAGTTAACAATTAAATTGGAAACTAGAACAAAACGCCCATCAAAGACAACAGATAAGCTCAAAATTATATAACTAAAGTTACTTGTAAAAGAGAATTGTTCTCTTGTTTCCTCAGACGGTTGTAGGTGTGTGAAAAATAGTTATTTCAAAAAGGAAGCGTTTGAAGGGTTGAATAACGTATTTTAGTGCGATCATTTTCAAGATTACACAGAAGTTTTTCAATCCTGAAATATTCAATGATTTATTTTTATTATCATTCTTTCATATATTCTTTTCGGCTCTTTTTGTTTTTTTTTGTTAAGTGTTTAGTCGATTCACTGATCTATTCTAGAGGGAATAAATAAAGTTAATTAAAAGTGAGAAGTCAAGGTTCATAAACAAAAACAAATGGGTACCAATTATTCAATTAAATAAATCACTTCATAGCCGTTTCAACGTTATAAAACAGCAACTGTGCACACTAACACAAATCTTGATGTAATACTCGTAAAAGCCTATCAATTTGAAGAGAAAACTGTATAGCTTAAACAACAACAATGAAGAGTTCTACACAAAATACATATCTTAAATAAAATGAATACTTGGAATTAATGCGTTTTTGATATCCTAATACAATAGCTGAAAAAATACCACTACACTCGCTCAAATAAAAGAATTTCAAGAATTGATTAAGAATGAGTAGTGTTAGGCATGAAGATACACACAGCATTGAAGTCTTGATGGGTGTGTGAAGCTTTTGATTAATGCATCGTCTGTGATCTTTTTTAATATAACGTTTACATTATTTCCTGTTGTTCTTTTGTAATAGGAGGTTTACATTGCTTATTTTTTGTTTATCTTTTTTATTCTATTATTTTTAAAATAACGTTTACATAATTTTTTTTAATAATTTGTAATATAAAGTTTACACTGTTGCTCCCACATTGTTCATTTGAGATATTAATAATAGTGTGAGTTAATTCTCAAAAAGACTGAATAACCATGAGGATTTATGCTTTAGAACTATAAAATAGACGCAGTTGAGGATGGTATAAATAGAAAATTTTTCGCAGTTCAAATCAAACATTTTTTTTACCAATCAAAATTTTTGCTTTTAATTATTTTCGTACTATTTTTAAAAATGATGGCATAAACGAATAATCATTATTATGCTTGATAAAATTCTTTTGCTCGGATCTTTTTTACAAATTATTATAAAAGTTGAATTATAAAATGAATAAAAACATAACCATTGAATTGCTAACATTACACCCACACAGATACTTGAGGATTTTCAATTTTATATTGTTCGAAAGATGTCAAGCGACGAAGAAAATAACAGGTTATTTTACGTTAAAATAATAATAATTTAGTTATTTTTAAAAAACTTACTATAAAATGATATGTTAAATGCAATATTCATTAGAACTTCTACATTCCATCGCTACTTTTATTATAATGTTTTCTAATTTTTTCATTGCTGTTATGGAACTTTGACATATGATAAATTCTTTGATAAATCTCAAAAGTCTTGTTAATTACTCAATAAACAAGGAAACAACCAAAATATCAAATTTCTCTTTAATGCGGCTACCTTTTACTGTGAACATCCAAAATTGGCAGCACCTATGCTATCAAGTTGAATATCAACGCTTGCATTAGTTTTCATTGATTGGTGATTGATTTGAGATTAGAATAACTTTATATGGAGGTTTCAATTGGAAATTAAACTTGAGAGTGAGGGCTTATGTTGTTTTTATATGAGGCTGGATATATGTGGATATTTCAATTTTAAGGAATATACAGAATTTCATCGAATAATTATGCTTTTAATATCATGAAAATTTTTTTATGGTTTGAAAAACCTGTTTCATCATAAAGTTTTTTTTGCACGATTTTCTTTTTGACAGGCTTGTTTCTATCAGTGATGATGAAATAAATTTGAAAAAAAAGTTTTTGATAGCAAAAACACTGCAAATCATAAAGCTGTAATGTAAAAACGAAAAAATGATTGGGGTTTGAAATAGAAATGTTATAAACGTCGAAATGAGATTAATAACTGAAAGTCATAACAAAAACGAAGGAGGGAAAAGTGGTTTGCATTAACGTAAATACAAGAGATTCTTTGCAGTAATTTTTAATGGATAAATATCGATATGTTTGAGGTGAATTTATAAAATAATTACTAAATAATATTTGAATTTTTGAAGCTGATTGTGGGAATACTTTGAATTGATTATATTTTTAATGAATTTTTAAAGTATCGTTACAGTCAAAACCTTTTTATGAGCAAAAACTCTGAACAATAGTAAGTTATTTCAAAATTTTTCTCTTTTTTAGAAAATTCAATCAATCAAAAATCTTTGTTATTAATAGCTGACAGTTCCTGAAAGGCTTATAAACTCTTTAGAATGACTTTAAAACCTGAAATACCAGAATTGAGTAAAGCATGAGCCCACTAACAATATTACAAAAGTGAATAAAACGCATCGTGTTATTATTTTATATGAACTATCAAAACTTCTCCTAAAAAATATAACTAAATACAATAGAGGTAAATTCAAGATTAAATGCTAAAATAACATGAAATAGGGGATAATATATGAATGATATAAGTGAACACCGATTATATCTTTTAAGATGTAATCGGTATGGAATTAAATTAAAAGTTTAAAGCCATTTCCATGCGTGCCACTCCCATCAGTCAAAACGTCTCCCGAAATAACTTCTCAAACGGAAAAATTTTTCGGCAAATAATTTATTTTAATTTAAATTCAAAAAAATCTCTGTGGAGGTTTTCTAGAGAGTTTCACTAGTCATTAACTCATGGCTAACAGCTTTCGTAATAGGATAAAATCCCTGCATTTGATGATTTTCTAGAAAAATATACTTCAGCATTTTAATAAAATAACTTTTGCATGGTTTTGAAATTTTCTTTTACGAATAAGAAGCTCTACTTATGTTTCTAAGTCTTGCTAAGAGTCTGTTGAGATGTGCTTTTGTGTCCAACTCAAATGCATTGTTCACCTTTGATTCGTTTCTATTTTAGTTTCACTTTTTTATTTGAAAAAATACATTTCAAAAGGTATAAAATTAATTAAAAAGTGGGCCCGACCATGAAGAAGAAAAAGCAGCAAACACCAAGGCAGCCCAAGAACTATTGGCGAAGAATAAGCTTGAGAGGCAACGAATGGAGGAAGAGATTGTTGAGTTGAGACAAAGAGCTGTGAGTTGTGAATTTTTCTATCATATTGGGAAATACAAAATTGCATATATAATATATATATGTTTTTATATTAGTGCCTGTAGTTATTTTAAAAATGTTTTTCAAAAAGGAGCGCAGAAAAAAAGAAAGAGAAATTGAAGAAAAAAGGTTGGCGGCTGAGCGACTGGCAGAAGAAGAAAAAAGAAAAGCTGCCGAAGTAAATAACAACAACAACTGATTATCTTATTCTTTATTATCGAATGAGAGGTTAAAAAAATTATGAAATAATTAACTATTTTATCTTCGTGCATCGACCTTCATTGAACACTTGTAGTCTAATACTACTACATATTAATAGCTTTGTTTGTTTAGATAGCTTTTGATAATTGAATTTCCCAAATAAGTTTAAAAATTTATTACACATAGGATGCCAAAAAAAGGCAAAAACAAGAAGAAGAAGAACGCAAGCAACGAGAAAGAGCTCAAAAGCTGGCTGAATATGAAAAGCTCAAGAACCCTGCAAAGCCAAATTTTGTAATCAAGAAGAAGAGTGGAGATGAAGAGGAAGAAGAAGAAGCTATTGAAGTGAGAAAACAATATAAATTCAAGCTATAGTTTTGTAATCTTTCAAAATTCCTCAATAATAAATGAGTTGAAACTGGTTCCGTTCAAGCATATACAATTTCATAAGCTCTTTTTGAGCTTTTTAAAGACTACTGAATATCTCAAAGTTGCAAGATCGATGCATATTGTAATTGTTGAAAGGGACTTAAGCTAACTACCAATAATTCTTCCCAATGTCTTTCTGTTCTTTTAAAACAAATATTTTTGAAACATGAGCATTTTGGTTATTTTAAAAATCCTTAAAATATTGTCTTTTGTCACGGTTTCTTTTGAAGAAATTTGATTGAGGTTTCTCTCTTTTAATCTTCTCAATGCCTTTTTAACACGATCCTGTCAAAACTTTATAAAGTGTAATAAAAATTTACATTCATGCTTTTATAGTTCCTAAAATGTTTATAACGCATTTTTTTCTAAAAATATTTAGAAAAATTTTATTTATGTCGAGTATTGTTAATGATTGTTGAGTTTCCTTATAAAGAGATTTGTCTTTTCAAGAATAAACTAATATCTTTTTGAAGAAATTATTAGATCAAGTTTTTAAGGCTTTAAAACTTCCCTTTTCTTATTAGTTTTTTTTACCCCAAAATTAGGGAAATAGAAAAAAATTAAGTTTTTTTTTATATTATCAAACAACCTTTTCAACAATTTAGTTATTTTTTATAGGTACTATTGATGGCTATATGAAAGGAAAATGATGAGCGTATTTAGTCGATAAGAGATTATTTTTCCGAAAGGCAGCCCAAAAATTTTTTACCACTATTTTATACATAATAATTTTAATGCAAAATGGCTATAAAAAAATTATCATCTTTTCTTGAATGTAAACTTTTAAATTATTGTTCAAATTCTATTTTATTTTAATTCACACAACAGGTTGAAGAAGCAAAGGTAAGTCGAATAAAAATGGTTCTAAATAGATTTTAGGAAAATTCGAAGCAGTACTGAACAACTAAATTTTCCATTAATCATTTTTCCAACTTTTTATTAACTAAAAATTCAGACGAAGAAGAAATCAAAGCAGCAACAGCTGGCTGAGAAGAGGGCCATTTTGAGTCAAAGAATTCAAAAACTTGAAATTAATGGCTTTAACGCAAGCAAGCTGACTGAGAAGGCCAAGGAGCTGCATGCACTTATTTACAAACTTGAAAGCGAGAAGTACGACCTTGAAAAACATTTCAAGTCGCAACAATTCGATGTTGGTTCATACAAATTGTTTATTATCACCACCATGCCACTATGCTTGTAGAATTGATGGCTTGTGGGTTTTTATTTAGATTTTCACGACTGAAAGTTTTTCATGAGTGTTTTATGACGTGGGAAGCTGATATGGGTGGTTTGCTTAGGGAGTTTGATGTACAACTAACGTGCTTTATAGCCAAGTGAATTGTTGCTTTTTACACTTTCCCAAGCAGATAACTAATGGGGGTTGAGAAAGTAAATAATTTTGCATGAATATTTTTAGAAACTTTTATTTTCAAACGTTTAAGAATAAACTTGTAAGTTTATTAAAGACGCACCGTTGAATGATATCGCATTGCTGAGAGAAACATTAGAATGACGTCTGCAATATCGAGATAACTTGCAAATCAAAATGAAGCTATAATTGAATTACTGAGAAAAAATTCACAAAAAATGCATGTTATGTTTTTGGAAGTGTTTTCAATAAACCATTGAAAATAAAATTCAATAACAGATGGTTGAGCTAGCCGAGAGAGCCCGTAGAATCAACAAAGTTGGGTGCGGAGATTAGATTGCTCAAAACTTTTCAAACTTAAAATTAATATATTAATTAAATTAGTTTCAAATTATTTTTTAAACAATATAATTCATTGAAAATAATTTCCATTTTTTTAATCCCTATACACTTTTACTTATTACTGATATTATAATTTTAATTATAATTATTGTTCCAACAGCAAAGGTGGTCTGAAGCGCATACAGGCTGGACCTGACGAGTAATTACGTCATTCTTCATATACTTCCCAAATTTAATTCAAAAATTTTATCAATTTGAATTTTAATAAGTTAAGCTAATAATTTTTTCAGTCCTATTGACAAAATCCAAGAGAAATATGCCGGTACTCCTGTAAGTGTGTATTCATAACTTTTTCTATTGCTTTTTTGAAATAATTGAAACAAAACACGATTCAAGCGTCATTCAATTTATAAATCTTTTCCTAGTTTATTTTGCAACTCTCACAAAAAAGTTTTTGTCAGCACTCATTTTGAAGTTCTTAGAATTATTTTGCGAGCTTATGCATAAATAGATGGAAAACGCATTGAAATTAAAGTCATTTTTCAATAACAGTCGAAAATAGAGTTTAAACAAAGTTCTGTGTGAAACTGCTGAAATTGAAAATTATTTTTTCATAATAATTCAAAATGAGCAACATTGAAAGTTAGCAAGTAATAGATGAGAAAATTAGAATGGAAGAGGCCAACATAACAAAAGCGTAATTAGACATGAGCAAAATGCCAAAGAGGAAAGAAAAAAGGTATTTATAAAAGAATGGAAAACAAATGGAAACATTTATTGGCAACGTAATGAATAAAGACATACCGTAGTGAGTTACGTAGACTGGCCAAGTATAAGAAGGGCTTTGAATGTTGATGCACACTTGCGTTTTCCTACCAGTGAATGTAGAAGCTTTGTTGAAGTTAACTATATAATGATGGAATTTGGGGGTTTGGAGAAAGTTAATTATTGACGTGTTCGTATTGAATGGTGCTTGCAAACTGTCTGATTGCTCGATAAAATTTTATATTGATGATCGGCAATTTCGAGTTATTTTCATTTTGTTAAAAAAAAAATTGTTTGTATTAAATGGAAGAAAAGTGGTGTTTTAATATGTAAGTTGAGGGCATAAAATGGAGGCTATTATTAAGCATCAAGTGGAGCTTTATTTAAAAACGGGAAACTATTAAAATTAATTGTTTTTAAAAAACAACTTTTGAATTAATATTTTTCTAAATATTTAAATATCTTTCATAAAATGCTCCAAGTAAAATGATTTAAAAATTAATCTTATTCTCAAAATTTGGAGATTAATCATTTGAAAGCTCGTGCTATAATTGAGTGTGGCATGTTGTAAGATTTATTCATTGATGATAAAGCATAGAAACTCATGGAAATATTAAATTTATTAATTAAAAATTTAATTAAAATTTTTAATTTATTTATCAAATCTTGCTAGGCATTTGAAAAAATAGAAAAGTTCTGTGAAGAGCAACTAGTATTTCTATTTGCTGAATTAAATCAAACCTTTTTCACCATTTGGTTTTCTGAACTTTTCTTTCTAGTGAAAAAGTTAAGAAAATTATTTTTTCAAAAAAAATTGTTTAGACAAGATTGGAAAATTATTTGTGGCAGTAATTTGGTCACTTCACTTTGAAAAATCTTTCCAACACATTGGTTCTTCATATTTTGCAGTTATTAAACTAATATCTGTGGAACTCGAACAAGTGGGCTGTTCACAGTGGCTCATCTGAAATCAAACATGTCTGTCCAGTTTTCAACATCAAAAATATCTGCAAAAGTTCATAAAAGCAAAATGCTAAATAAAAATGAAGTACTTATTCGAGACAGCCAGAAACTTTTATGGAAAATATTAACTAGTTCACAAAACGTTAAAAAAACGCTAACGGTTCAAATTATATTCTTTTATCAGTCATAAAATTAAGATTTGTCTTGAAAGATTTTTGCACAAATGCCTGTTCATACTGCATACGAAGATAAAAATTTTTTTCGCAAAAATTTCACGCACTTGTACAACAAAGCTTTTTGATCTTTTTTGTATTCTCTAAACAAAGAAGCTACCTTGTGAAAAAATAAATCTTAAAATAAACATAGCTCTAATGAAGGGCTGTTGATAGCTGCTTTTGGGTGCCAGTCTATGTTCCAATACTCCTGTATGTTTGAAAATATTGATAAAAACCATATTCATAAATGTAAAAATTGCCAATGCTTCAAAGATAATACGGCTAAAAAAATTTTTTTCCCAGCTATTTCAGCACTCTATAACTCATATAAACATACATAAAAACAAAATAGCATTATATATCCAGCATGATTCTTAAGGTTTTGGAAAAATTGACAATAAGTAACTCTTTTCTAATGAAATTATTCATAAAAACTCTCAAAAACTTTTGAAAATTATTTTCTGTTAAAATCTATTTGAATTTAATTTTTCCAAGCTCAGATTCAAACTAAATATTAAATTTTCTTTGATTCATCAAAACAGTCGAAAATTGAGATGTACAGCAAATACGAAAGGAAAAAAGACAAGAGATCATACACTGACCGAATGGATCTCTTTACAGGACCTGTCTATGGTTACCCTCCAGACAGAATCTTGCCAAAAAAGAACGTTGATTGGGATGAAGAGAGAATGCCGATATATGCTGGCGAAGTAGTGATACATGAGTCCAAGAAACTTGAATATGCTGTAAAAGAAGCAGAAAAAAAAGCACTTGAAAAAAAAGTTGAAGTTGTGCCCAAAAAAGAGCCTCCAAAGCCTGCAAAAAAAGAGGAAAGTGAAGAAGAGGAGGAGGAAGAAGAAGAAGAAGAAGAAGAAGAAGAGGAAGAAGAGGAGGAGGAAGAAGAAGAATAAACATTTAAAGGTCATATATAAGCAAAATTAATTAAAAAAAGTTTAAAAATAGATTATTTTATTATCAATAAAAAAGCGCAAAAACCTATAAGCTGTTGAATTATTATTATTTTTTGAATCGTTTATCTTTACGCCTAACCTGCTAGCCTTCACGCAAGTAGGAGTCGAATGGGTGATAAATATACTCAATATGGAGTGTTATACACCTCAAATATTTTCAAATAAAATTTAAACTTGTTTTCTTTTTCATATAAGCATGTATTACTGATACTTTCAGATCACTAAACACGGCTGCATTTCCGGATTCATAATAAGTGTTCACTTAAGTTTATTTTTATGGATCTCTTGAATGTTCGACTTCTCTGCCAAATCATTTATAAAGCTTCTATTGAAGTTTTTTTTAACAACTTTAATTATCTTCATTTGTTTGCAACTTTCACTCTCATAATTTTCAATAAATGTTACTCTTCATTTTAGAAATTGATGTCTCGGTTAATAAAAAGATCTTTGCTTTTTTCGGATAATTTTTAAGTCTGTTTTTTATAAAGCAAATACGAATACAATTAAAATATCCTTCAAAAATCTTTCAAATCTCAGCAACATATTCTTAAAGATTTATGGAATAAGAGCATGATTGATGCTAGCCTCCAATGTCGATAGTTACAATGAATAAAAATCAACATGTTTTTTAAAAAGAAATTATTATAGTGTGTTGAAACGGCCATAAAATGACAGATCCTTTTGAAATGCACCAAACTGTGTCGCTTTTTCAAAATGTCAAAAAACGCCAGAGGTTACATAAATCGCCATATAAATCTGGCCATTTTATGAGATCTTACTCGCAAAGTTTTTGAGAATTTTTTTTACCATAGCATTTATTTGAAATTTATGATGCAGTTATTTTATGAACTTCGACCTTGCGACATTTCCAGATAGTTCATTTGCATATTGAAACCTTTTGGAATCATATTAAACACTCTGATATACTTTTTGAAAATTTTTCAAAAATAAAAATGAAAAAGCTTGATAAAAGATTCTCAAGTTTTTTTTTTCGAAGAAAAAATTATTTTTTAGATTTAAAAAAAAATTAAAAAAAATATTTTAATGATTTAAAATAAAAATATTTTATAATTTATAAACAAACCCCAAAAATTGAAAATGAATTATAAAATATTGCCTGTGAGCATCAGCATTGGTGAAAGTTGAAGAATAGAATGAGGATGCCGATCATAATGACATTGATAATGCCTGGGTTCGTTGATAGGCTTTACGGACCATTGGTGAGGTATAGAAGGGATATGGCAACGGTCGTCAATGCTGCAAGATTCATTGAAAATTATGGTTTCTTGATGTGATTGTGATGATGGCTGGTAAATTGAATAGCGCATCTTGAAGTCTTGTGAGTTTCTGTTGTATTTTATGCCTGTTTCAAATGAGTTAGGCACTGTAAAAAAAATTTATATTCCAAGTACTTTATCTATTTTCAAAAGAATATTTCAAATTTAATTATAAAATGAGAGAATGGGAGAAATACTTGGGGTGTTTATGAATGAATAAAAAAACGGACACAAGTTAAATGAAATAGAAAAAAAAAATCTATCAATATACAGCTTTCTTATTGAAACTTTCATTATAATTCTATTAGAGATTTATACCACTCAAAGTTATGCAAGTTTGACATCGAAAGCCACGCAGGAAAGCATCCAAAATTTAGAACGTACTGAAATGAAAAAAATAAATTCAAACAGATTTTATTTCGATAAAAAACAAATTTAATAAAAAGGCTAAGGTCGAAAATAAAGAAGTTGAAATTATTAAAAAATGGCGTGTCACATATTTATGGATGACTCAATGCAACTTGTGGTAAAGAAGCTTATTGCTTAGTTTCAGTTAATAAACTTAAGAGCATAATACTATTGTCTGTAAAAGATTTCAAAACACTATTAAAGTTTGTAAGTGAAGCGATGTATGGCCAGTACAAAATCAATCTTAAGGCAACATACAAGCAATAATGGAAGGACTGTAAAAAAGCTGTTTTGTTATAACTTTGGCAATAAAAAAATCCAAAATGAGAAGAAATAATATCTAGGCATTCATTTCATTTTTGGCTGGTTTCAATAAATTGTTTAAAAAATGAAGGAAAAGCCCGTTGATGGGTATGGTTTAATTGGGGGTATTTATGTAAGAGGCTTATAATGGGCATATAATCAATAAACAAAAAAAACAATAAAAGTCACCAACTTTGTGAAAAATATCATTTAAAAAACAGATAATAAACTTATTTTAAACAGCAAATTGACTGCAGTTATAAAAAAAAAAAGTTCAAAGATTGATATGGAGGCTTTTGTGTATCTGTGAATGACACTGAAAATTTGGAAAACTTTGGAAAAAAAATTCATTTTGAGAAAGATATTGAACTGGAAAGCAAGTTTAAACTTAAAAGGTTTAAAAAGCATTGATTTGAATATTTTTTGAAAACAATAACCCTCTAGTTCAAGTTTTGAACTGAAAAATATTTTGAAAATTCACTTCTTGTGAAAATGAAAAATGTGTACTTTATTTATAAACTCAATTTCACCGACCGCCAAAAAAATCTTCAAATAGATTTCAATTTCGGAAAACAATGGTTGGAAATTTCTCAAATGAATCGAGTCATCAAATCTCAAATATTATTATTAATGCGTTTTTAAAAATTCATTCTCGTGTTTTCATTGGTTGAAATTTTCCAGAACCAGTTTTAAAATATTTTGAAGTAATTTTGAAGCTAAAACCATCACCTTTTTCAATCTCATACATCTATGAATAAACAACAAAAAGAAAAAATTACCCCCCATATGGAGGAATTTTTAGGAAAATGAAATTGGTAAGTAAAACAAACTTCAAAAAATGTAAATTTAGAAAAGGTTTAAGAAATAAATGAAAACACAAAGGTGAGAGGATGGAAGAGGGATTGAAGAATGGCAAGATGGATGGAAAGATGCGTGCATGAATCTCTTGCGGATAGATGCCATTTGGATCGATGGCGTATTGACCACGTCGTTATTTACAATCATGTAGAATGAGCTTGACGGCGATTGTGGATAAAAAATTGTTTGTATTAAGTTGACAAAAAGTTAAAAAATAAAAGTGATGTGTGAGGCTTTGATATGAAAATTTTTTGTTAAAATGAGTTTGAAACGAGGAAATCGGCTTAAAGCTTATTTTTCAATTAATAGAGCTTTTTTAAATATTTTATCGTAATAAAATACATATATTTCTTACTTTTTGTTTTTCAAACAAAAAATTCATATGTAACATTACTACATTAAACTCTAAATTAGAAAAAAAAGCTATTTCAGTGGTTAGAAAGTCAAATTACAGCATAAATACAATTATGAAATTTATCTGATAAACTTTTTTTTGTCAGCGTGGCGAGTTAGGTCGGGTAATTGGAGCTTATTATGGCGGAATGTGGAAAAGTTTTAGTGTTGGAACACGTTTGATATGCACTACAAACTTAGGGTGAATATCAAGGAATGCATCTCAAAATTATGAAAAAGATTTGAAAGTTAAGCTTTTGGGGGTGTAGTTGAGTGAAAGCTTTCCTGCAACAAATGGTGTTGGATTGTTTAATGTTTTAAACTTAATAGTAATTCAAAACAAATTATTTTCTTATTAAATTTTTATGAAAAAAGATAAAAGCTTACAAGCAATAAATACTAAAGACATGTAAGGTTGTCCCTTGCAAAATAAAACAAGTTTTCTCGAAATATTTAAAATCTGTAGTAAATGGTTAAAAAGTCCAATAAGTCGGTGAAACAAGGTCGATATTTCGAAATATTCTGCAATCGTTCAGATTTGCGCCAAGATATTTTTTGTTTATTAAGGAGAACTAACTACGCGGTGCATATGATCCTGCTTTGATGGTCTAGAGATATCATTAAGTTTGGGGGAATTCATTGAGAAACTTCAAATTTTTTAGAAGTTATTTGGGAGTTTGTCTTCAAATTGTTTTGGAAATCATAACATTTTATTTCAGAGGTTTGTTGTAGGGGTTGATATCATAATCGTTTGAAAATTTAAAACTCTCATGACTTTTGGACTATTTCAATTATAAATATGAATCTTTGGTTTTTTTACACAAGTGTAAAAAATTTATTTTCCAACCATTCAGATTAACCAAGCCGTGCAGACTCAGAACTTGAGTTTAGAATTTTGAAAATTTTGGCATTTTCGAATATTTTTGACGAAATGCTTCAGCTTTAATCTTGAAATTGACTTCAAGCTGCTTTCAAGGTTTTTTAATGCCAACAAATAATTAACTATTAACTGAAGATTTATGTAAATTTTTTTGAATCAAGATATTTCATGATTAAATACCCCAGCAAACGCCAATTAAAAAAGGAAAATAAAAATAAATTGTATTTTAACAACATTGCCGGAGTTTGTGTGTAAATCTTCATTTGGTAATTTAATACAAGCATTCCCAGATATGGTGCATAATATCTTTCAAACGAAGTCGATAGCTACATCAACTTACACTTTTTTAACTGCTCTTTAATTCTTCATTTATTTATCCTTACATCCTACAAACGTTTTAAATTTATAGAAGCAATTTTTTTCTTTTAAAATTTCACATATAAAACAGAACTTACTTTTCTTTTTCAAGTTATACAAAAATGAATTTTGACTGCTGCGTGAAGATTTTGAATATGTCAAACTTTCGCAAAATTTGAAAAAGCTGATAGTTCGCAAAGAAAAACTAACGACCACCTACCCTAACCTATATTTTTCACTCCAATTCGAAGCCTATCTCTTTATTATTCATCGCTATCAATTTTTGGTGTTCTTGCTCTTTTTTAATTGTTTTTATGCAAATCAAGGATTGCCAGTTAAACGCCAAACTATTATACAAAATAGTTGCACATCTCTAGCGGCAGGCTGGTGTGCACTACATATGTGCAAACACACAGCACGCAAACTATTGTGAAACGCCTTTTAAAAATATAACTGAATCAATTGGTAAACACAAAGTGTAAATAAATTCAATTGAGTGGTTCGATCGAGAGCTCTATAAAGTGAAGCAGAAGATTTAGTCGCCAGCCATGCAACCTTAATAAAGAGACTTTAAAATACTGCCATGATGCCATTAAAGCATTCGTAGCTTAAAAAATTCTAAATTATTGTCATTATTTTTTCTCGTCTTGCTATTTCCAAATCCTAGAAGTTATTAATTGTTTTTGGATATTTACTTTTTTCGAATTCTGACCCAACAAAGATTTAAGATTGGCAGGCTTTTATTGAGATTTTAACTACTGTTTCTTATAATACTTTAAAGGTTCAAAGGTTCTGTTTTATTCATTCTTGTTTATTTCGCGTTTCAAAATTTTTGCGTGGGTGAAACGGCTGAAACTAACATACAAATAGTAGTGCTAAACAGGGATTTAGTGTCTTCACATTACAGCAGTTGAGATTCTTTATATTGCCTCCGCATCTACCCTCTTTCAATCACTTTCTTGCTTTTATTTTTATATAAAATAAAAATATTTTTATTGAGTTTTTTAGTGCAGTTTTGAACCTGTTGTTTCAGAGTGTTGAACAATTATTTTAAAAGAATTTCGTTTCCTCATATGGGTTCCAGCATGGAAATATAAAAAATATAATGCTTCGGTAGACATATGATTGATTGGAAGATAAAACAGTGAAAAATGATATATTAATCCATTTAGAAAAAATATATATTTTTGAAATGAACAAAAGGTTGAAATATTTTTTGAAATATATTTTAAACTGTTGGTTGAAACGTTAATTCTTTGCTTTTATATTTCGCATTTACAATCAAAAATTTTTGAAAACTAAAAATATATCTCAAAAGGTTTTTTATCAAAACTTTTGTGTTAAAAATTCCTGTAAAAAACGTATTTATATCGAAAAAATAAAAAAGACAAATACGAGACCTCTAACCGCCCAGCTAAAAATAGATTGGCAACATATAACACAACACTTTTTACGTGCGTGAAGCCCCCCACTCACGTACAACGTCAAACATCCAACTTTTCCAATAAATCGATAATCATCGATCTCCACTTCCTTCCATGGAGCTTTCTATCGTAGCGGAGAACGAGGTAAATAAATGAAAAATAAGACTCGACGCTCGTAAAAAAAGTAATAATTAAAGTTTCAGAAATAATGGCAAATACTTGGGATAGAATTGATTTGGTTTGTAAGTTGTTTTAAATTTGTGTTTCACATTTTCAACCGCATATGTTTAATTGCTTTGAAATTGTAAATTTAATTATTTTTTTGAGTAAATAAAAATATTGCTACAGAGCAATTGCTAATATAAATAAACGATTATTGATAATGATTAAAAAAAGGCATAGAACAAATTGGCTGCTTTTTATGGTCAAAAACGAAAAGACTTGCCGTTGTCTCATTGATCCAAAGCAAATACTCTTTTATTTCAACTCATACTCTAACAAGTTCTATTATAAATGGTGAAAAACTCTGCGGAAGTACAATGAAACCAATTGTTTAAATTTTTAAATATTTCAAAATATCCAATATTTTCTTTAAGCAGTTCTCAAACTGAGCATTTCCTTGAGATGAGATATAATGCATATTGGAAATGTTTGATGCTCAAAGCTTAGAATAGTTTTAAAGACCGTAAAAGTTAGTTTAGACTCCATTACTTCTTTGTGGTATTCGAGAAAAGAGTTTTGGATAAAATGTACGCTCAATACATCAAAAAATTCTTGGACGGTTGCATGCAAATGTTTCTGAAAAACTTCGAAAACTCCGCAATAAAACTTGTTTTGGAAAAAACGTTTCAAAATCAAAAAAAATTAAGCGAAGTCTTTTGTTATAAACTTTTGACAAAACAATTTGTTTTACTTGATAAATTTCAATTCAACACACGAAAAAGAAAGGTTTTTGTTACTAAATTTTTCGAAGTTTTCGTGCTGATCATCACAAAAACTTGATTGCCTTTTGTTAAATTCGCTTTCAACTTCATAAAAGAATTGAACTCAAACTAGTGAGATTTTGAACAAAAAAAAATAATAAAACTGAATTCAACTTTTTTCCACATCAAAAGTTATATTCACTGTCAGTAAATACAAAGATACAATTGAATATCCATTTAACACCTAGAAACATTAGATTATCATTTAACATTGCTATGATTCAGGAATCTAGAATAATTTTCGTACGAACCATACTTAAGTATTTTAAAATATTTATGATAACTGTTATTGCATTAATATCGTCGATGGTCATTCAGACTCACAATATCTCATAAATAAAATACTCACTTTTCTCCAAGCTATTCTACGAACATTTGTATCTACGAATAGCCTTCCAATGTGCGTTTTGTTAGCTTTTAAGAAGCGCGAATTGTTTTGCAACTATTCGAAAAGGAATAAATCTATTTTAAAAACACTTCTTCGGCTTTTAATCTTTTAAAAAGTATCTTTATACGTTAAACAAACACTTTCATACATTCCGCTAGAATATTCCTTCCTATGAATGGCGGTTAAATGGACGTTTAGAATCTGAATCAAAATGTGGAATTTATAAAATATGAAGTCAACATAAATACATTAATCTCATCAAAGTATGAAATATAATTTGATGTTTAAACTGAAAGTGATGTTTTCATCAAATTAACGAAATGCCTCACACCAATTTATAATAATCATTTTTATACTCCTGTTCTGAAATTGATTCTAATGAAAATTGGAGATAAAAGTGAAACTAAAAAAGAAATAATTGTTTTGAAAGATAAAAAATTAATTTTAAAATACATAACAACAAAAAGTGAATGGTACTCAATGGTATTAAAAGGAAACTGCAAAAATAATGGCGTTTTGTGAAGTAATAGATTGCGAGAAAAAGAATAGAAATTGCATATGAATGCAGATAACATTGGAGGTTTTATTTAATAAAATTTCAGTTTTTACTTCAATTTTAGCACTTAAATAAAATTTTAAAATAATTTTTTTTCGAGTATAAGCAAGTTTTTTTTTGTATTATCTTTAAGATTTTGAATTTAAATAGTCGAATTAAATTTAACATTTCGAGGGCTTTTTTTAAACTGTTTTTTCATGACTCCCAGAAGATTATTTTCGTCTGTTTCAAATTAAATCAAAATTTAATTTACTAAAAATTAAAATATATTAAAACTTTGCTTATTTTCTTCATATAACTAAACAAAAAAAATTAAATATCTTCAAGGAAGTTATGAAGAAAGGAAACTAGATGATAAAAAAGGTTAAACAAAACAAAAGGAGTGTCAAGGCCCTTACATTCATATATGAATTTTGAGGTAGCTTATAAATTCTAAAATTGCTATAAAACTTCTTATTTGGTTGTGTTTATTATAATAAATATGAATTAACAGTTCGATAAGTTTATACAGTTCAATTAAACAGTTGGCTAAAATACTCTTTGGAAATATTTTTTAATAAAACGTCCGAAAATGTAAGAAAGTTTATTTTGCTTGGCAGAAGCGGCATTTTTGGAAGTGGTAAATTCAATCTGGCCAAAATTGAAAAACAAAATGTAAATGGAACGCTAAAATTTGGAGAAAATTAAGTTTTTAATGCTTCATTTCAAAATTTAACTGCATAAACATAACGCATTATAGAGCATGCTGTGGAATTTTGAGAACAATTGTGAATAATCCGACATTTTTTGACAAAAATCTTGTTGAAAATACCCACACATATTGTAGTTGTTTGATGAGTACAAAACCCCATTCAATGAAGTAGTATGCATTTGAAACAATTGTATTTAATAAGCCGATCACCAGCTTACTTTTCTGAAGCTTCCGAGGGTTTGATTGTTAGGTGGCTCATGTATATGGGTCCGCACTAATCTATTCATTTAAATTTCAATTTTTTTTTCAAAGTTTCATTTTCTTATCAATCCTGTTTTTTTTAATGTAAACACTTTACATAAACTCTATTATAGTTGAACTTTTTGGGTGTTATTGAATGTATATATGAATGGCACGTTGGAGACCAATACTGCCAACACTGCAGAGTTGAACAACAAAATTGAACATTACGGTGAAAATTAAAAAATGTAACTTTTTTTTCTACTGTATTTATTATAGAAAAATTGTACTCTACTGTATATAAAACTCTTTAAATGTTTACCCGCATGCCAAGCAAGAATCTGGAGCTTGTGTTGATGAGCTCTGTCTCGGGTGTATAAAATCCCTTAAAATGAAACTTTTTCAAGAATTAGATTTAAATTTATAAAACTGTTGTAAATATATTCTATTCGTCTATTCAACAAGACAGTTTTTCGGTCAAAAAACTAGTCTTTGTTTTCACAAAATAAATGAACGAAACAATGTATTTTTGAATTAAAATTTTCTTGAAATACTTAAAAAACATAGTTTTAACAAAAAATACCACACGATTTTAAATGCATTAGCTCAAAGCTAATGCTACTTCGAACACACAAGAAACAAGTAATCCGACGATATCCTAGCTTGCTCGACCAAGTTCTGATGAGGATATGAATAGGGAAACACCAAACGTTTCAATTGTAAAGTCAGATATCATCAAAACCGATTAACAAAAAACTCTTAATTTTAGAAAGTTTGGATAGACTAATATTTACAATGTAGAAGTGAGCTTG
Organism: Pterobdella sp. o SKG-2022; assembly: GCA_964035795.1. Taxonomy (NCBI): domain Eukaryota; kingdom Metazoa; phylum Annelida; class Clitellata; order Hirudinida; family Piscicolidae; genus Pterobdella; species Pterobdella occidentalis. Next base: position 11,899,512 of record OZ038322.1, read on the forward strand.
AAAGACCAGAAACTCAAAGTGTGTTATAAAAACACTCATAAAGAATACACAAGATGAAGAGAAAAGTGGGGAAAATGGAAAGGAAATCGAAAAAGAAGCATAAAGATTGGAATCATCTTAGAAACATTTTTAAAAAATTTACTCTAAAAATTTTTAATTTTTGCTTACTGAGTTTTCAACTGCGTCGGTCCGAACCCTCTACATTCTTAGAACTATCTATCAGAGTGTTTTCATTACATATTTCTAATAATGGTTTATGACGAAATTTTGTTTAAAATCATAGCTTTTAGTTTAATTTTTTTATAAAAAGTACATGTAAAAGTTTTCCTGATGCTTAAAGTTAAATATCCTAATTCAAACAGTTGAAAGAATATTCCGCTAAATGAAATAGAAAAAAATGATCGAACCACGAGCTAAAGTTAATTAAGGCTCACGAAAATGAATGAAATTCCAACGAAAAATAAACTATGAATAAATATTTCTATGAATTAAAAATATTTTAGATGGATTAGCAAATGTTTTATGCATAAAAGTTTCAATCAAAATATAGGCATTTTTAATGACATATGAACGTTTTTATCAATATTTTATCAAAACGTCTTAACACGAGTTTACAGATAATTACATTAAAAAAATTTCGAGTTTTTTTTCCCATAAAAAGATTAATCTTAGAAAGAATTATGCAGATTTGAATTTTTAAAGATAATTTTTGAGTTAATTAACTGAAACAATACCTCCATGAGCTTTTGAGATGAATTTAATCGAAATCCTAATAAAAACATTTTTTATATTATTAAAAAACTAAATATAATTGAAAATTTCTGTTTTTCATATGGCTTCATTTGAATATGAAAAGCAAATTTAAAATATAAATAATAAAATAAGTTTAAAAAATTAAAAAAAAGAAAAAAAAACACACTTTTAACATTAAATATTGATATTAAATATATAAATTGCAAAACTAGCCCACTTCGTCATTATAAAGAGATGCAAACAGCACTACTGCTCTTTAGAAACATTTATAATTCAATGCCTCATTCTACAACTCGCTTGTTTCACTTTTTAATTTCAGCGGTGTGTAAGAATGGGCCATTGTATGCGAAACCTCGGATCATTAAGATTTACTTATCAAAGGATAATTATAAAAGACAATGTAATTTATTCATTGCAATACATTTCCATCGCCAGTCACTACCAGGCAGGTGCTGTTTTTGGCATTTTGTAGTACATACTTTCAATGATACACACAAGATAAACAAATCTTCTTAATAAGCGGGAAAACTATAAATATTCTTTTAAATAATCTCTATCCATTTAACGTTCATTTTTTATTTTTCCTCGTGGTCACACCAACAAAACAAAAAAATGTTCATTTCCATTGCAAAATATTGCATGATGGAGTTTACTGTTTTATTTAAATTTCAAGTTGTATGTTGGGGAATTGACTGTGTCTTTCAATCATAAATTTGGATACTTATATTTTATCTTTTTGAACTTTTTATTATTATTATCTTTATTATTCATATATGAATCAACTTTTTACAAAACAAAAGTAACCTTAACTTTTTGATGCAACATTGTTGATGTTGAGAAAATTTGCACCTTTTCAAATTTGAAGTATTTAGTTTTCAAAAATATTTTTTCGGTTTCAATATAAAATGTTCTTGAAAAGTTTTTCCTCATCTATTCAAAGTTTCAATTTAATTAATTTTTTAAACTAACTCAATAAAAACATTGTGTTGGTTTTGAATTTCAATACAAGCATCGAGAAAGGCCAGCGGCAGAAAGTTGCGCCGAGTTTATAGGGAACGGGTTCGATTCCTTGCATGGGAGTTTACGCTGTTTGGTGGCTTGAGACAACACCGGGTATATAAATTTTTCTATTTATTTTATTTTCTCTTCATTTTTTCCAACTAAAAATAAACGGCATAAGTGACATTTCTTCTAGCACTAAAAATACTTGAAAATACATTAAACGCTCGAAATAATGGTCATATCATTTTCAATCTTCCCTCATTTTATCTTATTCAGAATCGTAACAATATTTGAAAATTCTAACTTTTGAAAGACTATCACATACTTGAGAACTGTAAAGTAAAAAACTAAAGTCGTTGCTAGTATAATCTGCACAAATCATAACCAAACAGTGAAGACACTACATAGCGACACAACTAAATGAAAATGAATTTGTATGGCTATGCCGTGTTCGTTGAAGTTTCTGCTTGTGGGTCATTTTGATGGGATATTAGCAATCCTTTTGTTTCAATGATGATTACAGTGTCAATGTTTGGTGTGGAATGTGGGTTTTAATATATTGTTATGTATTTGAGAAAATATACATAGTGAAAGTTTTTTAAGCTTGAGAAAAATTGGAATATTAAAAAATACTTCAAGGAAAAAAATTCATGCATAAATTCAATAAATTGAAGCTCAAAATCATTTTTTGATTAATAAAGTGTAAAAGTTTATTTCCATAGCGCTCAATTCAAGGAAACCAAAATTATTATGGGTTTAAATGGAATTTTTTATCTTCCTAATAAAAAGCATTGGAATTATATACAAGGAAGAATGTGACAACTAAGTATTGTGGAATGAGTTTAGTGGAATCAGCATTGTTCCAATGAGTTCATGACTAAATGAAGAATGTTTTCGAGTCATATTTTTCAATGATAAAATAATAAGAAAGATTATAAAAATAAAGATAGAAAAACAAACAATTATAATGAAGAAAACGCTAAGAACATAATAACATAGTGAAGACTCGCGAGCTTATTTCTTTTTTGCGTGGCTAGTAAGGCTTTCAGCTTGTATAAATATGTTTGAAAATTTTTAAAAGTTAGTTTTCATTATTTGAATTTTTCATGGTTGAAAAATGGAGTTTAAATTTAAGGAAATATATTCACTTTTTCAAGCCTCCAGTGTCAAAAATTCTAAGTTTCAAAGACTTTGTCCAAAATAGATTCATTAATCAAATGATTTTTTTATATAAATAATTTATCTTTTATAAAAAAACTTTTAAAAGGAAACTTTCTAGTTTTAACTAAGTATTTTTAAATGATAAAATAATCTTATATTAAAACTACCGCAAGCTTTTACACGTTTTAAATCTGAAATAATTATACTAACTTGGGTCTTCCTATTTCTATGTGCACTCTAATCTGTTCTCAAATGATCATCATCACTCGATTTTTGAGAAGCTTCCAGTATTCAATTTTTTGAATAATTTCGTATAAATTCAATTGGAATAAAAAAATTTTTTGAAATAGGCATATCGTTCATAGAATCTTGACATCATTATCACTGACATTAAAAAGACACACTTTTTACTAAAGATGACTTGATGTATCGCTTTCAAATCCGATTGATTATTTAGTTTATACAGTACGCCTTTCATTATGAACAAATTCAAACAAACAAAAAATTTTATTATTAAAAAAATATGAAACTCATTATGGGTAGATTTTGAGCTTTTAAGTTATAAAAATATTCAATGGAATACAGAAAAAGTTAAAGTGGCGCCAACCACAAGAGTTTTGAGGCTAAAACATCAAACAACTGACATTTTGAAAAAAGATGGAAACTTTTTGTAGTGCAGTTTCCCACTTCACTGCGTCAATCTCATTGAAGCAAGGTTACATCATGGTCGAACATTATTATAGATGGTTTGAGCCTTTGAAGTTGCTATGATGAGAAACTTCGATATTAAAATTAAACATTATTAAGTTGAGAATTTAGTAATATTGAACTAAAAATTGCGATATTATTGAGTTGTTCAAATGTAGTTTTATCAAATTAGAAACATTATTTGGTGCAAGTTTAATAAGCATTAAAATTTGTCAATTTTCGAATTGAATTGAGGCTATGTACGTTTTTTCATATTTTTACATTATTGCAAAAAGCAACTTTTTATCAACTACAATCTTTGTCGAAAGCTTTAAGATGAAACGTACAATAGTTGGCTTTTTAAGAAACTTTGAAATTTTGCCATCTCATTTTCGCTCAAAACCTCTAAAAACTGTATACCTAAAGCTGCTTCTACTTCTATTGTGAGCATAATTATCAACCATTCTGAATCAAATTGATTTTCAATTACATCTGATGTCCGTACTTTTAGTGTAAAAAATACACCACACAATGAGTGAGCTGCAGAAGTTCTTGCATACAATGACATACTACATAGAGTTGAAGTTGCATTGGAAAAATATTTTTTATAGAATTTTAGTATTTGCGAAGTATTGATTTTTTGAACCGAGAATTTACATCCTTCCATTTTAGTTTAGAAACTGAGTTAAATTTTGAACAAAGGAAAAAATAAACTGTAGCATTTCAAAATGAGTTCATTTTGAAAATCCTCGCAATATCGGAAGAGAATTTTTTGAAAGTAAACAAATTTCTATTCTAAACTAAAGTTAATAATATTAATATCAATTTTTCAATAATAATATCAAAGAAGCTCAATGTGAATTTGTTCTTAAGCGCTTTCGATGTTGTTCCTTATTTACGGCCCTTTTGGGAGTATATATTTTTATGCGCCTGCGCAGACGTACCTCTACATGTCACATTTTTCTTTTTGTCTATATTTGTTTTTGTGCCTCTAATTTTGCAGTTTTTTCAGTTTGTACAACCAAATATTTCCACTAGCGTGTAATTGGCTATCTTGAAGAGTTTATTTGCTAAAGTATCAAACCTCTAAAACTGTTATTAAAGATTCACGAGAAACAGTGAGAAGATAATTTATTGAACTGTATAATATCTCAGCTGCATAACAATGAATTTATGAGAAACTATGTGTCTCTCTTTTAAACCTGAGTTTTATGAATTAGCATTTTTATAAGCGGTCAAGTATGAAGGTTGTAAGCCCTTGCAGTTTTAATATATTGTTTCCAAGAAACACCATTTGAAAAGCTTTATAAAATTATTACTAATTTTTTTTGTCGTAATCTAAAAATTCTTCGAAAAATTTGGTTTTGAAGCAACAGTTTATTTGAACGATTCTAATGGGACAATAATCGTATCTAGTTGGGTTCATGAAGATGCCAACTTAATTAAACAATCAAATTGTAGAATTAATCAAAATTCGATATTGGCATGCACAAATACGGGGGTGTATGGCATTTAGAAGAGAAAGAAAGCCTTAGATACACAAGAAACGCTGGAGTAAATAGTATTGTAAACATATATTAACGTTCCAAGCTGCATGCTCAAATGGAAAGTTGAAAAATAAGCTAGTTATATATTTAAAAAATTGATTTTGTTTTTCGTTTAGTTAAAAATAAATATAACTTAAATTCTGCAACAAGTTGAAGGAAAAAATTTTCAGAGTTTTAGGTGTAGTACATAGAATGACAACAATACAAGGCTAGCAATAACCGCATGTTTTTGTTTTAAGTACATTTTGTACCAGATTATTCGAGAGAAAGTTTTAATTGCAAAAGTTTACATTTGAAATTGTTGCTTATGCTAGTTCAAATGATTTTGAAAATTTTTAACTTGTTAAAAAATTATTTTTAAGAGTTTTAAAATCAAGAAGAAATGGTTTTGAACATAACTGTTATATTCCGTTTAATTCAAATCAAATTTGCATAAAGTGAATACTCATTGCAAAAAGTGATATTGTCTTAGTTTGTTTTCATCTGTTCTCGAGTGAGTATTGATTTGGAGACGTTGAATAACATCATCAAATATTAACAATTTTACTCTTTATTGTTGAAACTACTACAAGCCATCAAAATTATTATTAAAATAATTTAGTATATCAAAGATTTGGTAACAGTATTTTGAATAAATTTCACAACAAAATAATTGAAATATCATATTTTTCACTAGTTTTTTTGAATCTGTGAAGATTTTCAGAACAAATTTTTGTAGTCTTCACAGTAACCTTATACTCGAAGTAAGCATAAAATATTTATACGACTAGAACTTTGTATTATCAGACCCACATTCACAACAAAGAAATTGGAAAAATCTCAATTTTATGGTGAATAAATGTTCCGATAATGTAAAGATAAAATTTAAAATATATTTTTTATATTTAATTTTTTTATTACTCGTTTTTTGAAAATTTTGAATTCTCTCTTATTGCATCTGCAATAAAAATATTTTATGACTCTGAAGGCAGAAACGTGTAAAATAATTTATATGTGCATTTAAAAAATTTTAGTTGTATTTTTACAGACCATTTTTTATCAAAAAATTAAATAGATGCATAAAATTACTAAATGAACATATTCATGATAGCTCAAACACTTCCATTAAACTCAATGGAGCATTGCACCACTACAGACATGTCTAACGGAGGCATCTTGACGTTCGACCGCTACAGTGGGGTCACTCCCGAAGAAAATGAGTTGAAAACATTGGACATCGTCGTCACTCCAGAAACCAACCACCCTCGCCACTTGTCTCCTCATTCCAACCACTTTCCTCACCACTCCAACATTTTTCCCAACCACATGCCTCCACTACTCACCCTACACAACAACATTACCACTACAACAACTTCAACAGCAACCACTATTCCTTGTGATTGTGACGTCAAATCGAGACGAAGTCATACTGGGAGTGGAGTTTTGACTCCATGCAGCCACACCACGGCCATTGTTGCCACACCACCTGCAAACAACAAAGCCAGAAATGCATGGAAAATGATAACGAATTGTTGCGGCAGAGTCAAAGAACGTTGCCAACAATCGTATAAAAACAGCTTTATCTCCGTTTGTGGCCGCGTTTTTCTTATCGTCATCAACCTGCTTTTCTTAGTTAGTTCTTGTCCTTAATTTAAGGTTCATTTTGAAAAAAAAAATTTTAAATCTACTTTTCAATGCAGATTTTTACAAATCAATCATAAATATATATTGAAGGTTATATATTTTACGCCAAAAAGCTGTGTAACTAGATTCATGGGAATCATTGTAAATGGCAATCAACGTCGATTCATTTGTCACGAGTATTTTGTGTATTTTATAATTATATCTGTAATCTAGCAATAATTCTCAATTTTCCATCATTTGAGAAATTATCAATTTCAAAAGCAGGCTCTAATAGATTATAATAATTTGTCTTCATTTATCAAAATGCATTGGCCTTGTCTAGAACAGCTAATTAGAATAAAAATAACGACTCAAAATGCAATAAAAATAAAACCAGCCTACCCAATAAGAGTGAAAAAAATCATTCATAAAGACTATTCAAGAAATAATCTCAGTACAAAGTTTTAAACGCCAGAAGCTAATGAATTTTGTAAAATATTTAAAAACTTGTTCATGATGTATTTCTATTTAAGGAAAATTGAGTAAAATTGTTATTTAATTGAATTTCTCTTCGCAAATATTTTTTTATAAATACATTCTAAATTTTTTATAGAATCATTTTTTATTTAAATTTAAAAAAAAATTGTTTAAAAGTCAAAGATTAATGAATAAAAAGACCAAAAACACCTTATAAATAGTTGAGCCCAGTTAGCTAATGGCACCTTTGATACAATAGATTCACTTAACTATTACGAATGTTTTCAATTCATCACTAGTTATCACCATTATTATAATTATCAACTCTGTTATGCTTTTGAAAATGTATCTATTTGATTTTAATCCCGAGTTTTTTTATTAACAACTTAATTTTCTAGTTATATTTCACAATAATTATTTTAATTTTTGCTTTATAAATTTTTCAGTTTTTTGCTTTTATGTTTTCCAAGGCATGCCGCAGCTTTTCTTAATTCCCCAAATAAAGTAAGCCGAACCAGCTACAACTTTTCGAGCGTAAAATTATTTTTGTTTTCACTGGTTCCCAAACTTGTAAAGTTTTGCATTTTAATCTTTGAAATCTCTATATTTGTTTGATTTTTTTAGAAAATAATTTATCTGAAAATTAATTTTGAAGAAAAACATATCTAAATGAAAAAATAAACTTAAATTTTTCTTTGTTTCGTCGAAAATCTCAAAGCAAAATTCCTCCTTTGAAAATGAAATATCAATGTGTTTAATTTAACTAAAAATAAATTGAATCTTTTTATGAAAATATTTTCTATATAAAAAGAATTCATACAAATTTATTGCTGACTATCTGTATGGACTTTTTGGAGAAATTTTGCAACAAAAATGTTATTTATAGAGTAATCTAACGATCGCATAAGAAAGAGAAAGCTTCCGAGATATTCTGGAATTCTACATAAATACAAGTAATCACATGCAGAAATACTTGTACTTAGGTATGTAGTTACAAAAATTTGCATAGCTGTCTCTAAACGCTGCGAAAAAACCTTATTTGTTAATAATATAACTCCAATAAAATAACTGTAAAAACGTTGAAATTGTTGTCGAGATATCAAAGTACGCAGGTTCACATCGACCGTGCAGAATTACCACACACTTGCAGTTACGTGCTGAGTGCAAAACTTTACTATTTAAAACGTTACTATAGTTTTAACAAATGTTGTGAGACATTCTAAACATATTATGGTTAAAACAACACTTCGAAATAGTTAATTAAACTCATAAAGCTCATAATACGCACATACATGCCAACAATAGTCACTAAAACATCAGTGTAAAAAGCAATAAAATTACCAAAACGAACTTGTTTTTCTAGTCCCACGAAAGCGCATACACATACATACATCAAAGTGAATTAGCCGATTTACATGGAAAATATCTTGAACAAGTCTCAGTAAGAACAAACAAATTACTTAAACCACTGTGTTTCATGTCTCCAAGATACCTCTGCTTATTAAAGTTAAACCAAATCTGACTGATGCATTTGAACAATTTCACATAAAATCTATGTTTTTTTTTGTTAAAACTTTACAGAACATGAAATACTCGGAGAGGACATTACGAAATGCATAAAGAGTACAAAAAAAGCATCAAATAAATGAAATAAAAAACATTTTTATGTACTTTTATATTGTGCTGGGTATGCAATTGGATTAGAGTAATACTCCAAGAAAAAGCTTACGGGCACGTTATTGCACCAATTAAAGGTTGTGGATATAGCTTGAGTTGACTTTGATGTTGAGTTTGAGCAAGACAAAGCAACTATCTTGGAAATAAATGATCTTTTGTATCTATTAGCATACACTTCGTTGAAAAGATGGGGATGTTGCTGAAATGTTCAAAAGGCAACTTAGAGATGAATGTTTCCTTTGGGTGTGAAAAATGCTGTGTTTGTTTGGTGTGCTTATATGCAAAAATAATACATATCGCTGTAATAAGTTTTTTCCTAAAATTTCATAAAATATCTTGAAAAATTTTCAAGTTTTAAAATAGTCATTTTATTTTTCATGCAACTAATCCACTTTTTAGATATTCTTTTTGAAGCAAAAGGTTCTAGCAGATTTTAAATATGCAGCTTTGGAATAAAATTAAAGAATTATACTTGAATTTACCAAACTGCGAAAATACAATGTCGGCTTCTAAATTCTTTGCAGCTTTGATGCCAAAAACAAAAGTTTTAAGAAAATTTCTTTAATCTAACAAATATGGAAACATTCATTGAATTTTCAAACCTAATTTTATATTGAAATTGATTTTATTAGTTTTTTTTAGAAGATTAAAAGCTATTATAAAAATACTGCAAAATTACACCAAATCCTAAAAAACACTTCAGAACCGCAGTCAATAAAACTTCTTAATGTGAAGTTAAAATGAAGTTTTGCCTAGATTTATGACGAAGCTTCATCATTCATCTCCATACACCAATGACATAATTGAATCATTCTAATAATACTATTAAGAAAACCGCCAACTGAATAATACAAGAAAAAACAAATAATATTGTTAGAAAATAAATGAAAATATTTTTTGCTCAATGGTGAAAGAAGAAATAAAATAAAATATAATTCGATAATGCAAGTGTAAATGTGGTCATTGCCGCCTCTGCACAGCTTTCCTCTGGTGTGTCATTATACCGCAGTCGCCACGTTATATCATGCATTGTTGAGATTTTCAAAAAATTACAAATTTCATTTCTAAATCATTTGAATATCAACACTGAAAAAATTTGAATTTTAAGAGAAGTTTGAGTGATTGTTTATTTAACTACGGGATTAAATTATTAATTTTCCAACTTCAAATGTTGTGGAAATTCCGAAAACTTAATTAAACTAATCTAAAAATATTTTCTTTGATTGTTAATAACTATAAAAGGAAATAAAAAATAATTCAATTAATTTACTATAACATATTAATAGAAAAAGTCGAAGCTTTTAGAAATAACTATAGTGATAGTCTCGGAAAGCGTTGTTATGGCAACCAAAGATATGTTATTACTTGGAAAAAAGTATAATGTCTTCGGGGCTATACTCACCACATTTACCACCATCAACCTCACCAGTACCACTACGACCAAACGACTATAACCAACCCCCAACCACACCAACCCCAAACCACACCACCACGCACTAATCAATACTTATCTAGATTAATAAAAGTAGGAAAATGGTGAAGGTTGATGAATGAAGAATTAATATTAGACATAGAAAATTTCGAAAGTTCTGTGCAGGTTTTTGTTGTGTAATTAATGGAAAGATTCCCTGGTGACTTGAATGGTGTCACTTACAGCTTCTCTGCTATTTGTGGTCCTCTAAAACATCTTCATGCTCCATTCCACAGAAATTGTTATTTTTCTTAATAGTTTTTTATCTTTGCTATTGATATTTTTCTAATTCTATTTTTTATATGAATGCTCGTTTCTTCTTGTTTACTTTCAATATAAAAATTCACTATATGGATATTACACGTTTTGAGTCAGTTTGAAAAGCAGTTTCCCCCATGAAAATTGTTCAACAATAATTCCCGAATACTTTTTGTTATTTCAAAGCTCTGCGATGCTTGCTCATTAAAGACAATCATTCCGTCATACTCTGTTTCTTGTGCGTCGCAAGCCTTGAGAGAATACAAAGAAAAACTACTTTTTCGACATTTTTTACGTCAACCTATATGAAATTCATTACGTTCACTAATTTATGAAAGTAATCTAGTTTCTTTGCATCTACTGAGGCTCTACTATTGTACACTTCTAGGAAAGTGCTTTTTTTTTTACTCTGTCATCAATATTTTCTCTGCCTTCATTGATTTTATTTTTCGATTATCTCGCCAATACATAAAAGACTTTTGTTCTACAAAACGCCATTATTCTTTTTATAGATTAACTTTAGTAAGGCACAAAATAAAAGCTGGAGTCTTTTACGATTTAAACAATATTTTCTCAAATATTCCAATTAACGTAGATTTTCTTTTGAAAAATACACGCCAAAGTTGATTTTCCTAAGCATTCTTTCACCAAGCATTTCAACCTCGCTTAATTTTTTGCTTTTATAACTTCTTATTATTCATTCAAAACCATACGTGGATTCTTAAGCATCGGAAACTTTACAAAACGAAGAGACTAAAGATAAAAGTCTATTGGATTAAAAATTGCTTTGAAAAGCCAAAAAATCACTTTACGAGTTTTTTTCACTTTAGATTTCTCAAGACGTTTTCCGAAGCAAGTTTTCGACCTTCAAAACTGTTTTATAATAATTTTAATTTTTCATGTAACTATAACACTCATGCAGAGAAATATTGAAATATTTATTTAATTTTTAAAAAATTTTCTAAGATGAGTTTTATATTCATAATTTTTATATTAATAAGGGAAACACAAACAACCTGGAACATAAGATGGTGGAGATGAACAAATATGACCATTTTATTCTTACCAGTGTTCTGTCTCCCTTCTTTCATCTTTTCCCATTATTATTTCACTTGATCACAGTTTTTATTACATTATCATGTACTTATCTTCTCCTTTTAAACTGCACCCGATGCGGTTTCTCAAAGAAACTCTTGTATGTTTTGCATAATATTTGCATGTAATTAGAAAAGAAAGTCTGAAAATATTTTGAATCGTTATTTGATAAAGTCATCTATATTCACACATTGGCTTCCTTAAAAGAAGCAACACCACTATATAAGACTTGAAATTCCCAAAATAACACTAGCCTCCATTATATTTGCTATATTCAAGTAGCGTCAGCAAAAAGTAATTGGTAGTAGGGAATTAGTATAAAAAGTGTTAATACGTATGAAGGTGTCAGATAATGAGGCTTATTAGTGTTTATAGGCTTTACAAACAGGCTAGGTGATGCTTGAAGATGTATTCGCAGGTCGTGAGAGCCTTAAATCAAGACTTTTCCAAATTAATAGAGTGTTCCAAATATATTTAGAAATTTCTAGAATATTTTATGTGAAGTGCTTTGGGAAGCTAATTGCATTTCATTAACTGAACAATCTAAATTTGAACTGTTGCTTGGAATAAACCTTTTAACGCTGTGTACACTGAAAAAATTATTTAGTGGATTTTTTTTAAGAAATGAAAATTTATGGAACATGAACGAAGTTTATGAAAAATGTTGGAATTAAAAACATAAGGATACTTTATTGAGCTTTGGCATGCGCTGCTTTTACCAGCAGTTCATATTCTCTATAAAAACTTTCAAACTATTTCATTGCTGAACAAAACAATCCTTTAATATACCTAAATATAATTCATTAAAAAAATCAAAGAATATAGAAATGAAGTTTTACAATACAAAGGCATTCAAGAAAGACACTGGAAAATCGATAAAGCAAGGAAAAATGAAATTGAAAAAAAGAGTAGCGTACAAGCACCGTAGGTCTGTTGGACACCCATGCAGTAAAGGAATAAGAATGCATTAAGCAAAACAATATAAACTGAAAATTGCAGAATATTTTCACCTTTTGTATGCAACTGAAAGCGATTTATGACAAAGTAATTTGTCAAGCATTGCTGAATGATTCAAAAATTAGATTTTGCTTTTGAAAGCGTATTTGAAGGATTATTCCAATCAGACGGCATTACTTAAATAAGTGTTGTGTTGAAAGCATCTTGCTTGAGAAATTACTGAAATTTTTTTATAAAAATTTCCTTTATTCTATCTAAAAAATATTGAATTTATATATCAATAAAATGTAAAAGCTTTATAACTGGAAATGAAAAAGTTGTTTTTAGTTTATCTTTGAAGTCTTGAATTCCATTTGATTTTATCTGAAAAAACAAATTGATTCGAAATTGTAAAATGTTGGCTTAAAAATAAAGATTTTTACTTTTTGAAAAACTGCTTTTAACAAAACTAAAAAATTTTTCTCTAATAAATCTTCGCTTGTTGAATGTCAAAACGTCCCATATTAACTTGCTAACAAATGTATTCATTTGAAAATCCAATAATTTTATTTTTGTATTGAAATTAAAATTTTCAACTTTTGAAATAAGTTTTCATCAAATAAAATCAGCCGATATTTCGTTTATATGGATTTAATAATGAGTCTGAAATGCCGTTATTGCCTCTGTATTTGAGCTGTATGTTGGTGTGGTCATTTGTGAACAAATCAAGAACATGTCATATAAAATATTTCAAAAAAAAATCTATAAAAGTTATTTAAGATAAACTTTTCAAATGAATTTTCTTTGAACAAGTGATTTTTTGCAATTTTGACAGCCATGTTTCATGACATAAATACTTTTTAAAATTTCATGAAGTTTTTTAAAATTAAACTTTTGAATAGCCCTCAATAAAGTTATTTCATTTTGAATATTTCAACAAGGCTATTTCTCGACACAATCAAATTAAAATGCTCCAAAAATTCAACCCAACGCACAATCAAAAAACCATCAAAACCTTGAGATTTCAACGCTCTTTCTCAAAAGTCCCAATATTGAAAGTTTAAGAAATATTCTCCTTGATAATTTAAATTCTGTTTTAAAGAAACTTTAAAATTCTTTAAATAAACTAGAACTGTTCCAAAGTTTCCATCACTGGAATATTTTACAAAGTTGGTGCATCAATAGGTAGTTTTAATTAAAAAACAGAACGTATAGAAACTCATTGGTCGAAGAAAACAGAAAATCATGTGGGAGGAAGTGATGTGGCATTTGTCACGTCCATTCAATAATTGCCACCATCACTTTCATCATACACATATGCAGTATTTATAACTTTCAAAATTATTAATCGCACAGATTAATATAAGAGTTCAGGCACTTTTGATATCTTATTGATGTGGCTATTGGTGCTCTCAAGCATTGTTCTTTTATCGGCTCCACTATTTCTAAATCAAAATTATTCAAAACTATTAATAAATCCACAGAACTTTTTGGTAATTTAACCATAAATATTGAGTTTTCAAGCAAATATCTACGTCTGTATTATTGAGAAAAATATTGAATTTTATTATCATCTGTCAATTTACTTCTATCTTTATCCAATTGCCCAATCGGCCTCTAGCAGCAGTAATACATGCGACAATATATTAGGGGAGGATGCACATAAAACACCCACTGTATCTAACGTGCCTTTTTAATGTTGGGCCCATCCTAAACTACTGTGATTTTGTGTTCTTGTTATGTTTCTACTCTAGTTTTATAGTCTTTTGTGTGCTCTGGTGTTGTGGATTTTATTATATTTTCGAATAATGTTTTCCAGCTAACCTACTTTAATTGAATTTGTCTTTAAAACTTGTAGGAATGAGGGGTTTGAGTGCTAAATGTTCAAAGTACTGCAGTTGTTTTAAAATGCAAATAAAGGCTAAGGTGAAAAGATATTCAAGAAATTACTGTTAAAATATAAATTTTGTTACTATTGAGAGAATCTAAAATATGACTGTTTAAAACACATATTTCAAAAACTAACAGATTCTCATACATAGAAAAAAACGATAATATTTACTTAAAACAATAAAGTGTGATTAAAAGTCATTAATTATACAAATGTCAACTGTTACTTAAGCATAAGTTTGTTTGAATAATGAAAATATATAGTAGATGGGATGATGGATGTTTGCTAAAAAGGGAGAAAAATATATTCCACACACTCATTTTTTTTTACAAATGCAAAAGTTTCAATGAAATTTATTCTTAATTTATGACAGTTTAAATGAAAGTTTTAATCGATTCTACTCCCCAGTTTTACTAAAATTTTAAACAATCCCTAGCTTTAAATGCTACTTTAAATTAAAAAAAATAAAAATCTTAGGCTTTTTATCAATCATGACAACTAAATTCTAAACTTTCAATTAAATATTCCGCAGCTACAATTGAAATTTATTCCATAAAGGTGATCAATCTTCGTAGTTTAAAGGTTCCTTTTAGATTGATTTAGTCGGGTATAAAAATACAGTGAAGTTATAGAACAAATTTTTGACTTCTATGCTTGATTTATTTGCAATCATATGCTAGAAAAATCACTTCAAATAGATAGTGTGTAGAAAATAAATAACAAAACCAAATAAGTTTTCAAATTAAAAGCTTATCCCCCAAAAATGATTATTTTCCTGATTCGATGTAATAAATATTAAATGATACAAAAGTTGACTAAGATGCATAAAGTATAAAAAATACCGAATTAAATATAAAATTCTAAAATAGAAACTCATAAAAAAATGCAAGGGATGATAAATGGCGGAGAAGCAACCCGCAGCTATAGGACTTCAAGCCGTGTGCAGATATGCGAGATCCCCCACAAAACTTCAAGACTATTTTATATGCCAAAACATGACAGTAAACAAATTTAATTGAAAAGTCAATGTTACTGAAATATGTTTAATGAATTTAATATTGAGTCAGAAATTTTTAAAGCGTCAAGATTTCAAGCGATAAAGTTTATATAAAACATCCTAATTTTAAAGTCTAATTCAGATTGGGGAATACTATAATACGGCTATCTTGTCATTCAAAAATTATATTTTTGTGCTCAAAATATAATATAAAAGTTTTACATATAATGTTTCCGATGTTTTTACACCATCGCTTCTCATTCAACACTTCAAAATTTCATGAAAATCTTCATTCTTTCAACAGCTTATACTCAACTAGCCATTTTCGTTTCAACAACTTTGAAAACTCAATAAAAATTTTTATACAAAAACATCATGTGAAAACTGGCACAACAGATGTTTGACACCTTTAACCGACACCAAAAAATGTCTTAATTATTCACATAAAATCACATAAACTGTGGTTATCACCTAAAAGGCATTTAAACCATAACTGTTGCATGCCTGTTTATAACTCCATCAAATCAATTTTCAATTTAATAACCTTTATAAAACTCAACACAAAAAAGAAAGTACCAGCAAAATCCTATGGTTTTATTGAATAACGAACCAATTGAAAAGCTAAGAACATTACAATCTTTTCACTTTTGTGGCCCATGATGGATGCCAAAACGTCACGCAAAAAACAATTTTTATTACAGGCGTGCCGCATTTTATTTTTATAAGTTTTTGTTCCCAATTTATTTCTTCATTTAATATATGGTGCAACATGCTTTCTTAAAATTTATTCCTCTTAATGAAACAAAACGCCCGCGAAAATTTATTGTCTCAATTAAAATCAAAAACGTCACCTAGAAAAATTGTTTCAACCAAATAAATTATAAATCTTCTGAGATTTTTTCACAACCTTAAGATTTTCAATACTTTTCAAAATGTTCAGTTTGACATATCATTAGGGTTTTCTACATGGTAAAGTTTCTTTACATGTACTTTATTTTTTATTATTATAAACATTAAGTTTTCTAGTGTAAGTTTTGAAATGTGAAAAAATATCATTAGGCTACATTCTTTCTTCAAGTTTTAAAAATCTAAAAAATTTTTAATGGGAGAAAGTTTGATCATATAAATAAGAGAGAAGCAGTATTTCAAAATTTTCGACTTGTTGCTGACTCAAATGTTTGTTTAAAACCCCGAGATTTTGCACCTACTTGTGTGCTTCTTATGAATCTTTAAAAAATAACAAGTCTTTGGTGATGATTTCTTCAATTTAAAAGTTTTGAGTTTCAGCATATAAATAATTAAATTCAAACGTTGCATATTTTGCTCAAAATTTTGTCATTTTGAGCGATTTGAGGAGAGCAACATGCCGGTTTTATAGAGGTTTTATGTGTGGAAGATGGCCACGCTGAAAGATTACTTCTTTTTTTGAACATTCTAAAATACTCACAACTATAAAATACAAATAAAAAATTTTATTTTCACAAAAAACAAAAAACTTTAAAAACTATGCGCATGAAATGCAAAATACCTTTTTAATTAAATGCTTTTCTGCTTCACAGCTAAATATTAAAAAAATCTAATATAAAGAAAATAGAAAAAATACAGAAGTTGAGATTTATTTTACCAAAAAATTTTCAAAACATTATGCATATCAGAAGAGCATACACGCTCTACTTGCAGCTTAGAAGAAATTTTATGTTAATCTTTAAAAATACTCGAGAGGCAGCCAATGTAGATTAATCAAATTGCTGCGCATCATCCATTCGTCTCAATCCCATTCTCAATTTTACAAACTTTTATTTTTTCGAAAGCACATTTCGTGTCAATTAAAGCTAGATTTTCTATTCATAATTTGCTCAAAAACTTATAAGCTCTATAGAACCCGTGATAAAAGTATTGAAATGCTTTCTCAGGTATCTGGCTGGGTGATGTTCGGGCTTGGGGTGTGGTTGCATGTATACAGAGAATCATTCTTATACTCGGCTCTCTTCAGGTCTAAAAATCTCCAAAATTTTTCACATTAAAAAAAAAATTTTTCATTAAAGTTAATTAAATAAGTCGATTATTATGTTTCAAAGACGTGATTCCAAATTTATTGTGCTAATTAAACTAGTTATATTTTTAAAAAATCAGTTGAAACTCCTTCACAGAGACAACCCAACGGGTCCTGTAGTGGTGACTGAGAGGTTGAGCATCTTGCTGATTGGCTTGGGAGGATTCGTGGTCACTGTGTGCTTTCTGGGTTGTTGTGGTGCTTGTACTGATAGCGTGTGTTTCTTAGCTTTTGTTAGTCTTTTGATACTTTTTCATTAAAAATTTAAATTTTATAAATAATTAAAACTTCTAAATTTTTGATGAAAAAATTTTTCAACTCACAACTAAATTGAGAATTTTCGACATATTTAAAAGCTTGTTAAATTTCATGCAAATGTTTTTTTTGGAATAATACAATTTTTTCATTTACTTGATATACTATCCCAAATATTCTGCCATAGAGGTCCCATGTTTTTGTTGTACTCAAAAAAAATTTTTTTTAAATTACATAAAAAACACTTCATTTGTCTAGTTATAAAAAATCTTCCCTATGCATGGAATCCGTTTGAAGGGAAAAGAAAGATTCTCTGCATTATTAATAATTCGTCAAGCTAAATGAGCTTTTGATTTATTGCTTTTTTTGTATATAACTCAAAAATTTTTTATCAGATTTTCAAAAATCGATGTTTTTGCGTTTAAATTTGATTTTAAAATTTTATTTTAAGTTTTATTAAAATAAATAATGATTTGTGGCTTAAAAGGAATAAAATAACAAGATCCCGTGATGTAAATTTTAATAGAAAGAATAATTGTAAAATCTTCAAAAATTCGGTCCAAATTAAAGTTAAATTCCAAAAAAAACATAAATTTCCATCGAGCCTGTGACTCAACTTCGGAGCTTTCTGCTGGAAATCTATTCAAACAAGAGCTTGCTGGTAGGAATAACTTCAAATTAAGTGAAAATGAAATATGCTTCAGAAATTATTTAGAAATTGCTCTGTACTTTGCTATCAATTACAACTTTTTCACTTCTATAGCTTAACAGATCATTTATATAAATTTTACCGTTGCCTTTTCTATTTCAAATTAATGCTTTTCGTTAGAGAAATTTTCAGTTTTCATGAAGTGTTTGAAAGTTTTCTCAAAAATAAAGATTAGTTTTCATTCAAATTCACACTCACAGTGAGATTTTAATTAAGTTTTTTAAAAAGGTGCTCAATTTTATAATTGGGTTTTGAGGTGAGATTCTTTTTAAAATAGCACTTTTTTCATGAATTTTTGAAAATGAAAATTTCAAAACTAAAAGGGTGTGAGGAGTTCAATATAGTTTCTTCATTTCAAATGTCCTTATCAAGCATTAAAATGAATAATTAAGACAAGGACTCAAGCCATTGAAGACGCATTAACCTTTGAACAACATCCCCAGTTGCACCAACTGATCATAACTTTTTCAAATGTTAGCTTCATAATTGAGAAGCTTTTCATGATGAAAGTCATGTTTAAAACATTGAGCTTTTCAACTTGAATCTAAAGCTAACGGAAACCTAAAACTAAATCAATTTTTTACACGTTTGATTTTTCAAAGAGCTTTGAGAATCCATGCACTATTTATAAATGATTTTTTGTGAAAGTTTGAACTATTGTAGATTTTAGATCAATTTTTTTGAAAAATTAACTAATTTTTGCTTGATTCAGTTAATATCATAAAACATTACGCATTTCTTATGATAAGATTGGACTTAAAATTATTTATCCTTTAACTAACGTATCTAATGATTATCTTGTTTTTGTTGGATAAACTTTTCAAATCAGATTATACATTAAAAATTAAAAATCTTCTTTATTCAACCAAACTTATCATTAAAAGCAGTATAAAAAACGATTTCCTTCACAACAAAAACAGCTTGAGTGAAAAAATTTGACGAATTATCTTTAAAGCTTCTGCTCATTATAAAGACAAAAGACTTTATGATTAAATATACTTCCACTCTTCATCCTAATTAAATCAACTCTTATGCTTTCTTTTCAATTTACAGTCAGTCAATTTCAACCGGAGTTGCATTTTGTTTGAACCCGTGGAGTTGTGCTCTATTGTTTTTGTGTTTGTATGGTAGGAATATTAATATTTGATATAGAATTATGATAAATTGGCATCAATTCATTTGTATAAAATTTTATATTAGAATACTTTTTTGAAGTAGCACAACATAGTTTGAATATTCCCAAGCCGTTTCATACATCACTGACAATTTCTTATAGTTCACCTTATTTCTGTCAATTCTTTTTAATAACAACCATACTGCCTGAAAAAGAGCTTCGAAGCATTGACTGCCACATTGAAGACAGGCATGTCCACATCTAGGGCACAATGCCTTTTGGGATAACACGATGTTGCATATTCAGATAACTAACTAGAAAGATAAGAGCCTTTGTAGATGCTGAATGAAGAACTAGATTGTGTGCGATAACTTTTTTTTTTGATGTCACACAATGGAAACCAGTTTTTATGTATTGTAACTTCAGCTCTATTCAATAATGATGTTAAACGTTCTACCACTACGCTAACCCTATTAAACCAAAAACCTTTTTCTCACACATATTCAACAAAGGCGCATGCTTGAAATAACGCATTAGGAAGTATTTTTTCTCTAAAAGTTTTTAAATCAAAACAAAAGATTTCCAACTATTATTGGTGTTTTTCTTAAATTGATACAAAAAATCCCCTTTCTCAAGTGTAAGTTAGATGCCCATCAACATTTGATAATAATATCCAACATACAAAATATGATAAAATTACTTTTTTTTAGGTTTCATACATCAAAAAATACTTGTTTTTCATTGAAATTGAATGAGTTCCAATTCGAATTTGAAAACTCGTTGTTTA
This sequence comes from Pterobdella sp. o SKG-2022, assembly GCA_964035795.1. NCBI lineage: Eukaryota > Metazoa > Annelida > Clitellata > Hirudinida > Piscicolidae > Pterobdella > Pterobdella occidentalis. Next base: position 11,919,984 of record OZ038322.1, read on the forward strand.
TTAAAAAGTTTTTTCACATGATAAATTTCTTTCTATTCCAAATTACTTTCTTCATTATTTGTTCATCTTCTAAATGCTTTTGGCTTTTAATTAACAGACTACAGCGAGATAAATGTATAGTTATCAATCAAAAAATTATACATGAAAAACAGTTGATATACAATTATAAAAAGCTATAAAAGACCTGGGAGATATTGATTGTATTGTCACCATTGCACCAACAGTACGCCTTTCTTCTGCTGATTGCCATTCTGTTACAGATCTGTTTCGCCGCCTTAGCCCCAACTTTTCGACAACAGGTTGCTCTTGCTTTTGTAATTATTAATATTATAAAATGTTTGAGTAAAAATTTGATTAAAATGATTATAAATTTTTGAAAGTTTTATACTTTATTGTCTCTACAAAATATAGCTTAATTATTTTTAAAAATAATTTGGATGGAATAATACGTTAAAAATAGCAAAAAGTCATTGAAATATTACTGGTTTTAATATTTTTCCAAATTAAAAACGATTTCCTTGAATGTTTGATTTTTTTGACTATTTCTGGCAAATTTTATTGGACAACTTTTAAAAAAAATTCTTCATCAAAGATTTGAAAATATTGAATCAATTTAAGGTTTTTAGCATCAAAAAATGCATTTCATTCAGAACTATTCGAAATAACTGTTTAATTTGGATACAAAACTATTACTAGCCGGAAGTAACAATAAAAAAAGTGATAAAATGCAAATAAAGGCATATTTAAGAAAAGGAATAAAATGAAAAAGATATAGAAGTCAATCTATAGAATCGATTTTTACTTTTTTTTTCTTCTTATTAATGACTTGTTGCAAAGAAGCATGGCTGATACATAAGACAAAATACTGAAGGAAAGTGATGAATGGCAAAACACCGCATTAATGAATAAACAACAATGTTTCAGAATAATAGTGAAGGATAGATGATGTTATGAAGTTTGAGGCTATATAGATTATATGTTTAATTCAATAAGATTCATCAAGAGCTGCTTTGTTTATTGAAGCAACCTATGTAATAAGAGTTTGCCATCAAATCATACACTTTTATATATATTTATATAAGTATTTCTTCTTGAATACATTGATTCTCAATTTAAATTAAATGAGTGTTTAAAGTCTAATATATGTAAATGTTAAAAAATTTTGATTGAATGATTTATTGGAAATGATGCGGTAAAATACAGCAACATGTTTATGCAAGTTTGAATAAGTTGTAAAAGCTTCATTAGGGCACAACTCCACAGAGATTTTCAATAATTAGTTTTTTTAATGAAAACTTGTGCAAAGGCACTCAATTCATTATTATTTATTTTTAACTATACTTCGTCTTCATTTGGGAGTTTGTATCCACATCGATCAATCAAATGATTACCAAAGCACAATATCCATTCAAACCCTACATACAGTAACACAACTAATTTTTTGTTTTGTAGATACTCAAACATATATGGAGTTGTTGTGTTTTTTTTTAACAAAATTTACAAAATTAACGAAATTTCAAACTTTCCTCTAAAGTCTTGACTTTTCCTTCAAAAGCTATTTATGGACACAAAAATTTAGTTTTCCTAACAAGAGTTTTTTTTCTCTTTCATTCCTTTTAAAAGAATTTCACTTTCACAAAACAAGTTAGTAAAACTATTTTTTGAAAATGTATTTAAAATTCAAAATTGTCAAGTGCTTTCTTGCTTTCAAAGAAAAAGAAAAAACCGACAAATCAAAGCAATTTGGATCTAGAGCTATGAACTGAAAAAAACAATGGAAACTTAATTAATGATGGTTTTAAAACTCTCTTTCAAGTATAACTAACGTTTCAACTCATTTTAACTTTACTGAAGTACAAAGGTAAAAGATTTTTCATTCAAATTTTGAATATTTTTTGACGGATATTTGAAGGCTTGAAACGAGAGGCATGATGGACGGCATTTCTTACTTCCCCCACGAACGCCCACTCAAATACCATTTCTCAAAATCCTTCGCAAAGATTTTCAAAAGTACCGCGTGAAGTTCATAATTCAATATAATTACCATATTAAATATAATTTTTTTTCAAAATTATTTTAGTGCAATTTGAAGTTGGGATCTTGATAATAGTGAAACTTTTGTAGCTGGAAAATAATGACGTAGATCACATCATTTTTCATTTTTTTTAATAAGGAATATACTTTCCTGATGTCATTTTCAATGCTGCTGCAGTTTTATCACTAGCCCTTATTAGCTGTGTGGGAGTTTTTAAAATCCCAAGTTATAATAATGTGTCTATTAAATTTTTTAGCAATTATTTCAATGATTGATTGTTTTTTGAGTTGATTGTTTTTTCAAGTTGAATAAAAAGTAATTGAATAACTTATCAATTAGTTTTATCTCTTTATAATATTTCTTCAACATTTTCAGATATTTCCTTCATAAAGATTAAATGAGTTTTAAAACTTCAGGCTAAAAATAAATTCAACTCCAAACATATACTTGAGTTTTTAGACATAAATATCTTTTATCTTTCTGATAAATAAATTTGAACAACAATTAAAATTTTTTTTTTTTCAAAAAGATTACTTATTCGAGTCATAGCAAATAATTGAATAAAAACATTAATGCTCCAAGCTTTTCAAGCTTTTTCGTTTCGTTTCATAGATTTCCTTTTTTCCATTTTCAAAATTAATTATTGTTTCAATCAATTAATTCATTCAATTTAAATTTTTTTTATCAACTTTTTTTATCAAATAAATTTTTTCAAAACATTTTAAAAAAAAAAATAACTTCGAGTTAGGAATAAATTTTTCAAGTGATCGTTTCTAGAGAATCTTAATCATAAAAATGCAAAAAATGAAAAACTCTATGCCCACAGTTGCATATAAATTAATGACTGTAAAATAAATATAGTTTTTATGAATACAAAACAAAATGAAGACTTCAAGGAATATTTTTGATAATAAAGCATGAGAATACAATTCTGTTGAGGAAACTCTCGTAGCTTTTTCGAAGACTCATTTACTTCCTAATAAATTAATTCCAGATATCCTTTCAATACAAAACATTAAAAAAAATTTTGAAGTATTAAATAACTAGCCTATTAACAACAATCTTTGAATATATGGAACAAACTGCTTTTCAAAGTTGTTTTTCAAATTTAATGAATCATTGAAACCTAAAAATGTAATTTCAAATTGAAGAAAAAAACATTTACAATTTCACGCCTGAAGAACTTGTTCATTAAAATCCCTTTGACATTTTAAAACTTCAAAACTTATACAAAATTCGGTACTTGTCAACAAAACATAACAGAAAACCACCATTGGTATTTTAAACTCCTAAGCCAAAATACATGAAAAACACCTAAACTTTGATACAATTTGAACCCATATAATCGGCCATATTGATTGCAGATTCTGTCGAGTTTAGCTACAAGCATGCAGTTCCAGGTGCAACAGCAATACAACTGGACAGGTCATTCCCTTGATTTCAAACCATTATGAAAATTGCTTAAGGATTGGTCTAAACGTACAACTGTTTGCAATCTTTATGTCTAATAGCTATTAGTTATGACTTGAAACATTATAAAACGTTTATTTGGTGTTGTCTGAGTTAGTTTTTGTCAGAATATATACTGTACATGAAATAAATTGGAAATTTAGTATAATTTTAGCATTTAATAAATTTGATTTGCATTCGAACAAATTTTATTACCTTCAATTACTTTGCCTTTAAACGTATTACACAAAATTAAATTTAACTAAAATGAGTCACAAAAACGAAAAAAAAATTTCAATTATTTTGAAAAAAAAAACCTATTAACATTGATTAACAATCTCAAAATTTTTATGATTTACAAAAATTAAATTAAAAAATTGAAATTTTCTAAAACCAAAGAATAATCAATAAAAAGGCACTAGAGACTTGACGTGAATAAACCAACATAAAAATGATCTCAAAAACAATTAATAACAGTAAAAATAATATCAAGCCACCACATGTACACAGGTCAGCCCGAAAATGATACAACTTCTCCCACGTTCCTCCTTACAGCCGCGTGGGACTCTTTACAAATCGAGGTTAACCTTCAAGTACAACCCCAAAAACTAAGAGTGATAAGAAACCTTGCTTTCCTTGTTACTATTGCTTATGCCGAATGATCAAAGACTAATTTATTCATTATTCATGAGTTTGAATAAGCTCAGTTTGATGTCGAAAAGAGTCTTATTGTTGCGTTGCTCCAATTTATTGCAAAAAATTTAATAATACAAATCTTCAAGATGACTGATCGGCTAGCGTTTAGGCTTGACTTTGAAATTGGGAATTTATGTTTTTATGCTTTCAAAAACTCAAAGTTATATATTTGAAAATTCATGAAAAATGTTGTAATTTGGAGAAAAATGTTTTTAAACAGAAATAAAAGCAAAACCTCTATCGGGAAATGAAAAAAAGGTAGAATTTAATATGAAAATAAGTGAAATGAAGTTTTTCAAAAATGACGCTTATAAATTTTGGTAAAAAATTAAAGTTGTCATTTTATTTTTTAATAAAAACAAAAATCTCCCACAAAGTCTCAAAATCTTTGTTGCTGCACATTTGTAGTAAAAAAAATTCGTCTATTTTTAAATTCTTTTTTTATTCCAACAAACTCAATTTGTCCGTTTTCCATTAATTAAGTCAGCTGCAAATCCATCTGTTTACTTATTCAATCTGTTCCCAAAGACAACAACTCACACAATGAAAAAAGAAACAATCGTCTCTCATTATGGCCATTCCATGCAAATCTTGTTTATCTTTCAATTATATATGAATTAAGTCAATAGCTCTTCATTTTTGCAAGAATCCCAAGTATTTTTCAACTTGAAGCTATTAATGGTAGTCGATTTATGCTTAATCAACCACTATTTAGCATAAAGTATGAACGCGTTTTTCACATTGAGTATAACACGTGAACAGTATTATTGTGACGTTGAATCTTTTTAAATGGTGTGGCAATGAAACTTGGTTGCTCGGATGCATTAATGCAGTGCATAGCCAGCCACATAGATTGAGGTTTTCAATTTCAAACAAGGCTTACATCTGTTTTTTCAATTTTTTTACAAAGTTTTTATCTGAAGTTTTCTAGAGGAATTAACATAAAAATATTTGGCAAATAAAAAGAATGGTTTAAAAAGATTTTAACTTATTTTTTCTTTTCCAAACAAAATGTAGGGTTGGTGAAAAATGAAGTAAAAAAATGCAAGGTCAAAAATAATAAATTCTGCCAGAAAGAAATAACAGACTCTAACGTTGCACTTCATGAAAAAACATTTTACTGAAAACTTTTTGTTTTGAAAACATTATTTCTCTAATTGAGTTACCAAAAAATGATTCACAAAACTTCATACAAAAATAATTTTTCTAACGAATGGCTCAAGAAATATCTGAAATTAAAAAATTTCAGCTCAAAATAAATGGTTTAAAATTGAAAAATAGATTGAATTTGTATAAAAAGTTTGATTGAAGCAACACGGTCAAATGTCTGCAAGATCCTCCTTATAATGCAAATCCCCCTACGGGCTCAAAACACAATTGATTTCGAAACAATTTATTTTTTCAATATAATATTAAAGTTAGATACATTCGCATAAGAAGTTCGCGTGATATTTATCGATAAAATTTCCAAGCATACCTTCTGATTCAATTCTTTCTAAAAGTTAAGACTTTTTTCTACATTTAAAACAAATAGCCTAAACCTCACAGTTAAACTGCTGCGGATCTCGAGGTCCGATCGATTACCAGTACAGCTCCTGGTTCAACCACACCAATTACTCGGGAGGCACTTTCGTTCCACCCTCGTGCTGCGTTCTACTCAACAAAAACCCCCACTTTCCCATATACAAGAATGAAGACCAATGCCACATCAACGCCATCAAAGCCATCATGGACTACCCTAACCAGACGGGCATCAGTGAAAACATGGGCCTTAATATCAAGGTTTTATTTAATACTTTCATATTTTCATGGTTACTTATATAAAACATACATTGTCACTAGGGTTGTCACTCGGCTATTTCAGAATGGTTCCAGCAGCATGAGTACATCATAGGAATCCTCGTTTTAATTATCTCATTTCAAGCAAGTTTAATCTTTTCAATGGCATCACTCTAGTTTTTTATAGCGCAATCTTCAATTTTAATGCCCACCATTGACTTTTGATATTTAATTTGGAGTTAATGACTCACACAAACACAAATCATTTTAAGCACATTTATATTTTGGTTCATAAAAGTTTCAAGATCTTCAAAAAGGATTCAAAAAGAATCATACACTAGAAGATAAACTTCTAATGGGTTGTGTTTTTCAAAATAGAAACAGGATCAATGTAAATTTGAAGGATCGAGAATAATCCATGCAAGTAGCAAATGAGTCATTGAATAGATTGTCCTATTAAGATGATAGCAACTTATAAAAAAAAACTACATACGTACAACTTTTTGACAACACTATATGCTTTCATACGATCTCTGAATTGATTTTGGGGAAAAACTTAACTGCACATAAATATTTTGGTGGAAGGACTAAAAGTTAAAAACACAAAAGATAGTTGAATGGAGATATATTTTTAATGTCTTCAACAAAATTCAATGTTTTTATCAGATAAATCTTTTACTAAACGTTTTTTAAGGGAGTCATGAGGAGGTTTTATAGCTTAACTAAGTGAATTACTGTCTTTATATCCAAGTTTTTCATAAATAATAAATACTTTGTTTCCAACTTCACACCAAAACATTCAAAAAAGCTCCAAAGAATTTGTCTATCTTTCCGTATCGACTCATCTCGTTTTTTTGAATGCTTAAAGTCCCAAATATTTGCCAGATTCATATTATATCGTAATTTATCGAAAAAAACCTCTCAATTGAATAAAAACATGACAATATGTAGTAATAATGATTTTATTTTATATTTTTCAAAAATTATTTTTGACTATCTTTTAAGGATCATCATCTCATGATAAAAACACAACCCTCAACAGATAGTGAACATAGTGTATGCATATGTGCTGATGTCGTGGGTGAGGAAGTCTCTTGTGGATTATGCCTGGTGTGATGATGAAGAGTTTTGAAGTCTTCCATACCTCCCACATGAGTCTCACACCACATTTCACTACAAACACTTAAAAATGCATTCTCGTTCCCAATGCATGCTTGCACCTAAGCCAATAATGCTCTTGACACTTTGGAACGGTTTGAAAATTCATTCAACAATCACCACTGTTAATGAAATGCAGTAATTACTTAGACAAAACATATTAATTTATTTATTTACATTCCCACGTTTTATTCTGAAGCACAAAGAACCACGCAACAATCACACATCATCAATCCAATTTCATTCTGAAAGACTGTTCAATTTCAACAAATTCATTTCTGATGAAAGTAATTTTCAATTTCAAACTATAAACCTTTTACCTGTTTTAACTTCTGAGACATGAAAGCGGTTATTTTTGATATTATTATTATCGTGTTTTTCCAAGCATTTCACGCCCTAAAGGCTAGCCATCCACTAAACATTAAATCGAAACATGAAACAATTCAAATGTGTTGTTCCAGTATTTATCTGTACATTACAAACGCCATTTTTAAGTATCGAATGAACCTTTTCAGAATAGTTTTACTTTCATTATATGCTGTAAATATTTTCAGTTTCAAGGTTTTTGTTTTTTTTTTGCTGAAGATTCAAAATTTACATTCATACGTTAAATTGAGATAATATTTATGGATTTGGATCTATAATTTGTGCAATACATTCCGAATCTCTAATATATCCTGTGGTCATGTCATTTCAACACATAAATCATACGTATTACCATAAATTTCAATAACTTCAGTCGCTTTATTATAATAATTTTAAACCGTTAAAAGATATAGAGAAGTTCCTATTATTATAAGCTTCAAAATATTTTCAAATTCCACTAAACTTTTGCTTATGAAATAATCGATACAAAATTTTTGTTTTAAACAGCTTAATGAATGCACAATTTTACAGATTATATGTGGACTTATAGTTTGACCTAAGGCACTCAAAAAATTTTGTTAAAAAAGTCATACATATTTTTTTAATAGGATGAAAATTTTTGATGTGACCAAAAACAACGTTTAAATTATTTCATAAACTTATCAAAAGACTTAAAATTGTGTAAAAAGCTTTTAAAGAATTGCAAAAAAATCAAGGTAAATGGTTGATTGTAAACTGCATGCTTTGATACATGTACACACCCGACCTTCTCTGTGCAAAAATGCGCTCTCCATTCATTCACATTATTTCTTCAACTTTCGGTCCTAACTGGAACATGTTATTAGCGAAATTTTTTCTGCGTAAAATCTTTGGTTCCTACGTCCAGTTTTTTCAGCATATAAAAACAATGTATGAATCTTATAACGAACAAGCTTTAAATTTTCCATGAAATTTTCAAAGTTGTATTAATTTATTGAACCTCTCATTAAAATGTGAGTCACCCACCGCCCGTCATATTCCAGTTTGACACCATTTGTTACAGTGTTAATTAAAATTTATTCTACAGGAATTTTACTATTCAACTATGTTGGTCAGTAGTGGCTTGTATTTATAAATTCCAATTTCAAAAGCAATATAAGTTTATTGCAAGGTGTAATACGTAACGCTAAAAAATTAATAGTTTCATCTTTGTCACTTTTAACCATAACTATCATTGGAATTTTCTTCTTCAGTACCCCATACTTCAACCAAAATTTTCAAAATAATAATTTCAAAATTTTATATAGTAATACATGTTTGTCTATAAGTTTCAAACAGGGCATTAGGCTGGCATCAACCGCCACAACACACCATGATATCCTTCATGCATACTCTCAGATATTTTTATGTTTTCACACTTTTAATTTTCAAACGCTTTTGTTATACATTTTTCATAAATTCTCATTTTTAAAACAAACTTTTTGAATCCGTTTTTATGATTTTTTTTAAGGAAATTCATTAATCTATATTTCAAAACTTTTTGCTGAGATAGCTTTTTGACAGTTTTTTTGCTGAAACTTTTTTTCAGCTTTCAATTTATTTTTAGATTTATTGTTTTATACCAAGTAGTCTCCCACCTTTTGAGTGAATCATTTTTTACTATTCCATATTGCTTTTTCTTCATTTAATTTCATATATGATCATAAAGTATGACGACTGGAAATCAATTTGGGTCTGTGACTTATCATTGCAAATAATTCTTTTCATTCTTCACCGTTTAAAATTCATTTTTTATTAAATCTACAAAACTCAGTTTTTAAATTTCCACACTAAAACCACATTGTTAATAACTGAAAAGGTTGTGAAATGGTAACATGCTTATTACTCAATATTTAAGGGCTATTTCAAATCTTAAGAAAGCATCAAATCATCTTTATTGCGTTGGATTTAATAAAAAGACTTGTATTATTCATGATTTTAAGACATCAAATATACTAATTTTCAACTTTTTAAATTAGATTTTTGCATATTTTTAGTTAAGTATTGTGGAGGTTATGTTGAATATACACTATAATGATTTGTACTATCACTGTCTTATAAGGAATGTTCCTGTTGGTTGGGATTAGTGGTAAGTTTAAACTAATTTTAAATATAAAAATTTTAAAAAAAATTCTAATTAAATTTTAAAAATTTATTCATAATTATGTTTAAAATTATATATAATCAAGGTTTAGTGATCAATTCATAGAAATAAATCAGTAATGAAACGAATCTGGTTAACAAATATCGGTAAGATTTTAAATTAACTGGAATATTCCTTAAGGAGCCACACATATTAGTACGATAATTAACTAAAAAACCACTAGAACTTATAGATAATTTGTCACTTGGTTTCCATTCAATATTTCAAACGGTTCATTATCTATCATTTAAACGTATCTTCATCATTTTGCTAATATTTGAACATTCAACATAGATTACATAAAATTCAGAGACTTTTTTACCATTGATTTTTGCTCGATTGAGTTTTAAGGGAGAAAACTCATTTTGATTTAAAGGATCGTATCCTCTCAATTAAGACCTCGTTTGCATTCAAAGCGGTTTATTCCATTAGATGCACAGAAAATAATTTCATGAAAATTTTTTAAAATTTATTTGATTTTTGTTGAATTCGATGTTAATTTATATGGCTGTCAATATATTTGAATACTTTCGCTGATTAGACCTCAGTTCGCGAGCTTAGAAATTGAAATTTCAAAATAGAAGTTACCAATCTAACCAAAACCCATTCTCCTTTATGATAGGGTAGTGAAGCAGCTCTTGAGATTTTATAATTGCTTAATAATTTCAAATACATGAAATTTTTTATTTATGTATTTTTGTAAAAGTCTTATAAATGAATGTCATTACTGAATATTTCAAATAATATTCAAACTTATCCTCCGACGGTTTTTTTTAATTTTCTCTGCTTGGGTTAAATTTTAATACTTAATATCATTTGACTGATGTTGAATAATTCTTTGTTTTTTGAATCCGGTCAGTTATAAAACAAAAAACATGTTTGAACAACTCTTGTGAAAAGTTTTTGTTGAAGGTGAGCCTTACAATGTGCAAGTTATCGACAGCACCACGGTTGTAATCATTGTAAACAAGCTGTATCAATAGTAATTTTTTCGTCTTAGGCAAATTTTGAGCTTGTTTTATAATATTATGTTATGAATTTTTTTAAGTCAGGTAGACTTGAAAGTTAATAAAAATTTTTAAAGAAAAATTCTATTTTCAATTATTATTAAAACACTCAAATGGAAACGTAATTAATTTTGGTTTTTCTTGAAATTTCCTTTTTATTAATTTGATTGTCGGTAATATTACATTTTAGTGTATAGCAACATTGTCAGCTAGATGTTCATGATCATCATTGTTATCTCAAATGTTGTTTAATTGAGGTGAGTTTCCCCGATGTTTTATAACATGATTTTAATTTTAGAAAATAAAAACTTGAAAATTATTTGTTCTGATTTCATAAAAATAAATTATCTGAAATAATATTTGTGATCTTTAAAAAGTGAATTTAAGCTTAGTCGTTTTTAATATCTTGCAAGAGTTAATTTGAAGAATGCATCTTCAATTCAATTTAAGTTTTTATCGAATATTTCTTTTGATTTTTAACCATTTACTGCTGGTATATAAAATTGAAACTAATGTTAAATTAGTTGAAAAGATAATAATTTAAAAACTTCATTAAAATTTTATACCCAGTTACAAAGCCTAGCTTTAATGGCAGTTGGTACAGTGCACAAGTACAAATCTCAAAAAAAAGATTTAACTGTTCTAGCATACATCTATGCTTTTTTTATTATGGCAGTTTATTTTGTAGGAATGATGTTTCTCTATAGTAGAAAGCAGAGTGTCACAAAAGCTGTCAGTGTTAAGTCTGATTGATTATATAATTTTAATATTTTTGCATTCTTATATATAAAATATGAAAGTGTGTGTTCATAATTTACTTTAATATCTTCTCTCTTAACACTGGCAGTATCTCCTACTGGTTATTCTCAATATAATCATCTCTTGCATTATTTTGGCATTTTGTCTTGTTATGAGCCCAGATGTTCAAGTCAAGTTCTTTGAAGAAGCATGGAATAATGCAAATACAGAAGGTGCAATTTCAAACATTTATCTTTACTTTATAATTATTTTTTATTTAGAAAAGATACAATGGCAAAACATGATGGAATGCTGTGGTTTGAACAACTACTCAAGAACTCTGTCTTATAATGATCACCCTATGTGTCAAGTTATCTATATGACTTCGAAAATCACTTATAATGCTCTATAATTAGATTGAAAATACTCTTTTAGCAATAGTGAGCGTATTTTATTGTAGGAATGTTCAACCAACTGGGTTTCAAAATCACTAATTTATCAGCTTTATTAGTATAACCCTTTAATGGTTAAATATAATATAAACTTTTAAAAAGTAGCAAATGATATATTGTCAGAAGTGCTGCTATGCACCTAATAGAAGCGATATTGAAGAGAAATACGTTTGCAATTGTGCTTCCTGTAGTGATGTGGTAGATAAATATATGGATCGATATCTTAAACGGCTTCAAATCTTCGTGGGATTTATGCTGTTTTTGCTGGTAAATAATTTATTTGATGTATTTTTGTTTAAAGGTTGTTTACGTTTTCTTTGATTTAGTCTAAGTGTTATATTTAAAATTAAATGTTTCAAAATAATCGTTAGGTGTCACTCCTCAACGCAACATTCCGTTTTGAAAAGCTTTCGAACAAAAAAGAGAAGGAAGAGGAGAGTTTGAAACTTTTTTGGAAAAAAAAACAAAAAATTAAAAATGAAAACAACGATCCAATGGCTTAATTTCTCACTAAATGCTTTTTAGGTGGATCAAATAAAAATATTGAAAAAATTTGTAAAACCAAAATCTTGTTTGAATATTAAAAAAATCTTCTTTTATTAATGAAATAAAGCGTTTCAAAGACGGGTAAACGAATTATAAAAACTTCACTAGTGTTAAAAATAGTATTGGATATTGTTATTTCACATGATTAATCCTAATCCAGCCGGCTTTGTTTGCATTCCGTATTATCGTGTAGTGCCTCTGTAAACTTTTTACTGATTGTCTTTCGTTTGTTTAGACACCCGGTGTATTACGAATTTTTATATCTTCAAAACACTCAAGTGTCAAAATTAATTATGTATGTGTGTGTTCGTCAAAACACGGCGACATACTAAAAAATAATTACTTTGATTTTTGCAAGTGACTTTTCAACCTTAAAATGATTATAATTCTTAACAAAACTATTAATACCACCTGGTTGACGTTTACAAGTGATTTTCAAAAACCTTTTAAATCGTCTGGGTCTGAACCTATTTATTACAGTTTGGAATACTTGTTCAAAAGGATTTGAGAGCATCTTCAACATTGCTTTCATACAATAGACTTTTTATCGATCATATATTTGTCGATGCATAATTTATATTTATATATATTAATTCCAACGATATAAAACTTTGAACTGTTGTGATCTGTCTTGAACGCCTTGTTTTGCAACTTTTTATCAGTAATTTATGACGTATGAAGTTTTATTAGACTGCTGTTCCATTCCTGGCAGTTTATCTTTGCAAAAAAAATGTTTATACACATTTTTGTTTAAAAGAAAAATATCATGTTTTTCCACCTAACGATATTATGACAAAAATGCGCAAAATTATTCTTAACCAAATTATTTACTAATAATATATCGCTTTAAAATATTTATATATTTTGAATTTGTTGATTATTAACCCTCGCTCACTAAATAATTAAAATAATGCGGGAAGACATTATAAATTTTATGGTCTAAACTTTTGAATGTTTTATCTATTGAAAATCTTTAATAAAAATACTCTAAATTTTTTTAAATTTAATATTGAGGGTTTTCGTTATGAATAATCTCAGTTCAAAAAGATTTTTGTGTGTTTTTCGATCTTGTCATCTTAATTGAAACAACAAAAAAAACATTGTGAGAATTTTTGAGTTCAAAAAATTTTTGGTTCAAGATGATTGGAAGCTAAAATATTGATAAAAAAGCTTGTTACTTATAGAGTACATTGTTAAAATATATAAACAGCACCTAATATAACAATTTTTAACCCTTGAAACAGATAAAAATTACATTTTCATTCTTCAGCTGATTAAATAATCAATAGAAAACTTATTGTTCTGTTTATCATTAAACTTTTTAGCATTTGAGTTAGATGCGTTATTGATAGCGGTTTCAGTAGTTGTGTCGCCATTTTGAGAAGAAAGATGCTTTGAATGGAAGTGATTTTCATTCTGATTTTTAACCTTGACGTCTTCGAAGGAATTTTTTTTCGTTTCGTTAAAAAAGTGCTGTGTGTTTAATTTTTTTGTGAAATTTTCGATCTCTCGAAGACTGTCTGGCATTTTGTTGGTCCGTATATCTGGTTTATTAAGAGATTCTTCATTCAAGCGATATTTCTCAAAACTATCACTTTTGCTCGAGTGCTGTGGCAGAGATGGTATTTGATTGTAACTATCAGAAATACAAGTGTTAAAAAATTTAACATTTTGTTTTTGCAGTATTAATTGCTTTTGAATTGTATTGAATCTTTCTCTCTGAAGCTGAATGTTTTGAAAACTGTGATGTTGATGTTGCTGCTGAATAAACTTAAATAAACTTTCTTGCGAGAGTTTTGATAAAACAGATGACAAATGAAATGAAGGAGTTTGGTGAAAGTATTGGGAGTAACTGGACGTAGGATGTACAAACGGATACTGAGTAAAGCCATCTGGTTTTTGAAAGGGCGGATTGAAAAGGAAATATGGGTTTTGGGGTGAAAGAATTGGCGAAGATTTCTTCATTCCTCTGCCTGTCATAGTTAACCTTTTGAATCTGAAATATTTAAACAATTACTTCAGGCTTTTATGAAAGTTCTATTTAAAAAATGAAAGCTTTTAATAAAAACTGTTCTAAAAAATAAAAAATAGAAAGTATGTTGAAGAAGATTTAATTATAACAAGGAAGAAGTTTTGGGTTTACGAGTCTTTAATTACTTTCTTCTGAATCTCAGTTCTGAGAGATGCCTACAAAGACATCAAAGAACTTTAAAGTATTTTTAAATACCGTTTTAAACAAACATCTGATACTAAATCAAACTCTTATATTTAGAACATACTCTATCTAAAATAAACCTGTATGCAATTATGAAACTACAAAACCTTTTTAAAGCTAAGTTAAATTATCTTTGTATTCATTTCAAATTTTCTCCTAATTTGAAAGGTGATTTTCAAAGGTTAAATTTCATTAACAATTACATCCGACTGTGAGAAAACTAATTTATATTGAATATATGAAAAATATATTCAAAATTAAAAATTGAGTGGTGGTGAAGCCTTTTGAACGGGGTCAAATACTGAGACTAAACACCTAAACGCACCTCTTCCTCCTCCTCAAGAAGCTGCCATTATCAAACATGTCTTCCGAGGCAGGATCCAACGTCCAGTAGTTCCCCTTGCCTGGGTTTCCTGGAGGATCAGTGATATTACCACTTGGAATTTCCTTATGGGAACTATACAAGACTGTCACTTAGCATTTCATTCTGTGGAACATACAATACACTACAGTATTACTAAAAATTTATTTGGAATTCAATTCAAAATGGGCTTTAGAATTTTAGTGGTCATATAAGTTTAGTCTTCAATACCAACCATGATTTATTCAACTTTTCTACGTTATAAAAGGGTCTATGATAATAAATATTATTTTTCAGTTAAAAAAGCTTCCAAGTTTATTTTTATTTTGAAAATAAAAAATTGTGCACTTTGAAGTGAGTTTATAAATTATGAAATAAGGATGAAAGAAAGACAGGGACAAAAGTTTGAGCCTAATGAGTTATCTCTTATCAAAATAGAAAATCTCTATAGGGTTAATAATTTTTGAATACGAACATTATCATTTTAATTGAAACTCTACAAAGATTTTATTCAAAATGCAACAATAAAACAAAGTCTGCCTTGTTATCTCAACGTCTAGAAATTATCATTAACATCGACAAGCATCGAAAAGTCATTAATATAGAATCGTTTACATGCAAGTTCTAACACGAGACGCCTAATGTATTTATTACCATTTAATAAATAAGTCTAAACTGCAATCTACTTATCAGTATACGAAAGATATACAAACTCGAGGTATGTTGAGATAATAAGTGAGAGTTATAAAACTCGCCATAATGTTAAATAATATATGAAATAACATATTGTGAAGAGTACTTAATGCTCACTTGTTCATAAATTATTATGAGTTCACATTGTTAGGTTTATCAATCATATAAACATATATTGACAAATTTAATTACTTTTATAGAGTTAATCGTTTTTAGGTGAGAACTTTTGGAATGGGTCTTATTTTATAATATCTCAGTTTGGGTTTTTTAGATAAAGTATGGATTTTTTGAAAGTAAAAAATTATCTAAATTGTTCCAGACATTTTTTATGATTTAAACGATTTGTATGGAACATATTGATTTATTAGACATATAAATGACAATAAAGTTTTATAAATTATTAAGCCGCTAAAACACAAACATTATTTTGAATCAATTTCTTCCTAGTTTTTCTTGTTAGAAGCTCTTTTAGGAGTATGAAAAGAATATTTCTATAGATATTTTCATATTAATCATTATATTGCATTGGAAATCTCAGCACTCACCTGGTTCCCTGGGTATTTTGACGAAGCAATCGTTGAGACTGAGGTTGTGTCTGATACTATTTTGCCAAGCTGGGAACCTCTCCTTGTAGTAGGGAAACTTATCAATGATGAAGTCACATATGCCTGAGAGAGTGAGTCTGCGATGAGGAGACTGCAGTATGGACATGGTGATGAGGGCGATATAAGAATAAGGGGGTTTGACGTGGCTTGATTTCCTGCTTGACTTATTGTTTCTGTTGTTCGGGGTTTTTATCGATGGAGAATTTTGCGGTTTTGAATCATCGTTTTTTGAATTGTTTGACTCATCGTTGCTTTCGTTAGCGTTAGTTTCTTCTTCTTCTTCTTCATCATCTTCATCTTCTCTTTCACTTTCAAAATTCTCTTCATAATCTTCTTCACTTTTAGTTTGGTGTTCAGCTAATTCATAATTCAATTTTTGCTTTTCCATCATAAAAGATGAGTGGAAAATATATGAATTTGCCGTTGCCATTTCGAAAAATATATTTTAAAAATTAAACTTTGTTCAAATAGATAACGCAAACTATTAAAGTATAACTGAAATTAACCGAGTTCGGATGTAAAGACAAAAATGTAAGTTAAAAAAGATGTTTCAAAAACGAAGAAAATAAATATTATTGCAGATGAGAGCAAATAAATACAAAACTTTACCAGCTGACTGTTTTATGTTAACAACATACACCAATCAAAACAATCCTTTTAAATAAATAATCCCAAACTAGTCCTCCTATTGGTTGCTGTTTAAAACAACTCGACTTCTTATTGGTCGAACTTGATTTACAAGTGATACAAATTGAAATATTTCTTTGTCACAGCCAATGAGAAATTAGTTTTTTGATAGATTTTAATGATCTGTTGCTTTTTTGAAGCACAAAACGTGAAAATAAAAAAAATGCATACATAACATAGCAATCAATTCTTTTGAACCAAAAGCTATTAGCAGAAAAATATTCAATCATATCATGTTGAAACTTGAACAAAAAGCTATTCAAAGCCTTCCTACATGAGAGTTCTTTTAAAGAGTATCTTTTTAATTATGAAACTCTTTATCTCCTTAAACCACACAGATTGCACCGAGTCAAACGCGTGCGTTGCAAGTTTATAAGTATTAAGTTATGAAAACAATAAGAAACTAAAACATAATGATGGGAACATAGAGAAAAAAATAAGACTCATTTCTGGCACAAAATCAACCATAATAAACGTATTAATTTGCTTGAATAATTGGATTTTCTCACTGAGAAATTGTTCGTAGCAAGCGTATCATATTTACAAGGTTAATAATCTCGCACAGATATAAACATATAAACTAATTGTTTTCAAGTGCATTAAAAGCATCTTGTCTGTTTAAACTACTTGTTTTTCACGTCATTTAAAAAGACATAATCCTTACAATACTCTGAAATAATGCTTGACGTTAGAATAACTCCAACTCTTATGTTAGATTTATACTTTTCATATTCATTTGTTGAGTATTAATTTCATGTGGGGCTGATGATAGGGTGTAGTTGCACACACTGATAAGTTTCGGACAAATTGTTTATTTACATGGATCGCTTGAAGATACTAATGAGCTTGTTGCATGTGTGAATGTGTGTTGAAGGTGAGTTTGTGTGTTTTACAAGCAAGTGTTGCAAGAATACTTTTCGGCTGAATTTTTCTTAGAATAATTAAAATGTTTTCAAGTTTGTGAAAGCAATGTCGGAACTCTATAAGAAAAAGAAGAAGTTATAATGATGGAGCATCTCTGTACTTACAATAGAAAAAAGTTCATGAAAATACAAAAAATATTTTTAATGATTTGCCCTCACCACTCGTTACGGCTGTTCCGAGGAAGCCTTTCGTTTTGCAATTTGAAGTGTTATAGAATGTATACTAAGAAAAGTTATTTTTGTGAATTTTTCAAGTACAAGATCAAAATGAATGCCTTGTTGGCAGTGAGCCATTTATTTGTGTTAAAAGTGCGTGGATTGGCATGAATATTTTCTAGGTTCTAATTACATAGTTAATTTGGTACAAGAATAAGTTTGTCGCTTAAATATTTCATTGAAAGCTTATTTACTTACGGTACTCTATAGTTTTCTTATCTTGTACCTACTCACTTCACATTTGATTCAATGATGTAGAACAAAATCTAAAAGAACCATAATAAAAAGAATTTAACAAAAGTTGGAATAACAGCAATAATAACAATAATAACAATAAAAAAAGAATAAAGAAATGAAACATGATTCTTGTTTAACGCTTTTGATTCATTGTGAACAATATTTATAAGTTGCTGACGTAGTTAGGAAAGATGGAAGGAGGAATGATGAATGGATGGGTTGATGGATAGATGCAAAATTATGTCGAATGTACCAATCTCATTTTTATGAATAACTTACAATGAAATCTTATTTTTATAGATTGGTATTAACTTTTAATTCATTGATGGGGAAACCTATTTGCGAATATTTCTTATATAACTTGAATTACTTGTCAAATAAGCCCTCGACCTGACGTTAACATTATTTATTAACTTCTCTAAGAGATGCTTAGGCATGTGAATATTTCTATCAAAATACACGGAGTAAGATAAAATAAACGAAGAACACTGACGAAAAGTTAGACGAAACAATAATAAACGATATTAAGAAATCTGGATATATAATTGAAAAATTCAATAAAATCCTTTATTTATATGTCATCTCGATTCGCTTCAATAGTCATGTGTATAAATAAATAACACAACAACAGATACAACATTGTATTCGAAGGTCCAGAAACAAAAAAAACTGAAAATTCACGTAACTAAAAAAATTTCGGTTTAATTTTTGTGAAATTAAATTTAAAGATCGCAATGTTTTATAGCTTAGTAAAAATTTTGACAAATAAACTTAAGCATTTTAATTTTAGTTCAAATATGTATACGTTCATATAGATAGATCTATTATCACTTCATCCCAATACAAATACTCATATTAACACTTTTATTAACGATGTAGCATAAACAAATCCAATTGATTTCCTTGTGTTTATTCTCCTATAAACACCCCACAACTCAATCGTAAATATAGTCGTTACCACCTTAATGTGAAGGTATTTAACTGAAAATACTGCAAATTATTTGAGCACTATAGTAACTGAAAATAGCTTCAAGTATCACGGATAACTTCAAGATACAATATTATGTTCTGTTTATAAATAAGGTTTATTTTTGCTTGTGTTCTATTTTCTTTCCTCTCCCAGCGCTGATTAAAACCTAATTAATTAGTTCAAACACTTCTTTGAAGCACCAACAACACTACGTTTGTTTGTCTGGTTGTTTACTTTGTAACCTGTTGCATCATTTCATAAGATCACTCATTAAGCTTATTTCAATATTAAGCTTTATTTTTTTGGCGATTTGAAAGAAAAATTTTTTTTCATTGTTAGAAACTCACGTTTCAAAATATAATGAATAACAAAAAGTTGAATTTTTCATAAACTTTTTAGACATTTTATAGTTATGAGGAGTTTTAATGTTGAGCCAAATAGTAAAATTTTATCATTAAAATTTAAACAAACAATTGATCAAAAACAAGCATTACAAACATTGATAATGATAGATGAGCAATGGAACGAGGTAGCAGTGACTAGGGACTAGCCCTTCTTTGTTGGTTACGTTGATTACCCAAAATGATCTTTTTATCACAATTGATACCAATGATGAAAGGATATGAGTTTATTATTGATACTGAAAATAACAATATTCAATAGGCTAACTTTTCCTCGAATGGAGGTAGAATTCAAAAAGACTAACCTAAAAGAAAGGTTATAGGAAATAGGAGAAAGCATGAAACAAATATTAAAAATTAGATTTCGTGGAAGGATTGCATCTGTTTATTGCATTAAATGCGAGTGTTTTAACACTTAAACTATGTTATAAGAGAGCGTGTATGTGGGGTTATTGAATAAGTAATAACTTCTCAAATTAATAGGTTTTAAAAAAAGTTAATTTATTTTAGTACCAGCGTCAAAACCAATAAAAAATATATTTCGCATCAAAGACCATTTTATCAAGTTATAATCAAAGTAATTGTACATAATTACAGTCGTCAGACTGGTTGCAATCAGGAATAGTTATAAAACAATCTTCTTTCAAAGGTTTCAAAATAACCCAGAAATGAGACTTTTAATTATAAAGCATTCGGGGTGAATGTAACGGATTAATTAAATAATTATACGCCCATTTGGAATGCCTTATTTTTTTAAAAGTATCTAGAGAAAATTATTTTTAAATTCTATTAAAAGCGTATTTTCAATTACATTGAAATGACTAAGACTTTTACCAGCAATAAAGATGAACATAAATTTTAAAAATTAAGACCAACCTTCGTAGCTTTCACACAATCAGACAGTGTGTAATCAAGACCTGATAATTCTTGACGCCTTTAAGAATGCTGTTGACGTCTCACAATTTACACTGCACAATACAGACTAATGGCGTCTCAATAGCGTTTCAAGTTAAAGATATTTATAATCTTTTGCATGGAATTTTGTTTTAACTCAAACCAAATCAAATCTAATGGTAAAACACCATTTATTTAAATTATTCAGAAATTAATATTTGATGCTAAACTGTAAAATATTGTTTGCTGGATACTTAATTTATTAAAGGAAATGAATTTAACTTATTTCATAAATAAAGTTATTCTTATTAAAAGGTTATGAAACAAAATCTGGATATATTTTGTGTGTGAATGCTTTCCTACGCACCCCATAAGAGCAATTGAAGTCTCAATAGAGACAAGTATTTGCCCAAGTAATAAATCCTTCATTCTTATCATGCTGATCAGTCTTATCAACAAAACTAAAAAATACCTCTTGTATAGAAACTCAAATACATATCAAAACATGAAAATTTTTTAAAGGTAAAATATAGAAGATGAAATCTGATACGATTATACAAGAAATACTGAGATTTTGAAAAAATATGCCTTCAATGAAACGATTTCACAAGCTCAAGTACTAGGCATAGGGAAACTGCTTTAAAAAAGCTTTGACTTTAAATTAAATTGCCTTAATCCTCACTGCTTTATATTTTTGATACAAAATCTTTTACGCACAAGATTCTAGTAATATTCAAGCCGACATTAAAAAATCTCTAAAAAATATAAAAGTATAAAGATTCTTTCAAGAGACACCAGAATTCCGCTATAATAGATGTGTCAGCACGGATTAGTAATAAATACCACAAAATAGGCCTAAACCCTATCGATATTACATATAGAGGCACAAATCTAACACTAAATACTTGTCATGTGATGTGAAGCGAAAGTAATAACGTTGGCGTTTAAGGTTTTTTTGCGAGATACATCTAGTATGACTTGACAACTTTTCCAAGTTTCCGTGTTAAATAGGTATATAGATATTTTTTTATTTTTTAATGTTGAAATGTTTGTGTTTTCAAAAACGATTTTAACCCTGTTATGGCATGTAATCTAACACAATTTCTCATTATTCATGAGAATTTTAATGTTATTAAAAAAAATAAGCGGCAAACAAGCGATTGTTGTGGATGTTTGACATCTTGCTACAAGTGCTTCACGCTTCAACAACCCAAGATGAAGAAGAAGACGATAATGATGATGTAGTGAGGGTATGAATGATGAAGATGATAGTTGAAGATAAACTGAATATTTTAAAGAGCTATCATTTCATTTGAATTACTAAAAATTAATTCAAAAATTCAAAGCTGAAGACTTAAAACTATTTGAATGAATATATGGAAATGTATGATTAATTTTGACAAACTAGCACCGCTGTTGAGGAGTTGTAATCAGTGGCGTTGTCGGTGTTGATTTTGTTTAGGGGTATTTGTGTTTCTATCATGAAGAGGCATATAAAGGCTTTTAATACAGTTTTAACGAGATAATTGAATAGATTTATAAATATTTATTATCATATTTCAACTAATAAATAAATAAATACTTTAAATTGCCTTTATTAAAATCTTGAAACTCCTTTCTTTAAAGAGAGTGCCTCTGAGAGAAACGAAGAGTGCTAATTAAATTTTTTCACTTATTAGGTTGAACCCTCAATAACATTTCATTATGCAGTTAGTTTCAAAGAGGAGTAACTTTAAAGCAGTTAAAAAAGCCATCAACGTTGAAATTTGATAATAAAATGATACAGAAGGGCAATTTCCTTAGTACTAACTTTTACCATAAAAATAATAAGACTCTTAAAAAAATCATTGTTGTTATATTTTCATAATTCCTCATTGATATAGTTAGACAGCTGTGTTAAGTATGTATGAGTGCTGTGCATACGTGTGTTTTATGCCTTCATAATTGGGCTTCGACTCGTATCTGTTAAAATAAATAAATAAATAAAAGTTTATACAATTTTAAAACTACTTTATTGGTGAAAAACTTAAGCACAAAAATGAATGTTTCAACAATTTTATCAAATTAATATGAAAATGCATTAAATATCAAATTTATTTAAAGAAAAAGGTACCAAATAAAAGTTAATAATCATTCTTGATTACCCATTACCTCAAATGAGAATATGAATCAGTGATTAGGGTTTTATCAATAGTAAATACTTGTAGAGCAATAATTGAGGGCTGCTAAGAGAAAAAAATATTCATGATGCAACCTTTTTGGTTTCCTTCCTGAAGAATATCTTTCATCTTCTGTAAAGTGTTTTTATAGTGAAAGTTTTGACTTTTTTCACTTATATTAGTGCTGGTGATGCATTTTAATTTGCTTTTTCAAATTTTAAAGTATTTGAAACAAAACTGCATCTTTTAAGTTTTTAAAATATAATAAATTTTTATGAAAAAAAAATAAATTAAAACAATGAATTAGTCTGAATTTATAGAACCTGATTGAAGTTATTGCTACAATTCTCTCGAATTTATAATTCAATTTGCTTTACAGCTCTCCTTGTTTGCTTAAAAAGATCATTTTGGAAACTTTTGAGACTATAAAGAACCTTTAAAAACATACCATGAAACTCGCAAGAAATTTTATCTACACTCTTAAACTAATAAATTACAAAATTAATCTATTATTAGAATATTTTCAGATTGCATTATTTAAATGCCAATACTCTTCATAAGTGTTAATACACCAAAAGGGATTTGTATTAAAAGATGAAAGAGAGTGTAATGTTTCAGGGTGGAAGAAATCTTCACCTCACACACGACATCAGTAAATCAACGAAAAACTAGAGGTTCTTGTTAAGTTTACTTTTATTAAGTAATTGATGGTTTTTAAGATTTTTCCAAAACTTTTGAAAAGAACAGTTGTGAAATTTTTGGGAATATTTGATAAAATAGCTTTTACTTCCAAAAATAACTTCGAAAGTAGTTTTAACATATATATTTTCTACTTTTGAGCCTGAAATGATACCTTGAAAACGGTTTTGAAAGTAGAAACGAACCTTAAGCGGCAGAACTGACGTTGAACGAGTCCAAGCTTAGTAGTTCAAAGAAAATAAAAGAATTGTTTTTTATATTGGGAACTTGATTACCTTGTGATTAAAAGCTTTTTGCGTCTTGTATTTCCAATGAACTTCAAAAAGTTTTATGTGTATGTTTAATAATTGTGAACAAATACATTTTTCATTTTGATTGGTACTATTTGAGTCATGGAAAGTGAAAACAAATAAATAAATCTAATTGCATGAAAATTATCATCTATCATCTAAAGTTTTAATAATATTTTTTAAAACTGGATTCAGAGATTTTGATATAATTCTCAATTATTTAAAAAATCATACAAAATAACCATAAATTAAAGAAACAAACGTAGAGCTATAACGTTTCACAATTAAACAAAATTCTATTAAGTACTTGCAAAAATAAAACGGCACTAAAAACCTAACACACAGTGACAGAAATAATGAAACGAACAGAACATTTAAAACCGAGTGCCACTCCTACTTGTGTTACTCAAAGCCACGGAGCTCGCAGTAATTAAAAGAGGGCTTAACGCCGAATCATTAAGTAATATTACTCTATTCAGGCATCCAGTTTAAGTGTGCTTCTATTGCGGTAACATTTGGTCTCAAATGATGTTGGATGAAGTGATAATTCTCATGCCTTCATTCATCAATTTGAACTCTTTTCCTATGTCTTTTTTGTCCCGTGTTAAAAGAATTTGCATAAATTAATTCCACGCTTTGAAAAATTAACATTTTTTCACGATTAAGTTCTGAAGTGAAGTTTAGAACTATTGTTTTCAATACTTTTTGTATTTAATTTTTTAAAGATTTATTTTGATAAGGGCATCTAACGAATGAATTCTTTTTTGTGGTTTGATAGTAGTTTGAATTCAACTTAAAATATTTGTATTAATGCAGTTTGCGAATAATTAAAAACTAAAAAAATTCCATCATTGGTTTAAAGTATTTTTATTTCTATTTTTTTACAAACTGATCTATTTTAGACGATAAAATTTTAATAGATAATATATTAAACATTTTTTCATGAAATTCTTATAACTCGTTTAGTTAGTGTTTAAAAACAATATTGAAAGAAATTATCGAAATGTAAACTTTAAACCGAGAGCTTATCTGGAACATAGCTAGGTTTGATTATGGATTTCAGTCACTATGTTATCGACTGATAAACTAATTAGAAGCAAAAGTTAAAAAAATTTCTTACTATTATGAATCGATTAGTATTGAAAAAGTATTACACCCATCAGTCGCTATAACTTCACACATGAGCATGGAATTAAAGATTAAGCCTTCCAGACATTTAACTTTTCAATACTCACATATAACTTTCAATACAAACATTTAAATTTTATTTGAAACAAAGCAAGGATATGTGTATATGATGAATATTCATACATATACTTATCCTTGAAGGTTGTTGTTTGTTTCTGCAGCTATATAGGCCCTAGGTTGCTATTGAAGGCTCTAGCGGTAGTAGTAGTAGTAGTGTTTTGAGGAACTAATATTCATATCGACATTTCGATTTCAGTTTTTTTCTGTTTATTTTTTGTAAGTTTTGAATTTACTTTTTAAACTTTTATATCTAAGTTTGGTAAGTTAGAAAATACTATTATTTTAGAGTTCATTAAATTAAAATTTTTGGAATTTTCATCAAGCATATTTTTTTTCATTTCATAAAAACTTTTTAAAAATTGGTCCATAAGTATGACTCTTTATTAAAAAGCTGATGTAATTTCACTTCTTAAACTCATTCTTTGTTACGCCTTCTTCAATTATTCATCACTTTAAATTCAGCTCTTAAAAAATAACTTATATATAATTTAAATAAATAAAACAGTTTTGAAAATAACAAAATTTTTTTATGACTATATTAAACTTCTAATTAAAATAATTATCAAAATGGTGGTGTATTGAACGGCAGGAAAATAAACCAAACTGGAAGCTGAAACTTTGCGGGAATGGCTGAACAGAAATGTCTGGGTAGTGAAAGTAGAGATGTGAGACTTGAAGATCTAAAATCAAGAGAATCTGAAAGAATATCAACAGCCGAAGACATAAAAGCTCTTTTGGAGGCGGAGTTCAGAGGGATCGCTGAGATACAACAGAGTCAAAAGCTGACAGAAGAAGAGTTTAAGTTGATTGAGAATTTGTACTGGCAGAAAGTAGGTCAAAACCTTGAAGGAAGAAGTCTGTATGCCACAGCTGCATCGACCGGTGCAGGACATCACAGAATCGGAACGGACACTTACCAGAATGCAAGTATTCAAAACTTACAATACAGATCGTTGCCCCCTTCGACCCATACACGCAATGATGAACCTTACTACTCGAACTCATTAAGACATGAACAAAAACTTAAAAGACATATAATAGAAGAAATTGTTTTGGAAGATAGTGATAAATTTTACGAAAGAACCTTGAACAAAAAAGTAAAAAAGAACTACAAACAGAATGAAAGATACTCCGACTTTTTAGATCGACAAGGTCATTACTATAACCAAGAAATATTTCCAATCCAAACCTCCAATCAAAATATAACTATTGATAATTTGGTCTATCATGGTTCCGAATCTAATATCAACTCGATAAACGTTAAAAAACAGACTGAGTATATTGTAGCAGATGGAGTAGAACAAAACTATGAAACAAGTACAAGTTACATAGTAAATAAAGAAAACTTGTCTTCTCTTCCTAGAGATTATAAAAGCATATATTCAACCCAAAAAAAACAAAATGAGATATTAGTGGATGATATCAAAGTTTATAAAGAAAAGCAGGCGGCTAGTACTCCTTTGAAAATGAGAAATGCTTTTGAAAATGAAATTGAACATGCAAGATTTGAAAAACAATCAAATAGAAAAAGTCGTTTGGAAGGAACTGAAACTAAAATCCGTTCTAACTTCAAAGGTAGTCAAAAAGAAATTGTTTTAGATGATAAATTGCTATTTGAAGAAACTCAAATATATGTGCCTAAAAAGACTCAAAAAAAGCCGTCATATACTACTAAATATAGTGCTCCAAAGTTCAAAAATAAATTTAGACGAAGCAAAAAAGCTAAAAAATCAAACTATGCATACGCTGATGATTCACAAAATGATTTTGTATTCGTGAAAACACGAGAGAACCAAGAGGAAATTGTTCTCGAACACTTGGACACCTTCAGTGATACCAACAGTAACAGAAAGAAAGCTAAAGTAGCCCAATCGAGATCTTTGGAGAAAGCTAATCAACAACTGAAGGCTATTGAACAAGATTTGTATAATCAATCACTAAGAAACCAAACAATAGAACATAAAGGACCTCAAAAAGAAATATACCTGCAAGGAGAAGAGATTGTGAGTGAAACTACTCTGAAGAAACCGAAAAGATTTCATTTCAAAAAGTCGCCAAAGCTTAATGCTGATGTAATGGAACTGTCTGCAAAGATTTTAGAAAGTCAACAAACTGAAAATGATAATGCTGTGGTCTTAACGAATGTAGTGCACAAAGAGCCCCAATACACTTATGATGAAGCAAAAGTAGTAGATAAAGTAGGAACTGATGAAAACTTCATAGTCACAGAAGAAAATAAAAAAGTCAATAAAAAATCCAAGAAAACTGATAAAATCAAGAATAAAAAACCTTTTTTCAAAAAAAGAAAAGTTACAAGTGAAATAGTGATTGAAGATCATGAAATATTTGAAGATCATAATAAACCAAAAAAAATCAATTTAGTTCATGGTAGGAAAGTGGAAGACATAGACTTCCGAGAATCACTTGCTTTTGAAAACTATAAAGACCAAGAAGTTCCAGAAAAAATTAGCAAAAAAGAAAAAAAAAGCAAAAAGCTTTTCAAAAATGACCAACAAGGAGAAACTGTAGTAGACAAATCATTTGTTTATGAAGATGCAAATAAAATTGCATTGCCTTCAACTTCTGCAGTGGCATCTGCCGCTCAAGAAGAACAAGCCATAAATCACAGAGATGATTCTGAAAAAAGTGGTGCTATTGATGGAAATTTTAAACCTAAGATTAACTTAAATATATTAAATATTCAAGAAGAAAAAATACTAAATGATGATTATTTTGTTGCAGATGATACCAAACTCTCACTTACACTAAATAGGACAAACGAAGAAAACAGGCAAGAAAACATGGAGAGTAAGAAAAAGAATGAAAATGAGGATAAACTGAACAAATTTAAAGTTAAATTACCTGATATGAATTTTGGAAAAAAGTCAAAACAATCCGAAGCAAACGTTGCACAAGAAACAGTTCAAAAGGGCGAGCAAGTAGATGTTGATTCTAATGCAGTGATAGAAAAGGTGCCTGCTGACGTGCAAATTGTCATAACTCAAAATGGGTCAGAAGCTATTGAAGAGAAAAAAGAAGAAAAAACCGAAGAAACAAGTACTAAAAAAGATGAAGGAAAAAGTAAATTTAAATTTCACTTGCCAAGTTTCAATAAACCAACTTTTAAAAAATCAAATGCTGATGAGAATCAAAGTGTGGAGAATGCTATAAAAGATGAAGTTAAAATTGAAGAAGCACAAGTCGAAGACAAAAATGATGAAAGTAAAAAGTTTAAATTTCATATGCCTGACATCCATCTAACTAAGCCAAGTTTTAAAAACAAAACATTTGAAGAGAAAGTTTTAATTGAAACACCAGAATCAAATGAGCAAACTCAATCAATAAATATTCAATCAAATGACAGTATTGGAGTTGAAAATAAAGAAATAAGCAAGACAGTAGACATAATCCAAAATGATATCAATGAAATAAATAACGTGAATCTACCAAACATTCAAATAAATCAAGAAACAAAATCGAACGAACCTAAAAAATGCGTGCCTTGTTTGTCTGAAAATACTACTAAAATAAATGAAGAGATACTTGCAGAAAAAACTAAAAAAGAAGTCATTAATGATAAGTCACTAGGAGATGAGATAACTTCCAATGATGTAAAACAAGAAAAAACAGGGGAAAAAAAGTTTAAGTTTAGTTTCCCGCACATAAATATTCCCAAACCAGCGTTTGGTAAAAAAACTAAAGACAAGCAATCTGATGAGAATGAAGTGTCTGTTAGTGTAAAACCACAAAGTGAAAATATCATCGATACAGATAAAATACAAATAACAGAGGCCGCTAAGGAAAATAAAACAGAAGTTTCAAGAGAAATAAAAGAAAACCAAACTTCAGAAAATATTGTCGACGCAACAGTAAATTTACCAAATGTAAAAATTAATAAGCCAGGTCTTCCTCCACCCCCCACGTTTGCAAAATCTGAAATTTCTACTAGATCAAATGACAAAATAATAGACGTTAATATACCTGAGCCAAATCAAATTGTTGAAAAAATTGTCGATATGAAACCCAAAGTTGATATCGAAAAGTCCAACGTTCAAACCATTGCTAAAATTGAAGACCCAAAAGTATCGATTCTCTCAGAGGTTGATACAAAAAAGAAAGAAGGTAAAAAAGAAGTAGTTATAGTAGCTCCAGCAAAAGAAATTATTGAAACTATTGTGGAATCAGATGATAAAACAACTGCTAAAAAATCCAAATTTAGTTTACCAAATTTCAATATCTCCAAACCAAGCTTTTCATTTAAAAAAACGAAAGATTCAAAGAATCAATCAGAAACAGCCACTAATCAGAATGAGAAGGATGTAAGTAAAAAAGTACAAAATGGATCAACCGAAAAAGAAAAAATTGAAATAAATAACAAAATAACTGTCCAAAAAGATTTAAAAATTACACCAGAAGTTAGTGTGCAAAAACCCGAACTGCCCATTAAGATAGAAAATATTCAATTAACAAAACCTCAAGAAGTAAAATCTGACAATATAAAGAAAGAAATTAATATACATGAAACAATAAACTCTCCAGCAATAATTTCAGAAAAAACTAATGATAAAACTGACAAAGACCAGAAACCAGATGTAATTTTAACAAACGATATTCAAAAATGCGTTGAGATTGAAAAGAAAGAAAACGTTGAAGACGATGACAAAAATAAAGCATCAAGTAAGAAATTTAAAATTAATTTTCCAACTTTTGCCAAAAAAGGCAAAGAACGGCCGAAAGATCAGAAAGTTGATGAAGAAGAGAAAGAAGAAGAAGTCATTGATAAGCCCGATGTTAGAATTGTTCTCCCTGAAATTGAAACAACTTCTCACGATGTTGATATCAAACATACTGAAATTTCTGAGATTAAAAAAAAACAAGAATCTGTTGTAATAACTCCATCTTTTACAATTGTCACCGAAATACCTCAAAGTAAAGAGCCCGGACCATCTTCAATTATAACGAAAAGTGCAACTGATGAAGAACCACAAACTCAACCAGAAACTTTAAATGACAAACCACATGTTGAAGTTACAAAAGATGGAAATATACATTCAACAAAAAGTCAAGCAAACAAACCAACATTTATGGGAAAACTACGTTCAAATTTGCCTTGTATTCCAAAATCTAATTCTCAAGATGAGAGCCCAGGATGTCTAGGAATAAAAAGTCAAGATAAAACTGTAGCCAAAACTGTTTGTGAAGAAAACGCTACAGAACATTCTAAGCATGATGAAACCCAATCCAAAGAAAATACTCTTGAAAAGAAGAAAAAACTAGGTTTATTTGGGAAATTACAAAATAAAATTTCACAAAAAGATACAGATGATTCGACGTTGAACAAAAAGAAAAAAGACAAAGTGTTTATTGTTGAAAATGATTTGTCTGATGATGGATCGAAAGGTCTATTTAGTAAACTTAAGAAAAAGAACAAAAAAACTGCAAACGACAAACAAGATGAACTAATAGTCGTTGGGGATGCTCGAGTAACAGAATCAGTGCAGTTGTCAAGTGAAGGGGATGGTGATAAGGACGAAGCCCGTTTAAGTGCCTTTTTACAAGATCAATCAGCTAGTAAAAACAATATCGTACTTGATGCTAATAACAAGCCAGTATTCAACCAAAATACTTCTTTAGAGAATGATAAAGCTGTTGAAAACGTACAAGTAGCAACATCTGATGTTGATAAGAGCAAGCTATTGTTAGACAACTCAGGTAATGAAACTTTAATAAGTGCTTCGATAAAAGAAGGCACACAATCGGGTGTACCCATCAGACCAACTTACACTCCTCTGCAACAAAGCCAACAAACCACCTCGAAAAACTCCTACGTCACCCAATCTCCTAGCAAAAAATCCCCTTTTTTTAATACTATTGCTCCAGTTTCTCAAGACGATAAGAAACCATTGCAATTTGTGGTAGTGGCAATCGATTTTGGAACAACCTTCAGTGGTTATGCTTTCAGCTTTAACAGAGACATAGACTCTATTCATGTGATGAGAAAATGGGAAGGTGGTGATCCTGGTGTAACAAATCAAAAAACTCCTACTACTCTACTGCTTGACCCTACTGGCAAGTTCCACTCCTTCGGGTTCACTGCTAGAGACTTTTACCACGATCTTAGTCCCAAAGAGGCACAAAAATGGATGTACTTCGAGAAGTTCAAAATGACTCTTCACTATAATGCCGTGAGTTTAATAGTTTTTGTTAATAGAATTTGATAATACAACTAAAATAAAGTACATTCAAAATACACTTTTGATTAACTATAATCCTATCTTAAGCACATACCATTTTAGAGTTAAAATTTCTAGATGTTTATATAAAGTTCGAAGGTTTTTATTGCATTTTAATATATCTTAATCGAAACAAGAAAGATAAGAGAGTGGAAAATATTTAGTGGTTGAAAATTTAATATGTAAGACACTAGTTTTAACATTTTTTAGTTTTAAATAATATTTAAAATATCATTCTACCAAAACGATTTTGTTGCAAAAGCCATTAAATTCTACTTAAAAATTATTCAATGAATTTTACTTGATAGAATTATTTCTTAAAATCGTTTCATAGCAAACCATGATATAAATGATTCATAAGTTAAACATATGGCATGATTCTCCAAGGATTTGACATCTGATACTGAGATCAAGGCGGCAAATGGTAAAAGTTATAAAGCCTTGGACGTTTTTTCGCATGCCTTAAAATTCTTTCGCAACCATGCTATTCAAGAAATCGGTTAGTTTCAATATAATTAGAATCATTGATAAATTCATTTGAAGAATTTATTTAATAATTTATACGATTTTCATATAATGAACATGAACTTTTATCCCTGTATTACTATAAACAAATTGTCTGAACTATTTCACAGGAGAACAAAGTAACACTCCTATCTATGAAGATGACATCAAATGGGTCATCACAGTGCCTGCCATTTGGAAGTCTCCAGCCAAACAGTTCATGAGAGAAGCCGCTTACAAGGTACAAAAATATACAAAAATTATTTCAGAGTTTTCAATACTCTACAAATAAATCAAAAGGCTTTCTAAAATGAAATTATTACTATATAACATAAATAGAAACCAAACTTCAATTTAAATGAATAAAAAACGTGAAAATCTGTTTCACATGCAGCCTATTTTTTAACTCTGAAGTTTTAAGTTAAGTCTTAAAGATTGATATGAAGTTAGAATGGGATAAAGCTAAGATAGCGTTTAATGAGAAGAAACTATGCAGAATATGCGACGTGCTGCATCAGCAATTTTATGCCTAATAGAAACTTTATTCCATTATGCCTGCCATACTTTTGTTAAATCAATCAACTTTCTTACATGGTCGTACATCTTGAAGTTAATAAAAGTTATGGTTATATACAGATTTAAAATTTTATGATGTTTTAACACACGCTTGAATTTCATAGGCACGTACATGCTAATGAATAAATAGTTTATCTAAGGTTATCAAAGGTTCGTACTTGCGTTTGTGAAATAGCGTACAAAAATAAATAGTGTTCGAAGGTCTGTGATGAAATATTTCGAGTTTTTGAAAATTTTAATTTGAAAAATCGTATGAAATTTATAATGTTTTATTGGTTTAAAAACAATTTTGACAAAAATTTTATACGAAAAATTAAATTAGTGGAAAAAGTCTGTTCTCAAGGACTTTTTTTCGACTTTTTAGTGATAACATTCATCATTCGAGAAAAAAAAACTAAAGATTACTTTTTTATAGATATTAGTTTTGTATTTTAATCTCATAAATCGTTTCTAAACGATATTTTAAGATAAGTTTATTCTAATTCTGTTTTAGCAATATGTAAACCCATCTTTACACGCTTTTACATCACTCAATTATACTTCCACAAAGTGTCTTTGATAAATAACCATGCTAAAAAATGAAAATCTAGTTATTCATTTTCCATAAGCTTGATTAATATTTTAACTAATATGTATTAATCATTAGGCGGGTATAGCTAGTGCAGAGAAGGCAGAGAGGCTGTTGATTGCCTTGGAGCCTGAAGCGGCTTCAGTCTTCGTGAGAAAACAACGTTTGAAGCAACTCCTGCCAGGTACCTAGATTTTATTCAAAATATAATTCTTTTTAGTAATAAAATGAACAAAAGCAACAAATTGAAATACAAAAATAAGAAAAATTAAATTTTAATATAACAAACAAGAAATGTTAAGCTTCATCCACGTAGAGTCTGCAGACCGCATCAAAGACTCGCAAGATCTCACTCCACCAGAAAACGTTGAAAACATTGCCTACCATGCTGGTGGAGGTGAGAAAACGAATGAAAAATTTTTTTGAATGACTGGAATTTTTATAAACAATGGTTATTTTTCAGATGATACATCATCTCATAACCAAAGTCTATCATCAGCCGTCTTGAACCAATCTTTCCAGAGATCTCCCTCGCCAACTTCGTTCCCAGTGTCTGTAGGCCAGGAAGTTGACATTACAGGTTGGTTCTTGTGAAGAAGCTACATTTACAGTTTAAGTGTTTTTTAATAGAATTAACATAACTATTTCAAACTTTTCAGTTAGTTTTAATCCGAAAATTCAATTTAGTGATCAAAATTTGTGGTCTTTTAAACATGCTTTAAACCTACAGACAATCGGTTCATGGTGGCTGATTGTGGAGGTGGTACAGCTGATATCACGGTTTATGAGATGTTGTCAGCCACTGGAGGGAAGCTGAAGGAGCTCTACAAGGCTTCAGGAGGTCCTTTCGGGTCCATCGGAGTTGATCTGGAGTTCGAAAAACTTCTTGTCTCAGTCTTTACTTTAGATTTCATTGAAGCTTTCAAGGTGCGTATTATGTAAACGATCAACCAACATATCAATCGTAGTCGCTTGTGATTGACAACTTAATTGAATGTTTTGAAAAATATTTGATCTAAATATATCATATACTAAGGGTTATGTTAAGGTCTATACTATTGATGAGCCATCAGCACTCATGTTTCATCCAAATATAAACTCCAAATCACAGTTGAAGAGGCCTGCAGGCTGGGTAGATTTGATGTTGGCTTTTGAGTCTCGCAAGAGAGCTGCCAACCCTTTCAAGTCTAAACCGCTGAATGTTCCTCTGCCTTTCTCGTTCATCGATTACCACAAGAAACATAAGGTAATATACAAATTATAGATCTATTCTCTTTTTAATTGAAAAATTTTAGAACTAAAAATTTATTCAAATACTATTTGTTATAATTTTCATAACTTTTTAAAAAAAATTCATTTTTAAATTATTATGTTTCATTTATTTGCATAATCATGAAAAAATAATTAAATAAAAAAACCGACAATTCAAAAAATAAAAGAACTCAAGTTTTATTTTAGAAAATAAAAATATATTTAAATGCTCTTTGAGCTAGTTAGAGATCCCAGTTAACATACAAGGTTAATTATACAATCAAAAGTAACATCCAGCAAAATACATGGAATGTATATGGGTAGTGAGTCATATATGTTAGCTGAGTTGCATATAAAAACTAAAAAATAATTTTAATGCTGGCTATTCATGTTCTATTGGGAGGTTATTTTTTCCTGTAATAATGATGACGTGTGCGGTCGTAAACATGGTTCAAAACTTATCTATGCTAAAATAAACCTGAAAATTCAATAAAATGATAAAAAGAGTTCACTTTTTTGAAAGGTAAGTTAATAAATCGACCCGTTATACAAAACTCCATAACTAACTCTAAAGACTTATATCCTTTCTACAAGCAGCAAACTCCTAACAATAGAAAATGTATCCTGTTTTATCTTTTATTTAGACCAACAGCTAAACTACTTTAAATTTTCATCTTCATATTTTTCTCTTAAAACCATTTTTTGTCGATTAAAATCTTCAAATACATAGAAAATTATTCATTGTATTGCTTAAGCAAAATTCGTTTAAAGAAAATTTTTTAAAATTTTTTGCTCCAATTCCTTCATGTGTTTTCAAACTATGTAAATTGTTTCTTTCTAAGCTACATTCAGACCACAAAGCGAGGAGTATTTTCTTTCAATCCTTCAACGTATCCCATTTCCGAGATAATCATAAATTCTCATTATTCACCAAATTACCTTCTAAATCACCCTTCTTATCTAACAATTAAAAAAATTGTTCTTGTTTTTAACCTTTGTACATTGTTTCACAAAACTACACCCATTTTTATTAATTAAATCCATTCTTGAAAAATACATTAAATGTTGTAAATTTTGAAGAGCTCGACAGTAGAAGCTGCCATAAAGAAATACAACAACAAGAACGTACTGTGGTCTTCTCAAGGAATGTTGAGGCTTCTTCCAGAAGCCATGGACAAGCTCTTTCAACCCACCATCGATGCTATTGTTAAGGCAGTGAGGGAGGTCATCAACCAGCCAGATGTACAAGGTTTGTTGTTCAATAATATTTTAGTTGTAATGACAAAGGGCTCAAAAAATGAAATAGTCCTTAATAGTTTGAAGTTTATTTCAAAAATCTCATGATATTTCTTCCAAGTTTATTAAATAATTCGTTTCATAAAGTACAAATGATTTTAAAGGAGTTCATAACATTTTCATGGTGGGAGGCTTTTCTGAGTCACCAATGCTACAACAAGCCATCAGAAAAAACTTTGCCAACCAATCACGCATTCTCATTCCCAATGACGTCAGTCTTACTATACTCAAAGGTTTGTTCCAAAAGTGAAGATATTTTTAATGAACTCTGGATAACCGATAATTTACTTATGTTATTTATAGGAGCAGTGTTGTTTGGCATTGACCCATCTGTGGTGGTGATAAGAAAGTCGAGGCTAACATACGGATTAGGAGTTTTAAACAAATTTATTGAGAGTAAGACTTATGTAAATTTGAAGATTTGAATATAAAATTTTCAGTTTTTTCAAATTTTTTTAAATTTTTTTCATGTTTTCAAAATTTTTCAGGCAAGCATCCGGAAGAGAAAAAGGCGATGAAGGATGGGGAGGCCTGGTGTGTTGACGTGTTTGATCCTCTGGTGTTTGCAGATCAGTCAGTAGCTTTGGGCTCGTCTGTCATTCGATCTTACACCCCTGCCTCTGCTAATCAAAAATTCAGTCTTTTCCACATTTACTGTTCTGAAGATAGGTATGTATATATATATAATAAAAATCATTTTCGGATTGAAAACTATGAATATTTCAATAAAACAACATGTGAACGTAATTAAGACATTTTTATGTTCTTAATTAAGCAAACGATATTTCTAAAATTTATTATTTACAATTGTTAGAAACGTAGACTTTGTGAGTGAAGAAGGGGTGGCAAAATGCGGAACCTTGCGTCTAGACTTGGATGATCATCAGTGGGAACTAGAGTCCTCCCCATCAAGACCAGCCAGTCAACAAATTTCAAGCCAAAATGCTGTAGAAGAAGAAGTAAGGAGAGAAATTCAAGCTAGGTTGACTTTTGGAGATACAGAAATTAAGCTTATTGCCTTAGACGTGGCTACAGGAAACTATGTCAGAGCCACTCTGGACTTTTTAAATAAATAGTCTAAGTTGTTGTAGTAGTTGTTAGTTATTGCTTTCTATCATTGGTGTTTTTCAAAACTGATTTAAATTATTTTTATTCAAAATATTTCAAGCTGTTTATAAATCCTATAGATTTTTTTAATAGTAAAAAACACTTTGCTATCATGTCTTACAAATAAGCTTATTCAATTAATGAATGCTTTTGCTTTATAATATTGAGTGCTAGTTTTATGTATGAGCAAACTTTTTTATGAATAAAATTCAGATATTTTTGGATAATAGTGTTAACTTTTTTCCCACGAAAGATTTTTAATTACTGAGTAGTGGAAGGCTTTAAATTTTTTACGTTTCACCGAACTAATTACCATGCCTTGAAGAGAATTCAGCGTGAAATTCTGAAAATTAAAACTTGATAGCTTCTAAAAAATAAAGAATTCTTATAAATATTATTGTGGTATCATTTAAAAGAAATTTCAAAGTAAATAGTAAAACCAAAATGACTGTCAATTATTTCAATTCATTGAGCTTATGGCCATTTTTAGGGTTTTAAGCATTTTTGGCTAAAAATTCATTAAAAAATAATGTTTAATTTCTCAATTGTTGAGTAAGATGCTTCATAGCATAGGTCGATTAGATAAAATAATAAAAAATTGATGATTACTTAAAGTTTCAAATCATCGTCATAAAATTTCTAAGTGGTATTTATTTGAAGCTTATTAGATTAGTCTAAATATGAAAGTTCTTAAGAGTATTCACATTCTAATCTTGGTTTAAAATGCGTAACTTAGTCTTGAAAAAGAATCGAAAGAGACTCTTGAGCCCAGAACTTTTATCTTTTAAGAAGAAAAAATAAATATCACCAAAAACGTAGTTTGATAAGAAGTTTAAAAAACGGTTAAAAATTTAATATATATATATATGAGCTTGATTTTCCTAACCAACGTTGAAAAATGAAACTTTACGTTGCAACATTCATCTTGCTTTCCATTGTGAACCTCACTTGTTCACAAGAATGCAAAAGTTTCCAGTCTTCTGTACTACCCCATTTCCTATTATTTCATGATTTATTAAATTAAATATTTCAAGAGTTTTTATGCAACAATTTTTGAACCATTAAGGTGATCAGTGACCTAAAAAAGCATTCTTTGTTCTTCTGGGTCGATGCCAAGTGGACTGCAGACTTGAGCCTTTTAGGCAAGAAAGCTGCAAATCTATCTAACTACATCGATGAAGTCAGTCCTCCAAGTTCTCCTTCAAACCAGAAAATAATTGGCGGCGTAGGGTTTGGAGAAAAATTTTACAACGAGGTTTGGTTTCAAACTTTTGTCTCGGTAACTCATGATTTTCAAGAAAAGTTCACAAGATGTTGGTATTATGATTAATTTTCGAATCAACAAAAGGTTTTCAAGAAACATCTGCAGTTCAAGTTTGTGGACCGCACAGGTGTGCACGGATCCATGCCTGCCACAGGTGTGCTAATGATTTAGTATTCGTTCGTCATTTAAAATTTTTTTGAAATTAGAATATGTTTAGAATTTAAATTTTATAGGTGGGGATATTTTCGTGCATGCTAAAAGTGACAGTTACACGAAGCTTTTCGAGCTCGCTCAAAAATTATTGAAGGAGTTCGGAAGAACAAATTTGGCAAGTTATGAAGACACTTATGGTTTTGTGTACAAGGATGGAAGAGATCTGTCTGGTTTCATTGACGGTTCGTTCATAAGCTATTCAACAAAATTTTGTTAATACATATCAAATTTACAGAAAATTAGATAAATTTATTAAAAAGCTTTGAACCACTTCTATCAAAAATTGTTTTTTAAAGGAACCGAAAACCCCGTTACTCCGGCACACAGAAGAAGAGTGGCTGTTGATTGTAAAACTGGAGGCTCTTTTGTGGTGTGTGAAGTATTATTTGGAAAATTCAATGAAATTAGACAGGTTTTCTAGAGCTATAAAAGCGCACTTTCACTAGTAGAATTTTTAGTAAAATTTTAGTAGAATTGATATCGATTGCCCAAATAGAAACGTTTAAGCACCAACACAAAGAGCATTCAAATACTGTAAAAAAATTTTTTGAAAATAAATTATATAAGTAATTACTTTTTTATACAAATCAGCCCTACGAAAAGTTTTGTAGAAATTTTAATAAACCCTAAATCTTTTTGAAACAATTTGTAAAGATATAAAAACTTAATAAAGCGTAATTTAATTGAAGCAATTTCGAAATTACAGCTGACGCAAAGATGGGTGCACGACATGGAGCACATCGAGAAGCAGCTAGACAAACACATGGAGGACGTCATTGGGAGGACTAAGGAAGACAGCATTGAGTTGGAGCCTCTGCCACCATGCTCACACGTGGCCAGAATGAGTTAGATTGGCTTATTATTGTTTGTGAATGAATAAAAATTTGAATTTTGAAATGAATTGTATCAGCCAAAGACACAAGCAGGCCCGTTGCTTTAGAGATCGTGAGGCAGTCCATGCCGTATGGAACCTTGACTGGAGAGGCTGGTAAGAACTAGAAATGCTTTAATGAAATTGAATGTTTCCTATAATAAAACTGCTACTACTAGTAAATTCAATACAACTTCCAGGTTTATTCTTTATTTCTTATGCAAATAGTACCAAAAACACTGACTTTATGTTGGATAACATGGTCGGAAAGAGTAATGGAAAAGACAATGATATGGTTAGTGCATGATTTAAATTACGAAAATTTCATTTTAATTACTTCGAATTTTTGAATTAAACTTTGTTTTCCAAGGTGATGACCATTTCCAAAGCAGTCAGTGGAAACTATTGGTATTTCCCTGGTGTCGATGAGCTCAAATCCTTTTAATGGCATTCCGTTAATAAGACGTCAAGATCATGTGTTAAAATTTTTTAAATTAAAATTTTCAAATTAACTCATGAAAAATCTCCAATTGTAAATGTTTTTATAACTTCCTATTTGATAAAGTTTTAGAATTTTATCTTATCTATTAATAAAAGCTACTTAAAACAATATTGTTCTTCAAGTTAATTTGCATAAAACCCAAACATAAAAAGAACTCCAACGATGATAATGACGAATGCTGAGGCATATAAGTATTTGAGCTCGTGTAGAGTTAACAAGTTCCATTCAACTGCAAAGAAAATATTGGAAAAATTTTGATACATAACGATAAATATAATAGCCAATGTCTACAATATATCTACTAGACATCGGTTAAACAAAGAAACGCTTAACTATCAATACCTCATGGAAGATTTTTAAACAATTTTTTTACTTTTTCTTTTCTCACACGAGTTTCCTTGATAAAACTCCATGCAACCCTCTTCACACTTCCCTGTGACCACGTGGCAAGGAGTGTTATTTTTGCAATAGCAAGTGTTGTTACAGGCTAGCACACCCCAGTAATTCACAGGACATACTATGAATTTTAATTAATGTTGGGTTTAATAAAGGACGCATATTATGTCAGTAGTTTTTCAATAAATTTGCATTGAATAAATAATAAAATACTTTATATATTACCTTTATACCCCAAAAACCTAAATCACAAATTATAAAAAAACCTTTAAATAAAGTTGAAACATCTTTTAGAAAGTAATACTTGAAAGTACTATAAAAGCAGACTTTCCCCCACAAGAGGATTCTGGATTAGAGGGGCATGTAAAGCCACAAGCAGACATTTCTACTGGCTCAAGAGCTTGACGACTGTGGGAGCATCTGCAATCGTACCTGTTCTGTATTTCATAGCGACTTCAATAGAGTTCAAAACTCACTATTTCATAAATTAAAGATAATAACTGTTCAATTCGAAAATTTTTGTTTTTTTTATATTGAAAGTTCCTTTTTGGAATGAGGATTATAAAAAACTTTTGATAATATAGAAATACTTCATTTCAAGAGCTACTCGAATATCAGTATATATTTGGCAAACAGCTTTAAAAAAAGTACTTTGTGAACAAAAAGTCGAAAATAAACTATAAAATTTTCTCAAAATGATGTCAATTTTTTTGATAGCATACCTCAAGAGCAGCGAATGTAAACTTCTTCTTAGTGCAATGTTCCAAACACATGTCTATGTTCATGTTATAAGACCGCATAAGATGAACGTCAGGAAAAGGGGTTTTAAGCCCTTTGGGTAGATAGTAGCAGCCTAGAAAACTTGCTACCGGAAAAATTTTTGATTTCGAGATTGGATTTTTTCTCAATATTTGTTCGATTTCTACGACTTTGTTTTCAAAATTTTCGTCTTTATCGTCTTCGCGTTCAGTTATTTCTGTTTTTAAAATATCTTTTGGAGTTTGAGGTATTCTACAGTAATGAACATCAATAAACTTTTCAAAAGTCAAGCAGCGTCTTATATTACCATTTCAAGATTTAGGAAAAAGTTTAGCTTTCAATACCCATCCCTTTATACTTTTATTGGTTTTAAACATAAACCATATATATATAATTAATTTTCGTCTTTAGACATAATCACAGTTAACAATGAGTCCCAATAATTCCTCGATACGCATCTTTATCGATTTTTTCAATGTAGTCCATGTTTAATTTGAGAGTTCATGTCATTTATTAGTGTTGAGAGGAGTTGATGGTGGTCTGCCTCTTTTTCTCTTAGAATTTTTTAGGGCTTTTTCCAAAATGTTTTTTGCTGGAGGGTCGTTACGGCATATGTGTCCCAGCATTTTTAACCTTCTCAGTCTCACTTCCTGATGCAGAGGTGGTATGATGGAGTCGCATTCTTCGTTTTTCATAACAATTGGTCAATGAACTTTTTCCAGTCTTCGTATGTGCTTTCTTTGAAAAGAGTCTATAGAGCTTCTGATGCTTTTAGATTCTGCCATATAGGAAAATTGAGAGAACATAAGCTTTATAATTTCTTATTTTGTTCTCTATACTTATCCCAGTCTTCCAAATTGGGTTTAATCTGTTCATCGCTAGAGTTGCCAGAGTTTTCCTTTTTTTGATGTCTTCACATGTACCGATGTAGCTTCCAAGGATTTTCCTTGTCTTCCACACAGTGTTCTCTTCATTAATCAGCCTTTCTTCCGTTTTACTTTTGTTGAGCGTAAGACCCCATTTGCGGAATATTGCTTCAATTTCATCTAGTTTAATGTCACTTGGTAAGACGAAATTTACGTCATCGGCGTAAATGAGTTCATAGGAGTTTTCTGGGTAGGTGGTTTTTATCTCTTTCATGCATGCTTCTAAGTATACCGTAAACAAGACAGGGCTCAGAGCATCTCCTTGAGGGCATCCTATGCTTGTGGTAAAGCTTTTGCAAGTGTATTGTATCTTATGGCTAAGGTGGCGTTTGTTAAAAAAATTTCGATTATTTTGAGTTCAGATTCTGGGATTATAGTGCTTAAAATTTCTATAAGTTTTTTCCTGTTTATGGTGTCGAAAGCAGATGACAGATCAATGCTGGTTATTTTCATTGTACATCCTGATTTCACTTTATCTTCAATTGCTATTTTATGAGCCCATAGGATGTCTGTTGTTGACCTAGTTGGCCTGTATGCTGCTTGGGTAATGGGAAGATATTTTTTTTATGAAAGGTTTTATTCTATTGAGTATTATTAATGATAAGAGTTTTCTTATTGTGTTTAGTAAGATGACAGGCCTTGTGTTTACTGGAGAAAGAGGTTTGGCCTTTTTTGTTATTGGTATGATAATGCCATGGTTGAAGATTGATTGAGGAAAATTATTGCTTTGAAGTTCTTTGTTTACTGCTGCTCTAAGTGTTTTTTTCATATTTGTTTCTAAGAGTTTGAGTTCTTTACTGAAGATGTTGTCTTCTCCTGGAGATTTGTTGGTTTTTAGTTTCTTTATAGCATTTTCTACTTCAAAAATATTTATTTTATTTATTTTGCTATTATTGTATTGTTGTTTTGTGTGTTGGTTGTTTTTTGAAAATTTGCTTTTGTAATGTTGCATGAGATCTTTCATCTTGAGTGGTTTTGCAGTTGTATTACTTTCGATAGTCAATTTTTTAATAGCTGCATGCATTTGTCTGTTATAGTCTAAGGTTTCTATTATTTTGAGTTTTGTTTCCAGTTAATTATTGTATAGTTCAAAACATCTATTTTTTATTTGAGTTTTGGTTTTGTTTTTTTGTGTTTTGAGGTTGTTGATTTTATCAATTTCTGTAGAATTTTCTATTAGAATTCTTAGGTTTTTTTGTTTATCAGCCAGTGTGTGTAGCTCGTGGTCTTCATATCTGTTTGATGGTGTTTTTTTGAATGACTTTTTGAAGCAAGTATTTGATACTTGTTTTATGCTTACTAAAATTTCTTCAAGTGAAGTTGCTTGGCTTGTTTCTATTGATTTTTTGTAGGCTTGTTGGGTGATAAGGTCTTGGAAATTAGGTTTTTTACTGTAGTTTTTTGATTGGTTGGTTCAACATTGATATGGTTTGGGGTTTTTAATTTGAACTATCTACAAGTTATGATCACTCTGAGTAAGAGTTCCTCTGTATGTGTTACTGTCTTTGAGGAACTTTTTCAGTTTTTGGTGAATTAAGATGAAATTTATTACATTGTAGACTGTTTTGCCTTTTAGATGACCCACCCAAGTGGTTTTCTTCTTTGATTGCTTTTTGAAGGCTGTGTTGGATGCAAAAAGGTTGTTTTCTTGCATGAATCAAACCATTGTTATTCTTGCAACCTTTGTTATGACCTCCTTGTGTACTTGACTTATTTTTCACAATTTTACTGTTGAAATCTCCACCTATAAACCATATATTTGATTTGAGGTTTATCATACATGATTTGAGATTTATATAGAATTTTTCTAGTTCTTCTGGTTTTGAAGATGCTAGTATGTTGGTTGGGGCATACACGTTGATGATGTCTATTTTTTCCTTGTTATTTGATTTCGAGGTAAGCTGGTAAAAGCACACAAGTTTTCCATATTCTGTTATTTT
The DNA here is from genome assembly GCA_964035795.1 of Pterobdella sp. o SKG-2022. Lineage (NCBI taxonomy): Eukaryota > Metazoa > Annelida > Clitellata > Hirudinida > Piscicolidae > Pterobdella > Pterobdella occidentalis. The sequence goes on from OZ038322.1 coordinate 11,963,375, forward strand.
GGTAAGTTTGAATATTTTCGAAATATAACATTCCTGAACCATAGAACTTGTCAGAATTTGTTAAAGTTATTGTGTGGCTGTTTTTTGTTATGGTGTGAAGTTCGGTGCATTTCGTTTCTTGTAGGAGACAAAAGTCGAGTTTGAAGAACGCATTATCTTCCAGCAGACAATTTTGCTTGAATTTGTTTGTTAATCCTCTTACATTGAAAGTTGAAACGTTCATTGTAACTGTCGTAGAGATTTCCATTTAAGCTAATTTTATCAGAACTAGCACCAGTTTGGGGCAGAAACCGGAAAAAACCATAAATTTTTTCAATTAAAAAAACTTATGTTTTATGCTTTAAATCATAAAATGAATGTTTCACTGATTTCGCAATTTTCTCCTGAGAACCCAAACAAGCAATCGCACGAGTACGACATACTGTTGAATCTGGACCTGCAGGTACCTCCATTCTCACATGGGTTCTCATAACATTGGTCTGGGGTTTCAAACAGAACTCCATATAGTTTCTATCATTTTAGTTGAGTTTCCAAAGATTAATTTAAAAATACAACCGTATTCATTGCACCTGTCTCCTTTGAATCCAGAGAGACATTTTTTGCCATTCAAACAAAAACCTAAATATGAAGAAAAAATTTAAAATTTTTGTAATTAAGCATGTTAAATGAAAACATGTAATTTTTGCTATAAATTTTTATGAACTTCATTAACACTTTTTTCTACTTTTTCAGAATAAACTTATAGAGAACTATAAATTTAGTTCAAAAATCTATCTTTTTAAACCTTGCGCAATTTGAGGTATAAGACCAAGCAAAAACAACCAATGAAGACATACCAGTACTGACATGACAGAGTGTTGACTCACACATGCACACTTCAGTGCACGTTGAACCCCACGCCGAGGTGGGACATACTGATGGGTTAGAGCTCTTGTACAATACGCAGTTTATAACTTGGCAATGAAACTATGAAGTTTTTGAAAAAACTGTTTGAGAAAAAATTGTTTAACCAAATTCAGTTTTTTTGGTATTTTTATGTTTTTTTTGATGTTTAACATTATATTTTTGTTCATCGAAGTAAAATATCTCTAGATTATAAATAAAGACAGTTCACCACCTAAGTATACTATTAGGAAGTTTTTGTTGCCACAAGGAATGTCGTTTCTTATTTTATAATGAATATCCAGATCTATATGTTGCAGTTTCTTGTACAAAAAAATGTTTTATGCTAAAATACAATTATAACTTTGAATATAAATATCTATCAACGACAATTGAAGCAGAGGTACCACCTTCAAATGCGGACCAAGCCATTGGCTTGTAGGACCTCCAACACTGGGAGTTGTTTGGGCTGGCAAAGTACATGGAGTCTTGCAGTTTTCAAAGCCAACTCCACTTTTAATGAACTTCGTGCCGCAATAACAATGTTCTCCCTGTTATAAAATAAATTTCTTCTGCCATTCAATTAACGTTGATTTTTTAAAAATATATTCATATAATAATATGAAAATATAATGAGATTTGATAAGCAAGCTTAAAAATTTAATATTATCTTTCGACAAATAGATCATGAATCTCACATCTATGAAAGCAAAAGTGAACTGCCTCCACCTACAATGCAGTCTACAGCCATGGATACTCTTCTTTTTATCATGCGACCATTGAGTCACCACGGCTCTTATTTGGTCTTGTACCGCTGCCCTTTCTTGGCATTCCAATGTTATACTACTCAAGCTGTGTTCAAAACCATGCTTGTCGTTTGGCTTTTTATCTGCTTCTATTTAAAAAAGAATTAAGTATTTGTTTATCTATTTCATGCTTATCGAAATTTTTCAAATAATGGTTATAATCAATTTTAAAATCTATTATTGTTGAAGTTTCATATGATTATATATAAAATTTATTCAGAATATTTATATCTCATGTTTTACTAGTTCTAATTTTAAAATGCGATTTTTATTGATTTATATTAAAGAAATGCTGAAAAGTCTTAACATATGCTATGAATCAGACAAAGCTTGAAACTCACTGGAACAGATAACATAAACGAACAAGCTGAAGTGTTTTAATAAAGAAAACAAAAAACTCATTAAAAGTATGAAATAATAATTTTTGAATGAAAAACTCAAATGTTATAAAGTTTTCATGACGTATTGTCAATTGTAATTATTTGGAGTTTGATATAAGTATTTTTTATTGAAATTAATTTTAAAAAATAATAGAAGTTTTTTAAATGAAAATGAAACAACTGTTTTTTTTTTAAATTTTTTGTTTTCACCAATCACCACATAGCAAACTTCAAAGGAATTTTAACTGTTAAAACTACATATTACACCAAAGAAATGTATATGCCAAAACCCATGCCTGAAATAGCTTGTGTTTAGTTTATATATGTATATTTTATTTTTTCAATCTGTTTATTACTGTTCAGGTTAAATTTAAAAAATAGTTTTAAAGTATTTTCTAGCTATATTAAATTTTGTAGGAAAAAAATTTCATTAACTCCTTACGGTTAATAAAACCTGAAGCCTTTCAAATAATTCTATCAGTTATTATCGTTTATCATTATTTTATTAAAATTAATAATAAGAATATTAATATTATTATTATTTATTATTTTTATTTAAATTATTCATCTCAATTTTTTTAATCATACCGAGAGACTTTCAACTATAACCATTTCATTTAGTACAGACTTATATCAAAATATAATACAAGAAATAAGTTTTGAAACGGTAAACTAACTGGGATTTTGTGCTGATAAAAATATTACCAGAATTAGTCAAATTTAATTTTTCAACCGATGAAAGAAATCAAAAAATATTATTTTAAGTTATTTTGTTATACATTTATAGACTAAAATTTATTTATTGAATATTTTTTGAAAATATTCTTAGATTATAGATGAAATATTCAATAAAAAAAATCTATATTTAAACAAAACTAAAATAAAATAAACTCAACTAAGCAAACTCATAAAAACTAAAAAATAAATTAATCAATTAAAGTTTTCTTGTATTTTTTTGTATAGTAAATACTTAGGGCAATATGGCGTTAAAGGTCAAAAATAGGCAAAAACAAGTATATGTATTTATAAGCAGCTCAAGAAAAATAAATAATAATTCAAATAACTAATGAAAAATTCAATTTTTTATGGAGGAATGTTTCGGTGGGATTTCTACAAATACTATGAAAGATAATTCAATTAAAATTCTTTAAAAAATTTAAAAACTGGATGTTTAAATTCAAGTTTTTTGAATAGCATCATGATGTTTAAATAATTTTTAGTCAAATAGTGTTAAATGGTTTATATGTAAAAAGTTATATTTAGGATATAAAAGAAGAGGATGAGAGAAGAATGTTGGAAAGGCAGCATTTGTTGCAGAAAAAGCTACTTAAATGCATTGCTGAATATGTAAGCTGTTAGTTGAGCTAGGTTTTAAAGTTTTGCTTTCCTGTTTCTTCAATCTCAACAAAGTAACTCAGATTTTTCAATGTTGTGTTTTTAAGCTCCCAACAGTTTAATGCCCTTTTTGAGAATACTTAATCTTTATTTTTAATTACAAATCGTTAACGCCTACACACCACAACAGATGGAAGTTCAGTTTCAACTTCAACAACCTGGAATTATACAACATGACCAACAACAACAAGACACAACAAACGCCACCTTTGTGATGGACGCTGGAGGTGGTGCTGGAGTTCAACAAGTGGCTCTATCTTGCTCTGATTGCTCTCTTAACCTCACTGGCCACCGATATATCGTCAAAGATGAAAAACCACACTGTATCAAGTGCTATGAGCAAATCTATTCAAATGAATGTTTTTCATGCAAAACAAAAATTGGAACCGATTTTAAAGTAATTTTAATACACTAAAAAGTTATTAATTAATTTTCAATATTTGGATCTAGCCCGTCATCTAGGGAGTAGAATAATATTTTAAACTTAAATTAGAACAATATTTTGAAATCATATATAAATAATGATAAAATCATAAAAACCCTCATACAAAACTATCATCTTTTAAAACAAGGATTTATCGTACAAAGATCGTCATTGGCACGAACAATGCTTCAAATGTCAGTCTTGCTCAGTTAGTCTAGGGGACAAATCTTTTGCCTCGAAAGATGATGCAGTTTTTTGTCCTGAATGCTACGACAACAACTTCGCCTTGAGATGTGACGCTTGTGGAAACGTTTTCAAAGGAGGTACATACTTTTCATAGGAGTTTAAAAAATCCTTAAAGGCTTTTATTGAATAGAATAATTAATCGGTTTTGGTATTAAGAGTAGCATTCCACATGTTTTATTCATTTTTTTTCATATTTTATCTAATAATATATTGATCTGATGTTACCTGTTAACTTTCGAAGGAATGAAAAAGTATGAGTTCCAAGGAAAAAACTACCACGAAGAATGTTTCTTGTGCAAATCCTGCATGCAACCCATAGGAGTCAAAACCTTCATTCCTAAGGAGGGCCAGCCTATTTGCGTTCCTTGCTATGAAGAGAAGTTCGCTCAAAAATGTGTTCATTGTACCAAGGTATACATCTTTGTGGTTATTAAACATGAATTAATTGATAGAACTTTGAGGGAAACTTGAATATCTAAATTTTTATTTTATCATCCACTCAAGGTAATAAACAAAGGAGGCTTGATTTACAAGGAGACTCCTTGGCACAGGGTTAAATAAAAGACTTATTTTAAAGCATATATTAGCACTAACAAAATTCTCTTCATTGAAGAAACACTGAGGGACTTGGCTCAATATAATTTATTCAAACAAAGCCTTTTGAAACTTGTAATTTAATCATCAGATTATCAACTTTTTTTATAGTCTGATGATGTAATTACAGGTTTCAAAAAGCTTTGTTTAAAAAAATATATTCCACCAAGTTTCCCTAGTGTTTCATCAATGGAAATAGTTTTTCAAGGTCCTTACTTATTATAAGCATAATCCTGATAGAAACGTGTTAAGTTATTATTTCATTTTTAACAGGAGTGCTTCACTTGCACAAACTGCAAGAAGCAACTGGCAGGAGAAAAGTTCACAAGTCAAGAAGAAAAACCTTACTGTGCTGATTGCTTTGCTCAACTTTTTGCCAAAAAGTGCTGCAGATGCACTAAACCTGTAACAGGTCAGCGACACTTTCTTATGTATCATTTCAGCATTCAGTCTTTTTTTGGGAAATTAACAGTATTGTTGATAAATTTAACAATATTTCCGATAAATTGAATAGAAATCTCAAATAATAAAATGATTATTCCATATACAGGTCTTGGAACTACAAAATTTATTTCTTTCGACGACCGCCATTGGCATAATGACTGTTTCCAATGCTACAAATGCAGCACAAACCTGGTTGGCAGAGGATTCTTAGTGAATGGCTTAGATATTCACTGTCCCAATTGCGCCAAGGCCTGACATTAATTAGTTGATATGTTCTAATAATTTTTTGAGATTGGAGTTTAGATATTACAAGATTACAACGTGAAATAATTTTGTTGAATAAGTAGATGACGCGTCATAAATAAAAAACAAGCCTTTCAAATTTGTGTTAAATTATTGTTGGCGAACTTTCAATTTGAGTTTTACTCGCGGCACTTTTTTTTATCCAACATTGATATGAGCTAATTTGCTTAACCCGTCGATACATATCTGTCTGTTTTCAAAAAATAAAGTAAACTTTGAATGGATGCATTTCAATTCAAAATTTAAAATAAAACTAAAACTAAATTATATTTACAAATCATTATACCAATCCACGCTTTAAACGATTCAATTGATTCCATATTGAAGATTAAAAAAAAATCAAAATTGAAGTATGCTGAAAATTATTTGTTATATAAAAAAAATTTTCAAGTTTTTTTTGCACTCTCAAAACTCAAACGGCATTTCAAACGAAAAATTTTACCTCGGCAAAAAATATTCAAAGTTCAAAGCATTTATTGAAATGTCTAAAAATATTTTGTATAGGTCGTCAATGAGAAAACTTCAAGTTACCTTTGAACGGTTTCCGTTAAAAAATATGCGAATTTTTTCTCTACTTTAGTTATTCATATATTCAGACATTTTATTTAAAAATAGTTTTGGAAAAAATAGTTTAATAAAATTTTGACTTTCAAGGTAAGTTAAAACATCTAATGACATCCCATAAATACATTTATGGCATGTCTTAATACATGTTGAAGTATGCCACAAGGGTCTCAATCAGACTTCCTCTTGACGATGAATGATCCGATGGAATCCAAACCTCTTTTGTACATTTTTGGATTTTTCAGAACTTTTCTTAAGTTTTCATCATCACTCAAAACGATAAGTTGCTCTAAGTACTTCAGGCGGCTTTGGCATCGGTCAAAGACCCAGTTCAAGTTGTTAATCTCACTTGTTATACCCTCCTCTTCTCTTTGGTGCTCAAGGAAAGAGGCACTCAAAACTGAGGAACAAAACCTTTGAATAAGTTATAAATATGTTATATAAAATTGGTTTGAAGCAAATCATGAATTAACAACCCGATTGAGAGGATCAGAAGCAAGCAATTGAAGAGACTCATGGTGGAAATCTATGATGAAAATTTCATATAAATTACTTGATAATGTTAAGTCTGTCTAAAAATATTTCTGTATTTTATTAATTAACAAAATTTTTTATATTTTAATAGCTCTTTGTAAAATATTGATATCCCTATTTTCTTCTAAAAAACTTATAAAAATATATTACTTACTCTTTTGTTTCTGACAAGCACGTTTATGAGACGAAAAACCAGTCAAATATTTGAATAAGCGATGACATTCACTGGCCGCTTAAATATTCTCTTCTATCCCCGTACAAAACCACAGCACATCCCTTCTTTCTATATAACTCATAGATGAATGTAACTTAGATAGAAAAAAGAATGAACGAGAAAGACATGCAAAGATCAAGAGAAAGAAATGTTAAATGTCGCAAGCAAACGTTAGTCACAATTAGTGTTGAGCTTTGCATACAAGACAAGTTTGCAATCAAAAATATCTCTTTTACACCTTTCGTCGGTCGTTAAGTTGATGCAACTAAACGGGTTTATGCCTCGTCGAGTAATTGAAGTTTTATATGGGATAGGCTCAGAAAACTAATGTTTTGAAGGCTTTTTTGGATGAAATTGAAAATGTTATATGCATACCACAATTTAAAGCATCAAGGAGGTCTAGGCAAGATTTTTTTGTAATTTGAAGAAGGTATTAGGCATTTATTTTAGAATATTTTAAAACTTGAACTTTCTAAAGCTTGTTAAAAATTAGTGTTAAACATATAATTTTATTTTTCTTATTGATGATAACAGGGCAAAAGCTCTTCGGCAATAATCTGAAGTATCAGATTAAAATACTAGGTATAAATGGGTGATTTCTACATCTTATTAGAGAAATTATTCCTTTGTTCTGTAATGGGTTTTGGAATGAAGAAAAACGTATTGATGCTTATATTTCTCAATTAACAGCAAAACTATAATGCTCACACGTCCAATTTCATTCAAAACTTACAACTAATTTTTGGTGATTAAGTAAGTAAGTAAGTAAGTAAGTAAGTAAGTAAGTAAGTAAGTAAGTAAGTAAGTAAGTAAGTAAGTAAGTAAGTAAGTAAGTAAGTAAGTAAGTAAGTAAGTAAGTAAGTAAGTAAGTAAGTAAGTAAGTAAGTAAGTAAGTAAGTAAGTAAGTAAGTAAGTAAGTAAGTAAGTAAGTAAGTAAGTAAGTAAGTAAGTAAGTAAGTAAGTAAGTAAGTAAGTAAGTAAGTAAGTAAGTAAGTAAGTAAGTAAGTAAGTAAGTAAGTAAGTAAGTAAGTAAGTAAGTAAGTAAGTAAGTAAGTAAGTAAGTAAGTAAGTAAGTAAGTAAGTAAGTAAGTAAGTAAGTAAGTAAGTAAGTAAGTAAGTAAGTAAGTAAGTAAGTAAGTAAGTAAGTAAGTAAGTAAGTAAGTAAGTAAGTAAGTAAGTAAGTAAGTAAGTAAGTAAGTAAGTAAGTAAGTAAGTAAGTAAGTAAGTAAGTAAGTAAGTAAGTAAGTAAGTAAGTAAGTAAGTAAGTAAGTAAGTAAGTAAGTAAGTAAATGAACCACAGAAGTTATAGCTAAAAAATTATTAGGTTTTTTGGGGTACTAATCATATTAACAATGAATTGATGATGAAAACCAATTAATGTGAAAAGCATGAAAGTAATTCTTTAAATAAGAATTATAATATAATTATAATCAGAAGTGAACCGTAATACCCTTTATAGGAAAGAATTCTATTTTTAACTAAAAATTTACAAGAGCAGTAATTTTTACACGAAGTAAATTCAAATCGAATAAAAATAAATATTTATTAATAAAAAATAACTGCACTCTTAATTCGAAACCAATCAATGCTAAGCAAACAATTACCATGCACAACACTGAAGCTAATTAAAAACTTTATCATCCATCTGTTATTTTACATACTTTATAAAGCAGTGTAGTTCTACGCAAAGCTTTAAACAGCTTTAAACGAAATTTTTGTTTTTCTACTACAATTTGTTTGAGGCTGATTGAAGTTCAAAAATAATATCAATTTTTTGCGTGTTCTTTTATAAATGACTTGAAAACAATATTAGCAAGCTCAACAAGAATATCATGTGCAATTTTCACAGTAAAACTTTATAAAGAAGCAAAATTTAAAAAAAGTATTAGGCAAAGAACATTATTTAAATCAAAGCGATAACGTTCGATAACTTAAGCCAGCTATATTACGCTAACGTTGCAATCGTGGGAATTTTAGCTCTTTCTCAATAATAAAAAATAATTCTTCATAAATTTTTGAATTTCAAATTTTTAAAAATTGACGGAACCATTTCAAGCTTTGAGGCAAATAACCTAATAAATAAATTTTTCAAATTTGATTATTATGAGTCATATAAAAAATATTTAAAAAAATTTCAAACACATAAAAAAACTGTTTAATCATACCTACAATATGCAGCTAAAAAATAACTTAAAGTGCAATTTATGTCATGGAGCAACAAATCAACATTGTTCTAAAGCTGTGTTCAACAAATTCAAGTCATAGGCTATGTTTTTAGAGAGTTTGGCGAGGGATTTGGGATCTGACAAATCCTCCAAAGAGTACGTGTAAGGATCAATGCGGTACAAAGACTTTTTCTTCAGTATTTTCGTATATTCACTGTTGAATGATGAATTTTTTGTTAAGTTGTTTGATAATGTAAGTTCAATATATAGGGTTTTTCAATTCAATTCAAAACCTTTGCAATTGCCTACCAAATTTTTGCAATTGATTACCAAATTTCAAAAAAAAATTAAGTTTGATCATTCAAAAAATAAACGAAATTTTGTAAAAAATTTATTTTTCAAGTTCAAAATAAATTTTTTAAATTGAAATAAAAAAACCGAAAAAAAGTTTTTTTTGGGGTATCTTGAGCTTCTCTCTGAAAAGTACCAAGTACCGTGTTCTTAGTATTCGCGGTGCCAAGCACTCGTCCACGGAACTCGTTTACGTATCTCACACTGAAAAAATTTCGAAAGGCTCAAAATTTGTTGTATACGTTTTGTAGACAGAAATATTTCTTGACTTATTCAAAGTTGCTTCGCTGACAACGTACTCATACTAACTAGGTGAATCAGCTTGCTTGTGGTTTGGAGGGGAAATTTTTCCTTCTCTTTTGGCGTTTCTATACTCTTCAGATGACTTTAAAAGTGTTATAACAGCATTTTATGGCACTTGAGAGTTTTATCAAACTGCAAATAGATTTATAAAACTGTCAAAATATTTGATTATATATAATCCGTGATTACTAAGAACACGGTACTTGGTACTTTTCAGAGAGAAGCTCAAGATACCCCAAAAAAAACTTTTATTTCGGTTTTTTTATTTCAATTTAAAAAAATTATTTTGAACTTGAAAAATAAAATTTTTACAAAATTTCGTTTGTTTTTTGAATAATCAAACTTAATTTTTTTTTGAACTTTGGTAATTAATTGCAAAAATTTTGTAAGAAAATGCAATGATTTGGTCCGCAAATGCAAAGATTTGAAAGTCAGTTGCAAAAATTTGGTAGTCAACTGCAAAGACTTGGTAGGCAATTGCAAAGATTTTGAATTGAATTGAAAAACCCTATAATTAAACATACTTGTTTTTGTTTAAAGCTTATACAAAAAGTTAACCAATTCATTCATACATACATCACTTTAGATTTCATGTCTTCAAATGATTCTGCCACAAAGTACACCTCTTGATAATCCTGGTCATCATAGCTCTGTAGCACTACTTGCTCTACGCTGAAAGGTACCTTGTGAAATAAGTACATTCTGATGAATAAACATCATTTTAAACAGCTGTTCAATATTTGATACAATATGCACGATGTTTTTGATAACCTAGCTCTTACAAAATTAATCATTCTTTGTTTCAACGATTTAATTCAATGTTTGTAAAACAAAAAGATCAATTCATTTGACTGTAGAGCTGACTAACTTTCTTGGCTTCATCCGTTAAAGCATATTGCAGTTCTCCAAATGCTGTGAGAATGCCTGCTCCGTAGGCCTTGACGGAGTCGCCTTCCTTGCACAGACCATATTCCACAGTGAACCAGTATAACTGGAAAAGTAATTCACAGATAATATATATATAGTTTTTATTTATTCTAATTTAAATGAATATATAATATGTCTTCTTTATTGTTAAAATCTTACAGTAGAAAGCTTTTCGATTTCATCTTCACTACAGCCCAAGGAAGCGAGTCCAATTTGTTGAGAAAACGTCGCGAACTCTGGGTCTGCCAGCATGGGTACGTGTCCCAACAGCTCATGAATGCAATCTCTGCAAGGTAGGATTAGATAAAATTCTGAAAAAAAATTGCAAAACATACACAATAGGAATGAAGACTGAAAAAAATATAAAAAACTGAAACAGTTAAAAATAACATCAAAAGACCTTGGAAATAGAAGGCTAGTAATAATGGTAAAAACATTAACACGAATGAAAAATAAGAAATTGTGTTTTCAAACGTTAGCTTTTGCTAAAAATCACTTCAGCCTGGAAACGTTCGAAAATGAAGAGCAAAATGCAGAACAAAGTTGCTTGGAGAAATTTTAAGAAATTAAGATCGATAAAGATGGAAAGATCAATTGCAAAATATTCTATTCACAATCCAGAAAAATCTGTCTTTGGCAGTTGAAATTAAGATGAAAGTGTTGCTGCAAGTGATGGTGATATTGATGGTGGTTATAATGATGATGTTGATAACAAGGATGAGAGGGATGATGATACGAGTGATAATATAAAAAACTGAAGTTTTATTTACACTTCAACCCATTCAAAACGAGCTAGCAGTTGCTTTAGTTTAAAAAATGTATTTGCATTTCATGTGTATAAAAAAGCTATAATCGATCACACAGATTAAAAACATTTGAGTTTATAAAACACTTATCTTTTCATCGCCAAGTTATTTATATCTATCTATTAATAACTATATTTTGTAACGAAAAACATCAAATAAGAGGAATTTTTAATACAATTATTGAGAATCGGAAGCGTTATAATGTTTTATGATAAGGCTAAACGTATCGAAAGTTATAACTTCCGATTCTCAATAAATGTATTAAAAATTCCTCTTATTTGATGTTTTTCGTTACAAAATATTGGAGAAAAATACATACGATGTTTCTGAAAAATATCAATATTTATATCTTTATTGGAAAACTACATACCTTGAATGAAAATCTTAATCAGTTTCCTTATTCCATTTCTTTATTTTTACAGTATTCTTTCATTTTCAAATCTGATGATTATCTTAGCGAAAAAACTTAAAATTACTTATTTGCAACATACAAAAAATAATTTTTGTAATTTGATTACTTTTATTTTAAACGCACAAAAGTTTCTAACGGTTCGATAGAGTACTCTGGCTTGGAAGGGTGCCTAACATATTGCGTGCATTGGAACACTCGGAAGGCGAGACTCGCGAGGAAATCCCTTGCTGACACTATCCCTCCCACAGGCTTTAAGCGGTACCCTGTTTTGTCTTTAAGAGTTGGTTAGTTATTAAATAATTTTTTGAAATTGGACATGTTTTCATAAAATTTCAAGCACCAATGTGCCACTAAAAGTGGACGAACTTCTGAGAAAGTTTGACACATCTTCTAGCTGGGGGATGTGCTCAGAAGAGTACAAGCCTGTCTTCTCCAGTAGCTCTATCACTCTCTGGTGCTGTTTGCAAGCGTGTGTCTTGTATAAGTTTGTCAACTTCTCGTAAACAAATTTCCTGATGGTTTGATTGTTTAAGGGATTAATATTATATATGAAAATGAAGATTCAGTTTCGTTTTTAACTTTATTTACAAGTAGTTGCTAGTTTAAGTTAGTCTTAAGAAATGCTTCGTACATTTTGGTTGGTAGACTATTGTTTTTGTGGCAATAATATTACACACATGTTAATATATATTAAAACTTCAATTAAGCAAAAATGAAAAATGCTAAAATAAACTAGTTAATTACCAGGTATTGATCTCATCTTGATTGTATTCTACCCTTTCTATTGCATCACCACTAAAAAATTCATAAAAACATTAAGTTCATAAATTTTCTAAATCAACATAAATAGAGTTTGAAAAATGAAAGTGCTTAGCTAGCAGTACTGACACACGGTGGTTCAAAGCCAAGCCAGCAATCTGCTCCCTCCTTTCTCTGTAGGTCTTATCCACCCATCCCTAGTGTTTCACGTTTAAGGACATCTTTATATATTCAATCAAAATTTGAAGAGTTTTTTTATGTTATTTTATATATTTTTATTAACATCTGCATAGCATTTGGTGTTTTCACTATACTTGAAATTATTCGTCATGTTATGAAAAAAATTAATTGATTTTTTGACATTCGAATTATCTCTAATTTTGAGTCAATATTTCATAATTATGTAATATTTTAAAACTTTTGGAAACATGAGATTACTGGATGTTTGGGACAAGAGCTCGGATCAAACTTGCACACGATTTCACTGCAATTTTCCAGGTCCTCGAAGCAACGTGGAACCGTCACTGAAATAAGAAAACCTATTTTAAATAGTTGTTTCATGTGATACTGAATGTAGTATTGTAATAATTGTAATAAAGTTGAATGAAAGATTTTCACCTTTACCCATGTTATCAAGTTTTTCAATGCGTATAATGCTAATGTCGTTAGGTTTCATTTTTTCAAACTTTTCTTTAATTTTCGAATCTCCTCTCAGTTCTAACATGAATTCATCAACATTTTTATCAATCTTGTTTTCTCTTTTCGTTACAGAACGAATCAATATATCCAGATTCTGTGAATTTTTCATCAGTCAAACTTAAAAAAAAAAGTAAAAAATTTTTGTAGCTATTTCAAATATTTTCATAAAATATTTCAATAATGTTTTCCCAAATATAACTTTGTGAGTATTTTTTCAAGTTTGAAACTATGTTCATGCCGGTAAGGTACGGAGCTAACGATCATTAAACATAACTTTTCACAAAAAAAGAAACAGATTAAAAAAAAATAATATATGCAAAAGGTTTTCAGAGTCAACAAAAGAAGCGTTTATGATCAAAACCGGAAAAGTTGCTGACATAAACATGAAAGCCATTAGCGTCAAATAAATTACAGCTGAATCTGAAATTTTATTAAAATTAAAAAAAAAGTTGATTCAGGTAACATATGTAACACAAAAAAATAAGTTGTTCTGGACAACACTGAAAGAAGATTGATGAAGCATGGCAATGAACCTTCAATGGGCTAAAGGTGGAGCCTAAAATCATTTCAAATAACACCCATTTGCTTTTGTGATATAAATTAATGATCTACTCTTATTATGCCGTTGGGATGAAAATGGGTTAGTTATGTGGTGAGAAAAACAACATCACTACACTGTTCTCTGCTGGAAACTTGAAACGGAAAAAAAATTGTTGAGACTAAAGTTAAGAGAAGGGTTTTTAAACCTTGTAGCAAAAACGGGAAATTATTCAAAGTCTGGTAAATGACAAAAGCAGGTAGAAAAGGATAACTTCTGTCCTACTTGGCTCTTGGCCGTGACAGCAGTTGAATGAGGATGCAAAGAGGTTCAAACATATTATTAAATTAAATAAGAATTGTTTAATTTGAGATATAAGCCAAATGCAATCGAAATTAACTATCTAGTGTTATTTTTCTAATTACTTTATTTAAACTTTTCAGAAAACGTTTCTTCTTTTGAACGGATGAAAGATTATTTTATAGTTTTGATAACATTTTTATGATTTTTTTTAGAAATGACATGGCTAAGCAATCAATTCTTAATGTTATTTGGTTGTCTGTTTCGACAGCGACAATCCTGCCATTTTAAAGTTTGTACAAAGTTTTGCACAGAGAAATTGAATAATAAGTTTTCAATCATTTTAACAATCTGTTTTTTTTTTCAAGACATTTTTTCAAACTTCTTGTTATAAAAACAAATAATTAACGGGAAATCTGTATAAAAAATTATGTTTATTGGATCCAACGCAATGTGAAAACGATCTTTTGTTTATTCCTTTTATACATAATCGATTTTCAAAACGAATTATTTTAGTCAAAATTATTTTGAATAATGTGAGATTAATCGATGGCTTCAAAAAAGGTTCTAACTTTAAAAATCTAAATTGATGACATCTTATATATGTTAAAAAATTAATAACGGATGGCACCCTGGTCAACTATAAGTATTGATAGTTTAATGTACTTTTCAATTAAAAAATCTCTTGAAACTTTATATTTAATATTTTAGATTCATGCAAGTTATACAAAAGTTTTGATGGTTTTACGAACCGCATCTCGTCACAAAAAAGGCCCAGAGCTAGAAAGTGTATGAATAGCAAATATTTGGTTCTGAGTGCTGCATCTAGTTATTATACGCCTCTTTTACTCCGAGATTTTTATATTTGAAAAACCAAGCGTGAATTCGCGTATAAGATTTAGACTATTTCAATCTATTTCATTGATACTATATGATAAAATAGAATTCAATATGTTTAAGCATGATGTTTCTGTATTTTTAATAAACCATTAAAATATTTTACACGTATTATATAACCCATAGTATTTTTCTTTATTTTAATACATTAATTTTTTATATATTTCGATTTTGTACTCACCTCGAGAAGACAAAGCAAAGAAGAAAGTTTGAATTTTTGTTGGGCAGAAAATATTACCATGAAGTTATGCTTTTCGTTTGAATTCAGATCATTCTTGAAAAGATTATTCAATAGTTCTTGGTTAAGAAGCCGATCAAATTTAGCTTCTCCTATTAAACTGCCGTGCATGCCATTGTACTGAAGTGTAGGTGTTTGATCTTCAATTCAAATTTTAGGAAAAATTCTGTATTTTTCAACGTTTTTGAGTTTAAATTCAAGATGTGAAAGGTTCCAAAGAGTATTTGAATAACAATTGATGATATTTAGTTGAACGAGTGTGAGAAGTGAATTGTAAGCATAAATTTGATGCAGGGATATTGCTATAATGAAACTTGTGAATGTTGATCATTATTTAGTGAAATAATCATATATATATAATTGTAAGCCCGTGTATTATCATTATTAATTTAATTTTACTTCATCTTATTAAACTGAACATAATGCAACTGAATTAACAGAAATTGACAATAAAGACCAAAAGTTTATTCAAACTAAATTTTCTGTTTGGAATAAAAAAAAAATAAGGATATATTCAAAATAATATATTTCTTCTGGTAAATGTGTCATTCAAAATTCGAAAAAATAAGTTCATCAACAAAATCGTTTTCGTCTTCATAATTAAAGTCCTTTTCGTCAAAATCAACAGCAGAAACGACGAGTGTTCACGATTTGATTCAAGACTGCTCCATTGATATTTTTTTTCATTTTATCGTAGTCTTTTAATAAAAAATATTTTTCATTATAAGGTGTTAAGTTATATGATCTTTTTCTCCTTATCTTTTTAATATCCATTTGATAAGAAATATCACTGTTTGACGAAAATTTCATTTTCGAAACTAACCTATTTAATTTTGAAAAAGAATTAAATTTGTCAAAGAATTGAGGTTTTTTCAAACATAAATTGATGCTGTTTTTAATTTTTGAAATAACCGTTGGTCTGAAGTACCACAACCACTAAATGTTGATAGGAAGTTTAGCGTAGTTTAATAACAAAAAGTTAAACCCGGTTATTATTTTTTAATTTTATTTTTGTTTTTTATTTTTTTTCGATTTGTCAAAAACTTTATTTCTGACACATCAATACGACTTAAGTATTAAGCGCTTACATGAAAAAAATATAGAAAACACAGAAATTATTTATTTTAAAAACAAGTCCATCAAACTTCAAAAAAAAATTTAAAACCCAACAAGGTTCTCCATAGATGCTATGCACAGTCAAGTACACAAATTGTAAACTAGACTAGTGGTAGATTTAACGATCCTAATCCAGTCAACAATTTCTGAACTTAATAGCATAAGATTGGCTAAGTGTAATAACTTCCTTAGAAACAAAGTTACCGATCATTACAATGTAAATTTTTTATCACGAGAAATATTTTAAAAACCTTTTATAAATAGCGTGGCGAGAAATGTTTCTGAAGCAAACAAAAATTTCTATAACTTCCGTTAAGCTTGGATGGCCACGCTAGCTAACTTCCGTGTAGTTTCTATGGTTGCATTCAAGTATTTGCCCTTGGCGTTAATAAATCATTTGTTGTCTTTGAAGACCAAAACAGCATCCGTCCTTATTCTTAATCACTGTGGCCCAAAACCACTTTCAGTTCACCAACCATCATGATCCTGAACATTTCCAAAAGGAAGATAATGCATCGAGGAACAACTCAGTGCAAAGATCGAAAAATTGAAGTATTAAATACTTTACCACATATCGACTTGGATTATATAGTAGCTTATTAATCTATACAAGTATTTTTATAAAAATTTAAAACATATTGAAATATGTCAAAAAATCAATTACTGAAGCTCGCTTAACTGTTCTTAAGAGCCTATTTTAATGGCAACAGATGGCCTTATCGATAGTCCTTTAAATATATTAAAATATATTGTCATCACTGCCACCGATGTGTATTTATTATTCCTTTTGTATCTCAATTATGCATAAATTTTTGGCGAATCTTGTTATTAAATTAAATAATAAGACTTGATTGCTTTGAATAACTAAGCTAGACTGGTACGAAAACAAGATGTAACACATGCATTAACTGAATGACACAAGATGTAACACATGCATTAAATGAATGACACAAGATTTTTGTGAACTAAACTTTTTCGATATTCCATGGAACCAGAGGTTTTATTCGAAGTGAAAAATATATGGGTGGATCATATAAATTAACAAATATACGATATTCCTCATTTGATGTTTTCAATAAATTTAATCCGTTTACGGATGTTTAAAATTTATCTAGCGTAGTTTATAAAAATTAGTTTCATTAATTTTATTTTTAATTTAAAAGTGAAACAAAAATATTTTTTGAAGGTTTTTAATTAAGTTTAACGTCAAAAACTTTCAAAATTATTATTTAAAAACATTATAAATGTTTAAAATAACAATAATCAATTACCAATTACTTTTAAATTAGGTGAACTAGTGTGAAAAATACAAAATAGTAATTAACACCTACCTCTAAGCTCAAACTTTTGAAAATCTTCAATTTTTGTTGAATCATTTCATTATTTTTCGTCATCTTCTTGCGGGGGGCTGAATAGTTTGAAAAAAAACCAAAACTTTTCCTGCGTTAAAAAAGTGAAGTTGATGGTTAAAATATGTTTTTTATTTGTTAAATTATAATTTTCAATGATAAAAAACACCTAGCTGAATCTATAATCTCAGCGCAAAGCACAACTACTAGTGACAAAATCTTTTATATATTTATGTTTTGTTAAAACTTCTTGACGAAGATTGACATTATCGACTAAAAATTTAATTGTTTCGGTTCACGCTTGTCTAATTTTTTGAGTTTTCTTATTTTCTTATAGCTCTTTGTTTTCTAATATTTATCATAACTAGTTCAAATCGCATTTTTTTGACTAAGCAGTCCTAGTTGAAACACTCACCTTTCTTTGTCGAACTCAAATCATTTCGTCTTGAGCTTCATTACCTTTATATACTATCGTGCTAATTCCTTTTTTATTTAATGACGTGGTAAAGAGCACCATTTTTAGAATAATTTATAATATTAAAAACTGATATAATTAAATAATTGAAAAATCAATAAAATAACCATTTAATTGAGTCATTTTAAGGTCATCTCAAAGAAAGAAACTGATAAATTTCACAAGACGTTACCTCTTGTGCATCAATATGCATCAATAAACATTTTCGATAAAAATATTCAATAAAATTAAGTATTTGAGGCAATAAAAAAATATTGAAGTATTCAAATTATAAATTTGTGATATAAATTATCATGGAGACAGCATGAGCCAAACTGTGACTTCGTATTGATTTTTTGAAGTTGCTTAACTTCAAGTGACATACTGAGAAAAGAACGCTATTGAATTTTCATTTAAACTTTTCAGAGTTTTCAGATAAAATATCAATATTATATCACAATTAGCCATAATGTTTGTTTAATATATATTCAAATTTTGCTGTTAAAATGAAGAAAATTTCAATTTTTTTAATTTTTTTACAATAATACAAGGAGTGATGGATAGGGTCATAGAGGTCTGAGTTTCAAAAGTTTCTAGACAACATCAGGTTGAAAATTATCCAGCTTGATTGCAAGGTTGGATTGCATTAAGTAAGCAAGCAAAAAGAAAACTTTAATATTATAAAAATATTCTAATATTGAAAAAAAGAAAAAATATTTTCGTAAGTACGGTATTGATATCAAAATGTCTATATATAAGTATTCTATAGCAAAATAATGGAGCCAAAAATTTAATAAATTTAATATAAACTTCAGAGTTGGAAGATCTGTTCCAAAAACTGAGAAAATTTTATTTTTAACAATTTAAAATGGTAAGTTTTAGTTGATGAAGTCAGTATCTTTATAACTTGAAAAAGAATAAGGAAAACTATAAATCAAACAAAAAGTGTATAGGTTTTCATTGATGGCTTTTTAAGCTTTCAAAAAGAAGACCTAGTTGATATAATTAATCCCACCTCTATATAACCCTTTTATTTCATAACCTCAATAATTTTTAAAACTCAAAAAACCAAAATAAGGTATATTTTTATCATTCTTAAAATTTCTACTTTTTATCCAAGATGTGTTTTTTGGTGTAATTGTATGTATGCTCATTTTCAATGTCCTTTTGTATGTCATGAAGCATTATCAAGGTATGGGTAATGTTTCTTTTCTGCAATTACAACATCATCACAAAAATCATAATTGATAACTATCATCAAAACGACAAAGTATCTTGAATAGCTGAACATTGTTTATAATTGTTGAAACCAAAGCATTAACTTGTAAAGTAGATAAAGATTGAAAATTTATACTTGCTCAAAGTATAACTATTTATTATTTGATATATGAAATATTTGAAAGAAAATAATTTTTACCGAAACATTATTTCAACAAACCCAACATAATTTTTTATTTCAATTCTTCGAGCCAAACGTAAATATTCAATTGAAAACACTTTTGGGAGTTATTTCACGAAGCCTTTCGTAAGATGAACTTACATTATCAAGTTGAGGTACAAACATAAGTATTTGTACCTCCATTTGATAATGTAAGTTCATCTTACGAAAAGCTTCGTGCAATAAAATAAACTCCCAACATAATTAATATTTACTGCATATTTTTGTGAAAAAAATGACTCAGCAGATTAAAAATGTTACATTCAAGTTCAAATATAATCCCTCTATGGTAATTAGTTGAGCTTATTAGTTGTCCAATATCAAAAAAGATGTTTCATCCTTCCCATCAAAATACTAATGTCAAAGTTAATCTTCACTGTTCATTTCATTGATTTAATACCCTTCATAAAGTAGAACACTATAGAATTTATTTTTTAAATTAAAATTGTTTTAACTAAAATATTTAGTGTGAAGGTTTTTGAATTCATTAAACCAAAATTCTTTCAGCTTTGAAAACTTTATAAAATGTTTCAGGAAGCATAAAACAACTCTCAAAAATTTCTACTTAAAAACCCCTCATCTTTGAAAAAAAATATCCTTATATCTACACAAGTACAAAAGTTGAAGCGTTCTAAGCAGTATTCAACGTGAAGTGAGCTAATGAATTTTTTAATATATTATCAACGGTTTGTATAGTGTTAATATAATAACTTCAAAGCTAGTATAATTCTGCAGCCCCTCAGGGTAGCTTATCTTCCTCCCTTACGAAATATTCTACAAGCTTCTTATGGACTGAAGTTTTGCAACTTTCATGAAGATTTTTCCTTCATCTTGAGTTTTTTATGAATTTATATATTGAGATAACATATATAATAGGTATATAATTGATAATGTATAATAGCTTAACCATTCAATCATTAAACTCTTCTTTACCTCATGTTTTCAAATTTGAGAATTTTATGAAAACTAACAAACATTTTCTAATAATATTTGAAATATTATATAGAAGAGTTCACAATTAAAAATTCAACTTTTAAGAAGTTTCTATATATTCATGTGAAGTTCTATAATTTTTCAGGCATTTCAATGTGAAGAAATGTTAGGTTGTTTATCATTTATTGCTAAAACTTATGAATATACAATGGAAATCTTGGTTTATGGAAAATTTTAAAAATTGAAGCTGTTGCGTATTCTTTTCTAGAATTAGTAACTTCGTTTTATGAATAAATTTTTCGTCTATAAGCGTATTAAAAGTCAATAAAACTAAGTTTTCATCGTTTCTGGTTATATTAATGAAGAGTTAAATAGTATTGATCACACTCTTCTCCCATCCAAACTGCCGTAAACTTAATTTTCAAAAAAGTTTTATAAGGGAAAATCTAGTTTTAAAATACTACATTAAAACACATTACATTATTCCTTTAAGACATTGTATGCTGTGTATGGCGCAACTTTCGATGTGACAGTCGGTGCGGTTGAGTTTTTATTTTCGGTGGCAAGAATATTGCAAAAAATGACAAAAAATCATTCAAATGATTTTTATAAACAAGTCATTAAACTTTATTTTTAAATTTTGGGTTTTATACGTAAAAATTCATCTGACAGACGTTACAAGTAGAATGGTGGAACCTTCGGAAAGGTAGCTCCTATGTATAATGTATGTAAAAAGAAATTGTGGTTTCATTAATTCCAGTTTTAATTTTAAAGTCTCTTTAAAGTTTTTCAACGTTGTCTTTTTCCAAAAAAATCTTCTTTGTTTCATAATGACGTTTTCTTTTTTCATTTTGTTTGCGTTTCCTGGACAAGTTTTATTAGATTTATTGATTTTTGATTGAACTTGTGTAAAAAAAAACATATTCTATTGAATAATTCATAGCAACTATCCCATTAAATCATTTTTAAAATTTATTTTACAAATAATTTTTAATATTTTTTTATTAAAACATATTATTTTCTACATTAAAAGTTTATCGAAGATTCTTCAATATAAATGTTTTCTCTTTTTCATGAAAGAATTTTAAAGACGACCTCAAAATTTTAGAAGTTTCACCCAACGACCTGAATCCTTTGGCAAACGGGTTGTGATCGATTTTCAACTGAGTAACCTGGCGATCATAAGAATACCTTGAGTTGTAACGACAGTTTATAACTATTTAATTTTTATACTATATAAAATAACATTTAAAAATTTTTTCGCATTAAAATATTATTTCCATTATTTCCACAAACATTGTTTTTTCATCGGAATTTATTTCTATTTAACCAAAATATAGTATAATGAAACGTGCCTACTAAAGTTAACGAAATTATTTAATGAAATACTTATCAAGGAAATTTCATTTCGAAAAATTAAATCATCTCAAAATATATTCAATCAACACAAATCTGCTATACTTTTTCATTCTGATAGGCCGTCACCGCCATGAACTCCATCTCATCAAACACAAAAGTCGCAACACACGTGCATTTGCAATGGTTGGAAGTGCTTTTAGAATTGATTTTGTTCTTGCTCATTATTACTTTATCGTAATTGCTTGAAGAGATGTCTTCCACTTTTAAAATGTGTATTCTGGGAACGTACTTTTGCATAGAGTTTAGTATGGTCTGAAATAGTTTTATAACACTTTGATAAATATTTATAAGCATTAGCAGCTCAATAAAATTCAAGCTTCAATTCTCTTTGAAAAAATATTTTGTGATAAAAATAATTATTGACAAATGAGCTCTTTGATAATAATAGATGTTATTTTCATTGGTGAGTTTGAAATACAATGATTATGAATCACCAACGTATCCGGGCTTGTTTTGTGGGTGGTTGGTGAGTTTGAGTCTTGAGAAGGTGATGCATCTGTTGAGGTTTTTCGGATTTGTGGGTCTAGTGATATAGTCAAAAATGCATGAACATATGAAACGCGAATTGAGTTAACTGTATGGAAACTATTTTGTAAAACAATAGTTAGAAATACATTATGTCGAAATGGTATGAATGGCAATTTGTTGAACCAGATTATGGTGCTGAGTATTATGCGGTCTTTGAACGACATGCAACAGAAATATATGAAAAATAAAAAATTAAATAAATACAGATGAACTATTAATTCATAAAAAATCCTATAATTTTTTAAAAGTTTTTTTATGCAAACCTAAGACCCGACCTGTTCATCCAGTGTGACCCTAATGCAGGAGAGTCTGGATGAGTGAAGGCGTCTTGGGACGGTTCAGGGTCGGCTCTGCCTGCGATCACCCATGCAGACCCCTGGAACTTGTACCTGTTTATACAGGCGGTTGTAAGGGGGGTTTGGGTAACTCGTTATATTAAAATGAACTAAATATTTTAAGTACGCAGCCAATTAAAATGAAACACTTTTACTGTCTGAACAACGCGAAGTTCAGTAATGTGAACTCGAATTGAAAAATCTTCATGCTGTTTAATTAATAAAATCATTTAATAACCTCGGTATTATGGAAAAATTTAGTAAATTTATTAACCAAAAATACTTTATCAACCAAAAAGTGTTCACTTTGAACTGATTTTGTGCAAATTAATTTTTCAAAGATGTTGGGTCAAGCTTAAGATACATAAGTTTGGTAAAAAGATTAAATTCTCAACTAAATTTTTGTATAATAATTTTGAATATAAAGTTATGATTATTTGAATTCAAGAATGGTTGTTGATACCTACCTGAATTGATTGACGGGCACAACATCCATCAAAATGGAAAACAAAGAATCTTTTTCAAGGTTGAAAATCTGGATGCATGGTGAAGGAAACATGCGTCTACGTGTGGTAAAAGTGTTATAGAAATTATAAAAATTTTTCAAAAAGATTTTTTTTATTATTAGTTGAATAATTGCATCGAGCCTTGTAAAGTGTGAGTTTTAACGTTTTCATTATAGTAGATGACAAATGATAGATTGATGTTGCTTGTAGAAATTTTCAGTTTTTGGAAATGTGTCAAATACAATAAGCATCCATCAAGTTTTTGAAAACTCTGATCTTTAAAAAATTTATTTAAAAATTTGATTAGTTTTTGCATTTGAAAACGTGTATAAAAATTATTTAAAAAATAAATAACTATGCATAAGACCATTCGAATTTTTAAAATACTAGGGTTAAAAAACTTTCAACTCTTTTCAATATTGTTTTTGGTTTTGTAAGAAACTATGTTATAAGATCACGGAAAGGGGATTCGTTGTTATTTGGTATGTTTAAAATATTCAGTTTTGAATGATTTACACTATGGTTTGGAAAATGTTGTGAACAAATGTATTTTTAAAAAATGCATATAATGGAATTTAAAACGCTATAAATTTGTAAGTTTATATATGCCGATAGAATTTATAAATTTCACTATACCTTTCTATTCCTCCAATAAAGACAGAAAGTTATCAAAAAATAATCATTAAATGATTTAAATAAGAAAAAACCATCAAAGTGGCCAATAGTACAACCTTCCATTTTTTGTGATGACCATTTCAGTGCATGCTTCATGAAACTTCCTCCATAACTCCACTCCTTCCAACTTCACCAGAGGCTTGGGCACTCTATCTTCGTAGTAAAACAAAGGGAAGTTTTTTCTATCGTTTTCAGCTTTGTTTTTGAATTTGTTTTTGTATGATTTATTATATTGATTAGTATTTGTCGAAGAGGGAAAATCTTTTGTGGCGAAATTATTTAAAAAACTTTCAAAATAATTGTGTTGGTGTTCTTTCAAAGTGTTTCGCGCAAAACCATTGTCATAAATACTCTCCTGAAGTTCACCTATTGGAAAAAACAAGTTCCGATTTCTTTGAGTCGGTATATCTTTTGGTGATTTGCTTAAAAGTAACTTATCTTCCTTCGAAAAAATTTTTTGTGCTGGAGATTTTTGCTTTTGATCAAAGCAGTTGTTGAGAATTCGATCAATTTTGAAGTTTTCTGAGTTATTTTTTTTTTTATTTCTGATAATATCACCCACTTTTCTCTTCTTTTCCTCATGATAATCCCCACTGAATAACAGATCAGAACCAAGCTTGCTTCTGCTATCACACAGTTTTAATCCTTTATCTTCATTATCGATTATTTTATGATTCTCATTATCCGGTTTTATAGATAGACAACTTCTCAGATGATCATAGAAGTGTGGAAAATTATTATAGTGTGTGTAAAAATAATTGAATTGATTCTGTAACAGATTTGAATAAGAAGAGAGCAAAGCTGGATTGCGGTGGAACAAAAAGAACAAGCTCTGCAACAAGTTTCTGTTGATTGAGAAAGGCAGAGAGTGAATGTAGTTGGGAAAAGAGTTGATGGAAGGTGGTTGGTTAAATAGGCTCTGTGTATCTTCGTCAATGCAATGTTGAGTTGAAGTTGAAGTGGTTGGTAAGGCTTTTGCAAGCATGTAATTCAAATCATTTTGTTTTTCTGTCTCTTTTATAACTTCATCTTTTATTTTTCTTATTTGTTCTGTTTTAATATTATTAGAGTTTTCATCTTTTTGATACGATAAAAACATTTTTATAAAAGTTCAGTTTGAAACTATTTATTATAATTAATTTGAATTTTTTTATTTCAGTAAAATTAGCTTTTAAAAAAACTGCAAGCAAAATTTGAAACTTAAGTTGAAAACATTTCAGTTGCAGTCAATGGTGATAACACAACAATAAAAGACGTTTTAATGAGTCGTAAATCCAGACGAGATTTTAAAAGTGCGAAAATTTGCAAGAAATGACTCAATTTCGACTAGCAATCAAGCATTTTAAGGCGGGGCTTCACTTTCGGCCGCCAATCATAAGTCGCAC
The DNA here is from genome assembly GCA_964035795.1 of Pterobdella sp. o SKG-2022. Lineage (NCBI taxonomy): Eukaryota > Metazoa > Annelida > Clitellata > Hirudinida > Piscicolidae > Pterobdella > Pterobdella occidentalis. The sequence continues at coordinate 11,988,694 of OZ038322.1, forward strand.
TCACATACTAGAAGCTGTTTTCTAAGTGGAAGTTTGTAAGTAATGAAGGATAGCGTATTGCTATAGAAATAAAAGTCAAAAAACTTTTTTTTCTAATAATTTATTGCAATGATGGTGCTCTTAAATTTCTGAAAATACTCCTCGGTGAGCTGTGAAATAAACAAAACTAATTTCTTACTTTTCCATTAATAAACCTTTTTGAAACCAACACGTACCAAGCGTAAAAAGCAGTTCAACTCCACATAAATATTATACATGAAAATAAGTTCAAAATTAATACAACGAAGTTGATAAAGAAGCCTATACATCATAGTGAGAACGAGAGCCAGTGTTGAGCATATGTGAGCGTGGCTTCAAATGATTTTTATTTATTGGGCTTTTGAAAGACTTTCTATACTTAACACTCCACGTTTTTTCTCTTATTATGATGTATAAATTTTCTTTTTATATTAATTACCGCTTTTTAGTTAATCTTTTTGAATAAGGATTTTTAAGAGTGTAACTTTGAAGATAAGTATTTTTATATTTTAAGATTTTGAAAGAATACTTATTTTCAATAATACAAACAATTGAAACAAAATTTTAGATCACTTCATATATTTCAAATGAATGAAAAAATATTTATTTGTTGTTATTAATTTTTTTAGCAATTATTTTGCTCAATGTGAAAATAATAAATCCTCATAACTAGTTAACATTTTTGAAATTTCTTTAAAGTATGTCGTACAACTAGTATTCCTACAAGTAAATTATCATTAATATTATATACAATTCACTCAATAGCTTGAATCAAAGCAACGTGTCTCAACATTGGGTAGTTGTACTTTCATAAATTACAACAGAAAGTTTCGACCTATGAAAACAAATATGCTTGACTGATGTTACATTTATCACATTAACCTTCGCAGTTTATCGTCCCAAGTATTTTTCTCAAGTTGAAAAAAGTTTGAAATAAAGTTTTAAGTTACGTTCTCATCAATGCAAATATTTTATTTAATCATAAATCTAGAGGAGATTAAGGTTCTCATTATTTATTTAAGACACTTCTCGTCTCCATTTGCTTTAATTACTCTCGGTAGAAGTGTGTCATCTGTTCACATTTATATACACTGTGTTCAACTAGGGTCAACAAGTAGTAGATAATTCTATTATAAAACACCCGTTTTTATTAGGTCATTTTTTTTCAATCGAGCTTGGACTGAATATTTCTAGAACCAAAATTGTATATGAGTACATGGAAAAATGTTGGTAAATTATTATTATGAATAAATGAAGGGAAGTGAGGGAGGACAACATTGAGTTAAATTCTTTTAATCCTAATGTCCGTTATTTCTACCTTTATGTTTCCTCTTAATCCCTTCATACTCTCATAATGCTTTCCTTCACTCTTATTTGAATTTTATTTAGATTAAATAAATATTTAATTTTTATAGACAATTATTCCATACCTTTTTCTACATGTTAAGAATTATTTTTCAGAGAATAATACCAGTTAAGAACATATGTATAGAAAAACGTAGATACATATTTTGAGCATTGTTTACAGAAATAAATTTCTTTAATAGATGCCACGTGATGAGACATGACAAAGGATTTAAGGATAGAATGATAAATAGGCATTCATAAGCTTACGTCAAATGTTTAAAAATGCTCCAATACATGAAACATCCAGATGGCGACCAAATGCTTGAACGTGAAGAAATTCAAAGACCCCATCTTTAATCTTCGTTCCATGTTTGTGTAGTTTTTAAAGATGATTTATAAATTTTTAACTTTTAAATTTATGATAAAGTTTAAGGTAATTTATCAGAATGTAGAGCATTTTCTCAGATCAGTTTTTAGGTCAAGCAAATGTTGGATTTATTTGAATTAAATATTTTTCAACACATTTCTGACATGAAAAAGATGCAGCTGAAGAAAACATAAATCATGAAAAGAAAGTGTGTTCTAATTGAGACAATAAAGAATGATCTAAACAGTGTTTGTAATTAAAAACTACAAGAAACAAAGAAAGTGAAAGATTGTAAAATCGTTACACATTGTTGAGAATATATAGTGTATCCACTTTTGTTTATAAATTCAAAATGTCAATAAGCTTCAAAAATCCTTCTTAAGAGTAACATTCTTTGAATGTAATCAACTAGTTCGCAATCAACCACACATGTGTATTCAACTCAGTGCAAGACAATTTGGCTTTATCAAAAATATTCATTTTTAAACATTAAAAAAATTTTTGGGTTTTTTTGTACTGTTATGAATGTTAATGTAAGTGGGTTTTTATGTATGTTTGAGTTAGAATTTCAGATGAACAACTACATTTTCTATTTTAAAAATAATCTTAGCATGTTTTATCAATTAAATTAATTTCAATTTTAAAAAAGTTTATAATTTTTGCATCTAATTTTAACTACAAACGAAAAATTATGGGTTTAAATATTTTTAAATTCTCAAACTTGAGAAACATCTCAAATTTAAAAACATTTTCAAGTTACATGACACGTCAGATGATGTTTCGAAGCGTTTTTGACGACTTCTTGTTGAATAACAAAACATTTTCAAGAATTCTTCCAACCATCACTAACGGTGATCTTCGGGTAGCAGAACCCTTCAAAGTTAACCCCGATTGACCTCAACTCGTTTCTCTTTGAAGAATTCTCTATCGCTTTTTCATCTCGAATTTTTCTTTGAACTCTCACTAAATAGTGAAAAGGATAACAGTTTTGTAAACAGCCACAATCGTTACATTTGTTTTTATAACCGCCCATTTCTGCTCGTTTCTCATTCATAAACACCTATTAACTGAAGTTCACTTGATAATATAAATAATAATAATAATCATTAACAACAAAAAAAACTGAAAAAAAGAATGATAATTTTAAAACCGAGATAATTTTAATAAATAACAAAAACTTTCCACAACAAATTAACAATATAAAGCTAGAAAATTATTGTTACAAATACTAAAAGCAATTGATAAACAAACAAAAGAATAAAAATAATAAGTTAATAATAACAATAAACCCTCAGAAAACAGAAGAAACAATTTTATTTAAACGCGCTTTCATTTTTAAATTCCGTGCTGATTATTTTAACAACATGCTTGCATCTGTCAAACCAAACTCGAAAGTTTTTTGGAAAACTGTCAACTCCATCCTACATAGATCTCCTTCTTCTCCGCCACGAAGCTCTTCAGAAGCTATCAATCTTGTGAATACCTTTAGTAGCTTTTTTAAAGAGAAAATCGCTCTTATTCACAAATCTTTGCCAACGTCCATTTCGCGCTGCACAGACCCTATTCTACCAGACAATCGAACACCACTCTCTTATTTTTCATTTGTCAGTATTGAAGAAGTGAGTAGGCTAATTCGCTCTTTACCCAACAAATCTTCTCCATTAGACTTAATCCCCACATCCAATTTAAAACGCTTTTCTCACCTCTTTGCTCCAATAATTTTCAAACTTACCAACTTGTCTTTTTCACAAGCAATATTCCTCGCCTCCTTTAAAACAGCACAAGCTCTCCCTTTGCTTAAGAAAGGCAATTCGGACCCTACCATTCCTTCGAACTACCCCCCTATTTCTAACTTGAGTACCATTTCAAAAATTATCGAAAGACTCGTTCTTTCTAGAACAACTTCTCACGTTTCATCATCTCCTAATTTTAATCCTTTCCAATCAGCATATCGCAAGCACCACTCAACAGAAACCACACTCTTACGCATCGCTGACAGTCTTCGCAACATCTGCGCTACTGGACATGCGGCCGTTTTGGTTTCGCTAGACCTTTCTGCTACTTTTGACACTCTCGATCACAATATTTTAATTGATATTTTGAATAGACACTTCAATATTTCTGATCTCGCTCTTTCTTATTTTCGCTCTTACCTTTCTCAACGTTCTCAGTTCGTTAAAATGGACAATTTCTTTTCTTCTCTTACATCACTCAACTCAGGCGTGCCGCAGGGCTCCGTTCTGGGACCAATCGTCTTCTCTCTTTATACATCACCCATGTGTAGCATTATTGTACAGCACGAATTGCTTTTTCACCAGTTTGCTGATGACATCACTCTTTTAACCGGAATCTCTCACCCAGATCCTAGCCCCACTCCTTAAATTATCCAGTTGTCTTTCCGTTCTAAACTCCTTGTTTTCCCAAAGCCAACTGAAACTAAACCCTACTAAGAGTGAGATGATGTTTGTTGGCAGCTCTCGTCTTTTAGCAAAATACAATCTCCCTTCTGTGGTAACCTTTGACGGCACCACACTTCCTATATCTTCCAAGTTCAAAATCTTAGGTGTCACCTTAGATTCAAATTTGAACTTTGCTCACTTTATTTTTCAAATAATCCAATCTTCCAATTTTCTTATCTATGCCATAAAACAAGTACGCAAATTCTTACCTCTTTCCACTGCTAATGCCCTCTTTATCTCACTAGTTCTTTCCAGATTGGACTACTGTAATTCTCTCCTTTGCGGGCAACCAAACTCTCTTTTAAACAAACTTCAAGCCCTCCAAAACCACGCGGCCAAAACGGTTCTTCAAGCTGATTATTTCAGCTCTTCCAGGGACTGTCTTGATCGTTTTCACTGGCTACCTGTCTCCCAAAGATGCAAGTTTAAATTACTTTGGCTCATTGCATGCACTCTCAAGCTTGAACAACCTGCTTATCTTTTTGATCTTTTGTTAATCAGACACACACGTCAACCACTCAGATCCTTGCACTCTGGTCTCCAGCTTCATCAACCTGTTTCTTCAGGCTTGTTTACTAGTCGCTCTTTTTCTCACCAGGCTCCACGTCTGTGGAATTCACTTTTTTCTAATTTGCGCTCATCGCCTTCTTTCATGAACTTTCGCAAATTTTTGAAAACTCACTTATACCATGAACATCCCCAATCATAACCTCTTACAAACCTTATGCGCCTTTGAAGCAATCTTGAATTGCTAACTGTGCGCTATAAAAATCTTAATAATAATAATAATAGTTTCAGATTAATATACTACCATATGAAGATTGCTTTATAGAGAAAATTTTCTTAATAGCGATAATATTTTCAAAGTTTATTCCTGATATAGATGACGTTTAAGTGTATTCGTATAATTAACATTAAGATCGGTTTCCTTTTGAAGGAGTCTTAATATATAACGTTGTAATTCTTTGTGGTTTTAATTAGTATTAATTTATGATTAATAAGATACTTAAGTTAATGAACAGCTTGGACTTGTGAAATACAGAACATCATATGAGGCACAGTTTCACTTATCAATGAGAACTTCTTATGATTTTATTTTTAAAATTTCATAAAAAACAATTAATTATACATTTAAGTCCTTTTTAATGTAAAAAACATTGTGGCTATAAAGTATATTAAACTCCGAGCATATTTATTTAAATTAACCTACAATTTTGACTACTTGAACATAAACTTTTTCAAGATGGCAAACAGGGTGGACGAAACATTCACTGCCAACATCAGCTTAGTCTTGGTGTTGTTGTAAGAGGTACTATACACTTCCCAGAAATTTATTTAAACGCTTCTTGAAGTCCAATCAAACGGGTTTTTTGAGTGCAAAATTAGACCAGCATCCTTCCATTAATATTGGAGCCAGCCCCCACGGTGATTACAACAGAGATCCAAATTACATATGTCCAATTTATTTTTGGTTTTTATTTCAAGCTTTAGACATCGTGTTTTATTTCAATTGAATCACATAAATAACTTCAAGTTGTGAGCAGTTTTTGTAAAAACCACGTTTAACCATAAATGAGCTGAAATTTTCAATAATTTTATCAAAAATCATTAGCCTAATACAATATAATGTATTACTTTAAGGTTACTTTTGAGTACACGTGTTTTTTAATTCATCATAAATTAAAGATATTGTACGACATTTTAATAGTAGCAACAAGCATGTACATTGGGTTGATTTATATAAAGTGGTTTTTAACAAGTGGAAAAAATAATTTTAAAGCTCAGCTTAATTATTTATTCATAAACTTTAATTTTTGAAAAAAAAAATTTGGAAAATTTATAATTTTAGATAAATTATTAAAGTCATATAATTAAAATTTTGAAAAGGAATTTGTTAATGAAAGCTTTGTACTTAATAAAATTACTTTTAGTGTTCAAATAATTTGCAATATTCACTTTGGCTAAGGAAGATTATTAGGAATTTGTTAACTTTAAAATATTTATATTATATTATCAATATCATACGGTTTGGGTTCAATGACTAGGTTAGACAGCAGTTGAACCTAGACTTTTGGTACTACCTAGATCAAAATTTTTAAATATGCCATTTGACTTTGGAACAATCTTTGTACAAGCCTGTTGACTGCAAACCATTTGAAATGATTGAATTCATAATCTACCGTTGTTACACTTGGGAATTTTGCCTTGCCGTCGTCAACTAAGATTATTCCTCAATAAAAGCACTCTGTCGACACTTGCTGCCAAGGTGTAACGTTACAGAGGTTATAAACTGTTAACAGACAGTAACTAAGGTCGCTAAGTTGAATGCAGTATAAATTCAATAGCCAAAACACACAAAACTTAACATTTATTGAAAAATTCAACATAATTGACAAATCAAGTGTTTTCATTGGTTGGTTCAATATGGGAAGATGAAGATGCACCCTGATTGGATCCAGAACTCCTGGAAATTATGTTCAACCACATGTTTACCTTGTCTTGCTGACGTTGCAACAACTGTTCCTTCCTTTGCAGCTCATTACGAAGATCTTCCACACTCTGAGTGTAAACAGTTAAAACTTTTTCAATACTATACTGATAATTTTCAAACCCATGGGTGAGTTTTAATTTGTTTAAAACATCAAAGATTTAAAAATTGTGACTTAAGTCTCACATCTTTTACTCCAGTTTCAGAGGTAAGAATGAGTTTCTTTTGAAGAAAGAATGTATTCATTTGACGAGCAGCTTCTAAGAATTCATCCATAGTGTGTTCAACTCCTGTTGTAAAAAATTGACTCAAATTATATAAATAAATTAAATGTGATTTTCAAAAACCTTAGTGAAAAAGTAAAAAATAAATTTGTCAAAACAAAACACATATTTATAAAAAGCTTTTAATAGAGAATTTGTCAAAAAATTTTTTAAAATCTTATTAAAAGTTCATTAAAATGAATGAAAAGTTTTTTCATTAAAAAAACATAACTATTTTTATCTACTTGTATGAATTATTAATATTCATTGACTTCAGATTTTGAAAATAATTATTCATGAAAACCTAATTTTAATTCTGTTGAATCTGCATCAACATTGTAGTGTTCTTGGTTTATTAACATTCCTATGCAATTCTGAAATTTTAAATTCAAAATTGAAAAAAATTATTTTTAAAATAATTGAAGTAATAATTATTTACAGTGTAAGAATTTTCGAATTTTTCCATGATATTCGACATATTTAACGATTATTTACAATGCAATGCAGTACTCTTAAAAGGAAACTCAACTTCATAAAAAACAATATTTTTCAAACTTTTATATTTGGAAGTTTTACAAATTATGAAAATGTTTCAAGTCTATATTTTGCATTTTCAGATGAAATTAATAAGTCTATGTTATACGGGGATTTCTTTAAAACACCAGGAAGTGTTCAAGTTCTTCAGTGTTTTAATAATTGATATTCATTTAAAATTGAAAATGGATTTAGAATTAGTTCCTGGTAATGATAAATGTGCAGATTGTGGTCAAAAAAGTAATACTTGTTATGTTTTTTTTAAAAAATTTTTATTTGTAAAGTTTAGTTCACAAATATAAAAGTTTATTCAATTTTATACATTTATTAAGTTTAATAATGAAATATATTTTTATAAGACCCAAGATATTCAGCCTATAACCTTGGCACTCTGATTTGTGCGTCATGTGCCGTGATACACCGATCGTTAGGACCCCATATCAGCAAAGTCAAATCGCTGAGTCTTGACAATTGGAATGAAGAGCTTTTGATGGTGAAAAAACATTTGAACTAGCATTTTTTTCTGAAATATGTCAAATTACTATTAGTTTTATTTTTTTAAAATAGATAATTTCAATACCATGATTGTATACATTTTAGACAATGAGAAGTTTAGGGAACATTAAAGTTAACAAAAAATATGAAGAAAATGCACCACTTTGCTACAGAAGACCAACTCCCGAAGACCCAAAGTAACTATATCATATAAAAATGCCTAAATATATATATTCTAAAATTATTTTTGAAGTGTCATAAAAGAACAATGGATTAGAGCTAAATATGAAAGAAAAGAGTTTTTAGGAAAAAATCTTCCATCATATCTATCAGGCTATAAAGAAGGGATATTATTGAAGAAAGGAAAAGATGACAAAGTATTTTTGAAAAGAAGATTTATTTTGGATACCACTGAAAACACTTTGAAATACTTTAAGAAAGAAGATGTAGGTTTTATTGGTCATTTGCACACTTACATTCAAAACTTTCTAAAATAGACGTATTCAAAAAATTAAATTTGAATCATACTTACAAAGGATAGAGATCCCAAAGCAACATTAAGACTAGATGGACTAAATCTAATAATTTTACCAGACAAAGTAACAAATCTATATTATACACACAGAAAGATTGTTAAAATTCACTATAATTCACTAGATAGGCCACCCAAATGGGATGCAAATAACATTTGAGCAGAGTGGTCAAACAAGAAATTTATTTGTCTATGCTGAAGATGGTCAGGTATGATTGTGTGTTCATATTTGCATCATTATCGGTCAAAATAAAATAGTTTTGAATTGATAATTAAGTTATTTGAGTCTCAAGTGACTAATGCAAACATATTGGTGGAGTTTTGTAGAATTTTACACTATTTCTACACTTACCATGACTTATCATACTTTTCAATGTTTGTTTGATAAATTTCAAAATCATGTGACAGAATTAAATATATATTTTGAACAAAACTAGTTACTATGGCTAAAAAATACAATATTCTGCAAAATTAAGAATGAGTTTTTTCATAATTGGGAATAATTATCCATAATTATATACTTCCAGTTAATCACTTTCAAAGAAAAAATATAAATATCATCAGATGCTCGATTGATGTAAAACTTATATCTTAACTAAAAAATTCATAAAAATAACAAAACATCTAAAATACATTCTTTCATCTGTATTACTATTTAATTCTGGAGAGAAATAAAAAATTGTTTGGGAAGTTTATAGGTTTTTTTGTATTCTTACTTCTTTAAAAATTCATCAATAAATGTGTATCATTTTATCAGTAGTAGTAGTAATAAATAAGAGTTTTGAATTAAAAAATTCAAACTCATGTTTGTATCCACGTATTGTATTTTTTATTGTTAAGGCTTCATCATAAAAAAAATTAATATCACAATTTTGAAACTCTAATGTATTAAAATTGTATTAAATTCTCAGGATCTCATAGGATGGTACACTGCAATAAGGGCGGCCAAGCTGGCGAGACTTAAGATAGCACATCCCCAAACGGATATCAAAGTGGTCAGTTTTGTGAACACGCATCATTGTAACCTTCGAAGTTTTTGTTCAATAGATACTTAGTCTGTACCTTAATAACTTAAATAGATTCAGTAGGTAGCAGAAATTGGTAGTTTTAAGAAATACTTGGATGATAAAATTGGTGAGGTTAAAAGTGTAGATGGTGATCTATTTCAAATTGAGGTTTCATCCAGGACTTCAGTGTTAGACGAATTTTTTGAGATGGATGAAGAGGAATTAGTAAAGATGATCAACAACTTACCAAATAAGCAGTGTGCTTCAGATCCAATCCCAACTTGGCTATTGAAACGAATAGCAAGCTTGATAGCACTTTTTTTAGTTACCATCTTTAATTCCTCTTTCAAATCAGGAACTGTTCCTCAAGGTTTGAAGTTAGTCTGTGTGACGCCGATATTGAAAAAACCCTATCTGAGCCATCCTTCTAAAGACCAATTTCAAATGTTCCTGTCTTATCAAAAATACTGGAACGGTTGGTTTTAGAAAGGACACGTAGTTATTTGGTTGAAAATGAACTTTTTCCGAGATTTCAGTCTGCTTATCGCCCTTTTCATTCAACAGAAACTGCTATCACAAAAATCCACATAGATATTTTAAAAGCAGCTGATGAAGGTAGGTTTAGTCTTTTGATATTTTTGGATCTTTCCTCAGCCTTTGATTTAGTTAATCATAATATTTTAATAAATAAGCTATATTCAAAATTCGGTTTTAAGGGTTTAGTTATAGAATGGTATAAAAACTATTTAAATAATAGGTGTTATTATATTACTAATAATAGTGTTAGGACTGATTTATTTCATTTCCATACTGGTGTGCCACAAGGTTCTGTAATCGGCCCGCTCTTATTTAATCTGTATTCTAGTGATCTAGAAACAATTGCACAAAAACATAACTTGAGTTTTCACCAATATGCAGATGACACACAATTGTATTCTAGTTGTGTCCCTGGTGAAACTGAGCAATTGCAGAACAGATTGTCTGTCTGTGTCGATGAGCTGGCAGCCTGGATGGAATCCAATACTCTTAAACTCAATAGATCCAAAACTGAAGCTATATGGTTTTCTTCTTTGAGAAAGGTGAACAAGTTACCAACCAAACAGATAAGGATACTGGATACTTTCATATCACCTTCAGAAAGTGTCAAGAGCCTGGGTGTTTTCATGGATAGAGATTTGAGCATGAACTCACATATAAGTAAGATGTTGCAAGCAGGCTTCTCAGCTCTCAGGCACATAAGGTCCATTAAGAAGTGTCTTTCTTATGATTCATTGAGAACCCTTGCTGTTGCTTTGATTCTGAGCAGGATAGATTATTGCAACACATTGTTAGCTGGGTTACCTGAAAAGCAGCTGTGTAGAGTTCAGTCTCTTATCAACACTACAGCCAGGTAAATTACAGGGACAAGGAAGTTTGACCATATAACTCCAGTTTTAAAAAAGTTGGGTCAAAGTTAGGGATAGGATAGTTTATAAAATATTATTACTTATATTTAAATGTAGGCTAGGATATGGTCCAAAATACATATCGGAAAGACTCAAACCAATCTCTGAAATACCTGAAAGGCGAAAGCTTAGATCTTAAGACTCAACCAATTTATACGTTTCTAAGTCCAAAATGTCTAGTATTGGAAAGCGTAGGTTTGAGGTTGAAGGCCCAAGTTTGTGGAACGGCTTGCTGGAAGGCTTAAGAAGGGTTAGGAAAGTGAAGGACTTTGGAAAGAGGCTAAAAACTAGTCTTTTAAAAAAAATTAAGCTGTTATAACCTATTATTATAATGGAATATTTTACAAATATCAAGTGATCTTAAAACTCTCTGGGTTAAACATCTCTATAATAAACCTCGTAAATTATTATTATTATTTTAGATTAATAATGTTCGAATTGTAATTTTTAAATGAAAACTTCATTCGGAGGACAATTTTTAAAGGAATACAAGCTCGGGCTAACATACATCGAAAGCAAAAAACTATGTTCACATACTTGGACAGTTGACTTGTCGTTAGTGACAAAGATTATTCACCAAGCCAAATGAATAGAACAACATATCATTCTTTCAACATCTTCCGTTGCAGTTTACAGCTTTTAAAAAATGCAGTTTGTAACTAGTAGCGCCAAATTTGATCAAGTTAAAAGTCAAGTTCCAGGGCTAGCTATTTTATTGTGAACGAGAAAATTTATCGAGACTTGAAATTCAAATGTTTTTAGACATTGAATCATCATTTACTCAAACTATTAAGACCTCATAAAACAAGTTTCAGTTTACATAACACCGAGTAAGCAACTAAATCTTTTAATGACTGCAGTAAAGTGTGTAAAAAACTATATACATAGTATTTTAATTTCACGAAAAATGTGTATTTATAAAATTCAATGTTTAACAGTTAGCATCGAAAATAATGTGGGATTACGTGAAAGAAGGTTGGCTGAACAAAAAAGGACCAAAGCCATCAGACGTCTATAGGTTTTTTAATTACTCAAATCCTATAATGCCTATGAATAGCCTAATTATAGTCGTACCACTAAATTGTTGTAGTAGCATTTTTAATCGTTATTTTAAGTTTATAAATCCATTTTTTTGTGAGCGCAATCAAAATTAAACTTATTATCTTATCTTTCAAGAACTTTTAAATATCTCGACAGAAAAAGATGGGTTACTTTAGACTCGAAAAAAATCTGCTATTACGAGGATCCTCTTGTAAGTTTTTTAAATATATTTTTTACTTATTTTAGATGTTAACAAAGATTTTTCGAGTAGTTCTTAAAATATTTATTTCGTAAAACATAAAAAACTCGATGACTTTTGCAGAGTCCACACCCTAAAGGCGAAATATTTTTAGGAGTGGATGGATATGTTGCAAGCTTAGGCTTCAAAATTAATACTTCCAAAGAGCAACCTGGTGCCTTTTATCTCAACACTCCTGAACGATGTTTCCAATTCATTGCAGAGTCCTACGAAGATGCCAGTGATTGGGTCACTAAATTAAAACCACTTATTTATTGTAATAATTAGAACATGAAAATTTAATAGAACGAAACGCAAGGTTTGATTTTTATTTACGAAGCTTTTCGATTTTCAAAGAATCATAATTATCTACTGCTCAGTTTGTGTATGTGTCAATTCACCTAACGATGATTTTTTTAAAATCTAAGATGTAGGTCTAATTTTATTTCGTAATAATTTATTTTAAATGATACTAATGTAATTAATATCAGTTTCAGAATAATGTTTTCAATTTTATAACACCAATTCTATGATTGAACTTGTTTTTGAAGATCTTTTTAGTTTTTTGATTTCTTGAAGTTTATAATTTATGCAGTGTTTATGCTGATGATTATTTAATATATTAATCTCAAGCTCTTAAGGAGATGGTGATATTTTTTAGCACTCAAACTGAAGTCAATTGCTCAATTATTGAGGAATACATTTACTCATCATTGTTATATAGTCGTCTTCAATGATTTCATGTCGATTCTACTAATTAGATGCTTTTAGAATGATAGTTTAATTAATTGAACTCGACTTTCAGTTCGTTCATGAAATTTATTTTTGCTGCTAGATTCATCATATATTTTTTTAGCATTTTAGAGCTTAGTTATTGTTTTATCTTATATAAAAAGTGTTTTTACATCTGGACTTTTTAACCTATTATGTAAAGAAAATATTTAGGTCTTTTTTTGAAAATGAAAAATTATTTCATCTATAAATAATAATCTTTCAAGTTTTATTACTTCAAATGCTTTACCCATTAAAAATATAATTCAGTGAGCCTATTTTCAAACCTGAAAAAAAAATTTTCCAGTTTAAATTTTAAATAAAATTTATTTAAAAAATTTATACAATGTTGGAATGAAGCTATTAAATCAAAAAATTTATAACAAACTGATAACGCACAAATCTTTTTTCTTGAATCCTCTTGTCTCATGAATAATTATTTTAAATAAAAACCTATAATAGTTGATAATTATTTTTTATCAGTCACACCAGAAAATTTGTGAAAAAATTCTGATTGGGATGTAATCTGAATGTTTATTTGAGTGATGCCTAAAAAAAATTTAGTCTTCTATAACTTCGAATCAGCAACGAGATAACTACTATATATGGCTGTGAAACCTAGAAAGCCTACAAATTTCACGAAAAAGTACGACATATTAAACATTTTTGCAAAATTCTCAATATATGCTTACAAGCTATAATTCTTTAACACCGATGTATTTTTAAAAATTTTATTGAGTTAAACGTAAGACAGAGAGGCAATAAACTCGTTATCTTTTTGTGTGGTTAACTATAGAAGTCTAGAAAAATTTTTTCACAGACAACTGAAATGTGGTCAAAGAAAAGTGCAGATCTACTCAAACGCTATAAAGATTCAATATCAACGTCATTACGTAATAAAATGTGCAATAATTAATCCAATAAGTTTTCTAATGAGAAGTTCTTTAAAAATAGTCTTTCAATTAACATTATAAGAATATCTAAAATTTGCTAATTTTGGTTTTTGTGATATTGTCATAAAATATTTGTGAAATTGAATGTTTTTCAAAAAATATTTATAACTCAAGCTTTTTAAATAATGAAAAGATTATAAGCTTTTTTCACTTTTAAGCTTTTTCAACCCTTTAACCTCGTAAGAGTTTAAATAAAGATAAATACTTGGAACTACATCTAATTGGATTTATGATCGTTAATTTATAAAATGCTGAAAACCACAACGAAAAGATTGCTTAAAAAATGTTTTTTATTAGGTCCTATAAAAATGTGCTCATTTAACATTAGCAATAAGGTTGAAATTATTCATCATTAAATTAACTATTTTGGCTAATGTTTTCATTTCAATTTGAGAAGTTTATTTATTTTTTATACAGATTTCTTCTTCAATTGTTTTTTATATAGACACATGTTTTCCCATCAAAAACTACACTGAAACAAAAGTAAACGCCAGTGAAGACTATTCTGATGTTATCTCACAATTCAAAATAATTAATTGTTTCATCACAAAAATCTCTAAACCACATATTGTTTATAAGCAGCATATTTTAAAAATAAATTTAGATAGTAAAGCAAGCTGTATTGATAAGTCCCAAAAATTAATTCTGCATCTTACTCCAGAAAAAATATCCAACTTCGATTATACACAACCAAAAGTTTTTAAATCATATTTTCATGAACAATCTTTTCAAGACCTTTCAAAAGAGAATTATCCTAGTATTTCTTCAATAAAAAACCAAGTTCGCAAATGTAAAGACAAAAATACAAATAATGACCCAGAAAATTTTGATTCAAGTAAAGATTCCAACAATAAAGATGATAAAAATTCAGATGAACAACTTCCCACTTTAGAAACTCTCCATCTAGTCCAAAACCATCTTAATGAAAATGTATGTTACCAAAAAAGTTATTTCTATTAGAAAATAATCTGAAGTTAATAAAACTAATTACTCTAACTGAAAATTCCAGTGTTGAAAATTTCCAATTAATTGGATTGCAATGTTAAATGACAAATTTGTTTAATAAATGTTATTATTTAAAACCCATTCATAAAAGATAGTACATTGATTATTACTAGATGCCTGGTTTATTGTCAGAGAAGCATGACTACACCATATACCACAAGGAGATGGAGTTTGTGAACAATTGGTCAAGTGAAAACTCTTACAGCACAGTGTTAGTCTTAGTATAGCTTTTACCTCCAATATAAAAAAAATTGATATTTTAATTTTTTATTAACCAATTATTAACTTTCTTGATGGTTTTTTTATATTTTGTGCTTTATGGTAAGGTTGAAACTGAGTGAAATATTAACACTTGTTTGGAAGTAAATGTATTTTTAAAAATTAATCATATTGTCTGAAGGAGAATACATTGTTCCAACATTTTCTATTTACAAAGCTTCTTGTAAGTTTTATCATTTCATTTTGGATGTGAAGATAGGAACTATATTTGGAATGAAAAAATATAAGTTATATTTAAAAAATTAAAAGCAAATAGTAAAGATAATAAGTTTTATATAATTAGGGTGCTCATAATCGATTTGATATTTAGTCATGAGTTCAAACATGTACAGGAATTTATATTTATTCATAAAAATATATATAATGTGTTGTGAAGCTTTTAACATTTATTAAAATCAGATATAAAATTTAAATTCTTCCTATTTTAATTAAGATACTGTGTTTGTCTAGTCATTCTCATATTTTTCTAATTATCCATAAAAATTTAACCTCTAACGCACTACATATTAAACCCTCTACACCTAAAACCTATTAAAAGACCCCACATTTCACAGTGGACTGATGCAGTACCGCTTAGAGATGACAAAGTTGAAGTTGTATGTGCATGTGAATATGACCTCAGTCAAATTATCCCTCCTCCGAACCACGGTGGACAAGCACGAGGGCAGTGTGCAAGTGAGATGGAGAATCTCTGGGGTGCCTCACACCACCACCATCAAACAACTCTTGGGGTCTAACCAGCAAGAGGAATTAGATGAGTAGGTGTTTTTTTTTTTTTTTTTCATTATTGTTTTATGTCTTTTTTATGTGAGAATTGGCTGTTTTATCGCTCAATATGGCGATTTTATGTTTATTATTTGTATAATTTTTAGTTATTGTCTTTACGGTTTTGGCAGGGTTTTAAACTGCAACTACTTCAATGCATAATGTATTAATTTTGTATTAATTTTTTTCAATTCTGGAATTATAAATAATTTTCCAAGCTTTTAGATGTTTCGTCAAATCTTTTGGAATTTAGAGGTGCTTATAATGATAATAATGTTCTAGAAAAATTTTTTAAACCTATAACAGTTTTAGTCCACTTATATGATAAGCCTTCACATGTTTTTGAAAAATAAAACACAGCTCAAATCATTGAAGGTGGTTGGACGGCTTTTCGACATTTTACGTAAAGAGAGATGGTTTGATATGGAAACATGTTATGGATAAGGTTATTAATTATTTTTGTTTTTCATTATTAATAAACATGTTCCAAGCAGTTTTTGTTACTTTTATTTTTCATACCTCCAGTTTTAATTATTACATTTATATACTTTGAAAAGTTTTTTTTGATGCATAAAACAATCTTTAACTCCACAGATAAGTCCAGAAGGGAGGGTCACAAAAGAAGGGATAATGGAAAAGCTCGCTAGAGGAATTACCTTATCCAGTTGATTTGATTCAAATTTATACATTTTTAAACCATTAAGTAGGGTTTTCGATAGAAATAAGTTTTTATTCTCATTTATATTCGAACTTTTTAGGAAATTTCTAATAAGCAGTAATTGAATGTTGTCTCATGTATTTTATCCAGTTTGCTTCATGTTTAAATCAAGAAAAAAAATTTCGAATGTAAGTTATTTAAAACAACAATGTAGAACTCGATGTAGAAAAAATATTCGATTAATAAAGCATTGTGTTTTTGCATTGCATCTCAATTATAACTTGTCGGAACTTTATTCTAGTTTAGCAAACTTCTTTGTACAAGCACCTTTTCATTCCGATCAGCTGATCGCAAATTTTGATTTTGTAATCTTTGTTGTAAACACATATAAAATAACCATTCCAACTGGATTTACCTACATGTTTCTACTACCATGCTTGGAAACTCATTGACTTTTTTGCAAGAGTGTAGTCACAATTATCGGAAGTTACTTCATGTCTCATTCATAATTACATCATATTTAACTTTTTCGTCACGTTAATGCAAGGGAAAAACATCCTCGTCATCTTTTACAAAGATTGGAAGCATCAGATGTTGGGTTTGTACAGAGAATATATAAAAACCTTTACGATTTGAATACAAATCTCGAATTCAACGTTATATTGTCATCAAGTTATTTTAATTCTGACGATATAACTGAAGAAAAACAACTAAAATTAAGAAAAATTGGTGTTCTACAATGACAAAACCATAAAAACTGAAGCATTATTTTGTATTAAAGGCAATATGAAAGATCATTGATGTCTGTTCAATAGTTTGAGAAACTGGTGACGGGCATGGAGTTCATTTTCGGTGAAAACGATAGTCATAAAACTTCTAAAAGTTAAGTAAATACTTCATGAAAGTTTAAAACCACGTTTTCATCATTTATATTACCCCAAACATGGTTATTCAATAAGGAAATTGTTAATTTTATTATGATTTACTTGACGGGATCATAAGTCTATGATTTTTATTCTTTCATCTCATGGTTTAACGTTGGTAATTATTCAATGCTAAAAATTCATGAATTGTTGGTATGAAGTTTATATGAATATCATTAGGAAAGATAGTTTGTCATAATAAAGAAAATCAATAATTTATCATTCCTTATTTTTTAGGTTTTCTTAGTATTGTTTTTCAAGTTTCGTGTAAAAGAAAAAAGATTTTTAAAAACTAAATTTTTATAAATCAATGCTAATTGATGGGTTTCCAATAAACAGATGAATACATAAGAGGAAGCAAAATAGCACAACTTTTCCATTGAAACACTCATTTCATTAAATTAATAACAAACACCCATGAAACCTAAATCATTTTCCATGAAAGCTTGAAGTGAAGATATTTGCATTAAAAACAGACATCTGATATTGTAATGACGACGATGGATTCGGTATATTCACTACAAATAACATTTCAAAGAACTGTTGTTTAGAATGGAAGCCATGGTACGTTGAAAAATTATTTAATTTCAACATAAATAATGAGTTAGTTTGTAGTTTAAATTATTAGATTATTCACCAATTACATTATGAGAACATTTTATTTCTATAGCGATAACGCCCAAACAGTTATATCAACATTACTTTTAAACATAAGCACCATTATCTTTAATTAAAAAAATATCGATAAAAAATTCATTTAGATTTTCAAAGACACAAAACTCAAATAAATATTTTTATGTGTTGAAATTTCTTTAAAGATGTAGCAAAATTTTTCCACTTACTGCAAGTATAACAGAAAATATACCTATTTTATTAACAATAAATAATAATTGATATTACACTAATTAAATGAATTTCAATAGTTTTCAATTATCACCAAATAAAAATCTTCTATCATTTATCATTACATGTTAATCATCGTTCCAGCAACATCATAATTAAAAAGTAATTAACCGCTGTTCTCTATAACCATTACTATTATTTTTATTATTATTTAAGCATTACTTTTTATTGCGCTGTCTGTGTGCGTGTTTGTGTTAACAAAGTATATAAAAGAGAAATGCTCCAAAGGGTTACGAAAACTTGATACCTTAAAGTTTTTTGATTTTTTGTGTATTTAATTTCAAAATAAATACAATGGTGGAATTAATTAAGTGGTAATAAAAAACATAAAATAAATAAAACGAATTCATAATGGTTGAAAATAACTAATTTTTTTGTTGAAATTAAACTTTTTATGCATGAATTAACTTTTTAATTTTATTTGGAATGAAAGCTTCCAAGTACCAAATGTGATTTCTTCTCTAGTTATCAATTGTTGCTTCTACATAAAACATTATAACCAAATGCTGCAAATTTATAATATAAACTTAAGTTGAACAGAAAAAAAATCTTAAAATACTATTTTAACTTGAAAATAACTTTGTAAAAAATTGGAGGTTTGAGGTTCTGTACAGAATGCATTTAATTAAAGCCATAATCTTCAGCTTTGTGGCTGCTGCCCTCATAACAGGTTTAAAAATTTAAATTTTTTGAAGAAAACATAAAAACTTATTTAAAAATTTTTTTGTAATTATATAAAATGTGTATCTATAATCATATATATATATATATATATTGCTTTAAACTCATCATTGAACCTTCTTTTCTCGGTAATTTCGTTTTTACAGCTTCAAAAAATGATCGTGAAGAAATATTTGTTTCCAACTGCCCAAAGAAATATCTTTCTCATAAGATCCACTTGAATATTGATAACAATGATCTGATATTAAAACAAGAACACCAAAAAATCAAAAGCGTCGATATACAAGAAAGAAGAAAACTGAAGAACTGGAGAAAACACAAAAGAGAAGTAACTGAAATGTATTTTTTAAAACAAAAATACGCGTATAAATAAGGAAAGCACGCTTCTACTGTTACATCCATATATCTCACTTTTTTAAAAACTGTTCTTATTTCGAGAAAACAGTTATACGAGTAAAATTTCAACGTTTTATGTGTACGGTCGAAACTATTAATTATCATCAATGTTTACTCCTTGTATCTATTTTAACCAAATATTTTTATAATTTTTAAAAGTAACTTGTGAACAATCTCTAAAAAAATAATTTTGAATTGCCTGGATATGTTTAATTTACCAACTCCCGATATCTGACTGTTTTACCATTCACCAAGCTTTCAGTTATCAATTATGTTTTCTTCATAGGTTTTTGGTATCTTCAGTGACTCAAGATCTGATGCCTCGTTCACCATTGCTTATGACGCAAAAATCATAATGGTTAGTATATAAACTAATAGATGGCTTCTTACGAAAAGCTTCGTGTTATTCAGTTAATGAAAGCGTTTGATTTTATTTATTATTATGGCTCAATAGATAAAAAAATTCTTTTAAAAAACATTAAACGGGGTTTTTAGATTAATTTAATTTTCCAAGGTCAGAAAGTTTCAAATGTAATTTGAATATCTAGTTCACTTCAAGTGTTAATGTTTATTCTATCAATTTTCAGTACGGAAGTTTCAAAAAGGGGCATTCGTATTTCTTAATCAGACCTTTTATTTTCAACTCTGTACAAGATGATTCCACTTTCCATTCATCAAATTATTTCAAAAACATATCTGTTTGTGGATTTATTCATGTATTGGTAAGAGAACTTCACAACACAGACAACTCAATGCTTTATGATGACGTGGTTGTTGACAGACTGGGATTGCAAAAAGGTTCGTTTATAGAAAAACTATAGACAGAAAAAGATAATTACAATCTATTTTAATCTTTGTATTGTTAACAAGGAGGCCCAAAAGAACAAGGTAATGGTAATGAGCGCCACTTCATACTGACCGAACAACAGTTCAAGTTACTAAACAGCTTAAGAACTCATTCGAAACAGCAAAAACTCATTATTGAACTATACGTCGTCATTGATTATTCCATCTATAAACAGTGAGCTATCCGCTATTTTTAATAATTTATAGATTTTCCAAGTTTTATTTTTAACAATTTTTTCTTAAAAATTTTTCAAAATCAGTTTTCGATGTTTTTTTGTATTTTTAAGCATATTTTTTAAGTTCAATTTCCTTTAATCCTTTCACCCTTATATGAGAATAAATCATTTTTTGACTTCGGCAATAAGATAACACGCTATAAATCAAATTCTTCTCACGTTATAAAAACTAGTGATAGAACTAGATAAAAAAAACTATCGCAAGCCTTTTGAACATTAAGTCAACAATTTTTTCAGTTGGCTGGATCTTTATAGGACTAATGATAGGGCCATAAGAGACCTGCGGTACTACTATGCTCACATTGTCAATGGAGTGAGTCTTAACGTTTAATACCTCTAACGATACTATTCTGAATATTGAAGAAATAATTTTATTCAACTTAAATACCAACAATTATGATATACATATTGAATAAATTTAAAAACGTTTGTTAAAAGACCTTAAGTTAAAATGAAAAGACGGAGGAAGAGCATAAACGATGTTTAATTTAGCGAAAAATTAGATACCTTTAAGCCATTATACATTTGGTTAGCTGATATAAAATTGTATATAGTACTTAAAGACACTAGTTTTTAACAGAAATAATCGAACTCATAAGCACAATCTTATCAGATGAGCAACCGATACAAAGCGATGAATCTAGCAGACATAGAAGTCTCAGTATCTATAGCTGGGTATTATATTGCAACGGTTTGTTAATACTCTCCATATTTAATAAATAAATCTTTATTTATACATAGATATATTTATTATCGTCATCGCTTTAAGCACTCAACTTGAAAGTGTATTACCAAATGTATCGAAATGTATTCAGACAAAGAAAGATGCCCCTTTTACTACCTCTTCCAAAGTCGTCATAAACTCCACAATGATTGATGTCTACAAATCTTTAGATTATTTCTTCGATTGGATAAAAGAAAAAATCCAAAAAGACCTTCCCAGTCTGCCCCGGTTTGATGCCGCAATGCTCTTCACCAGGTTAGATATAGGATTCCTAACTGATGTAAATGATAGAATGAAAACGCATGAAGCTTGTGTTTGTTTTTTAGTACGAAGCTTTGCAACTTCAATAAATCATGTCATGAAACTAAAAAGCTTCGCACTTTAACAAATAAACATTAATTTTTAGAAATTTTTACATCAAAAGTATGAGTATTATAAAACACATTTATTTAAAGCAAAAAGCTATGCTTTTCAATATTTTTAGCCTTATCATAAAACATTTGTGAAAAACATAATTGCGCGTTTTTCGTCTAGTGTCGTTTAAAGCTCTAGTTAAGGCAAGAAACTTTTTTAAAGAAATTAAAAAAATTATATCTTGGGATACAAAAAGTGTTTTGTTACGCGAATTTCAAAAAAGCATGCGGATTTTCTCAAAGTTATCATATAGCTAAGAAGCAATTGATTAATGCTTCCATATGATATCGAAAAGCTTACTAAATGTTATCCAAAACATAAATAAAATTTCAACTTTCAAGGCAAACACTAGGCGTCATCAACAACTCAACGAACAAGGTTCGAACCATAAGTGGATTAGCAGATATAGGGGCGTTATGTCAAGTGAATTCTGTATCAATTGTTAAAGACTTGGGTTTGCATGGGGCTATGGACACCGCAACACATGAACTAGCCCATAAGTTTGTTATCATGTACTAATATCTTAAAAATATTAATCTATGAATATTGCATAAAGTTTAGAAATTTGTTTCCTTTATTGGTATTTTATTTAGCGTTAAGATTAAATGCGCTTAAAGCAAGTTTTTCCAGCTATCACGATAAACTATTTGCAATTAATCCGTTAATTGAAAGGAATATTTCAAGGCTGAGAGAATGATTTATACTCGAATCTTTATTACACTAATCGCTAAAAACATAAATATTTCAGTTAGAACTCAGTGAATGAAAAATAGATAAAATATATCGAAAAATAGTATATTCATTTTGTTATTCAAACTTGAAAGTCTAGGAGCGAATCACGACGGAGATAGAAACGAATGTTACTCCAGTAGTCAGCATATCATGGCTTTAGCTCCCAACAAGGTTACAGACGACATGTACAACAACACACTCACTTTCTCTAACTGCTCCAAAGAAGAATTTCTCAAATATATTGCAAAGCTTGACAAGTAATTGAGTTGTTTTTAACGCTAATTTTTGAATTTTTTCTATAATAATAAGTTTTGAGTTGAAACTCTAAATAATAATAACGTTTTAGAGAAGAACATAATTGTATGCTGGATGGATGGGAAAGCGGCGAAAAGACTAACATCACCTCTCTCTTGCAGTCATATGCAGGAGCAAACTATTCACTTGACCAACAATGCCAAATCATTTTTGGAAAAAACTCATTTTTTTGTGGTGTAAGTAATTTTCTTAGCGTCAATACATAAAATGATGAAAGAAGTACACTGAATTTGAAGCAAACATTCCTTAGGGCGGAGGACTCATAATAAAAGACTTGTGTAAAGAAATGTTCTGTTTCAGACCTACTTCCAACAGTTGTAAGACAGATGTTCAACTGAAGGCTGCAGATGGCACCTCATGTGGAAACAAGGAGTGGTGTCAGAAAGGGCACTGCACTTTAAATGAAGGAGCTCCAGAGTTTGACGGTGAAACACGTTTTGTTGATGGTTGAATGCCTCAATTTATGCAAATATGAATGAAAAAGTTTTTTACGTTATTTTTTATCACATCTTTGTAGATGTTTGTCCTTTTGGAGACTTCAAAGATAAAATTCCCATATACGGTTCAGTTCCAATAAGCTGCAGTCAGTTGAGACAGAAAAGACAGGGTTTGTGTTATAACAAGTTCTACAAAGACTTGTGCTGTAAAACATGTGCAAAGCTGGACACTAAAGTGAAAGGTTGACCGCACGAAAACTTTTATTTTAGTAAGTATTTATAACAAAATAATCTCAGGATGTGAATACGGCGATCGAGATGCAGCCAGGTGCTCCAAAATATCACCATCGCTCTGCTACAGTGATGTCATGAAGGAAGAGTGCTGCCAGAGTTGCAAAGAAAAGATTAATAAAAGTTTACCAGAAAACTGCGAGTTTGTTCTCCGTTACTTTTTTCGTTATTTTTAGATGAAGTCCCATTTTTATCATGTCTGAACAGTTGATATTTTGAAATTTTTGAAATTTTTTCTTAATTTAGAACTTGAATGAACTAAAATAGAAAACGCACTAACTTTCAAATTTTCAATTGTTATTAACGAAGCTGTTAGTTATTGTCATTTGATTATATCCTCCTAATATCGAGAAGTTTTCTTAATAAAATAATTCAAAATACTACAATTGTTGGGTCGTTATATTACAATTATAAATTTGAATTTTCTCTTTTATCATTACAGATACGGAGACAGAGCCGACTGGTGTACAGACAAAAAGGTTTTTCAGCCGCTCAACTGCTACTATGAAACTGACAGGCATATTTGTTGCAAAACATGCAATAAACTTAAAAAAGATTTTGAAGGTTAGATTCAAACAGGTTTTTTAAAATTTCATAATATTTTTTAAAATAGCTGAAATTAAAATGATTTGAATTCCAATAGGATGTGAGTTTGGAGATAAAGGACTGAAATGCAAAAAGGACCAATGTGCAGACCCAAATTTCTGGGCCTACTGTTGTGAAACGTGCGCTGAAGCTATAAAGACACACCGGCTTTCAAATTCTTTTCCGACAACAAGCACTCAATCAATTAAAACACTTATCAGCACTTATACCGATAAGGAAGTGAGATCAACGGTTATAACGTTTTTGGTTTAGTGAATGATTTATTATTTGTTTTTTTCAGACATCAAAATGCGCCAAAGATAAAGCTACATGGTGTTCAACTTTAAAAGCTCTTCAATGCTACAACTCTCATGAAACCTGCTGCAAAAAATGCCGAGAATTTTATCAGCCAGAAAAAATAGGTATTTTAAATATTCGCTAAAATGATAACCATAAATTTTAAGTTTCGATATAGAAATATAGATAAACTCAAAATTGTTGAAGTATTGAATCTCTCAAAGGTTGTGAGTATGGTGACAGGTCTTATGAATGTAATGCTAACGAGTGTATAGGAGAAAACTACATCCAAAGTTGTTGTGATACGTGTTCTGCAGTTTTTATTCCAAAACCTACAACTTCAACTACTCACCCTACTACAATAACTTATCGCACTACGATTGCGACAACAACATTATCAACCAAATTACCTACCTCACGAAACTTAGTTCAAAATAACAAAAGCTACAATTCTATTAGTGAAATAAAAATCAATGAAACAAGTTCAAAACCTTTGTTAAAACCTTCAGTTGAAAATTTATCATTCACAAAATCTTCACAAACCTCAATGACTTCAATAACAACAACCTTTTTGCCCACCACCACAACCACATGGGTCTATTCCATTGAATGTAGTAAAGGTGATCGAGCTAGTTGGTGCAGAAACATCAAAGCATCCCAGTGCTACAAATCACAAACAACTTGTTGCAAATCGTGTGAAAAGTTCTACAATCCATCCATATATGGTTTGAAAATTTATTTTATAATATAGCTGGAAAAACAAATCTTATAAATTAAAAGATATAATAAACAAAACTTATTAATAGATATGATCAAATAATATAGATTTAAAAAACGTAAAGCTTGTTGTAATATTGAATTATCTGATATAATGAACTTATGAAATGTAAGAGGTGCTTAAACAGGCTGTGAGTACGGAGACAAGGCAACGTGGTGCGAGAAACACGTGGCGAAAAGTCCGAGGGATTGTAGAAGGCCTTCTTCGTCCGTTGGTTCTGTCTGTTGCCAATCTTGTTCTGAAAGCAAATTAGGTGGTCTACTTATGTTGGAAACATTCAGTTGTCAAATAAGTTTTGAATTTTTTCTTCTATTTTCTTGAATGCAAAAAAGTTCTTTATAATTATTAACTAAAGTATTGTTTTGTTATTTGATTTTGCCGATTTCAGATGATTAGCTTAATATATTTATCAAAAAGTTTATCTTTAATGACTTGATTTGGAGCTCAATGAATTGGGTCAATATATTGAGTTTTGGTATAAAAAGTTATAGCGTGGTATTGAAAAATATGTATTTACTGAAACAAATGTGTATGCTAGAAGAGAAACTTAACCATAGTCGTATTCAAATTGTTTCATTAAAAAAGTTTCTTGATACCACCGGGATATCATTATCAGGCTTCAAAAACAAATCCATATGAATTCTTCACAGTTACTTATGTTAACGTTATCTTTGTCGTTTCCTAACAAAGCCATTGTTGGTGCAAGGCTATATTTTTCTTTTTTTTTCCATTTCTTTCTTTTCTTTTTTTATATTTTTTTTTATTAATTTTTAAGATTTTTCGATTCTTTTTTCACTACTATTTATATTTTCCATGCTTATTTTTCATCTTTTTTCCATCACTAACACAACTACGCGCTTCTTTCCATCTTTTTATAATTGTGTACAATTAGAACTATAAATAACAATAATATTGTCTATAACATGCATACTTGAACGAATAATACGTTGTATAGTTTCGATGAAAGATATTCTTAGTGAAAATGGATTTTAGCATAATGTAATGCGGTATTTATAAAGCGCTTTTCTTTATAGAACAAAGCCCTTGCTACAAATTTAATGTAGCGAAAACACTCTGTGGTACAGGTGCTAATTGTCGACCCACGCGGGATCGAACCCGGTAACTTTTAAATAATTAGTCTAATGCTCAACCATTGAGCTATAGGGGCCGACTTATAACTTAGTTTTAACTGAGTTATGCTAAAAATTTAATATTGAATATAATTTCTAAAAATCACTTTTTTTTTCGAATATGTATTGAATCATCCAAGAATGAAAAAGTTCCATACTTTGGATAATATCGAATAAAAAATGAATTCCAATGTTATATTTCATTTCACTTTTAATAAACAGAAAGGATTTGCAGGTATTTGATTTATAGAATAAACATTTTTTTCACTTCATTTTGCTCATGGAATCTAATGATGTTTTTATTTAATACTTTTTAGACTAAACTTTAAAAAAAACTAATAATGAAACTCTGTTATAAAAATAAAAGCAAAATAAAATTTTTCTAAAAATTTTTTACATTTTTCCCCTCCATAACTTTGCAAGTTGGAACTAATATAAGATAATTATAATTGTACGCCATTTTTATAAGTCGCACATGGTAGAAGCTTGATGCACCAAACTTCATATATCAAACACAACACAATCGTTCAAGTTATTTATCCGTTTTTAAGTAGTTCAGAAGTTTCTAAACAGCCAATCTAAATGTCTAATGTTAATTGTTGCAGCAATCGAAGAGATGGAAGAGACGAGGGACAACAGGGGGGTGGAATGGTTGTGCAAGGCTGGAGACCAGGCTTCATATTGCTCCTCCATCACCCAGGCTCACTCTTGCTACTCTTACCAGCGTATCTGTTGTGCCTCGTGCACCAGGTTTCTAGACCACACTATCCCAGGTTGATGCAGTGATATTTTGGTTAAAAATTTTTCATAATTTTTCATGATTCAATCCATTTTTTTTTACAAAGTATGAAGAATTTTATTTTGAAAATAAGTTTAGCCTTATTTTGAACAAATGTATGAATTCTCAATTGATGTTCCTAAAGTTTAAGTTTAGTCTTGCAAAAATCAAATAAAATTTACGATGAGTGAAACCTGATCATAATTCATCAGCCAAAATTTATTTTTATTTCTCAGAGTTAAATAATGTATCGTATAAATTCAAAAAACTATAGACTGCCCTTTTGGAGACAAAGTGACTTGGTGCTCACGCTACAGAAACGATGAGAGAACATGCAGAAGAAACGATATTTCTTCTCAATGTTGCAAAACTTGCGCTCCCTACGTTTACAATGGAAAAAGTAAATACTTCATTTTTAAATTCAAAGTAACTATATAAATGCGTGTATTTTCTAAATAACTATAATTTACCCCCATTGATTGCTTAATCACAAATATTTTTTCAAGTACCGAGAAGTGGAAAGTGTCGAGATCAGGCATCGTGGTGCAACGGTATGAAAGCAAGCCAGTGCTACCACAAGACTGCCCAAACAACCTGCTGTGCTACATGCCACCACTTTGCTGACGGCAATGATGAAGGTCGAGTAGTTTTATGCTATCAAATTGGTATCATGTTGAAATTCACATGTTCATTGTATAAAGCTTATGCTTTTTACAGACTGTCGCTACGGAGATAAAGTGAGTTGGTGCGAGCCTCAATTCTGTAAAACCAATGCTAAAGAATGTTGTAGAACATGTGCGCAGAAAAAAAAATAGGGTATAAAACGATGTAGAATTTTTTAAAGGATACTCATTCAAACAATTAACGAGTTGTAAAGGTATTTCCAGAGATTTCAACAAAACCAATAACTTTTTAAGCTTTTTAATATGGCATTATCATAACTTAATTATGTTGATCAGAACTTATTTAACGAAATGTTGTAACGTTTCCTATAAACTTTGGGTTACAAAATAAAAGCCCGTCTATATTTCCCATTTTATTCGCCTTTGAAGCTTTTCATCTTTTCTAGAATATTCTGTACAAAACACTTGCTTAGGGAAGAAACTGCTAAATTATTTGCTGGAAATGAAAAAAATTAATTCGTGCTATGAGGTTCTTAATTATTTACCAAACCTTTGCAATTGATTATGAAAAATTTTTGGATAAATGAAAAATAATATTTTGAATACTCAAAAAAAAACGGAAAAAATTTTGTGCTTGAATTTAAAATTCTATAGATAAAATAAGTTTAGAAATTGAGTAAAAATTTTTTATGTTTCTAAATGTTTCTTAGTTAAGCTATGGGATGCAAATGCTGCTAATTACCACGCTCTTAGTAAGAAAAGCAATTAAAAACCTTCACAGAAGGAATTCTTATGATTTTTTAAAATTATTGTTTTTTTTTAATTTTTTATTATTTCCCAAGTCAAAAGGTGATTTTTATTTTTTTTTCTTCAAAGAGATCAAAGATTCAAAATTTAAAGTCAATGCTTGTATACAATTTTGATCATTTGTTTCAAATTTTATTTTCAAACCAGCACTTTAAAAAACAAGCGGAGCTCTATGCTATTATGCAACTCACGGTCATTTTGTCACGTTGCCTGCAAATCAAAATATTACTAAATCCTCGATTCACTCTTAAACAAAAGCCAATATTATTGCAACCCACTAATGAGAAACTATTATTCGGTCAAAATTAAGATTCGGTCAACGTTCATATCCGGTGTACGTTAATATTCAGTTCATATTCGAACGTATTCTGGTAAAAGTAAAATCGGCATCGTTAATGTTAAAGTCTAAAAGTTTTGAAATATATCTATGAAATGATACAAGCTTCGAAGAGACTGACATAAGAGAACACTTAGAATGCTGGTAGAAAATTTTAAGGCGTTGTACGATCCTTACTAGAATGCCTACAGGAGATTCAAAGTTTCCTTGATGACATTGAATTTTGTTCATTATGCTGCACTAGCTTATTGGTTCATTTTTATATAAAGGTTTATTTAGTTAAGCAATCAAGACTTCTATTTGAGCACACTAATTGCAAATTAACTTTGCTGGCTAATACAGCCTCCACCTCAAACACATCGGCCCCTATAGCTCAATGGTTGAGCATTAGACTAATTGTCTAAAGTTACCGGGTTCGATCCCGCGTGGGCCGACAATTAGCATCTGTTCCACAGTGTGTTTTCGCTACATTAAATTTGTAGCAAGCGCTTTATAAATACCGCATTACATTACATTAAATATGTTTAAATAATTTCCTTTATAAATTCACTAGAGTTCAATATCAACACATGAGCCCGAGCTAGGAAAATTTCGGTAACATCTAACTTTCAAAAAAATGGATAAAAACTAGCTGATTGATAAGCAATACAAGATTATAAATTTGAATTAAGGTCTATAAACAAAAATATCATTTGAATTCAAACCACCATCTATTAAATTTTTGCTAGACCTAACTTTTCATCCTATAGAAATTTTAAAACTTTGAATATATTACCGGTCAACATATTTCAAACTCAATCCTCATCGATTTAAACAAACTAAAGCTTAGTTTATGAAATTTCAAAATAAGTAAACAACGTGAGATGATGACATTATTTTTATTTATTTGCAATTTGTTGTTTTTCTGTCGGGCATAGAGATTTTTCTTGTCTTTTCATCAATAAAATTAAGTCAAAAATATTAATCTTACAAATATGAACTCATCAAAAATGCAAATTGTTTTTTAATTGCTTATTGATTTAGGTTTAAAAATACTATTTCGTATTGAATAAAAAAAATAAAACATACTTTTAAACTTTTGTCAATTTTAGGAATTATATTTTAATCGAATCCCATTACATTAACTAGGTCAAACAATAGCCAATAGCAGTTGTATAAAATTTTGGTGGTTTTTGGGCAATTTGTGTCATTTAGGGGTCATGTCGAACAGTTCGGTAAATTCTGTTGTTCCTCACTTGGACAGACTTTTTTCTATAGATGTCTACTTAGAAAATTACAAAGTTGAAATAGAAAGAAGGTATACTGATTCAATATAACTTTAATGTTCTCTAAACCGGCGTGTAGAGTTCTAAAATTAAAAATAAGCTTTGACAGCTCATATTTTTCAAAAAACTTAAAAAATTGTTGTTCGAATAATACAATTCTCAACTCTGAGTTTATAAAGCTCTCATTTTATTAATGTCATAAAATATCTTATTATTCTCAAGGTATAAAGAATTCAAAAAAGTAGTTAGTGCTATAGAAGCTGAGGAAGGAAGTTTGGACAGTTTTAGTAGAGCTTACGAAACATATGGAGCACATGTTAATGAAGATTGTTCAATTACATGGGTGGAATGGTGTCCAGAAGCCTTGGGACTTTCTCTTTGGGGAGATTTCAGTTAGTAGTTTTCAGATGTTTCATTTGCAATTCAATTATTTAAATTTTAAAATTCAATCCAGTTCACATCATTCTTTTATTCATTTATTTAGAATTATTATTTATAAATGTCTTTAATTATCCTATAGAAATAGAAACCTCATTTAACAGATTCTTGGACAGAAAATCAATACAAATTTGAAAGACTTTCTTATGGTAAATTCATGCTGAAACTTCCAGCCAAAATAGACCCAGTCACTAACTTCCCCTCTCCTATGATTCCTCATAATTCTATTGTTAAGGTTTTGCAGAATTTTATTTTATAATAATTACAAAAAAATAATCTACAAAGATTTATTTATTGATAATTAATAAAAAGTGTTATGCATTTTTTCTATCTTTTTCCATAAAAAAAAGCCAGAAATTTTTTCACATCTCATAATACTTTGGCATTCTTTTTCAATTAATATGTGTTCAAAATTTAACAACCTCAGCTAAGAGTGCACACCAAAGAAGGTCACAAAGAGAACCGCATTTCTCCATGGGCATCTTATGTCACCAAAGACTTGAATGAACCTGTTTATCACCAGAGGTTCTGGAATCCACCACATGTTTGATTTTTGGTTTTCATGAATTTCCCAGTTATGATTACATTTTATAGAAATTATTTTTTGATTTCCCTAATTTTCCAAATGAGGCAAATTTTACATACATTCATTGTTGAAAAAAAAAATAAATTTTCAATAATTTCAAACTCATTATAAATCATTAGTAAATACAAATAATATATCATTAAAGCAAAAAATAAATTAATGTATGCATTTATATGAAAAAATCCTTCAATCATGAATTATCTTCACATGGCAGAAATTCACTTTCAAACACCAACATTCCGAGCCCTCAAAGAGTCTGAGGATATATGAAAGTCATGTGGGTATTGCTTCTCCTGAAGGCAAGATTGCCAGCTATGATTACTTCACCAAAAATACTTTGCCTCACATCAAGAAGCATGGTTTGTTTTAGTCATTTTAAGAGTTTCCATTGTTTTTAGTTGAAAAGTTTTAAATTTATATATTTATAATGAAAAATTGTTCAACAGCATATATTTCATTAATTTTTTTGTGTGCATATAAAACATCAACCCCTACAACACTAAGGTTACAATTGTATCCAACTAATGGCTGTGATGGAACATGCATATTATGGCTCATTTGGATACCAAGTCACCAGTTTCTATGCAGCATCTAGGTATTAACTTTGTAGTTTAGAACTTGTATATAATACATATCTGACTCGTTTGACCTTTGAACATTTTTTATATTAATTTTTTTTAGTACATACCTCATTTCAAGACTTGCATGTAGAAGTTTACTTAACGCCACTAATAAATTTCGCTATTGTTTTGATCTATAAAATATGAAAACTTAAACACCATTAATTTTATAATAATTCCAACCACCTCCAGTCGTTATGGCACTCCAGATGAGCTAAAAAGATTAGTAGACGAAGCTCACTCCATGGGGTTGGTGGTACTACTTGACATTGTTCACAGTCACGCATCCAAGAATGTTGTCGATGGGTGAGTTAGTGTGGCAGTTATATTAGTGCTTTATTATGCTGGATGCCACGTTTTTTTAAATTGGGAGCATTCACATTAGCAAACGTATTGATTAATAATTAAATGAATTAATTTCAATTCTTTACTTTCCGATTTTATTGAAGTAAACGGCACACTGATTGAACAGATTGAACCGCTTTGATGGCACAGATGGGTGTTATTTCCACAACAATGGCAGAGGATTCCATGACTTGTGGGACTCCAGACTCTTCAACTACACTGAGTATGTGCCAATTAGCATTATCCACGTTTTATTGTTTTATTATTATTATTATTATTTAAAGTTACTTTTACTACAAAAAAAAATAACAAAAAATTTTTTTTGTTAACGTTTTGCTTCTTACATATATATTCTAGTATTACTGGAAATTAATTCAACTGATCTTAATCAATATATAATTTTTCATTAGTTAAGTTTTATGAATATATCAGGCGAGAAGTACAGAGATTCCTAGTATCGAACTTAAGGTGGTGGTTGGAGGAGTACCGTTTTGATGGCTTCAGGTTTGATGGTGTCACCTCAATGCTTTATCACCACCACGGCATTGGTTTGTGATTAGAGGTTTTCATAAAACATGTAGTTTAGTTTGTTTTGTTTCTAGTAAATCCTTCCTAATAGATTGATAAAATAATCAATCTATTAAATTTTAATCTTTATATTAGGGTTTACCAATTCTATCAACTCAATTTTCTAATTGACCCTAGCTTTATAGTTCGTTCATATTATACTTATATTATGTAGCAAATTCATTAAAATATTCAAAAATTAGCAAATAGATTCAAATACTCCTAATGATTTCCCACAAAGGCACGGGATTCAGTGGTCATTATGATGAGTACTTTGGCATGTGCACCGACACGGAGTCATTGGTTCATTTAATGCTGTGCAACCACGTCATACATCAGCTCTACCCTAATGTCATATCCATCGCTGAGGTTAGTGTAAAATTGAAATAAAATTATAATTGTATTGCAGAATAAATTAATATTTTTTAAACTTTATCGGTAATAGCTAATATCGAAAATGGTTTATATAGTTATATCAAATATGATGTTTTTTATATCTTTCAGTGTCGAACTCTTGAAACGAATTTAACATTTTATACTCCATTGAATTTCAAAACTTTACAATGATATAGATAACTGTGCTTCACTTAATTCGGTATACCGATCAAAATTTAAGGAGGTGTCAGGAATGCCAGCCCTGTGCAGGCCTGTTGATGAGGGTGGTGTTGGCTTCGATTACAGACTCGCTATGGCTGTGCCTGATAATTGGATCAAGGTGTGATTGGTTCCTTCAATGAAAATTTCAGTTGTTTTATAGTTATTTTTTGTAGAAGGTTTTTATTTGCATTATTTTTGATTTTTTAAATGTTTTTTTTGTGCCTTATACAAGCGTTTTCTATATAATTTTCTATAGTGATATTTTTAAAAGTTTAAAAAATATGAAAAATCGGATATGTGAAAAATGTTATGTTCGAATCTGAATATTGAAGTAAATTAATGTGAAGTACTAATTGAATAATGATAATACAGTTATTGAAAGAGAAAAAAGACGATGATTGGGATATGGGAAACTTAGTTCACACCATGACCAACCGCAGACACGGTGAAAAGCATATCGCTTATGCAGAGAGTCATGATCAAGTTTGTGTTTGAGTTCAGGAATGTTTGAGTAATAATTTTGTTTCATAAGAAAATATAAAAAATAGTGTATAGACTAAAGAAATTATTGTTTAAGGGATTCATTTAATCGAAACTGCTAGAATATAAATTCATTTGAAGAAATCCCTTTGAGTTTTC
The DNA here is from genome assembly GCA_964035795.1 of Pterobdella sp. o SKG-2022. Classification (NCBI taxonomy): domain Eukaryota; kingdom Metazoa; phylum Annelida; class Clitellata; order Hirudinida; family Piscicolidae; genus Pterobdella; species Pterobdella occidentalis. The sequence continues at coordinate 12,022,649 of OZ038322.1, forward strand.
TTATGAGTTTATAAAATATGTAAAAATTCGCGTTAAAGTTACCAAAAAATGATCCCAACTCACCAGGCATTGGTGGGGGATAAGACGCTAGCCTTCTGGTTGATGGATGCAGAGATGTACACTCACATGTCGATCCTGTCTCCACCCTCACTGATCATCGACAGGGGACTGGCTCTGCATAAAATGATTAGACTGTTCACACATGCATTGGCTGGCGAGGGATATTTAAACTTTATGGGTGTCTGGTTGGTTTTGAGTAATTTGTGGTCGTATAATTAACGGTTTAACTAATTAAGACTTTTTCAAAACTTCAAATCTAATTTTTTTTTTTGAGTTTTTAGCTCATTTGATGATTCAGTTTTTTATTGAGATTTTTAGTTTTTTTAAGAAGTTTATCGTTCAAAATTTTTAGCACATTAGATCATTAGAACATTTCTATAACAGGTAATGAGTTTGGTCACCCAGAGTGGTTAGATTTTCCACGGATAGGCAATAATGAGAGCTACCATTATGCCAGAAGACAGTATAATTTGTTAGACGACCATCTTCTTCTCTATCAATTCCTAGCTGCATTTGATGCCAGTATGAATTTTCTCGAAAATAAATACCATTGGTTTGTTTGTGCTTCTTATCAGAAGTTATTTTTGTATCTTATATCTAGAGGATCAACCTATATATATCGGAAAGTTTCATGTTTAAATTAATTTTTAAAGTTTATTTAATTAATATATTTTTTTATGTTGTTAACTATACAAATCCCACACAACGATCCATCATATAACAAAATCATTAAAGTTGCCCACTAATACAACCACAAGGTTGAGCAGTTCTCAGGCATATGTGAGCAGGAAGCACCAAGGCGATAAAGTGATTGTGTTCGAAAGGGCGGGTCTTCTCTTCCTCTTCAACTTCCATCCATGCCAGAGTTTTGTCGACTATAAAGTGGGAATTCAAGAGCCAGGAGTGTTAGTTGCTTTTTTTAAAAGAGAATTTGCTTATGAAGTTCGATTTAGTATTTTATATTGTATTTATAATCTCATCTTTGTATCTCCACTTGATGATGTGAGTTAAACTCACGAAAAACTATTAAAAAAAAGTTTTTTTTTTGAATTTTTATGTTTAGGCTTGAAGCATCGACATATTGTATCTCATAATGATGTATTATTCTTTAAAACTCTTCATACCATAAATATCTTTAATATCATTATATCAACATCTCAAAACCTCTAGCAGTTAAAACCATTTAAATCTATATTTGAAGCGATAAGCATAATCATAACATCATAAATATTTACAAGACATTACACCAACAAATTCATAGTACACTAAACCACATCGGTTCAAACTAAATTATACTAAAGTACTTTTAACTAAACTAAACCAACGTATTTTACTACATTGATCTAAACTATACTACACCACGCTAAATTAATCTACACTTTTCTACATCAAAACACACCACGTTTCAGATACAAGATCGTGTTGGATACAGACAGCAAAGAGTTCAAAGGACAGCAACGTTTGGACCATTCAGTGCCTTCTCACTCTTTCCCTGAAGCATGGGACAATAGAAACAATCATCTCTTTGTTAGTGTTTCATTGAGTTCATTAAGTCATTCATGGTAGCAATGTTAATTTTTGTACTGATGGGAAAATAATAATCATAATTGTGGATTGAGTAGTATATACATTGATAAGAATAAGAGTAATTAAGGTACTGATGCTTAAATAAGTTTTATTTCAGTCCTTTTGAGATTATTTTTTATTTAATATTTTATTTAGTTTTTTATATTTTTATTAATTCTTAATATAGCTTGGCCTTAATTTTCTACATCAAAACCTTAGATTATAGGAATTTATAAGAACACGTAAAGAATTTTTATTGAGCTAAAATTTTCAACAAGTGAAACCTTGTCATAATTCATTAAAAAAAAGCTTGGCATTAAGTTTAGATATTTTTATTTTTAATTATATATTCGATCTAACCCTTCAAATCCTCAACCCCATTCATTCTAAGGTGTACTTGCCTAGCAGAGTAGCAATGGTGATGGCAAAAAACACATGAAAGTTGCATGAAGTTTGCTGACACTTCAATATTAATACCAAAAAATTGTTGAAGTAGCCTATGATTAAAGGTTTCATAAACAACATATTTACTGATCAAAACTAAGGAGTAGTGATACTTAACAAAAGCTTCATGTTTTTGATCAAATTTTTTGTTGTTTTTGAAACACTAATGTTAGATCAGTGTGTATAATTTTTATTCTTATCTTTTTCAACTATCATTTTCAAGTGGTTTACTTAGAACTATAAGTTCATTGTTAAGTGCCATTCCCACGTTAGGACTAGCGATAAATTTTCATTGATAATTACTCAAAGGATAATGTCTTCAGTGAATACATGAATACTTGAAGAGTGATGTCATTGAATATATGTATTGATAATGCATTGGAGGGTATAGTAGTCGTTTGTTTCAGTCTTGATATCAACTTTGTTGATGGTTTTTATTACTGAATTTATATATATATATATATATAAAGATTTTTATGTATTTTTTGCTTTTTATAGATTTTGTTCTGTGTTTAAAATTTTTATTTAGTTTAAACTGTTTGAATCAATATTTAGTTTCTTTTGTCATCATTAATTGTTCCAAGTGCTTATTTATTATAGTTAATTATTCATTTAAGGATGTTCACCTGTTTGAAGTTCATTAAAATTCTATCACAATAAATTCCTTTCATATCATCTTAATTATCTACAAATTTTCTTGTCGTTTCCTTCGTCTCCGGCTCTCTATTTTTTTAATTTAATTTATTATAAAATTTTTTTATTGTTCTTTAAATTGTTGGCTTGATCACATCGGCTTAAGTAAAGGCTAATTTTTGTCTACAGTTTTTATACATTTACCTTTAATTATTCAATGTTCATCCGTGTTGTATTGATTACATTTCTGTGAATCTTTATTATAAATCTATTTCTTTGTTTAATCGTCTAATTTTTTTTTGATTTAATTATTTGAAATATTTTATTTTTATTCATCGCCATTTTTCTTAATTTTATTTATTATTTTTTTATTGATTCAGCTGTTTAAAGTTGGAAAATATATTAAATGCAATTTTTTGAACTTTCATGTTAATCATCATTGAAGTGGAAATTTTGAGTAAAAAAAATTCGAACCAAAACCACTTGAGTCTAATATTGAATTAAAAAAGGCTATCAGAAAAATATTCAAAAACATGGAATTTTCATGATTTTATAAGCATCTATGAAAATATCACTTCTTAAATATTTAATATTAATTATGTATCAAACCTAATATTTTGAATGAGTTTAATTTTAATCCCTTAATGCTTACGGCACCTCAAGACATTTGAGACTCGTTCTTTAGTTTTGGCGCAGTTTTATAAATCCCAAGTGTTTTTGAGTGTTCAAAAAGATTAAAATTCGATTAATTTAATAATTAAGTAGTTATAATTTTATATTAGTTATGAACTTATAACAAAACATGTAGTTGGTATCTATTAATAAGGGTTACTTTACCCCAGTGGTCATGCATTGTTTCGGAAAACTCTATAGTAAACTAAACTTTAAAAGTTAAAACACCACTTATCACAAAAATTTCCGTCAACTTGAAACCATTGATAGAACACGTCAGTTAAAAGATGAATCTATATTACCACTCAATGTAGCATAAAAAAACCTACATTATATGACAACGTTTCGACGAAAAATTTGACTAAATAGTTTAATTTTTCGTAAGAATTTAAAAAATTTAGTCCCATTTTTATTGGGTAGTTTAAAAAACTTAATGTTGGTTAGTATTCATTACAACAAGTTTCATGTCATATCAATAGCTACATGTCTAAGCCAAGTCTACATAGAAAATGCTACTTTTATTCATTATTAAATGTTGTTTTGATTCAGTTTTTTTATAGTCACCAACGTGATAAGATCATTGAAGTAATAACTTTAATATGAGCTTCTAATGCATTAGAGGGTATTCCAAAACAAAATGTTTTTCAAAATTTTTTAAATGCATTTTTTTCAAATATATTCAAAAACTTTAATTAATTTTTGAAATTCAAAGAATTATTTATAAATTAAATTAACGTTGAAATTCCTTACCACGGCTAAATCGCTTCGCTTCACATTATTTCATTAATAACTGTTACATGCCCTTCTTTCAGCTTAGGTTCTCAAAATGCTATTATTTTTATTGTTATAATGATTTTCCACATATTAGATATATATACAGAACAATAGATCACTATTTGAATCATGGACGTTTCTTTATAAAACAAAAGCATTAATAACTCAAAAACTCATTGTTATTAATCATCGCCTATAGGTAATTGAATTCTATATTCATTGTGAAAAAAGAATCAGTAAACAAAAAATAACAATTAGACCAAGTGATATCGTAGTTAGAGGTCAAAATTCCGGTTGTCATTCATTTAAAATAAACCATCCATTGCCAACAGCACGCATAAATTAACACTGGTTAACGGGTTTTTAGGCTAAAACTTAGGTGTAACTCCAAACGTTCTTGTTATCTCATCCAACACGTATATAATTTAATATAATGCATGCCAATAAAATTACTTATAAATTTGTACGACCAACATTCCACGCAGTATGAACATATAATATAAATGAAGGTATAAAGCTTATTATCCTCCAATGAAACCTTAGGCATTCTATGATTATACTATGAGGCTTTCATCATCAGAGAGGTGGGACTAGTCACAAATTCTTGTCGGTGTTTGTTGCCGTATGTAGTTTTAACGGTGTCTTGGACATTGGTCAAATATCATTTATCAATGTGATCATAAGGCTTGAATGATTAAGAATGAAGTATTAAAGGGTAAAAATGTATCAATACAAATAGCATGGAATGTTTGCATACTTTAATTCCGTTTGAAACTCAATACATATAGCTATATACGTGTATAACGTACGAGAACCTAGTGATTAAAAAGCAGGTGTCGTGGTATATAAGTCCTGATGGCAGACTTTTGAAGGCCTGTTGGATTATGCATAAAACCTGATGAATTTTAAAAAGTTTTCGACGTTTTTAATGTGTAAATTGACATAGTTTTATTGGATGTTTGAGATGATTAGAGGGAAGCAGAGTGTAAGTATTTTGTTTAATTTATGTTTTTTTTTATTTAAAATTTTTTAATGTATTTCAAAAAGGTTTAAGACCAAAAATATAAAGTCAATTGAATGTTTTATCAGTTAATGCGATCGTGAATGAAAATCTATTATATTCACAGATTGTCTTTCAAAATATTTCCTTGTCACGGCGGCATATAATTTAAAAAAGAATTTGTATGAAAAATATGTGGTTATTATTATTGTGAAAATTTGTGAACGAATAGCTTGAATTTATTTTTTTTAAATTCATTTTAATATGGTTTTTACAACTATTGATTGGTCTACGAAAATTTTGTACTGAAGCTTGTTGAAAGCTTTCATACACTTTGATTTGATCTTTTTGAAAATTTTTATAAGTAGATTGATTTAAGATTTTATAGCAATACTATTCAAATTTTTAAATGAATACGATTTAAGCTTTATAAAAGTGGCAGTTATAATTTAAAAATCAAACGAAACAAACATTCAACTTCACATTTCAACAAATGAACACAAGCAATACATTTATTAAAAAAACTCAGTTTCTTATGTAGCAAACCACAAAATATCCACTAAACCACTAGACATATTGGACGAAGGACGACGAAAAACTGTACCAAGCTGTAGAGAAGAACAATGTAGAGAGAGTCTGTGACTTGTTGTCTAGAAAGAAGATCTTGTGCTCTAAGGTCAACCCTTCCAAAGGCCTATCATCGTGAGACGTGATTTTTGTTGATTCATTAAAATTGACATGTCTTGATATCATTCTTTTGGGTTTGTTTAAACTGCTGTTTGATTATTTGTATAATTCATAGAATATCACGAAGTTTTACCGCTTGTACGTTGAATTTGCATAAAGAATGTGGTCGAAACGCTATGAAGGTCCATAAGGATTTTTAAAATTTAATTTAATTTATATTTAATATATCCAATCATTTACCATTTATAATGGTTTCCAATATTTATATCAGCGCAACGATACATATTTATATACTTTTGTTCTTCGTTATATACACCGTTTTTTTGTTTAAAAACTGCTTTATAAAATATTAAATTAATTCAAATTGTCTTTTTGTGCACGTAAAACTATACTTACAAGAAGATATATCTATTTTATTTAAATGAGCTTATTGTTTTGACAAACTCTTGAAAATTAGATAAAAATAGATCGAAAAGTTTATTTAAAATCTACTTAGATTAGTTGTGATCTTATAGTGTGAGATAGTTTTGATACAGCGATAGATAGATCGATTTTGATGCTACGATAGATTGATTGATTTGGATACCAATTTTAATGTCAGTAGTAAGGTATCACAAACCAATAGAAGCTTGATTTAAGATTGTCGTGCAAACATTCGGTGCCGTATCGTCAAAAGAGAACAAAATTTATGCGTAAAATGGTTAATTGCATTTCCTTCTGTGTGTAATACTCACACAGTGAATACAGGTAACTTTATAAATACAAAAACGTTTTGAACACTTTTATTAACTGATTAACAACATGAAGCTTTTCGTAAGTTGAACTTACAATATCAAGTATGCAAACTTATAAAAAGCTATATATACAGTTGCATAAATGTTTTTTGCTCAAAAAATTTTCATACATTTATTTCGAAATTTTTAATCTTCTATTACTCAGTATAATTGTATTATATGTCCTATGTCATCTACGAACTCCATCAGATTCCACTTGGCCATAAGAGAAGGTCACTCTGTCATAGTCGACAAGTTCTTAGACCAAAAGCCATTTCCCGGCATCAACGTTAAAGATAACCAAGGTTTTATATTTCTATCATTTATATTAACCTTGGGCCGTCCCCAAAAAATATTTTTCTATTTTATTTACTGCGTTTGTATAAGATATACAGTTGTATATATATTTAGGATTTTGATTTTTTATATTTTGTTTGACAACAATTTTTTTATTTGGACGACCAAATCATTGGCACTTCAACAGCAATACGGAATTACATGTAGACATTATTGGAATTCAAAACAACTTGCCATATCAAACATTCAAAAATAAAAAAAAAATTTTCTATGTAAATGTATTTTGAAGAAATATCTGAAGTTTAATCTTTATCAATGTGAGTCTACATTAAAAGTCAATTGTTACCCTCAACAGGACAAACCCCAGTGCACCATGCCGCCAAAAAGGCCCGTTACTCCATTTTGCTAAGATTGTTAAAGGTTTAAACTTCTGAGCTGTGATTTAAACTTTAAGTCTATCAAAACTATATCTAATTACTTTCTGATAACATAATTCATAAATTAAACGTTTCATACTCGGTAAATGTTAAAATTTTCTAAAATGAAAACTCCTTTAATATCCAACTCAAAACCTTCAAAGAACAACCCTAACCTCTCGTTGATCGACGACCACGGCAAGGGAGTGCTGCACCACGCTTGTGAAGGGGGCCATCTCAACTGCGTACAACTCCTCATCTCCGCCCAAGCTCCCATCGACCCCAAGGATAAGGTTGCTACTATTATAATACTGTGGATGGTTGGAATGTTGTTAGATTTCATGCTTTTGAACTAGCTTCAATGTTGATATTAATCAACTATAAAGTGGTTTTCATTAAATGAAAAGTAGCCGGATAGTAGAAGTTTTGTTATATGTGGTCAAAAAGCTCATTTTAAATATTATTGATAACTATCTTTTAATTTGAACATCAATTATTAATTAAATTTTGATAAGTAAGATTGTTGTTGATAGAATGAGCCAGCAGAAATCAAATGACTTGAAATTATTCATTTGAGTTTATATACAGTCCAAAGTTCTACATTGAATTAAACGTGTAAAAATATCCCAAGTGGAATAAAATTATTTTTTTTGATAATTTTTATATTATTAGCATATCTTTTGTTAGCTTTTTATGAAAAATAATTTCTAGGACTGGAAAATTAAGTTTTTAATTTCTCACATCAACAATAGAATCGGTTCAAGCAGTCAAGTATTTAACACTATAATATTTGCAACAAAAGCCCCTTGAAATACTTTGAATGTTAATTAACACACTTCTATCTTTCAAACTTTAAACTGGATGCTGATTAAAGCACTTTACTAATAAGCTCTTGAGGTTTCATGGTTGCCGAGCCTATAAGTTTCATATTTTCAACGATTCCTCTATAGCTTTCGATCCAAGTAACCAAAAAAAATGCCCTCTACTGATGCCTGTTTAGGGGTATTTGTAAAAAGCCAATCACTTTCAAAAATATTTTTCCGAAATTGTTAGAGCTGCGTGGAATTAGGCATGCATGTTTATTGTTTCACCTGTTCTAGCTGATCAACTTTTAATTTATTATCTGGGTCATTATTCAAGGAATTTCAAATGATTTATAAACAGCATAGGTTTATCTATTGATTTGCATATCATTTTAACGTAACAGCCAACTTTGAACAATTCTTATGTCAATCTAAGATAGTTTCCGGTTTTTTATTTAAAATAATTAGTAAACCATAACACTCAATTCAAATTATCACAGCTTATCGTTGTGCTGATTAATTTTGTGTTCGATTGGCTTTGAACACAAGAAAAAACGTGTTTAAAAACTATACAAAACCACTTTACCATATAAATTCATGAATTATTTAAATATTTCATAAAATATAAATTACATCTCAAAGACATTATGCGCTCAAATTTTATTTAATCTAAAGTACAAGCCTATTTTTTATTAGGGTAAAAAAGCCAAGTAAGCTAAACAACAATTAAATTTTAAAGGATGGCAAAACACCATTATCGTACGCTGCGGAAAAAGGTCAGGCATCAATATGTCGAATGCTGATTGAGAATGGAGCAAATGTGAATGAAGTTGACCAAACTAGCAGCACACCACTCATCTTGGCCTCCCTCAACCGCCATGCATCTGTGTGTAGTTATCTCATCAGTAAGGGTGCTAGAGTCGATCTGATTGATCTTAAAGGTTGTTTGAAAATACTCGAAAAACATTTTTAAAAGAATATATAATATTGTATTCTATTCTAAAGGACATAATGCATTATGGCATGCGACGTGGAACATGGACAAGGAAACAGCTAGAATACTATCCGGAGCTGGCAGTAATACTTTAATTTATCTTCTAAAGTTATTTATTAAATACTAAAAAATAAATTTATTTTTTTGAAGATTTAAACCCTCCAAGCAAAGCCCAGAGCTTCAACGAGAAAGACATGATGGAAGTGAGTTTAAATCAAATATCCAAATCAATCATTTTACTCGCCTTAACTGTAAATATAGGATGACCACTACGAAGAAATGGGTACGGTAAAATTCAAAGATGCATTTTCTTCTACCCCTTGCATTAATGAAAAAGGCAAACTCAACATGGTAGAGAATAAGGATAAACTTCCTCCGTTTTATGGAAAAACTTCGAGTCTCGTTCACCTTAACCAAGCCAATGATCAGTTTGCTACTTTTGACAAAAATAATGTTTCTAAAAAAGGTTAAAATCTGAAAAATTAATTTTTCAAAATCACGGATATCTAAATATACATGTTCCACATTTTTTAGGGTTTTTAACTTCAAATATTTTTGTTGCAGACAAGTTTGATACAATCAACGGTTCAGAACCTGATAAGAAATTGAATATGGATTCATTTAAAGAACTTCTCGATGATACTTTCAACAAAGATAAACCACGTAAAGATGAAGACAAAATTCAAGTTGAAGATACATGGGTAAATATAACAGTCTAAACTTTGAGCACAAAGAAAAAAATATTTAAATTAGCTAAAAGTTATTTTTTAAATCACCACTAAAATCGTGTATTTAATTTTTCAAAAATGAAAATTTTTCAGAAAACTCCACACAACTCTGTAAGAACAGAGTTGGAGACCGAATACTTATCTCCTTCTCAACAAAATTTCAACGGTGAAGATGAAGTAGATTCACCACCAAAAATTCAAAATACAAACCCTTCAAGTCATTCAATAGATTCTTCAAATACTTCAGAAACCCTGTCTGGACACCATTTTACTCAACTACATAATCAACAACTAATGCAAAAAAACCAAGGGGAACCAGATACTTATAATTCATATCATGAGGCTTCTCCTTCTTTTAAATACATACAGTCATACCAAGTTGATTCAGAAAGCGATTACACTAATTCTAAAGAGAATTCAAAAAATAACACTCTTGCCGATAACAAATGTTCAATCAACTATGAACTTGTTGATGGAAACAATAACAGGATATCTAATGATTTGAACTACGAGAAAAATTTCATTCTAAAAGAAAAACTTAACTTATTAGAAAAAGTAAGGAATATTATATAATTCTTTATGGCTCTATTTTAATTATGCATGACCTCACAGGTGAAAGCTTCAAATGAAAAACGTCAACGGCTTGAAGAAGAGAAAAAGGAGTTGTTACGAAAGTTACATGTTGCAACTGTGAGTCGAGAATGGACTTTGCATGAGTTGAGATGCATGAAGGAAGTGGTGGAGTGTATGTTCCATGAGTTGAAAAACAATAAAGATGAACAAAACGATTCAAATGAAAAAAGTATTGATCATGTGAAATTTGAAAAATACCTAAGTGACTTGAACTGCCGCATCGAAGAACTACTAAAACTACATGAAGATCAACAGAAAGAAGAGATCAATAAAAGAATGGATGGAGAAGAAGAAATTACCCCTGAGTATGAAGAACATTTGAATAATAAAGTGATTTCTCTTGTTAAAGAAAAAAATCTATTAGCTCTCAAGCTTAAGGATATATTGAAAGAGAAAGCTGAAATGAGTGAGAGGCTTAAAGATGTTGGAAAAGTAATCAGCAATGCCGTAGAATTGAAAACAGAAAATGAACTTTTGGTTGAAGATTATGAAAATTTCAAAAAAGCAAAAGAAGAAGAGAAAGAAGAGATGGATGAATTGGTGAAACTTCTTAAGGAAACTTTAGATACAAATAAGACATTGAAGTTTGAAAATGAGCAACTGACAGACAAATTTAACAAAAAAGTAGAAAGTGAAAATGAATTAGAAGAAACAAAAAAAGAAAATTTAAAATTATTTTATGAAAAAGTTCATCTCGAAGAAGTAGTGAAAACACAAAAAGACACAATTGAAGGGTTGAAAAAAGATTTTGATGAAACTGATAAAGGTCTTGTAGAAAAAACAGATATTTTATTGATGGCCGCCCAACCTGAGAACAATTACAAAGAGTTGTATGATGAAATGGTTGCAAAAATGAATCTAACGGAAAAAGCCCTTGAAGACTACAAAACAAAATTGCATGCTTCAGAACAGGTATAAGCTCGTTTTTTATATTAATTAACTCATTTTTGACTGTTCTTAATGCATTTTTCGTTTTTTAGTTGCTTCAAACACACGAAAAAGAAGTTGAAGATTTAAAATTGGAGGTTAAACGTAAAAACATTGAAGTAAAAACTCTTAAGGATGAAATTGATAAAATAAATGATGAACTTAAATCTTCTTTTGAAAACTATAAAAAATCTGCATCCAATGTCGAGAAAAAAAATGAAGAATTAGTTTCAACTCTGCGTTCAGAAAATCAACATTTGAACTTAATTGTTGAAAATCTAAAGAAGAATTTAGAAGACAAAGAAATAAGCTATCAATTACTGAATTCAAATTTAAATTTAGAAAAAAGAAGGAAAGATCAGCTGGAAGAATTTAAAAAAAAGATTTTGGAAATTTCTTACAAGTTGAACAACGGAGACAAAAGTTTTGTTGAAAATTCCAAAATTTTTATTCAGTTGACATCTCTCGTTGACGATGCCACAAAATTAAAAGAAGAAAATTTAAAAATAAAAAACGAGCTTTATGAACTTGAATCAAAGAGCGATTTAGAGAATGAGAAGTTCAAAGACTTGAAAGGATTGAATGAGAGCTTGCAAGTGGAGATCGCAAGCCTGAAGAGAACCATAAGCGAACAAAGTGCCTACCTAGCTATTCTATCACCTTCTTCAGAAACTTCTCTTGAAAAACTAAATGAAAAACCTACCATCAATCGAGCAAAAATTTCTGAACCAAAAGTTAAATCATTAAATGTTTCAACAAAATCTGCGTCTCCTCTCTCAAAAGAAGCAGATAATGATAAAATAGAAGGATTGAATAGAACTATAAATAAGCAAAAGTTCGATATAGAAAAGTTAACTAATGAAATTTTAGTTTTATCTTCACAAATTGAATGCTTAGAACAAAATGAAAAGGATTTACAGAATGAATTACTTACGAGTATGCAGAATAAAGAAGACGAAATAGAAAACATGGAAGAAAAAATTTCGAAATTATCTAAAGACAAATGGAAATTAGAAAATGAAAACGAAGAATTGAATGAAAAATTTAATAAGAAGATATCAGAATTTAATAAAGCCAAAGAAGACGAAGAGCATGTACAAAATTTAATTAATGAATACAATAAATTTAATAGGATCGATGACAAAGAATATGAAAAGAAAGAAAGTTTGGCATCAATGTTGAAATGGCTACAAAACCAACACACAATCCCTCAAAACCTTGCTCATAAAAATCAAGTTTTAAAACAAGAGATTGAGAAGCTGAAAAGTAACATTTTGAAATTAGAAGATGATAAAGAAAAGTTTAAAGTTCAAAAAGAAACGAAATTTGAAATCTTTGATTCCTTGTCTTCCTTGAAAAAAGAACATCAGAAGTATAAGGAACTCGAGGGGGAAGTAACAAAAGTCAATAATAATGAATACGAATTGAAAGAAAAGTTGAAAAATATTTTGTTTAAACTAAATGAACAAAAAGAATATTTGGCAGCGTTGAAAAAAGATTCCAATTGTGATCTTAATACCCTACTCTCAGCAGATTCTAAATTAAAAGATTACGAAAACGAAAAGTTACAAGTTGAAGATCAGATTGAATTCCTTCAAATAGAAAGTGCAGATTTAGAAAAAAAATTTCTTTCAAAAAAAGAAAAACTTGAAAATTTATTAAATGAAACAGAAAAAGAATTGCAAATTGCTCAAGATAAACTTGAAGAAGTTAAACAAGAGTTTCAAAATGATAGCGATGATTCAGTCGATGGAAACATCGATTCAGATAGAGACATTTTCTTTGAAGCAAGCACCAAAACCTCGTCTGTAAAAACATTGTCAGAACCACAAAACTTGATTGAAGACTATGAAAAATTAATCTCTAGTTTGCAGAAAACATGCCGTGAGCTTGAAGATATGAATAGTGATCTATCATGCAAATACGATAACTTACTTAAAGTTAACAATAAATTGAATGCAGAATATGAAGGTAATGATCAATTATTGAATGAGCTTCAGGAAAAGAATTCAAAGATAAAGCAATTAGAAGAAGAGGTTATTAAAACCAAAGAAAAATTAAAAAGGTTGGAAGAAGATAAAAAAAGTTTATTATTGCAAAAAGAAAAGGCTGATGTTATTATGAGAATCGAAAAACTCAAAAATCTTTCTGATAAACCTTCGGAAAACAATTATGTTCCTAAAAAACATTTCAAGCCGATTTTTGTTGAACGTGTCGAATCGAATGTAGACGACGAAAGCAACAATATTTCAGAAATATTCTTTCGAGAAAGAAGAGAAAACAGAAGAATATTTCACAGTGTATTAGGACTATATTTTTGCTTGAGAAAAAAATTCGTTATACATAACAAGGAAACTTCCAAAATGAATGGCCATGTTCCAACTGAAGAAGAGATTGAAAATCACAGTTCCATCAATGGATGCAGTACCAACCACGATGAAGATTTTATAAATGCCTTATCCAACAAATGTTTAGAAACATATTCAGTACTTGTAGAGCTAGAAGAGAAATCTGAAGAAGTTTCCACAAACACAGCTAATGAGTATATCACAGAGTTGAAACATAACTTTGAAACATTCAAAGACGTATTGGAATGTTTACAAAGAATCATGCAAGCAGTTTTAGAAGACAATTTAGATAAAGAAAAAGCTGCTGAGATGTTAGAGCAACCTATTGAAGGCCTCAGAGGAGTCAAAATGAAATCAAATTTTATATTCAAAACTTCTACACCTCTCGGATATAAGGGTAAAGAAAAACCGAAAATAAGAATAATAAAAAATTCAGAATCTGAACAAGACGACTTTCTGGATACGTCTTCTGCTGCTAAACTCATGGCTCTGCAGAACCAACTCAAGGTTTTTTACTTTAGTATTTGATCACTCACATATGTATTAAATTTCAACCATTGAACGCAGGAAAATGAACGTAGATACAGAGAAGTTATTTCGAGTTACAGAAGACATCTGCTATCGGCAGTTCAGGTTTTGTAGACTTGAAAAAATTTTTAAAATAGTTGATGATTTCCATGAAGCAACTTTTCAACCACCAATTGAATTAAAACGTAATTATCTTTGAGAAAAAAATTAATGATAAATCATTTCCCATGTTTTGCCGTAACATTCTTAAGCAATTATAATTAATTGGTTCTTAATGTTTATGAAGGATGGTTTATTGTTTGACTACAGGGTGACATGGACCCCGGAATTAAGAAGGCACTGATGAATATCGTGAAAGAATGTCATTCTAATTAACTTATTAAATTCATTATTATTTACTGAACATATGTATCGAACCTAACTTTTTTGAGGTATAAATTAAATTTTATTTAAAAAACATTTGTTTTTGATTGAGCTTTGAATTTTTCCATTTGAACTATGCAAAATTCTAATTAGAATATAAGTTTCAATTAGATGCTCTCAATTAATTTATGTTTCTATTGAAATTTTTGAATGATTTAGTAACAAACTTTTTCTTTTTCTATTCTAGTTTTTTAAAAGAATAGAAAGCTTTAAAGTTTGGGAAAAAAAAATTATATTAAACATTTTTAACTGAATTTCTTCATTAGTTTTGATGCTTGAAGGTTGATTAAAGTATATTTAATCAAAATTTGATTGGACTGTTGTTATTTCATGTATTTAAGTTGTGAATATGTTTCAATGGTTTTTAGAGAGTCGCCAGTTGAGCAGTGTTAAGAGACAGATTTTTAACTAACAACTTGTTACAATCTTAAATCATTTTTATTATGTTTTTATCAATTTGATTTATAAGGCGTTCAAAAATTTTTATAACATCTAAAATTGGATAGATTTTATAGTTATATAATCTATTTATTTTAAAGATCTTTCATATTCAATCTCAAGTTATTTATAATGTATTCTCTAAGTATTAAGCAATTATTCTTAAACTGCTAATTACGATAATTGTCCTACCTTACGAATCAGCTACAAATCTAGATCATCTAAATGACACAAAAAGGTTTAATTCTGGATCTAGACTGGTTACATTGTACAACCCTTATGGACAGTTTTATTTTTTGTGATTTTATACTTTTAATCTTCAATAAAATGACAATTTTGCTTCAACGATCTTTTATGGAAAAAAAAGCTTAATTTTGGCATTAAAATAAACGAGTTTTTTTTTTAATTTTTATGAAGATTTAGACAAAAATGAAAAAAAGTATTAAACGATCAATTTGGTAAAACTATGCTAAGATGTTTGGAAGAAAACTTCGTAAATAATAAATAAAGAAGTTTCACAAGTCACATCATAAACACAATACAAATTTTCCCATGTCAATTTTTTAGATAAAAGTTTCAACCAAATAATGAGCTTAAAAATGTATTTATACGTGCGGTATATACATATTAAATATTACAAAATACTTCTATCACAAACTATTAAAATACAATTTAAGCCGAAATATCACTAATCTATTTACATGCACACAACTGTTAAAAATGAAAAATTTTCAGCCTCAAATAAGAATAAAACCACGGAGAATTACTATATAAATTTTGTTCATATCAGAAGCATCTTGTGAAACTTCATAATATATTTCAATTAAGTGGAATCTATCAGGAAATAAAAGGTTTTCAAATTTGAGTTGTATTTCTTATCGTTTTTTATAGTCATCAAAAAATTTTTCAGCTAAAAAATGTGTATTTTCCATCTTTATAAATTCAAGTTGTCATTAAATTATTATATATCTGAAGAAAAATTACATTGAGAAAGATTGCCAAAAGATGCCTGCTCTCAGTATATTCTCATAAGTGGTGTTGACTACAAATTTCAAAATTCCGTTTGAATCTACTCATGTTTCATCATTCCAATGCCAAGCTAGTGTTTTCTGGTCAAAATACAACCATAGAAACGATGAAAATGTTGAAAATATTTGCGAAATAAAGCAATTACCAAAGCATGAAACCTTTATTGATTGCTGATCACATAGATATTAGTTTTCCGAAATAAGTTGTTAAAGTATTAAACTAATGTATTTTTTATGGGTTATATATATATAGCTCTACAAATTCTCTGAAAACCATAAAACATTATTAACAATGCTGACTTTAAACGCTTTAAGTGCAGAAACAACGGGGTTGTTTTACATTACTGCAGACAACAGCGCTCTGAAGCCTCTGATACGGTAGCCATGAGTCTGCCATGTAGCTGAGTTACCCTGCTTGTCAAATCATTCAAGGACTTGGGAAATGCCGCTTCTGTGTAGGTTATAAGAAAATTACTGATTTTTTAACATTAAATTGCATGTTTATTAATTTTAACTAGAAATATAGAATATAAGAAACAATTAATTATTGGGAAAATGATTATAAGGGCATGAAATATAAATTTTATCATTAGTAAATATTATACAATGAAAAAAACTATGGCTGGGATCCAAGTGGCATAAGCTCTAAAAGTTTTGTACTTTCATTAGGTTTTCTCGTGATGAAATTTTTTCTCATAAAATAACATTACGTCAAATGGGAGTTAAGAGTTTCTTAATGCTTAATGAGTCGCATCTAAAAACTTAGTGAACAAATTAAAGGCGTTAGAAAAGCGATTAAAACTGGAGAGAATTAGTATTCAGAATGGTAATTTAATTAATTTACTGGTTCGGATTTATATATTTGTTTCTCGTTTCTTGTGTTTGTAGAGATGAATTTAGTTTTTAGCTTTTCTATTTTTTTTTTGAATACTTCCGAACTTGAAGATTAATTAAGTTTATGGTTGATTTTTGAAATTTTTTTAGAATAAATGTGTTTATTTCAATGAAAGAAATGAAAATTGTTCGCAATGAAATATTCCGAGGTATGAAATGTCGCAGCATGCATACTAAATAATTCAATAGGAATATGAAAATAAACTCCTCGAGTTAATTACTAATGAATTACAACAAAGTTGAATTTGCCGAAAATTTTAGTTTCTTTATAATAAAAGTATCTTTAAAAAACCTCAATTTGTGGAGAATAAAAACGATTATTAAATACAAGATACTTGCGATGTCTCTAAAAAAAGCTCATCTTCAACAAAAAACTATTTATCTACACTGTTATGCTTACATAGGCAACAAAAAGAACGCAGTCTAAGTTGAAAATGTTTTGAAAGCAAGAGCAATAATTACATACTAAAACTTCAGGGTAAGTTGTACTAATTTGAGTAGTTTCAGATCTTGTCGACATCAAGTGAATTAGGATGAGTACAAGCGGATGTTTTGAGTTATCTCCGTATGCTTCGATTTTAAATCAACAAATTTTTTTGTTTTTTTAGAGAAAACCATGCAAATATTTTGATTTTAGGTTATCTTTATAATAAATCTTTGTCTTTTTAATTGCTTTGTTGGCTTTGAATAATGTGCCCTTTCGTAAAATGATTTAGGTTTTTGTTTTTTTTTTCTTGAAAAAAATTTTTCGCGTTTGAAAAGTTTATGAAACCATGCCTCAACATTTTTTAAAAACGAAAATTTAATTTTTAACTAAAAATTTTTTAATATAAAATTCCATTTTAGACGCTTCATTCAGGTTGTTAAAATTCGATCTTATTTAAATTATGCTACCAGAGCACGATCTAAATCTCAATATGGCCTTTCCGTTGAGTCTCTAATACCTTATCGGCATAAATCGTCATTTTCCACTTTTTTATACAAATATTTGGTTATTTACTTGCAATATGTTTTGGGTTTATCTACGTTTTTGTCTTTAGTCACGCTCAAATTGTTGCTTTTACCAAGGTATATCTAGTAGAACATTTGAGTAAGACCAAAAATCAAGTTTTAAATTTTTTTCATTGGTTTTTCTATAATGAAAAAATATCTTATTTAAAATTCTCAAACCTAATAAACCGATTAAATGACTTTCACTAAGGCAGATTGATCTAATTTATATCTTGGAGATCATTCCTTGAAGGCTTATTTACCAAATAGTCGGGCCCTTACACGATTTTATCATGCCGTTCATTCGATTGCTTCACAAACATCCGAAACATCTGGAGACATTCCACCGTGGGGAGTTTTGAACATGTCTATGCTGATTTCTATAAAAAATTTAGCAGATCAAACTTCAGTCATGTCATCTATCTAATGAAAGCTTTCAATCATAAAATGGTCAAAAAAATGAAGCATATTATTTAAAAATTTTGCTCAAAAAGTTTCCAAAATTTTTAACTTTTGCATTATTCATACAAATCGTTCATGGCGTGTTCCAAAGTATTTTTTCAAATAACTTCGACACATTTACCCGCAATTTGTTAATACTTTGTTTCAATACAGGACGAAACATCTCAGCATCAACAGTATGGAAAATGATAAAGAAACATACCCCCTTCTACCCCTTCTCCAGCCGCTTCCGCCTCCATCTCTTCGGGACTTTTCTTTTTACGACCGAGTCTTCCTTCTAAAGACGGATCTTCGGTTGGTTCTACAACCTCCTTCTTTTTTATCCCATACTGGAAGTAACAAAATGTTTGAAATAAAACATAACTGAAAAGTATTTAGTTTTCATGTGCTTTAAAGAGTGTAATTTTAAAAATCCACAAGAAAAAGAAAAGAAATTATGTAATTGAATAAGTAGACTGCCAAAAACTAGACTTTTTGCATGAAAGCTATATTTGTAACTTCCACACGTAGTTTGTGTCAGAAATAATTTAACATACACCAACATTCAAATTATTATAATATTTTCAAACTAACACGGTGAAAATTATTTTATTCATTAATTTTGTACATTTTTCACTTAGAAAATATTGTCTAGTGAGAATTTAATTAAAAGTCAGATCTTTATAAATTAAATTTTAAAAAAGTTTCAAATTTTTATTCTAAAATTTTTAAAAAATTTTAGCTGTTCAAAAACTTATCACCTTGTTTCGAATATCTTGTCTCATTTGTTCCCTCTCTTCTTCGATTTTTCTATATTTTTCTTTCCTCTTCTCTTCTTCTTCTCTTTTTGCTTCAGCGATTTCGGGATCTTCTTCATCATCCGACTTCTTCTCTTCTTTGTCCCCCAAAGCTCCTGTTTCAAATACTTTTAAAGTGAAATGACCGCTTCTCTAAATTATCGTTTCATAATTGTATATGCTGTGAAAATGAAAAGCTTTTTATGTCATTTCTAATAAAAGTGGGAAATGGTCTCAAAAGTGTAGTTACTTTCTAAAGAACACGCTTAAAAACGCTCGTTTTTATTATAAACATAATGTTTAAAAATCAGAAAAATAAATATATTGGTTTATTCCATCTTTACAGGATTTGTTATTAACCGTTCAATCTCATTTTGCCGAGGGCATTTTTCATATACTCATTACGCAGTGCCGCCTTGACTCGTATACTAATGTATTTTTGATTAATCGATTTCTTTTATGCATCATATTGACATGGAAACTTACCTTAGCGTTTTCAATTATAAAATAAGTTGTAATTACGTCTTTATTTTTTGTGATGACCCTTAATTGAACATGACTATTTTATCAGCCTGCCTTTTAATTTGACGTGTGGCAAATGAAGAACTGCATGCTAAGTAACAACTTTTTTCAAAACTAATTTTAAAATTAATAATTTTTCAAAGCAATTATTTTCAAAAGAAAGAAAATGAGCTCAAAGAAAAGCTTAAAATACTAAAAGCCCATTAAAAATGTTTTACGCAGATTCATGTAGTGGTTATCAGGCGACAAAACTGTTAACTACTTTAGCTGAAAAGTTTTAACTGATGATGTGAAGTAAAACAAAAGATATATTATAAAAAATATTCTTGAACATGTATCAAAGTCTTTAACTTAAAAATGTTCATTTTGACTTATTTTTTAAGTATAATTGAACAATTCTGATTTTGAAAAATTTTAAAACGAAATACTTCATTTTGCCTAAAATTCTTTGCTTAAATATGCTTAAAACTTTTGACACAATCGATTTGAAACCCTTTAACTTTGTATAATAAATTTGTAAAAACATATAAGATACTGAACCTTTCACAGAATCCAGTTGATTCCCAAGCATTTGCTTAGCGATAAATGCCGTCATTTGGAGGTTTTATTTTTCTACAACTAAAATTTGTTATCAAATCTCAAATTCTATGTTTCAATTCTTTTAATCTGTTTAATCAGTTTTTACAGAGAAGTGTGATGAAAATTTTTCTCTTCCAGCAGTATGCTTGAAAGGTCTGAAAAGACTGCAATGTTCAGAGCAACGGTTACTAGAGATTTATCAGTTGTTTAAAGCACATTTGACAGCAGCATAAACATTGATTTTGTTTGGCAAAAAATTACAACTTTGACATGTATCAGCTGGGGTTCTGAGTGAGGTAATTAGTGTTGGTTGGCATGAAGTTTATATATTTAAAATTAAATTTGAGAACATGATAAACATATAGTTAAAATCAAAAAATTCCACTATTTTTCATTTATTTTTCAAATTCTTGCTATAATATCTATGTTTACTAGTTCAAAACTGTTTGAAGCTTCAAAGATATAAAATTAAAACTAAAAATCATACCCAACTTTTATGCACGTTTCCACACAACTATCGAGTAATTTAAAATGCAAATTTTTTTATTAATACTTATTTTTTTCACTTGTTCTTTTATACTGCTTCATGTACAATTAATTCTTGCACACAATGTATAAGTTGTGTATGCACATTAGCTCTGTCGCATAATTTAAAAGCATACACACAGGTCACACCTCAGTAGTAAAGTTTGTGAATTAGTCTCGTAAATAAATTATGTCTAGATAGAAAAAAAGTTAAATTCGGTCTATAATATTGTCCGTTTTATTGAACTATTAACATCCAAATAAGTTTTGAATAAATTTTATTTTTAGAAGAAAAGCTCTAATTTTAGATTAATTTAATCTTTTTTGATGTAAAAAATCAAATGCTAGAAAAGATTATTGTTTCGATGAAACTTTTTTGAAGATGAGATTTTATAAATAATTTGACATTTTTATTTTTATTTAATTCACATAATCAGTTGTTAGTTACTAAACAATAAAAGTTTAATTCAAGTAGAAAATGTTTTTATTGAAGATTATTTTAAAAAATCTCAAGTTTTTGTAATGTTACCAAAATCTAAATTTGAAAACAATTCTAATATTTATGAGTTAGATGGAAGATGTCATAGAAAAGGCTATTTAACGTGGACTTTTCAGTAATGAATTGAGAAATATCACTATGATAAATACAAAAAAATTTTGGCAGAAATTTAAGAAGGTATAAATGAATAAACTTTAATACTAATTAATATTTAATAAGTATATTGTGGTTTCATCAATGCTTTGGGGAGTTGCCATTACTTCAGTTTTGACGATATTCGATAGGAGTATTGAATAAAAAATATAATATGATGTTTCATGTAATGTAACTTCTTATGAAACCTTTCAAAAATGAGACAAATATCTATACTATCTTTTAGATCAACAGTATGTTATACAAGGATATCAGAATATCGGTAAAAAGTTAATTTTATCCTTGTGGTGATTAGACTAAATTCCAGTGCTAAAAAACTATTTAAAAAACATTAGATCAAACAAAAAATTAGATATCGAAGGTTCAAAAGTTGTGTTAATTGTAGTGAAAATGGAAAAATTGTCAAAGTCGGAATTATTTGGAATATTTTGAATAATTTTTCAAGATTTTTCGACATTTGATGAAAACAAAACCTTCTCCATTCAATTCCATTATACTTTCTTATAAATAGAGATATAAAAAAAATATATAGGATCTATTATGATGTTATTATTTTTTGAAATGGTTAATCATTTTAATTATTATATTAATCACTAATCGTTTGCGACACTTTTGATTGCTCAGATCTCAATGGTCTCCGGCATTTTGCCTCTTGAAAGAAGACCTTTTTTGCGATTCAATGTTAGTCTGCTTATTATTTGAAGAATCTGTTGCTGTTTTTTGTAGCTGTTTTAATTGATCTTCCAGAAGTTCTGAAGAAACAGCTGTATCAGTTTGAGTGGAATGAACGACATGGGTTGGAGATTGTTGAGCGGAGAAGGATTGGATGGACTTGAAAGGAGCTTTGGCAGGCGTTTGAGGTGCAGATTTGGAATAAAACGTAGATGATTCTGGGTCTGCATTGCGTTCTGGTTCTTCTTTCAGAGGCATCAAAGGCATCGTCTCGTGGGGTACGTTTGATGGAGGTGTGGGATTGTGCACTGGCCGTTTGGAGATGAATCGAGTCACGTACTTGTTAGCTGTAGTTTAAACAACATTTTTCATTAATTGAGTCAATAGAGCTAACTTGGGAATTAAAATTGTTGAGAGACCTGGCCTAGAGTCAAAATCTACAGTCTTGTGCTTGTTCATCACAGCTTGGCGATTTTCGTGGTCATGGTTAGTGGAATCTTGAAAATTTACAAAAATTAAATAAAAACCAATTTTAAAGAACTTTAATAATTCTAGATTGGCTCACCAATGCTATGAGCTCGAGATAACCCTGGTGTTGATCCTTGGCTTAAACCAGCTTTGAATCTGAATTTAAAATAAATATTTATTAGTTTCAAGAATATCGAATCTTTGAAAAATTTATTTAAAAAATAGTGTTTTTAAATCATAAAAAATCAGTTTATAGTAGTTTTTCATAAATTAGCTGGTTTCACGACGATTTAAATTGTTTCGAAAGGATGACCTAAATTATAAAATATGGCATGAACATTCAAACTGTGATTATTGAGAGAATGAGTGGCACATGTAGAAAGAATCAACTTTTTTAAAAGCTAAACTATCAAAATTTTTCTAGTTTAAAATTTAATTATTTTTGTAAACAAAGTTGATAAAATTAAATTTTCTCGGTCGTATAAATTCCGGAAAAGCTTAAAGTCTAGAATTTCCGGGTTTTTAAAACTTTTGCACAAAGAGCAAACGCTTTTTTAAAGAACTATAGAATATACTAATATCTAACTAAGGATGTATGCCTTGTAGCTTTTTAAGGGAATGTTGCAAACCTTTTATGTCTCTGTTGTTTTTCATTGAGAAGTTGCAAAAGGTCCGTCTTGTCTCCATCCATCAGGTTCCTATCTGAATGCCTAGCAAACACCTGGCCACATGAAAAGTTAATTAAAAACTCAAGCAAAATGTTACTTTAAAAAATTGATGATACTCATGATTAATCGAAAATAGAAAAGTAAATTTATAATAGTTTTGCTTTGTTGAATTACAAAGTATAAGAAAAAGGTACAAATAAGTAGACTATTATGCAGACAAATCACACGAAACATTAAAGAGTACAGACATCATTAGGGGAGCTTTGGTTGAGGAGTTTTCTGAGCTCCATGGTTTGAGCTGGCGTTGTCCCGATTATAGTTTTCCTCACTCCAGCCAAACGACTGAGAAATCGTTTTTATAATTAATAATTTTCTAAATTATTTTTATTATAAATGTATTAATTGCATTGTTTTCCATCAAATAGTTCTTAAATTGAGAAAATAACTTTAAATACAAAAATTTATGGAGTAATCATTACAAAAAACTGAAAAGACTAAATTTTAGTGTTAACTAAAGTGAAAATTCAATTGCTGAAATTATAATTGACACTAGGTAATTTAAGATACTCTTACAAAAAGCTTCGTGTATTAAATTTCTCAATAAACCTTAGTGTTTGTTTCTATTATATTGGTTTCCGGCTATTTTACGTCAATAATTGCTAGGATTAGTTGAGTTGTAAATAATTTGCTCATAAAACACTTTTCGGAAATATTCAATATGTTTCTTATGTATAATAAGTTGAAAACTACAGCTTAAAATAGAAGATTAAAAAATAAAAACGCATGAAAACATCAACAAATTAGACTAAATTATTATTATTATTATTATTATTATTATTTGTAGGGCGCACAGTTTGCAAACTAGGTTTGCTGCAGAGGCGCTGTTCTAATCAGAAGGGCTATGAGAAAGAAATTTGGCTATAAGGATGCGTTTTTAAACGCTTGCGAAAAATTTTAAGAGAAAGTGAAAGACGGACATTAAGTGGAAGAGAGTTCCATAAGTGAGGGGCGATATGCGAGAAGGAGCGATGTAAAAAAGGGTTAGAAGAGACAGGCTGATGTAGGAATAAACCAGAGTTGGAGGACCTGAGAGACTCAGGAGTCTGTCTAATGGAAAGACGGTCATATAAATAAGCCGGCTGATTAAAATATAAGGTGTTAGCGGTGAGCCATAGCAACTTGAACTGGGCTCTTAGTACGACCGGCAGCCAATGAAGGCGATCGAGACAAGTGTGAAGATTGGATTTGGAAAGGAGTATGGGACTGCCGACAAACATCACTTCGCTTTTGTTAGGATTCAACATGAGGTGATTGTTAGAAAACCAAAGACTAAGCTCAGTGATGCATTCAGATATCTTAGTGAGGCTGGGATGAGGATCAAGGTAAGAGGCGCCTGTAAAGAGAGTAATATCATCAGCAAACTGATGATATAGAACGTCGTGCTTCTGTATGATCTCGCTAATAGGAGAAGTATAAAGAGAAAAGAGTATGGGCCCAAGAACAGAACCTTGAGAAACACCAAAACGAAGGGAGACAGGGGTAGAAGAAGAGCAGCTTATTTTAACAAATTGCTTGCGTTTGGAGAGATAGGACTGAAACCAGGATAAAGCAATGCCAGAAATGTGAAAGTAGTCTTCAAGGATATGCAGCATATTTGGATGATTAATTGTGTCAAAAGCTGCTGAAATATCTAAAGACACTAAGACGGCCGCAGACCCGGTAGCACAGATATTGCGGAGGCTGTCAGTGATGTACAAAAGCGCAGTTTCCGTTGAGTGATGTGAGCGATACGCCGACTGGAAAAGGTTGAAGTTACGCAGTACAGAAACATAAAATTAATAAATCTCTACCCCGCTAGCTTCCACTTGCTCGTTGGAGTTGGATTGACGCTCTCAGATCGCATAAACACCTTATGTAAATAAACAAAAACTATCAATAAAACTTCTATCAAAATGTCAACTTGATTGAGTCTTACTATTAATGTATACATACTGTAGCTCACAGTGAGGATAACTAAACAAAATTATTGGTTATTTCTTAAGTTGACTAACATTTGTGGCTGTTTCGGGCCTGACAGCCTTGACCACATCGAAGAGGTTCAACCCTGGCTTCGATTCTTCACTGATCTTCCTTTCACGGCGACCAATGTTGCGTTGCAGTTGATCCACTAGATTATCGTTTTTTTTATTATTAAATATAATATAATCAACGTGTTAGCCTACGAGTGAAAGGGTAAAAAACACACAAACCCACAAAAAAACACATTTTTGTTATATTATTACCATGTTGTAGTTTAATAGAAACACTTACTATTGCAAAATGTTCATTTGATGAGGACTTAAAAGTAAATCGATAAGCTTCGTGTTTTAATAAAACTTAAAAACCATTGGCTTTTTTATCTACTATTTACGGATCTAATTAAAAAATACGAAGCTTTTAATTAGCTAACTTTGTTAAGTAAAGAACTTGTAAAGTAAAAAACTCTTAGCATTACTTTTTAAAGTAATCTCATTATTTGTAAACTGCGCTCTACATAGACGCTCAATAATAGAATTTGAATTTGAAAAAAAATTTAAATAAACTACACAAATTTATGACTGGTTTGTTCAACTTCATTATCTTTTCTCCATCATTGTAATCAAATATTCAAACCTTTAAGAGATATTGTGCTGTTATCAAAGGCTATTGAAGGCTTTTTAATGAGTCTGCAAATGCATTCATATAATCTCCATAAGATGAACCGGTAAAAATCTCTTTAAATATTAAAACCTCAAAATCCTTGAACTCGACTTATCTTTAATGCGGCATTAGATTAAATAAGCATCTACTAGAATTGATATCAAATCATATATAAAGTTATATATTAATATTGAAAATTGATGGTTAAATAAGCATCTAAGATGAATAGCAAGTCATATAAAGAATTATGTATAAATAAAGAGAATTAATGGTTATACTCTGGTCTGTAGAGTTGCGCTTGCGAAGTGTCCACCCCATATATGGATTCGTAATGTTGCCTAAAAATGTTTCAAAAAGAACTGTACAAACAATTTCGAAATAAAAAATTTTATTTCTATAACAAATCGATAAGAACTGAATGCTTAACGTCGAATATATCTATGAAAAATTGGGTTTTCTGAAATAAACATTGTTTTAATGCATTTTCCAATCTTTCAGAGAAATATGAACTAAACCGTGGCAGACACAATTTTGCCGTTTGAAGTTTTGAAAGCTTTGTGAGGAATTCTAGTATATAATTTTACATGTATATTTCCAAATATCATTATAAATACAACTTATTTTTTCAAATTCGAAAGCATCTGTTTTTGGAAAAACGTGAAACAATTAGAAAATAAATTACTAAAATTCTTGCCTAGGACTTCACAGTTGTATGCTTAATTACAATTTCGTCAAGTATTTTTAACCTTTAAAAACACTTGTAATTTCCTTACCATAAATTTCAACAATGCTTTCAATACACCAAGATATATTTACTTGAGTACATACACATATTTCGAAAACCTCAGGCAAAAACTATAACTACACTTATAAATCATTTCACCATTTTTCTCAGTTTATTCATAGATATTAAAAATCTCAAACTAATACTTATGATATAAAGACTAACTGCAGAGCTATTTGCTGATATATTTCCATGATGATCTCATCCTTGGTGTAAGGCTCCCTCATCAACACCTTTTTCATGTACTTGTCATCCAGGTTTGTGAGGAAACCCTTCATGTTATAAGTATCAGTTTAATGATGCTTATAGTTTTGTATCACTGTTTAAGGTTGTACAGTTTCGGGAATTTTCAAGATTGTAACTTTCGAGAAGTATAAATTGAAATTGTGAATAGCAAATCTTTATTAAAAGCTAGGTATCTTTGAATTGAAAATATCTAAAAAAAACTACTGTAAAACCTTAAATTTTCCATTTATCAAAAACAAAAAAAATATATTGAATGTCGTAAAAACCCGATTCAGGTCAAAACATAATTATAAGCTCAAACCAATGTTAAACGATAGCAAACCTGAATCTTATTATAGCCATAATTTCCTACAACTTCCTCCATATATTGCAGCAAATGGTCCATCACCTTGAGTTGTATTAACACGTTTGTAACAGTTTTATTCAGGTTAGTGCATGAGCTTAATCGAATGTTGTGTATGTAAGGTAGTTAGTCGAGTTGTTTTATTTGATTGTGTATCTTAAGCATACACAAGTATAGGAAATGATTGAAAACTTCGTTAAAAATAAATGAAGTTGAGTTAGTTTTTTTACTTTATTGCTTTTGTTCGTTTTTTGTGATTGTGAATTTAACTATTATAACGATTTAGCTCCAGTTTAAAAATTGGTATTTAAAAAATGAAGTTTATTGTTTTAGTTCATTATTAATCAAGGTCTCTTATTCAATTACTCGATATTTCTTAAATCTGTCAACTTTCACTATCCTTTTTTAATCTAAAAATCTTCAAAACGTGAGATTAGGGGTAAAATATTCATTATCAAATCTAAATTAAAGATAGATAGCCTTTAATTAAGCTCGTATAGTGAGGTGAGCACAAAGAAGTCAGTGCAAGACTGGAGTGGGTTCAATAAAACAGGTATTGCAGGCCTTTTAGGACTATCATAGTCATTACCATAGTGGTTTTGATAAATGGTTATGGCAGTAATTAAACCATTAATATTTTTTTATATTCAAGTTAAGGGTATAGTTATAATGCGATAAGTAATGAAATTTCAAAAAAAATTCCGATTCTTGATGGAATCATGTTTCGTTTAGATTTTCAACATATCGAGGCTTATGAAAGCTTAATGAAACAATTAGAATAGAATAAAATGGATTTTTTTAAAACTAAATAATCTATCATGCAAAAAATTTCAGGAAAAACATCAATAGATTAATAAATTTTTATTTCTTAAGGATACTTACATGACTATTGATTTCTTGGTACAAGCTCACTGTTTTTTCTTCTTCTCCTTGGATTTTAAGGCACTTCACCAATGGTTTTATAGTGATTCCCTATGGTAGAAGTATATTGAATATCATTTTAATACCCGATCATCATTTTGTGAAAGATTATTATAATAAACATACACCTAAAAATTTCTAGCATATGATGGAGAAAAATTTGAAAAAATAATAACTCAACGTGAAAAATTTATAATGAAAATTCTTTTGTACGTTTTGATAAATAACAGAATCAAAGAAATTTGAATAATTAGCTGCAAAAATTCCATCTAAATAACACGGTTATACCTGTATAAAGACGGTGAAAAATATGATAACGAGGGTGGCTGTTCTGAAAAGATCCGTGTGCTCATTCTCACTCAACATCGCCACCAAACAAAAAGCTACAGCTCCTCTTAAACCCCCGTAAGCCTAATTAAATGTCAATCATCTGTTAAACATAGTACTATAAAAAAGGTTATTTGTAAGTAGAAAATTCTCTTTGAAATTTTGTTATCTTGAGTCATGGCTGATGCTTCGTTAGCGCTAATATACTTTAATGATGCAGATTAGCCTCCCACCATTATAAATTGCTCCTTGGTTCCGATGCGTCTCTTTCGGTCCATCCTATTCATTATGTATGTCAAGCCATAAGTCACTGGATGTTGATGTGTTTGTAGTGTTTAATTGAGTTAATTTGTAGCTTATTTTTTCACAAGATACCAAAGACATTTTCATCATGTACTATGACAAAAAGGCTCAAAGAATTGTATTTTTTTATGAGTCTTTCGATGTTTTAAATAATATTATCAAGTATAAACTCGTTTGTTGTTTAAAATATCCTTAACCATTTCCATCAAAAAATTTTAATTAAAGTCCCAAAAACTTAAATGCCAAATAAACTCATTTTTAACACACCTGCAAACCGGATCACTAAACACAAGATGACAACCCACAAAATGAAGCCAGCATGCCATTCTAGCTTGTTCTTCACTACAGCTA
Source organism: Pterobdella sp. o SKG-2022 (assembly GCA_964035795.1). Lineage (NCBI taxonomy): Eukaryota > Metazoa > Annelida > Clitellata > Hirudinida > Piscicolidae > Pterobdella > Pterobdella occidentalis. The sequence continues at coordinate 12,051,983 of OZ038322.1, forward strand.
TGCCCAGAAACATGAAGATGATACAGTCGCAAGCACCGCTGGTCAGATGTTAGAGGGTTGGGTGGTTGTGAGCATAACCAGGAAAGAATTAGTTATTTGTTTTTATGAAGTTTTAATTAAATATACTTTTTAAATGATTTGCTTAACATGGAAACACAAGCCAAAAATTTTTCCTAACATATATAAATCTATTTTACGTTTACCATTGATTATGTAATTTTGAGTAAAAAAAATATATCTGAGGGTAAAACTTTATGAATGGTACCTCAACATTTTGGTGAAGTTCTTGATGGTGATGGAGGAGTTGTTGGAGATGTTGTGGAAGGCATACTGCATCTGGATCAGACCACAGCCTATCATACTGGGGAAGTGGTAGAGTTAATCTTTTGGTTTGATTCCATGTAGTTTTGTGTTAAGACATTTATACAGAGCTTTCACAGTGTTTGTATCAAGGCTCTGACAATTATTTTTTTATAATATGGTTGAGCGATAGTTTTATAGTTTGAAAATATTTAATTTAAAATTGAGTTTATAACTATTCATATTCATCAGTTGAAGGTATTCCGAAACAATAAAAAGTTAATTAATCTTATCAATAAGATTTAAAATTTGGAATAACAAGCGCAAGGAATATTTGACCAACAGCTGGAGTTGTGTTAATTAAAAGAAACACAAAGAGCTTTGAAAAATAGAAATGAACATGATAATCAATGGGTTTCTTCCGTTTGCCCACAATGACTTTTATTAAATCAATGAGTATTTTTTGAACGCATGCCATTTTAAAATTATTGAAGTATAATTCAAATTTATTTTATCAATACTTAGTACGATAGTGTGCTTTGAATTAAAAATTCCATAAATTTAAATTTTTTAGCTTAATTTGAAGCAAGTCAAACAAGAAAGAAGGAATTGCGTTATAGGTACGATGATTAATTTTTGGATCAATATACTTCAAAACTTCGTCAAATGTGAGTCTATAAATAAATTTATTTAATTGTAAACAGATATGTTTAGTTAGTATAATCTTATCAAGATACATCAACAAAAAACATTTTTTGTTAGCGTATCATTGTAACTTTCTTATGGCTTCATTTTTTAAACAAAATCCAAGTACTAAGATTAAAATAACATTTCTTTTAAAAATCAACGCTTATTGTTTAAATATTCACTGTTGAAAACCAATACAGACAGTTTAAAACCTTATGATGCCAGAGAAGTGGAAGAGTTCTGCAGTGAGGTATGAAGCATAAGCCAGGATCAACATGGCCAGGGTTTCCATCACTGTGGTGTGTGGTTTGCTGATTGATAAAAGAATGTGTGTAATAGCCGTTTGTAGATAGCATGATTTTTTGCTAGTTCTTGAATGAAATATAAAATTTTTAGTTGAACTGAATATTCATAAAGGCAAATATGTAGTTTAAAGCTAACTTTTGACGTGTAATGTGTACTTTGTGACGAGGGAAGACAAAACTCCAAAGAGCAATCCTATGGACAAACCTCCCAAACTCACCGTAAAAAAGGCCACTACTGCCAGTACTATCTATCAAAAATGGTTTTAGACTCAATATACAGGAAACGGAATAAACATAAGCAATCAGATAAATTGTCAATAGAAAAAAAACACATGTTAGGTCGGAGATTTTTTCTACTTTCATAATTATTGTGTTTTATAGTAGAAATGAAAATATTTAAACCAAATTTTTTTCTGTTTATACATAACTTCAATTAATTTTTTAGCTTTTTTAGATAACAAAACATGTAATAGCAATCAACATCAAACATATTGAGAAAATTTTTAATTCTGAAGCTGTTTTCTCTTTTTGCTCAATGGCACTTGAAATCATTCAAACATGACACAAAACAAACTTTCATAATATCTTAATGGGAGTTAACTTTCGAAACATAAGTCTTTGAAACTCAAAAACAATTACTCTTCATTTTTAAGTAAAATTTAATCCCAAATATTAGTTTTTGAGACATATTTTCGTCTCACAGTATCTTCCTAATTCTGTATTGTTTATTCATTAAAGGAACTGACATATTAATTTATCAGCAAGTTTTAATGGAGCTGAGCAACACATTCCTCTAATCTTGGGATCAGCAGCCTATCGTTTTTTTGTTGTATGAACAGAAGCTTTTCATCTTATTTTTGCTGTTCTAACTGCTTGGGTTAGTGGAACCTATAAAGTTCACGAAAATATTAGTTCCATTTTTTTTCATCAGCATTAGTTGTACCTTATTTCAATTTCTGGAAAATACTTTTTTCGGCTTTTTTATATAATAAAAATGTTTTTATTAATAATTATGTATCAATGTTACTTAAATTGTTGAGTTATTTTCATTTTGAACTCCAAAAATACGTTTGTATTATGATAATCTTTGTAGTCGGCTGTCAACTTTGACAAAACGCTTAAAAATTAATCTCTCAATTGGAAACTTGTTTAAAAATTAAATATTCAATTCAGGTATGAAATATGAATATGAAAAAATGTATTTAATAAATTTGGAAACATTTATTTTAGATTTAATGGCGAAATTGTCAAATTGCTAATGTTTATTTCGTTTCCTGTATATAATAGTTTTCTAATTAAAAAAAATTTAAAAAATTTTTATATTAAAAAATAAATAAAACTGAGAAAAATTTTTAGGAGCACTAAAATTACATTATATTCATTTGATATATCATAACGTAGGAACCTCGGAGGCTGGGATAGCTCCCTGCATCTGACTGAGTGTGGTGATGGTGTTGTACAAGACCACAGTCACGGCATCTGCAGCATTGTAACGTGCCATTATAAGTTTCAAACATAAGTATAAATCATGTTTTCAAATCTCTAAAATGAAATGCTTTGAGTTCATTTTTATACGTTAAAAGACTTTTTTTCCTACTAGACTTAAATGAAAAATATATAAACTACTATAACACAACACCATCTCACCATTAAGAAGAGACTCTCCAAAGACAAGAAAATAAAGCACATTGTTTACCCCTATTTCTTGGAAAATTGCCAAAACCTGATTATTTAACAGACACGATTAAGTATGGCATATGTGTAAATGTTTATTGGAAATGACTCAGTCTCAAAAGCAACTTTAAAAACGGCAGTGAAGTATACTAAAAACTGTGCTAATTTTTTATCAAGCCTCATACTTTTTATTTTTAATTCAACTGAATTCTATGAAGCAGAAACAAGAAGACCAAGGTTGTATTTTCTAAAGGTAAATTAAGTTACCGGATGGTGATATTTAGTGAATATAAGATTTAATTTTATGTACATTTTTTTATTATTTATAGTAGCAATATTACATTTTGATTTTTAAGACAAAATTTGGATTTATAAATATATATTAATTTCAAAACTTCCTATAAGTTTAAATTCCCAATAAATCCTTAATAAAGTTATTCTAAAGAATAATTTGAAGTTATTATCAGAATAACTATCCTAATGAATTATGGGGAATTTGAACTTATCACAGATTTTAGTTTTTCTCGAGAACAATAAATGTATCTGAACTTTGCTTTATTTTGAATATTAAATAAATCAAGTAATATTTCAGAGATAAATAAGATGTTTTTGAAAAATTATATCAATTTAATATTATACGGCTGTATTGGTCTCGGCTACTAGAGTAGACAGTAGTTCGTTTGGTTAATTAACAATTTTAGAAATAAAGTGATATATTTTGAGTGAAAACTCTTATTTTGCTAGCTGATGTTCAACTTTAAATAATCAAAAATCGAGATTTGCTCTTTTCTCACATGGGCAGTTTGCCTTGCCGTTGTCAACTAAGATTATCTCTCAAGCCAAATGACAGTGAAACTGATTATTATATATTTCTAAGCCTTCCATCTTATTTCACTGCTATGCAGACTATAACGAAAAAGCAACCTGTAACAGCATACTTTAAGTTGGGTTCAGTTTAATTTTAAAACACAAGGTCAAGTTTTGTCATTACTTATTAATATGTGCCTATGTCATTATAATCCAATAAAATGTTTCTTGTTACGTGGTTGTAAGCCTGTTAGTGTCCTAAGCTCTATGTACTCTTTAAGATATTTAAGATTTTGACTTTAATTTTTACATATTGTTTTTACTATATGCAAAATTATCATTAGTTTTTATATTTTTTTAACATTTAAAATTGAAATAGCAAAATAAATTCAAAAGTGGAACAAAAAATCGATGAAAATATAGAAAATAGTTCAAATATATACGGAATGGGATAAAAACGATAACAGATAACATTTAAATTAAAAGTTGATTAAATCTTAAGGTTGAAGTTATAAATAGCTCTATGTATATATATATATTTGAAAACTAATAAAAAAAGTCTAAAAGGTATTATGGAAGAGAAACTCAACAATTGTGTAATGCTTCGCAATTGTCTTTATTTCTTTTCCGTAAAATATGCTTTGTCTTCTAAAACTGATATATTTTTAACATATAAAAATAGACATACTACAATGAGCAAAAATTTGATAAACGTTGAAAAATAGCTTTGACTTGAATTCAATATAAAGTAGCAACTGTAAACGCAGTAAGGGAATTATAAACTATCAAATACTACAATGCATATTTTATTCTATGTTCTTTTGCCTGTTAGTGTTTAAATAGGATAGTTTATGTTATTTTTAAAGCATCAAATGATTTATCCTGCACTATAGAAAATTCCATTGTTACATAATATCTAAAAAAACTTAAAAATACTCATAATTTTTTCAAGGTAATACAAACTAATGACTTTGCATGCAGCAAAAACCAGGTAAAACCATCAATAAACTACTAACAGCAACGGGGTCAACTGCTACGATGAGTGAGGAAAAGACAAAGCACTGAATGAAGGAAATAGTTATGGGACCCATGGCTCCAATGTAAGCCAAAGTGTACAGGCCTGTACCTGAGTTCAGTTATCAAAGATTTCATGAATGTTTGAGTTCTATTTTAAGTATTTTAGTTTGGGTTTTGTGTATAATTTAAGACTATTAGAAAAATTTGGTCTTAAATAAACCATGACAAAAAACTTTTTTATTGATAATATCAACTATGGATGCAAACCATGGAAAGAACGTGTGAGAACCCATAAATAAATTACTCTAAAACTAATTAAGAGTCTTTTAGTGAGACTATTAAAAATACATTATAAGAATCTATGGATAAATTTTCAGCTATTTGCAAACTAAAGTTGTCTGTGTCATAGTATTAAACAATAATGCATAATGGCACGATTATACAAGTTTCCCACGGAGCTACTTACAGCTTTTGAAAATTCTTAGACGTCTTAATCCATTGAAAAAAAAACCAAAAAAAATGCTATAAAATTTGCTTTGTTATAACTAAATTTGAATATTCATGAGATCGAGTCAAATATTAACACTGCTTCAAACCACCGAAAGGCAGATAGCAATTGATTAATCAGTTTGCTGAGACACATTAAATTGTAGGCCATTTATCAAATGGCCATATTGATACGAATAATGTTTTTATATCTTATATATGCCTTAAAATCAAATATAGTATTAAAATTGTATTCAATATTTTCAATTTAGTTTCTCACTCGATATTTTTAGATTTTAATTATTTACTAATTGTTAAATAATAGAATTAAAACCAGAGTACTAACCTACAAGAAAACAGTTAATCATTGTTCCCTGAAGGATTGGTTATGAGATGGTCAATTGCTTTTCAGATGTAATGCATGAATGAATTTTCCAGTATTCTATTAATAAAAATGACTTCATTGTTGACAGAGAGAACAAATATAGTTCACGCATACATTATCTTGATTGTTGGTAATTATCCCATGTGTAATTATGTTGAAAAACGGTTGCGCACAAGAACACAACATTTTAGATACTAATACTATAAGCTTCAATGATAAGAAAGACTTTGAAACTGTTTGAACTTTCATTCATATACTTATATTGATGTAGTAAAAGTACTTTAACATTTTACTGGAAAAACTGGCTTACACATTTCTTTCACTTGGGAGTTTTATTCATAAGATTAAAGGCATATCTTCAAAATCTGATTTTAAGCGCATTGTTATTTTAACTCAACTTCCTATAATTAGTTTCATTCATAAATTAAACCTTTAAAATGAGATTTATTTATAAATTCTATAACATAAGATTTTCAGAAGCACAAAAAAAATGATACAGGTAAAAATTCAATATCTCAGCATTCTAGCTCCAGATCAAATTAAACCCTGCAAACACACTGAAGAGTTATTTTAATAACTTCTCCCTTCTCACAAGTGTCAACGTTAAAAGCTTCTTAAAAAATGTAATATAACAAAACAAAACATGGAGTAATACCAGTAATGCATATACGATGATGGTTCCGAGGTTTTGGAAGAAGACTTGATCATGCAGGCCATATGCTGCTTCTAATATACATCTGTGGATGATATTTTTAGAGACATCGTGTGGTTTTTTATCTGTTGATAATACACATTTTTGATGGTGATTTTATCATAAATCGAAAACCTTAATATTGGTTTTTCAAACACTTTTGGGGCATATTTTTAGCACAATAAACATTTTTATTGGATAACTATGTACAAAAACTTTACATATACAATTAAATTCTACATACGTAGAATCGCTTAGAGACATCGTATGTATCTTTTTTTAATACAATATACATGTTTATTGGATGCACAAAAAAAATTGCATGTTTTTTTATGTAGAATCGCTTAAAGACATCGTATGTATCCTTTTTTTTATAATGTTTGATGTCACACTTGGAAATGGAGATTTTTTTTAAGATACATTTATTGAAAAACGAAGTTTATGTAGAGTTTCTAAGCTCTCAACTAGGGCATTGTATTGAAAGTGGAACAAAAAAAATGTTGATTCACAACTGCCGGATTATAAGGTACTAATAATGACTTGTATTTTACTGTATGAATGCGTTTTCAGCTATGAAAGATATATGAAAATTTCCAACTGCACAATACAAGCTTGTATTAATTCACTGTCATTATTAAAACGGCGTTGTTGCGTCAACAGACCATTGAACAATGCATAGCTTAGAAATAATAAAATGTTATTGTTGATCTGAAACTGTTTTATGAATTTATGCATGATTCTTTAATTATATGAGTTTATGGTCAAAAGTAAATTTCAAAATTTTGTACAAATAACTAAATCAAGACCAAATTTGCGTTTAAAAAGAATTGAGAATCATTGATTTTCAATGATGAGACGAATCAAAAATTATTATTTCCATAAAATATTCATACATATTAAAAACTAATTGATATTATCTAATAATTTTCTGCTTCCTAAATGACTTTACGTGAAAAACTACTTCTATAATTTTTAAACTCAGGCTATTTACGTTAAACTGCATCAAACTTATCGTGTGTATTTACATGGCGTCTTTTTTTATAGCCTAGATATTCATAGAATTCAGAATAGATATCGAAAAATTGTTATCATTATATCACTGTTATTTGTCTTAAAGCATGATCTTAGTTGTCAACGGCGAAACAAACGGCCTGAGAGTATGAACGGTGGATCTTGAATCTGACAATTTCAAGTTGGAAGTTAGCTCCAGCTGAAAATACAAAGATTTGGTCTAAATAAAAAGATTAATTTAAAAATAGCGATATAACCAGGAAAAAAAATCTGGGCCGGCTGCTGTCAAGCCTAGCTACTGTGGCATGTACGGCCGTATAATAAATTATGATTCATTTATATGATTATATTCATTAGGGAAGTAATTGATTCAATAGTTTTCATTTATTATTGATATATTCTTGAGGGTATTAACAAATGTAAATAACAATCGCAAAATAATAAACAAGCATTGTTCATTTCTACAAAGAACTCGCTGGTTCTGAAACATACCTATCTGCTTTTCGAAGACTTGTATTGGAAGTTTTTTATAGTTTTCTAACTCAATGTTGCTCAAGAAATAATAATAAATTCATCTTTATTGAAAATATTGCATCATCAACTTCATTCATGCGTTTTGAATGTTTTAGAATTATTTCAATCCAATGTTTTTTGTTTATTTCTTGAAAAATTAAATATAATGTTTCAAAACTTTTTGCTTGAAGCTTTTCTGTTTAGTTTTTATACAAATATCAATACAAAAAATAGAGAACTTGAACCGATATAAATATACCACCTAATGATGTAAACACACAGTAAATCGGAAAGCTTTGAGCAGTAATGAATTTGTAGACTGTTGTGTTTGTAGGCTAATATTTTGATCACTTAATGAATTCATTTAAAAAACCATTTTTTTCTTTTATTCTTGCTATTGAACAGAAAACTAAGTTAATTCTTGACCTACGCTTAATTTTTGTTGAATAATATTAACAAAAAATGTCACATAAAATTCCAACGCTGCATTAGCAAGATAACTAATCAAAACTATAAACTAATCTTTAAGCTAATTGAAACTTAATTTAAAATAAATTTATATGAATTTTTTTCCGTGTTTTTAAAATGGGAAATAATTATGATTAATTCATTGAATTTGTCTTTCAAGGTTGAGAAATGTCTTCCCCCCTTTGTTAAATCAATAACTTTTTAGCTTAGTAGTACTTTCGTGGTTAATTAATTATAACGCTGATGGGTTTAACTGTCTGATAAAATGTCTGATTGATGTGAGTTTGAAGATTTTTAATTTTATTTTGAGAAGGATGAAATCTAAATTTCAAACTGAATAAATATAAGACAAAAAGACTAGAGGAAAAAATTTTTTTAATGAACTATCAAAAAGAACTAAATAAAATTTCAGTTTTTATGAATATAAATATTTTTTTCTTAACTTTTTAATCGTTGAATGGAATATTTAAATACTTAAATGAGGATTTACATCGTAATTAATAGGGTTTATACAACAAACAATACGCTAACAAAGGTTTAACAACACAGGCTTAAAAAATAAAGCCTTCATACTGGATCTTAATTTATTGGAGTCTTAGTATTTATAAAGCACTTTTTCATGTAATTCAAAGCCCTTGCTACAAATTTAACGTAGGACTGGAACATGGGCCGATTTTTGGCCCAACACAGGGTCGAGCAGATAACTTACAGTACCAAGCTTTGCTTTTCAGTTACAATAAGTGGAACAATAGTTTTCACGTTTTCAGTTTATTGCAATAATTGAAACAAGTTTATTCTCACGGCGGAAGAAGGAATAAGAAGAATGTTCTGGGCTCAATGTAGTGAAAGTCATGGGTATCAACATTCGTTAGACTGGAATGGGGTTTTGATATCTTTTAGTAGTATATATCTAATATTGAAATTTTGATATATTTTGATGGTATATACTTAAATTGTATGTGGATCAATACATTCTAATAGTGGATATTTATTATCAGCTGTTTTTTAAAAGCTCTATTGTGTTTTACTATATTTTAATAATGTATGTTTGATTATACTATTTATATAATTGATATTAATTAAATATGTTTTGGTAATATTTATGTTCTAATAATTGTATTCATATTATACGTGTACTTGAGCTATGTTATAGGACTACATGAGTATTGAAAGTACTAAACCATTAGATGGTATAAATAATATAATCTAATACTATTCTTTATTATCTACATCATATTATGAATAAAAAGATGAGCTTTCGAGCAAATTCATAGGCTAAACATACAAAAATGTGGTATTTAATGAAATTTATGTGTGTTAATATTGAAAACTCACTGCAAAATTGCTCCAACCACGATGCCAAGTATAATCAATAAACTGTAAAAAAGTGGAGCGTGGTTAAACGTACAAAAAACTTAGTCCTAATTAATCCATTAATTTAATATTCTTAATTTTCATGTTTTTGCATTTAAATTTTAAAAAGATATACATTTGCTAGTTCATATTATTTCATATGTTTTAGAATCCGCACAGCTCGTGGTTTGAGATTCTTCAGGTTTTTAAAAATTCTTCAAGAATTAATCGTAAATGCTAAACAAGTTAGTTATTTTCAGCTTTTTAATAAAAATAAACGCTTAAAAATGTTTTTTTTTCAACTAAATGCAACTAGTTAATTTATTAAATGACTGAATTTCAATTAAATTGACTCAACATGAATAAAATTTGTTGCGCTTATGAACCTTTTAACGGTTGGGAAATTATTAGAAGATGTGGAAACTTTTCTATCTTGCTTCAATCCAATTGGGAAATTAGACAAACCGATATTAGATTATAAAAAAAATATTGTTAAATCTAAGAATTCATTATTAATAATCGTTAAATATTTAGATTCTACCAGAGTTTATTTATATTACTTTAAGTTTTTTCTCGCTTAATATAGGTGTGATCAAAAATGGGTTTTTAAGCGTTTAGGATCTTTTCTTGTCGTTATGGAAGCATCAGAGACTATGAAATGTATTCAATAAAGACATATTGATTGAGCTATAAAAGTCAGCCCTAATAGGCTTGAGTTCCCTGATATAAAATAAATATTGAAAATTTCATTTAAACTAGATTTTTATCTATTTTTTCAAATCAATTGTTTGAATAACACATTTTTTTGTTGGAGCTTGATTGGTGTGCAGTTAGTGAAAATCAACAACATAATAAAATTATCGAAATCAACGAGCATTAAACGCTCATTAAATTTGCAATAGTTTTTGTGTCTTTTCAAATCACCCTAAACTCCAAAATTGTTTAAACTTCATTTTATTTAAAAATAATTTAAATTGCTTTGAATGTATGAAAAGGGTAAACAATTGCTGAAAAACTGTTATAACTAATTTTTCTTGATTTTTTGAAACTCTAATTAATAAATATAAAAAAATCGTTTCAAATATAAGATACTATGCTATTAGTTCAACTTTTCAGAGACATCGTATGTACTTTTCCTTAATATTTTGTAAAGAAAAACATCAATTAAGAAAAACTTTTTAATACACTTGTTGAGAATCAATAAATTCGATAAGTTTAGCCTTATCAGAAAACGTTAGCGAAAAAATTAAATAATAGTTACTTTTAGCTTTTGATTATCAATGAATGTATCAAAAAATTCCTCTTAATTGATGTTTTTCGCTAAAAAATGTTTAGTCATGTTTCAAAACCATATAATGGAAAGGATTAAAGTTAAGTTCTCAATAATAATCCAATCCTACCATGACTCGGGCATCCAGTTGGAAAGGAAGTTTGCGTAGTGGAATCCTAAATTGTTCAATTATCTATTATAAAAAATAACAGAAGTCGTATTTATAAGTGATTAAATAAGTGTACAAAGAAAACTTGTGATCAGTCTTAAAGTTATCATATTTTGGATTAGTTATTCTTTTTTTGTCTCAGTAGTTCTATTGTAATTTTAATCGAACTTTGATAAAAGATTTTAGAACATGCTAACGTTCAATAAAAAGCTGAATTTATCGAAAAATCAGTTCGCTAAAAATAAACGTATCTAAAACATACCTCCTTTTTGAAGTATAGAAAAAATTATCCTTATAATATACATTTACGAGACTTGTGAGCTGTTTATAATAAGATAATTACAAGATAATATAGCAAAATCTTTTATTTACTGAAAACTGAAATCTCACTGAAGACTTAATCAGTTCCATGCCACTAATAATATTCGTTGTTTGTTTGTTTGTTTAAATAAGCTATTAACTATGTTTCTAATTTATAAACTATTCTACTGCTGGTCTTAAGTTTATCGAAAACTATAACATGATTCTTAAATAAATAACAGAATTTACCTCTAATGTTTATTATTCAAAAAATCTTTAATGCTTCACCTATTTTAGCAAGAACCACAACAATGAGAAAGATGGAGAGAATAAATGGCTTTTTGACATAATCGAACTGGAAGCTGGCCACGTGTATTCCGTGATGTTCTTCATGATGGTGGTTTGTGTGGTTGGTGTCGTGTGTGGAGTTGCTTGTGTGGTCAATTATGTTGGCTGGTTGGTTGGTGGAGCTCGTATGCTTGCTTGTAGTGCATGATTGTAGAAGGATGCAGAAGATTGAGAAGAAGATTGCCTTTTTTAACATGTTGTTTCAACGAGTTTGATCTGGAAGATTATGTGTATTTATTTAGTCTATGAGCTCATGAAAACAGTGTTGAAAATGTGAGTTCATATTCTGCATTATATAGGCTTCAAATCAATACATGAATTCACAATAACAGCAGCTTACCCTAAAAGTTCATACACTTTTATAATAACATGTGTTAGCTTAGATGAAACACATTTTAAAAATTGTTTTATAAGCCGGGCTTCATTGAAAAAAGATGAGAATATTTGAGAATCAATTAGCATTCGCATGCATTTTACAACCTTTTCGTTTAGAATATGCTAATTATTTTATGCATTCTATTAACCTTTTCTTAAAATATTACAAAAAATTGAGCATAGAAAATAATTTAATATTTGAATACATTTAAAATAAGCATTCTACCTTTCGATAAAAATTCATGGGATTTACAGCGCATTTAAATTATATCCTCGTACACAAACGTAACAGGACAAATGAAAACTTGACGCGCTGTTTAGCTCGCACCTTTTATATAGTATCAGGGATTATAAAAGTACAAAAGATATTTAAATATAATAGTATTTTCAATGAATATTTATATAGACTGTGTGTTTTGTTGCTAAATTTAACACGTAGCTTATGAGCGTTTTTTTCATATATTTAACCTGTTGGTACATCGCTTTTACCTGGATTACAAACTAAAAAAACATGTATCGATGTATTTGTCTATAAACATATTTTGACGCAAAAACTAAAAAAATTCATCATTTTAAAAAATATTTTTTCAAATTTCAATAATTTCAAAGCGAATTAATGTGGAGTTCGCATAAGAAACTGCTGAAAGTGACAAAAGCTGGTTTGAAAATAATTAGTGAGGGAGGACCTGGATTTCTAGAACTATCTGAACCAGTATGGATTTTAGACCAGCAAGTAAAACATTCACCCAATTTTTTCATATTTCTGCCATATTTTCGAAAAAGTCTGTTTTTGGTTTACACTTTTGAATTTAGTAGTTTGAAAAGTTAATAAAGCCAAATATTATTTTTTAGAAGTATATTTTTTAATTTATGTTTTTATTTGATGTTTTTTATAGTTTTTCAAAACTGATATTTTGACGTGAAATGTTTTATAAATTAATATTCTATCTGAGACTTTAATTAATAGTCAATTTACTAAGGCACTGTACTTAATTTTTTTTTAAGTTTTTTAAAAAATCTTATTTTCTTTTATGTTTTTCAAGGTTTAAAAAGCTCACACAGTTATTCAAACCAAATGCATTCAATTCAATTTTCAAACACCAGGTAACAAACTGCAGTGATTGCAATACTAAATTCTCATTCACACAAAGAAAGGTTATTTTTCAATAGATTAAAAATGTTTACTATCTTTTATAAATGCTCTCAATTTTTTCGAAATAATGTTCAAAAGAATCAATGGGTGAATTACATGAAGAAAATTATACAGCATCACTGCAGGCGTTGTGGGGGTTGTTTCTGTGGAAAGTGCTGTAAAAAATTGAAGTTGCTTCGAATGTGTTTTGTCGACCCTGTTTTACAATGTATGCAATGTTACAACATTAGTGAAAAAGAGCAATATTTCCTTGATAAAGAATTACCAATTCTTATGAAAGGTTGAAACATTATTACTTCTAACAATTGTTCCCAGCTTTTAGTATTTTATATCAATAAGCATATTTCCCAAAAAGTAAAAAAAAATTGTCTTTCTGAAAATTTGATAGAAAAGTTAGACTGATTTTGATAATATGAATTTTTGTAGGTGAAATTCTAAATGTTAGTACACAAGATGTTTCTATTTCTATTCCAAATACCTGCAAACTCTCTCCTTTTCACAAGTATTTACATTATTATTGCCTTAATGACCTAGTAAAACCTAAAACAATAGTAAGGGGAACAAAAAAGAAATATTTATTTGACTAAATCTGCTAAGCTTTTCGTAAGAAAATTCCACATTATCAAGTTATCTTTATCAATGCCTGTATGGTTGTCACAAAATGTTGAAGAGATTTTGTTTCTAAACAGGATTCTGGGGAATAGAATGTTTAAAGCTCGTTCTGCGTTACGTTTATATAAGAAAGATGGCGAAAAAACTTGGATTTATTTTTTTGTGTTCTCGTCATTCTGATTATTTTAAAGTACCATTTTACTTTTAATTGAGAAATCTTCATCAATAATTATTATTTGATACTTCTTAACTCATCTTACTAATCTAATCTGAATCAATTTTTTTATCTACGTAGCGTTTCAAAAGCGCTCTGCTAGAAACTGATTAAAGAAAACGGTTTTGAGAGGCTTACTAAAATAGTAGTGAGGATTTGAGGGTACAAGGAATAGAGTTCTTCAGAATAGAAAGAACATTTAAGAAAAAGATTCGGCATAAAAGGGAAAACGAATTATAATGAATAATAGAAAGCGAAGACGATGCATTAACGTCGCGAACCTCACTCTACTGATAATAAAAACAATTTTCAAACGGAAAAAAGTCTATCATTATTGCCTATTTCGACTTTTCTTCTGCTCTTGTCACGGTTGACCAAATACTTCAAAAACCAGAAAGTTCACAAGAAGCATAAAAATTTGTTATTAAGAAAGTGGTCAAAAGTATAAAAAACAGAAGGTGGCTATTGAAATAGTTGTTGAGTTGGCTTAGGCTTTTCAGATAATTAAAAATAATAGAAGTTTCCTAAGTGATGCGAAATAATGGAAAACTTAAAAAATAGGGATATCATTATTTATTAATTCAGACGTGCTAAAATAGGCATGGTTGTTAGTTTGATCGACTTCCATTTTATACACTCTATTTTTAAAGTTTTCGAAAGATGGCGTTTACAGATTTATTATTTATTCATTAGGGTTTACGAAGAGACAAAAATAGAGATAAAATTGTGTTCAAATATTTTCAAAGATCCTCGTTCGCCGGTGTACGGCTTTCTTCCAGCTTCCATAGGTCCCTGTCTTGCGCCAGTTCAACTGTTTGATCTATGTTTAGTTTGTGAGAAGGCTGGTGCTAGGTCTTCCACGCTTTGCGTTTTTTTTCTTGAGGCAATTGATGGTGGATTGTTTAGCTGGAACCAGATCATCCATGCGCAGACTATGGCCTAACATTTGCCAGCGTTGCTTTGTCACGATTTGAGATGCTGGTTCAATTCACGGTTTCTGTTTTCATGCGGTTTGGCCAGAAAACCTCACATACATACCGCACCATTTTTCGGTTGAAACTGTCCACCGATCTACCATCCCCTTGTCCATTTCCCACGTGCTACAACCAAAAAGCATGATGCTTTGAACGTAAGCTTTGTAGATTCTTAACTTTTTGTTTCTTGTTATGCTCGAGTTCCATATTTTTTTAGCTTGAGCATTGCCGTTGTTTTTAGCTGCTTTCGCCTTTTCCACTCTTGCTTTGTATCGAGTAGCATGCCCAGTTTTTTCGGATTTTTCCACTCGTTGTCTGATCCGATTTTGAGAATCTCCGTTTTCGTGGGATCCATTTTTAGGTTACTTTTCCAATATTTTTTCCACTATATTTAGGTTGACGCTATCTTTGCTAATGAAATCAACATCATCAGCATATGCAATGTCTTGGGCATGGACATTATTTCTGACTTCTCTCAACGCTGCTTCTAGGTATGTGGTGAAAAGTACTGGACTGAGACCATCTCCTTGAGGAATGCCAATATTGGTGTCAAAAGTGGATCCTACTTCTTTGGTTCTCACTCTCAAACTGGTGTCATTGAGTAGAAAATGTATCAACTTCATATCTTCCTCGGAGCAGATTGTATTCAATATCTCCATCATTTTTACTCTGTTGACCGAGTCAAAGACTGAGGATAAGTCTATACCTTGGATTGTAATTTTGTTATTGGTGCTTAATGTGCTTGCTATTTCTAGTTTGAGTGTCCATACAATGTCTTCTATGGATCTACCTTTCCTATAGGCAGCTTGGCTGGGTGATAGGTAGTTGTCTATTGTTGGTCTTAGTCTATTTAGAGTGATGAGTGATATTATTTTTCTAATGGTGGAGAGTAGTATTATTGGTCTGGTGTTTTCTACTTTTTTGGTTTTATTGTGTTTTGGTATAGGGAGTAGGATGCCAAGGCCAAGTTGGTGAGGTTGTTTATTGTTGATTGTGGTGTTTATTATATGAGTAAGTTTGTCAATGGTTGTGCTACTCAATATTTTCATCATTTCTGCTACAATATTGTCATAGCCTGGTGATCTATTGTTTTTGAGTGATTTTATGGCAGAGTTGACTTCACTATTGGTTATTTTGACATTGATATGTGTTTGGTTTTCTTGTTTTTGTTGTGTTGCTGTTGTAGACTTGTTGAATTTTTTTTTATAGTATGAAGTGAATTGAAAGTTGGTATAGAAAAATGGTGGAGTTTTATGTTTGATGTTTAGTTGTTTTATGCATTCTTTGATTGTAGTTTGAATTTTCTATTTCTTTCAATTGTTCTTCTGTTATTGAAGATTTGTTATCTGAGCATTTTTTGTTAATTTGTTTTTGTATGTGTTTTTCTTTGTTTAAGTTTATTTTTGTAGTTTGATTTATTTTACAATTTTTCAAAATGTTTCTGATTTTATTGATTTTGTTCTTAAGTTTGTTTATTTCTGGGTCTTTTATTTTAGTTTGTTGGTTGCTTTGCTTTTTGAAACATTTCAGGGCAGATTTATATATTATTTTTTGAAAATTTTCAATATTTGTGAAATTGGTTAATATCATATTTAAGAAGTTTTTGATATTTGTCTGTTGATAAGTGAGTTTTGTATTTTGTTGTTTAGGTTTTTTCCAAAGTTGGTGGGATTCTGGTATTTGCAGTATCACTTTGACAAGCCTGTAATCTGTTGATAGTTTTATACCAGAGTAGCTTCTGGAGTTTTTGATGTAGCTGATGATTTTTTGTTGAGTGATGATGTAGTCTATTGTGTTAAAAACCATTTTGTTATTCAGTTTTCCTTGCCATGTGGTTAGGTGTCTGGCAGGATGTTTGAAGAGTGTGTTGGTGGCAGTTAAATTGTTGATTGCCAAAAATTCATTTAACAAACTGCCATTTTTATTTTCATACCCTCTTGAAAAGTGGCCTTTGTGTGTAGACTTGATTGAGCTTCTGCCTATTTTTGCATTGAAGTCTCCTTGTAATATAAGTATTTGGTTTGATTTTGTTTTTATGATTGCCTGGAGTACTTCAAGAAATTCTTCATAGATTTCTTGTTTTTTATTTGAGAGGATTTGTGTTGGTCCATAACAGTTCACTATTTTGAAATGTGCACCTTTGAGATTGCCTTCTAGTATTGCAACTCTGTCCAAAATGTTGTGCGTGGTGAGATTAGTCCATTTCATACTTACTGCAAATCCGAGACCGTAGTGGTGTGTGCTGGAAGAGAGTAAGTGTAGAGTACTGTTTTTTTGTTGTATTGTTTCCTCGTTTTTGTTTCTTAGAGGCAAAGTACGTCCAAGTCGTAGTCGGCAAAAAGTTCATCTAAGCATTCTCTTTTTGTCTTGCAGTTTACAGATTTGGTTTCTTTAAATGTATTCTTATTTCAAGAGCTTATAGAGACATATGCTAATAATTTTTTATTAAATTATTAAGGATTTAAGCATGCGGTTTATCACTTTTATATTGTTGAAAAATCAATAGTTGAGATAAATAAACTATTTTTTAATGAGTTGATTTACTATAAAAACACTCTGTTTTATTGGTAATAATCCCAGCCTTACGCGTAACCGCTTTTCCAGTATTTAGATTAAATAAAAACGTTCCCACGCGAGTATATTAACATGTCCCAAAATGTATACAATTAATTGAAAAATAATATTTTTACTCAAAAAATTGCATAATGAAAGATGTTTATACTACATAAGGCTGCTCAAATTTTTTCCGGTCAACGAAGATGCTCAATTGAATATTGAAGCTCTAGATCTGTCTGGTGTCACAGAATGCTCGGTCATTTCATCTTCCAACCATTCCATTGAAAGTTGGCTTTCCAATTAGATCATTGAATTTTTTCATACATAATTGAAATAATTTGGAAAAAAATGATTTTTTTGCCTAAAATATAATAATAGGTTTGAAAATACGATTTATCGATTCACACGAGCTATGTCAAACTGCCACGCTGTCTTCCAATACACAAAGCCTAAACTACAAACAACAAATTGACTGGATCAATATGTTTTATAAGGTTTAACCTAGATTTAAACAAATGAAAAAAAAATAATTTTCATATCAAAAATAATTAATTTTTCAAAAATGCATTTTATTTTTTTTAACAATTTTTTTATTTTCAGTGTGTGAAAATGATTGAGAATGCAGATAGAAAAGCTGGTAGCATGAATATTGAAACTTGAGCGAAATAATATCCATAAATTAGTTTTTCTTTTCCATTCCATTTATATAATAGTTTTATGCTTTTTTGTTTTTCTTTTGGTTTTTATTTTTTTTAATCCTAACTTAACTTGGAGACTTTTTATTGAATAAATTTGTTTTTGCTTTTCTGGGTTCTATTAAGGAGAATTGACTTAAGTCTAAATAACTATACAAATAAATTATTCATTGTCTTAAAAATGGAACAAATGGCTAGCTTTGATAGAAGAATATAGATTAATGCCAAGAAACCGTTCCAGGCAATTCAAGCTAAATATATAAAAATGACCTAAAAACACGAAATGGGTCATGGTCAAGCTCTTTTCAAGGTAATCTTCTGTTGATGTTTTTGATTATTTGCTGAGCTACTTTGCCAGCCTATCTTATCATTTGCATATGCCTTACTAGCTATATGCAGTGAAAGTTATTAAAAGCAGCCAATGGGAATCACACAATTTTTTAATGTATTATAAATTATTACAAGATCCGCCCCTTCTTCTAGCTTTGCTAAACGTCAACATTATACCGGCATAGTAGTTGTTTACCAACAGCTGATCGTTTTGAGATGTTTTGAAATCTTGAAATTATTCGTCAAAATTTTGAAATTCGGAAAAAATTTTTGAAAACTATTCAATGTTTGGAAGCAAAAGACCTGGCAAAAGATCAATCGTCGGAACGAAAGTTTGCGCCGTTTTTGATGAGCAATTTTACCGGCCCGGCTCTATACAGAGCGTTCAGATGCCGGCCGAACAATGTCAAGAGCAAACTTATTCCGTAGTTTTTGATGAAGGAGGTTGTGGTGTTTATAAAGAGCATCAATTAATCGGACCTGGATTTAGAAGTTTATGCGCTGATCAAGTGAAAACTGGACAAAAGATTTATCTGACGCATAATAACCGTGAGGTTAAAGGCATAGTTCTGGGTTTATATCCCGTGGAAAATAAAGAAGAAACTCTAAAGTACTGGATGGTGGGCATATCGAACGATGTCAACATCACTGTGAAGGTGAAACTTGAGGACATTAGGCTTATGGAAAGCCGTAAATCTGCCCGTTTGAGTGACCAAGATACTGATTACACTAGGATGGCAGATGTTAATGAAAACAAAAAAAGAAGTAATGTTATTGACGTTCCACATTCTTCATACAAACAAAGGTGATTTTTCTAGTTAAAATTTTTTCTCAAATATTAATAATTTCGATTTGAATTTTTGCAAAAATACTTATTTTTGCAAAAATACTTATTTTTGAGCATTTTAAAAACTAAAATTGCTAATAATAAAGGTTTACATTTTCACATTCATATGCTATACTTTATAGGTACAGACTTTAGTAAAAATTTTATCTCATTAAACAGTAAATTTGCACCAATTGGTATAAATAGAAAAAGAGATATTGAAATAGAAGTGATGGATGAAAATATGGCTGCTATGGTTCTCACTTCTTTATCTCACAACCCTTTGTCCTATGCAAGTAATTCATATTAGCTCTTATTCAAAACTAAAGTGCTTTTCCATGCTAATTTCAATCTTATTATTTGAAAATTTTATACTTACAATTTTATCATTGAAAATATATTAAAAATTATTTATTAATATTTAATCAAATATTTAGTTAATTAACCAGAAATATAAAATTTTACATAAGTTGAAAACAGTCCTGATTCTTCACCCAATGAGTATTCCTGTTCATCCCCTAATGACTCTCTGCTTTCTCAAAGTGCCCCTTCTTCCATTACCCATCCTTCTAATAACTCATTCAACCACTTTTATACACACCATAAACAAGACTATTTGAGCAATTATGGGTCTAATTCTTTTGACTTCTCTGAAGAAGATATTCCTTTTGAGGTTTACTTAGGCTATAACTTTAATCACGACAGCTTGCATTCATATAAAGCAAAAGCAAACATCTAAGGTGCTAATAATGTTCAAATTAATATTTAAACTCCCTCAAACCAGAGATTATGAATTATGTTAAATGGTTTCCAAGGAACTATGTAATAAAACATGTATTTCATGTTTTATGCATTTTAAATGATAAGTTTAATCTAAATTTTTAACATTTTCACAAAATCTTGAAATATCAAATATTTAAATGTACTGATAAACCAGTGTATGAGCATTTATATTTTCATGAAAATGCATACATCACGACCAATGTTTAATGTCAAAACGTGCTTACACAAGTGAAATCCAATACACAGATAACTAAAAGAACAGTGTACCAATGCACTTGGAGAGGATGCAATCAAATATATAATACATGCAATGGCATTGAAAAACATATCAGATTCGAACACCTTGGGTTTATACGTTTTATAGCTTTTTTATTTAATAAATAATGTTTATCGTCGATTCACCAAGAAAACTTGATTTCTTCTAAACAGAATATATCTATAAAAAAATTCAAATTAAATAATTATTCGTGGTCAATTAATTTATTATCCATTTCAAAGGCCTACCGCTGACTCAGATCGCGAAGAAGAGTTTTATTACACTGAGCTTGAATTTGATGCTGCTATAAAGAACAATAATTTTTTCAATTGTAAGAGCATTCAGGATGACAGTAATGATGAAGAAATTGACGTGACAAATGTTAGGAGAAAATGCCAATCAGAAAGCTTTAATAACATTAATCCTTACAATCCTATCTATGATCACAACTATCAGAAAAAAGTACTTTATTCAAATTTTAAAACTAACTTTATATGCTTTTATGTTCAAGATTTATTCGATTGAAATGATTTTTGTATGTTGCGTCATTATGATCGTTAATCTTATTCAGGCTTGTGAGCACTTTTCAGCATCAATCCCCAGCCACACGAGCTTCCACTTGGGCTCCAACAATCTCAGGAAAGACATCGACAACAATAACATAAAAAATAATACCAATAACAGCCATAAAAGCAGCACTTTA
This sequence comes from Pterobdella sp. o SKG-2022, assembly GCA_964035795.1. Taxonomy (NCBI): domain Eukaryota; kingdom Metazoa; phylum Annelida; class Clitellata; order Hirudinida; family Piscicolidae; genus Pterobdella; species Pterobdella occidentalis. The sequence goes on from OZ038322.1 coordinate 12,073,244, forward strand.
CGCAATGATACTTTTCACTACAACTCAAGAAGCAAAAGGCATTCTTTCAACAATTGCATCTCCAACAGGCGTTATGACAGTTATTTTGATAATCACACTCTGAGGAACCGAAACAAAAACAAGCATTCAACTACCAAGGATGACTCTGAAGCTGACGAGCTTTCTAAATCTCTTCCTTGGACCTTTTCTGAGAAAGTCAGTCAAAATTATAGCACGTTTTGAAAAAAATTGAACAAGTATGAATAATTTTATAGTTATAAATACAACTGGTATTATTTTCTTTAGATGGACGTAGACTTCATTAGTGATTTAGATGAAAAAAAAGATAAAACGGAAGTATCTAAAGCGTCAACCACTCTACCTACCCATCGACATGCCAAGCAATTCTCATTAACGTCAGTCTCAACATCACAAAGGTATTTGACTACAAGGAAGTTTCATTTTTTTGAATTTATGTATCGCTTATTGAACACGAGTTTATTTGGCTTTTCAAATTAAAAGTATAGTTGAGAAAATACTTATGATTTTTGAAAACCTTCATAAAACGAGGATTTTAAAATAAATTTAGTTGCGTATAAAACCATGGGTTTTGATAAATAAGACCTTATCATAAACAGATTCTTTTGAATAGCAAGAATACTAAGATAAAATTTTCAATGATTTACTAAAACGACCACAACTACGATGATAGGAAAAGCCATACAGAGGTCAAGAAGTGTAGGAAGGTGTATGGACTGGACAACAAAGCTGCTTGGTGCACCCAATGCAAATGGAAGAAGGCCTGTTCTCGCTTCCACCACAAAAACATCGACCAAGCTAATTAATTATATTTTTCCGAGCATTTATTTTGTATTATTCTTTATCAGTTTGAATCATTGAATCGTTTTCCTGCTTTAAACTGTTTCAATTTTTTTTTGTTAATCTACACGTTCAATTGGATAAGGATTGTTACATTAAAGCTGTTAATTTTTGTTTTTGATTTAATATATATTTATTCGTTGCTTCAATGGAACTATTGCTTAAAACTGCATCATAATATACAGCTCATATTTGTCTGCATATGCCCTTCTAGCTTAATCGTTCTTCGTTGTTTTTTATATCATTAAACATCAGGTATTTTTGAATGATCACTTCATTAATAAATAGTAACTTTAGATTCATAAGTTAGAGCCATTATTTGATGTGTCATTTAAAAATTACAAGTAATTAGATTTGAATCTAGCGTCCCCATAAATTCATCTATATATGATATACAGTTTTAATCAAATTAAAATGATTTCTTTCACGTTATTAAATGCCTGTGACGTTTCAATTTTCATAATATTAAATCTATTAGTTTTCCAGTGCTTATCATTGTAGGCATCCTTTAGCACTTCTTGGAATTATTCGTGGTGGAAGATGCTTTGAATTTTTATAAATTCGGTTTTAAATTAGAAATTACAGGTTTGAACTTGTATTTTTTCATTTAAGTTTTGAGTAAATTAATTACTGGTTTTGTCTTCAAGATTTTTTCATTGATTCGCGTTAACCACTGCATGTTCTGATATTTCTTTCGGCTTATCAATGCCACAGCATCATTCATGTCAATTGTAATATAACAAATATACATCATGTAATTTTGTATAATGTTCAAAGTGAATCTTGATATCAATTTACAACAATCATTGCCGCAAAACTTCATTAAATCATGTAATAACCATCATCTTATCTACAATTCAAACGATTATCATCCTTCATGATTCATTTCCTTAGAGTGTTAGCGTATTAATTTTATCACATTACCTATGTTGATAACTCAGGTATGCTATTATTCAAGCATCTGCCTAAACACCGTTATGTAGTTATATACTTCTGTCGTTTATAATTATAGGTCTTTTGAACTTATTTTTTTTGACTGTGCTGAAACATCGTAATTTTTAAAAATTTTATTTGCATTGTTAATCTTTGAATGCGGAGCTGTTCTGAACAGACCTTGACGTAAATTTCAATCCTTCCAAACTAGTGATTCTAAGCTTAATACCTAAGAGCAGTTCTATAACTACTACATGCACCTACATTTGCAACTGACATTAAAGCAAAAATTATTTTTGATGGTATGCTGTCAATTTTTAACTTATAGCTTAGATATTTTCCTGCATTCTCGGTTTAATTTTTAGTTGATATTAATATTTTGGTTTCAATCTGTTACGTAACCGTTTTGACACTTATCAAAAAATACTGGTGAAAATTATATTTTTAGAATATTTGAACTTAATAAATTGTAATTTTAAATTTTATCGTCCGTAACCATGAAAATTAGTTTAATTTAAACATTTATTTTGCTTTAAATTATCTGACTTTTTGGCTAGAGTTTTGTTGAACTGCTTGTTAAATTTTATTACTATTGTCTTGTTGACCGCACGTGTAATGAAATTATGGCTTGAATTTTAGCCTTTATGGATTGACCAATAAATGAAAAGTTTATTTGGTTGAACTGATCGAAAAAAACATTCCATGATTATTTACATAGACCGGATAAAAACTAAAACGATTACTAGTTAACTCTTGAGCTATTTTAAAAACAAAGGAAGCAAAAATTTGAAGATCTAAAATTATTAAAATTGAAAAAATCAAAGGCACAAGAAGAGACTGATAAAATTAAATGATGGAGGCGTCACGGTGAGAGCGCTTGAGGAAGAGTTCGGGAGCAAGGTCCTCTAAAATGGTATCTACAATCACCAATAAAAACTTATTAATTTGAAAAATATTAAAAGTAATGTTCGTTCATATTTGAACATATATTTATAATGATTTGAAACTTTCAATGAAATCATATTGAAACAAGTGCGAAAAACCTGAAAAGAGCAGTAGCAGGAGTACTTTCGATGTTGAATTCAGCAACAGGCACTCCTCTCTCGGCTAATTGAGGGGCGTATTGAGCAGCGGGGTACACAACCGATGATGTACCCACCTTAATGAAGATTCATTAATGTTGAAGAACATCATCAACCCTTTAAATTGAATTATTCAGTCTCATTATTATTCATAAAATGATAAGGAACATGTGATACGAAGAAAAAATTTATGTAGCGACTAATGAAGAGGTATTTGGTGAAGTTCATACGAGCTTGAATATAAATTATAAACCGGCAGCAGGTAACATCTACTATCATTCCAAATGCAGAATTATTTTAAAAATAGCTTTTAGAAGAATCTGTTGTATTTATGCTATAGAATATGAAAACAAAATTCCATCTTTTTCCATAATTAAACTATGCGTTTTGGAATGTTTAAATTTAAATCATTAATAAATCAAGCTCTTGGAGCTAAAAGATAATACTAATTTGAGATTAATAAACGTCGATTGTTCAACCAAACGACTGAACTTAATTTCATATTATGATATTTAGATATTTTCTCGTCTTAGAAACTCTCGTAAAAACCCTCTTTATTCGTTTTGAATTAATCTAACATGAGTTTACAATTGCTTTCATATTGACTGGGTTTGATGATCAAAGGTAGATGCTCCAAGAAAATATCAGTAGAATCATTAAAACACACCTTTAGATGATGTATTATTGGTGAAAATAATTATGGGGACGTACCTGAGGCACTTCAGGTAGAAATCAATACCCTTTCTATTCATTTCAACTAAGTGTATTTCTAATAAGTCAAACAAACTTTATCATCCTCCCAAAAACTAGAAATCATATCTAAAAATAGGTGAGAAATGCAGATGCTATGAAACAAACATTCATGCATCAAGGTCAATGGTGTTACTCCATTTACTTCGTCGCTAAATGAAGTTGTATAAAATGAAAAAGAACTTTTGTCTACAGCATAGTTATAAGCCGATATAAATTAAGACGAAACTAGATAGAAAATATAAATAAAATATAAATAGAATAAAACAAACAATAAATAAATATAAATTTTAAAAATTGTATCTAAACTTCGGTTTTCACAATTCAAAAAAATTTTTTAATATTAAAAAATTAAAAAAGAACAAACAATAAGGCAAAAGTCGCATTGGTCGAGCTCATCCTGAGTTCTCTCAATCACTTCATCTTTCAAGTTCTCTCCAAACCACACCACATCGGGTCGCAACAAACCTCCGCAACCAACTTCTGTGCATCTTTATAATCAAGCCTTTTTTAATTTTTTTTGATATCATTTCAATATTATTTCTATAGAATAGAAATCGCATTCTGAAATATAAAACTGTTAAACTTCTAATTATACTACGAGAAAACAATCCTGATTGAATTTCATGACGGGTTCGACCGCTCATTAAAATGTTGAGTCGAATATCAAGCTGAACTCAATTGTAGTCGACACATTTTTTTTCGTTTAAACAAACTATCACGAAGCTTTTTGTAGAAAAGCCAAAAATTATCAAGTGATATGTTTGAGAAAATGGAAATTCACTTTGTATCAGTATCCTTTTATTATAGTCAGCATCTTTACCTTTTCCAAGGGGTCCCTGACTTCTTTCCACGACGTAACCCTTTTTCTCTCTCCATTTCACACTGTCGTAGGCATCTTCAAGACTTAACCCAAGCCTACGACAAAGGTTTACCATCATACTTTTCCAAGCTAACCTTGGCCTTCCCCTTCCTCTACTGCCTTCCACCTCAAACCTCCACGCCTGCTTAACAAAATCATCATCCCCTTTCCCTACAGCATGGCCCAGCCATCTCAAAGTTCTTTGTCTCACTTCAATAACAGTATTCTCCAACCCCAATTTATCAACTCGTTTGTAATGGCGATTGTAATTGTTAGCTGATGATGTAAGCATTGTTTGATGAAAATAAAAAGAAATCGAAATCACTTTAAAAAGAATTTGATTGATTGATAATTTAAGATTTGCTGACGAAAAACTTTTTGATAGATGTTAAAAATATCAAACGTTGTGTTTCTCACATTTGTGTCTTTAAAACTTTTTCATCAAGATGTGTTTACTCAAGCTGAAATTCTTTTTTATTCTTGAAAAATTTTGTTTTTGGTGTCATAAAGTGAAATAAAGAGGAAAACACTAAAAATGCTTAGTACTGGAATTATGTGAAGCTTTTCTTTTTTTTAGTGGTTAAATTGATGAAATTAGGTTTCTTCAATCTTAAAAAAATCGGATTATTGAATATGCATTTGTTCAAAGTGAATTAAATGCGTCAACGAGGTTCAAGAAAGTTCAGTCGTATAAAGATGTCTAACTTACCAAAACGGCTATTAAAACTATGACAAACAAGTAACCTACAAGGATGTCATGAACTTTTTAACTGACATTTAAATAACATAAGCCCAGTATCCTATTGAGGATTAATTAATAAAGTTAAATTTAAGCTACTCTACTAAACAATTTGGTAACGTTAATGACTTAAAATATTCTTATCGCGAATAAACCTCTCGGCAAAGCTGGTTCAAGCAATTATGTTTGTCATACACACTCAAATAAACCACAAGCAGTAAAATGCTACTTTGGTAAAAGGCACTTCAATAGACAAAGGTTCAACAATCACAAAAAAATTTGCAAAACGATTTGAAAATTTTTTACGGTATCTCTGATTGGCGGATTAATGCAATAAAAAATGAAGAAGATCAGTTTGATGAAGTTTTATATTGAATTAATTAGAAACAAAATAGCAATGTAATGAAATATAAACCTAGGTAGATCTTCTACAGAGATAAATGCATCTTTAGTTTTAAGATCAGGAGCTCTGTATATTTTAATATTTATTCAACATTATTCAATTATTTAGAAGTCTATTTAAAAAATAAAAAATAACTTTGAAGTAAGAATATATATTATACCCTTTATTTTCAAGAGCTGGACATACTGGATTATTTCTGTTTACTTTGCTTATACCACAAGTGGTGCATCTCACCCTGAACAAACTTCCTACAGTATATAATAATAAAATTAGAGAATTTATAAAATATTTCTAATACTTTATTAAAAAAATTGTTAAGAAACTATTTTTTGATTTTAAAGTTAAAAAATCTTACCATGTAATTCAATGACAGCTTCGGAACCTGCTGTTGTATGTAATTCATCAATATTTTGTGTTATCACAGTGAATCTTTTCCCTTCTCCTAAAAATCTTCGTTCACATTGCACAAGCGAAAAATGAGCCTATGTAGTTAACCATAATTTTCAAGTTGAAATATGTTAATTTAATGAGTTGTTCAAGTATATTTGATACTTGAAAAGCTGATTAAATAAAAAATTTTAGCTATGAAATTATGGTTTATTATATTTTCTGAATTAAATTTAACACTTAGTAAAATATAATTTGGATCATAGTTTAAAAATATATTTTTCAAACAACCAACAGCATTTGGTCTTTTAGTCAGCATAACATTTCTTCTGTACTGATAAAATTCCCAAACTAAAGAAGGTTTATGAGAAAATGCTTCTGGTGTTGCCAAATCCTTTGGTTATATTTTTGGCAAAAAATATTTTTTAGTAATTGTGAAAAAACATTATTAGAAAATTTAAAAAACCCATTCAATATTTACGGTAGCTTGCCACTTTCTCCAGTAGCCACCAGCTCCTCTGAATGTCGGCACTCCACTCTCGGCACTGATACCCGCACCCGTTAAGACAACAACTCTTTGAGCATTTGCAAATTCTTCTTTGAACGCTGCTAAATCTGAACTTTGCCGCACTTGACTCTATTACAACGTCAAATGAATTAAATTTTCGGCGTATTTTTTTAAACAGTAAAGATTTCGATCAAACCTTATTAGTCATTTTACCATAAAAAAAGCAAAAGTCTTTGCAGGTTTTCAAAAATTTAGACATTTAAAGTTCAACAAGTTGTTTATGACAAAGATGGATTCAAGTCTAAATACGCCTTAAAGCTTTCAAATATATATATATATATCGTAAATATAAGCAGACCTTGAACTATTTGATTTTTCAAAAATTTCATGGGACTTTATAATTTTTTAGAAGATATCGAAAACAAGTTGCAAATTCAATTCTTTTATTTTAGAACAGTATAAATCATTTATTTTCATGAATAGTCTTTATCAAATTTCTTTTCAGCATAATATCTATGCATTTTACCATCTTGGTTATATTTATATTTATAATGTGTAGGGAATTGTTCTATGTTGAGTTTATTCAACAGAAGTATTCTATTTAAATCTTTTTGAACTGTTTCATTACTCAAAGTCCACTTTGAAACATCTGGATGAAGCTTGAATGCTTTAGGCATATTAGTTGTATTGTTTAAATCTTTTTTTCCTTCTGTTATTTCCTCAGAGCTTTTTATATTATTTATTTTTGTTGAAAGGTTTGTATTGTCATTTGTATCAGATACTGTAATGGATTCTATGTGTGATCCTGAAGCACCAAGTACTTCAACACTACCCATTATCATCTCACCATTACTAGTCAACACCAGATGATTACTCATATCAAGTTTACTTGGTAAATTTTCTGGTAGTTTGAAAGGCTGGATGGTAACTAAATGTAACACCTCTTGTAGAAGTTTATTAACTTTTGGTGTGTTTTTTGCCAAAACTTTTTCATTTTGTTGAGGATGCTAATTTAAATAGATGAAATATTGTTATTTTTAATATGAGCTCTACAAATTTGGAAATTAATTTATATGAAAAAAGAATGCTTAAACACCTTGGAAGCAAATCCAAAATGGCGTAAAATGTCTCTTTGCCACCAAGGTGTGCCTTTGAGAGTTTTTTTTAGTGTTATCAAATGAATCATATGAGGTTCTGAAGGAGCTTTTGATGCTTCGCTTTCTTCAAATTCTTTAAGATGTTGTGTCCATTCCAAACTTTTTTGACTTCTATCAAATTTTCTCATACGGTGCTTTTTTATAATGTAATGGTTTGTTAGAGCTGTTCTAGCAGAACAAATCTGAGTTTTAACTAGACTGTTGAATAGAAAACCTTTTCCACGGCACTGAATGAAAATACAAGTACAAAAAAATGAATTAACTATTAATTCTTATTAAAAATATTCGAAACCCACCAATGCCGAAGACATTGTTAAAACAAAGTTAACGATATTAAAGTAGCAAAGAAGCTGATAACAGCGATCTCTCAATGTTGGTGAAACTGTGCAACCATCGTCTGCGGTACAATATCTTGCAAATTGCAGCTTCTTTAGTGAAAAAACATTTTTTAAAATCAAAAAAATATCCAAACCAAACCTTTTAATAATTAAAATCTTCATAATATTTGTAACTCCACTTGATAAGTTCATCTAGAAAAAACTTCGTGGAATAAAATGAACTTCAAAAAGTGTTTTTAGATGAATATTTATGTTTGGCTCAAAAGATTCTAATACAATATTGACGGCATACTTCGTAAGTGTGCCGTTGATATATGTAATGTCCACTTTGATGACAGAGGCTGGCCATTGCTACCTCGCCTATTCGCTTAGGAGGTTTAGGTTTATTTTCAGTTTCTGATATTTCCTAGGTTGATTATTTAGCCTCTATGCACGCTACCGAAGGTTTAGTCAAAAACATTCTTTCAAACTTTTCCGAATCTCTTTTTGACAATTCTTTGGCGGTTCGTGTGCAATCCTGGAATAAACGTAACTTTGTCTTACCTGAAACCAAATCTTCGCAACTTCAGTGAGATTAAATAAATTGTAAAATAGTTTCTGAAAACTTGAAAACGTCCCCCGACCAAAATCGTTTAGCTTGTTTTTTTGCGGCCTCTCAACCCCACACTGGTGCTTGGCTTACTGCACTTCCTGCTTCATCTTTAGGAAACCTGCTTTCAAACGATTGTCTCCGTTACGCTGTGGCTCTCCGTACTGGCTCTAACGTGTATCAAAATTTCACTTGTCGCTGTGATGAAGAGGTTGATAAGTTTGGGCTGCATCCTCTTTCATGTGTTAAAAGCGGAGGCCGTTATCCTTGTCATTGTGCTTTAAACGACATTGTGTTTCGAGCTTTAAACGTCGCTGACTTCAATTCAATCCTTGAGCCTTCCGGTATCGACTTTTACGCTAGTAAAAGACCCGACGGCGTCACTGTTTTTCCGTATAAAGAAGGAAAGTATTTGACTTGGAATGTCACCTGTACGGACACGTTTTCTGCATCCGCATCTCTCAATTCGGCAGTCTCTCCAGGCTCTTCTGCTCGTAATGCGGAGATTTTGAAAATCGGCAAATACGCATTTCTTCAGCCCTGTTATTTGTTCCCTCCTGTAGCGGTTGAGACTTCTGGGGTTTTTGGCCCATTCACTAAAAGTTTCTTATTAGAACTGGGCAACAAAATGAAGGAGCGTACCTCTGTCAATCTGGAGACAAGTTGGCTTTTTCAACGCTTGTCGATTGCGATTGTTAGAGGTAACTACCTGAGACTTAACATGTCTTGCAAAGCTGGCAAGACACATGAAGACGCAACCATGAAGGTGTGAATCAGTTTTAGTGAATATTGCCTGAAGATTGAACCAGTTTCTACAAGAATTGAAAGCTGCACTTCTTATTTTCTTAAAATATCACTTTTATTGATAGTTATTTCAAACTTATTGTTAAATAAAAACAAGTTTTTTTGTAAAAAAAAAAAAATTATAAAGCTAAAACTTAGTTTCTTAATAAAAAATTTTCCAATTCAATCGTTCAAAGCAAAGATTATAAAAAGACATCTAAATGTTTTCAACATAAAACAGAATGGCGTGCTTGCAGGGGACGTTCACTCTTCAGAAATCATAACGTTTTTACCCTGACCAATGGGATTGAAGCAGTTTTTTTTTGATCTGTTATTTTCCTGGCTAAGAAAGCATTGTTTTGGTTTTTTTGTTGTTTTTCATTAAAATAAATGACTTCTTTAAAATGCTTATTCAACGGAGAAGTAGCATATTAAAAAAATTTTGTCCATATCTGCTACAATCCCATTGGCCAGGGTAAAAAACGTGATGCTTTTTATAGTAAGCGTAAATCGCTTGTGCGAGCTTGCAAGCTCATGATCTTAATACAACTTGTCTCTTCGTCGGTGCTTGCTGGGTTGTTTTTGCTTTTAATTGTTGAGTTAATATTTATAAATTTTCCTCTCTCACTTAAAAAAACCTGATTTAAAAAGACCACATTGCTATACTGATGAATAAATAAACAACATAAGACATGCTTCTTATATCAAGACCTCATCTCATTACCACCAGACCATACCACCCGACATAGGGAAACTAGAAGCTAAACTTACTGGAAACTTCAAACGATTCTCTCACAACCACGCTCTTTATATACTTCTTTCCAAATGATCTCAAACACATAATCAACATACCTCACAATGACAACTGCTGGTTTTGTGTCATTCATCCGGAAAAACTCTTTTTCTCTTTTAACGCATGAATTCAAAAATAATATTCTCACCATTATGGACGAATTCAATTAGTTTTTTAAACTTTCTTATATGAGGCTGAATTCATCATTGTCAAACTTCCCTTTCAGCTTTTTGTTCACACTATGCAGGTTATAATTTTCAGCTATAGCACTGCATGTTATGATTTGTGAAGGTATCATTGCGATAAACGCGCCAATTTTAAGCAACTGCTATTGATGAAAAATGATTTTTAAAACTGCAAGAAAATATTAAATAAAAATAGTTTCACTGAATCCTTTCTCCAACTTAAAAAATTATCTTATGAATTATTTTTTTTAATGAATTGGCATAGTAATTCAAATGAATAATTGTATAACTTTGATGAATGCAAATTAAACTGTTTTTTAGAAACGTTGCGATGATGACACAATATTCTCATATATCTTCATCTCTTCATGATATCCACTAACTCCCTCTTTGCTATCGCTCTTCATTGAACTTTTGTACTCTTATGTACAAAATCTCTTTCTTGTGTTTGAGCTTTTATCTTTTTAACCTTTTAAGTGTCCCGGCCTACGATCTTCTAACCGCTCTATTATCCCTCTCTCAAAATTCTTCATAAAATAAACCTGCTTTTTCTTTTTTGGTCTATTTCTCCAAAGCTTGAAAACTTTTAATTTTAAATCTTTTTCTTATATTTTTTTAACTGAAAAGTTTGAAAATTTTTTCTACAGGCTTTTCATAGCAAAGCGCCTCTGACCGATGCGTAGAGGCACTATATGAACTAATATTTATATTTATACTTGTATATTGAAATAATTTTTAAGTAGATGGTCCGAAATAATAAATAATTTTTTTTGTGAAAAATTTTGTTAAAAACACCGGAAGATCTGAAAAAAAAGATACTCAATACATTTCTCATTAAGATGCATAATCAAACTTTAAACAATCACAAAGACGTTAGAAAATTATTTCAAATGGATTTAAATAGTGATTTATTTTTTATTTAATTTTCATATTTTTTTATATTTTGCTGACTAATCTATATAATATCTTCTTGTTTTCACAAAATAGAAAACATGGATTTTTATTTATTTATCGACTACTTTTAACTGCTGAAACTAATTGGAAGTCCAAACGGGCTAAAGTTTATAAATAAAATTGCAAAAAAAATTTAGCTCAAAAAACAGAAAAACTATGGCCAATAAGTATGGCAATACAGAGGGAATGCTTGTAATGTTCTGAATATACTCACTAGTCGAAAAGAAATAGAACCCTTATTTATGATAATAAAAACTCAAAAATCTGCTTATTTGGTTTTTGTTAATTTTTTAGTTTGACAGTTTGCTTATTTAGGGTCTACTTTATTTCAATAAAAGCACAGGCACTTCGCGATCAGGCAAGAGTATTGAATAGCGAGCCTATAGTTCCTGAACCAATCATAGAATTTCAAAAAAAATTGTGAAAAGTACTGAAATAATCATTTTTAGAAGTTATATGAAAAAAACTAACATTTATCAACTAACAAAGCTTTTTGTACAACCCGTGAATATTTAAACATTATGATGCATGAATATTGATTTGCATACATTTGGATTGGCTCATCAGCGTTGAAAATCCACATTTCGGGTTTTTTAAAAAGATTTTAAATAAAAAAATATTTATTGTGCACCATTTTAATTCTAAAAATAAATAATAAATTTTAACAAAATCCTAACAAAGCATATGATTGGTACATAACTGATTGGCTAATCTTAAAGCAATGCTTCGCAACTTGGAACTTCTTTAAATAAAAGCTTGCTGTTTATATAAGCGGTGTCCATGGTTTCACATATTGACGAAAAGCTTCGAACTTTTCAATAAAAGAATGTATGTTCAATAATTTTTGTTTAAATTTTTTTTCCGAGTTGTTTGTCTTAATTTTCTTTGACCAGCCTTTCGCGATAAGCACTTCAAAATAACGAAGTTATGGAAATCAATCATGTTTTCTATCAAAAATTAATATTTTGATCATTTAATTCTTATTTATTCGAACCAAAAAAAAATTTGTTATTATTCTCTTATTGTCCCTAGTTCGCGGTGATTTATAGCACTTCACGAGTGTTTATAATTTATTGTTTCAAAAAACTGTGCCTCGTTGAAAAGACCTCATTAAAAGACCTTTCAATAATACAATCCATTTTCTAGAACATTCTATTTGAAGTGTTATTTACATTATTTCGAGATTTTTCTAGAGTTTCGAAACTGTGAAGATAGTGAGTTACTTATAACTTTCATTTCAATAATCTAGCCATGAAGTGATGGTAAAGAAAATAGAAAATGTATTTTTTCAGACATATTTTGTGACTTGAATGATTTTCAAAATTTTATTTCAAATTTATGAGGTTTTTAATAATTTACTTAAAACAGCAAAAAGCCATACTTGGAGGCAAGTTAACATCAGATATCGATTTATGATTGTGAAAATTAGGACAACGCCTGATACCAAATTTTATATATACTTTTCAATATGTATCAGCTCAAAGTCTAATAAATGATTTGGTATATATATATATATATCAATCACATATCGGCTTGCTTATTGGTGGTATACTCTATTTTAATATATTTTACATAATAACATTTTTAATTGCGTGAATTTCATTCACATTCAATTTATTATTTAAAAGATATTATCGATTGTTGTAAAATGACTGCAAAAATCTGGAAACTAGTCAAGAGATTTGATGGAACGCCCAAAGTTTCAGATCTAAATCTTGTAGAAGAAGCACTTCCAGCTGTTTCTGATAACGGTTGGGTTGATATTCAGTTTAATCAATGAAATATTATTCTAATGATTGAAAAATGTTCAAACAGAAATTCTTATCGAGGCACTTTTCTTCAGTGTTGACCCTTACATGAGGTAAAAACGACTATAAATCTGAATTCATTGTTTCTTAAAACAATGTTCTTCAACTGAGAATTTTTTTCAAATTAACTTCATATATAATATTTATTCCGATTTCTTTGATTCTAAATACACATAAATTTTAATTCATACATAACCCAAAATGCATTTAAATTTCAAAATAAAAAATAATCATAAAAATTATTATTTATATCTCTTATAATACTGTATTATAATGTTAATTAAATTCAATACAGGCCGTTTTCAAACACCTTGCCTTTGGGGTCAACTATGATCGGGGAACAAGTAGCAAAGTAAGGGTCTTAATGCTCTTTTCTTATGTGCTTTGCTTTATAGCGAGATCGGCTTGTATTTTTTTTCATTTATTGTTTTATATGCTTTCAACTTTTAGTTTGTAAGAGGAATCTTAGACAAATGGTGCTAAGCTGAAAAATATATCTAATAGTCTTCACCCTATTTACACTATCAATAAACCAATTATTGGTCGTTAATCAAGTTGTTTAAAAATTTGGACCACAAGCCAGCGTAAAGCTTTTAAGAAAAATTAAACACTATGTCAAAATGCTAAAAAATATAAGAAAAGAGAAAACTAATTTTTTTATTAGCTTGCTCAATTAACACAGCTTTTTAATTTTCTCAAAATCGTTATCAGAAACGAATATTACTTGATTTTTTATCTTATAGAAAAACCAAATGATTAAAGGGTGGTCGAAAGCAAGCACAAGGACTTCAAAAAAGATCAAATAGTGTTGGCTTCTGTTGGGTGGAGAGATAAAACAGTGGTAAACCCCGCTCAAGCCAAAGTGATTCCAGCTTGGAACACTGGCAAGTTCCCTGTTTCATATGCTCTTGGTCTTCTAGGCATGCCTGGGTAAATCTTAAAACTGTAGATTTTCGAAAATCTCAATTTATAGTGAAATTTATGAAAACAAAAAGTTTTCAATTCATTTAGAATAACTAAATGTTGGCAAACTTACCAATAGAAGCTATTATTTTGCAGTTTATCAGCCCTTTTGGGTTTCGTTCCAATTTGCGATCCCAAACCTGGAGAAACTCTTTTTGTCAACTCATCAGCGGGGACTGTCGGGTCTATTGTAGGAATGATCGGCAAAATCAAGGTACTGATTGTTACCTTCTTCAATTAAGTTTATATAACTTGAAAATTATTAATTGTGTAATTTTCTAATATATTTATCGATAAGTAATTAAAAAATCTTTTGTAACGTTTATAAATGTTTGAAATGACCATAACACAGGGATGCAAAGTGATTGGGTGTGCAGGGACGGAAGAGAAAGTGAAGTATGTGAAAGAGGAGTGCAAGTTTGATGAGGTTTTCAACTACAAGACTTGCGACCTCAACACTACTCTCAAGAAACTAGCTCCTAACGGCATCGACTGCTACTTTGATAATGTAACTATTATATCACTATCAATATATATGAACAAATATATAATAAAATTTACAAACTGCTATTAAAGGTGGGTGGAAAGTTCAGTGCTGAAGTGATCATCAACCACATGAACCGTAACGGCAGGATCTCTTGCTGCGGAAACCTTTCTGGTTATAATGCCAAAGACCCGGAATTAGGTCGGAGAATTTTCATATAAAATTTTCGATTCTAGAAACTTTCAAAAATTAATTTAATTTATCAATTTAATTTAATAATAACTATAATTTTGGTTCTTTATAGGTCCGATGTTCAGTTTTTCGATGGTCGGTAAAGAGCTGTCAATGAAAGGTTTCATGGTTTACTCCTATGAGGATAAGTACCCAGAAGCCTCCAAGCAGCTCCTGGAGTGGGCAACCGAGGTTTGTTTATACTGTTAAGATGTTTGAATAAGAGTAGTTATTTAAAAAATATCCATTCATGAAAAATCATGTATAAAGTTGCTCCCAAAATGGGACCTATGATTCGTTATCGTTTTTAAAGTTATATCCAATATTAGACTAATGATAGAGGTTCAAATACTATAACATATATTATTTTTAAAAATAATATTAAATATGATAACATGTCTATTTTCACAGGGAAAAATAAAAATTAAAGAAAATGTAGTGAAAGGGTTTGAGAACGTACCCACTGCTTTCATAGCTCTTTTGAACGGGGACTACCATGGCAAGATCGTAATCCAGGCTTGAGACCAATGCTATCAGACCATAAACGTTGTCAATTAACTACTATTCCTATCATTGTTTTAACCTATCAGTTTGTAATATGTTTTTTGGATTAAGATTTGATTCGTTCTAACGTTTAAGAATAAAATTTTTTTATTGTTCAATTTCAGTTTAACAAAAAAATAATTTAAAATATATTTAAATCATGTTTTTATACACTATCGATAAAGTATAAACCGTCTAAAGTATAAAATTTAATTTTCACTAAACTGACTTCCAGATGAACTTCAAATGATTATATAAAATTTTATACAGAAGTAATATTTAAACCTAGAATATAATCTCAAGTTGATTAAAAACAAATTAAAAATATTGTTTTTTAAAGACATCGTATGTTCTTTCGTAAATTTGAATTTTACCAGTAACTTCAAATTATGAGGGTTTATAAAAACACGTAGAAAAATTTTTTATTTAGTTAAAATTTTCAACAAGTAAAACCTTGTCATAATTCATTAGCAAAGTTGTAGAAAAATGTAGAGAATTTTTTTTCAACGTGTTCTTTTGAATTCTCATAATTTGAAATTACTGGTAAAATTCAAATCAAAAATATATATTCAATATTCGAGTTAGAGATATTTGGAAATGTTATGTAATGCAATGCGGTATTTATAAAGCGCTTTTTATTAAAGATCAAAGCGCTTGCTACAAATTTAATGAAAATGACTGAATGAAAATCTCAAAAGTGCAATGCTGCAAAATTGCATTTCAAAAAACATTCTTTATTTCTTTTTTCTTAATACTTGAAATAAGCTTTTTTGAGTTTTAATTTCCAATTGCTGGAATTTATAAGCATTTTGAAAATGCTAAGATAAATATAAAGGTGCCACAACTTCAAATAATAGTTGTGTCAGGTCCAGTTTCTACATTGGGTTTGAAAGGCAGGCTTCGCATTGTTAGCTCTTTAATCCCATTGGAAATTCTTTTAAAATACACACAACATGGAGCATGTATTTATGAGCTGATGGCATAAATGTCCAAAAGATCTTATGAATATTTGATGCAATTTGACAATGCATACCCAATGCAACATCAACATAACTCACCCAATCTATAAGCAGTTGCCACCCTCAGCAGCTATTCTGATGACATTTGATCCGTTGAATTTAACTAGAAAATTGTATTAAATTTGAACTAATGTTTAAAATTATTTGAAAACTATTTGTCATACAATTCTGAATTTAGATGTTTCTCTTGAAAAGCTCTATTTTAGTAATATATTTATTATTATTATTATTATTATTATTAAGATTTTTATAGCGCACAGTTATCAATTCAAGATTGCTTCAGAGGCGCTCTAGTAAGACAAGTTTTATTCAGTACTGACTAAAAAACGAAGCTTGAAAATTCTATTTTAATCGTTAAAAAAACTTTTAATTGATGATGAATTTTTAGAATAATATTCCAAGGGGTTAGCTAACAACAGGGTGTATTTAGCAGGTTAGTCCGTTGGGAGATTCTTTGAGTGACCAACGCCAATTGAACTTGCCTTCATGAATGAATTAAATTGCATATATTAGTGATAATTTGTTAAAAAAGAATGTTAGAATCTAATATTATTTGGTGTTTTGAATACTCATGTCAAGGGATAATCTCGATCTGATAAAACTTGAATAAAATTGAATTAAAAGTTTGTTTTCAAATTTTATATATTTATAAAAAATTAATAAAAATAAATATAAGAATAGAAAAATAAATTTGAAATATGATTTTTTAAAAAGAATAGTTATGTTTTACCAATAATATAGAGAGGTATCGAGTGTTTCTTAAAAATAACCAAATATACGAACACCAAACATAAACCACCACTTTTATCTACAATCAATTGAATAACAAAACGATACAAATATTTTCAAAACTATAAATAAGTTGATACGGGAGATTTCTTTAAAAAGTTCTGAATCAATTTCAAAATACTGATATTAATCTAGTGAAAGAGCCTCGGGCACTTGCTAACGAGCCTCTGTTGCCATCATTATGATGCCGGGCTAATCACAACTACACATTCCTGTGTGTTTTGAGTGCTTGTAGTCACTGCCATTATGAATGTTTTGTCTTTTGAAGTTAAAATTTTTTCTTCGGTTTGATAGTTGCAAATATTTTTTTATAATTTTTTGTAGGTAAATTGTTTTAAAAAAATTTTTCCAAGGTTTCCAGTCTTTGATTTATTTTTTGATCTGAATTTTGTCAAGTTTAAAGTTTTATATTCTTAACCAATGGATCATATCTATAATAGTTTCCTGAAAGCCATAAATCAACTTTAAAGAACTAAGCTCTCTTTGTTACGTTTTTAAATTGACCTCAATAGATCAAAATAGCGAAAAAACAAAGATGTTTCTTAAACAAATCAAATGCGTTTTTCATCTTTCTTCATTATAACCAACTTTATCATTTCAACATATTATAATAAAAAGTACTTCGATAAAAATTTTGATGAAAACCTAGGGTGAAAATTTTGGTGAAAATCTTGGTAAAATGATTTTAAAAGTAATTTTCATATATACTCAACAAAAAGTTCTGTGGTGTTTTGTACATTAATACAACAACTGCCACGACTTCACACCCCGCCATGATATATCTTCCAAATACTCATCAGCCATACCTGGCTTTATTTTTTTCAAATTAATTGTTCCACACCATCTTTCAAGTTCAAAACAAGAACGTAAATATGCGGGGTTTTGTTTCCGATGTTTGGCGTAGTTTTGATGCGATATGTATACTGCGGATACGTTATGTTTTATGCATACATTTGATTTATTTACTTTGAATCTTCTTGATTAACACCTTTTCATTCTTATCAAGTTACGGCTTCTTTTTTTCGTTATAATTTTTTTTTTGATTAAACTATCGTCTAATAGCTTGAAAAATTTTGAAAACAGGCTTTTTGAAATTTTAAATATCTGGGTTTTATAAATTTGTTTCCAAATCAGTTAAAAATTGGACCAAAAACTGATTTTTTCAAGATTTTAAAAAACTCATAAATAAGAAAGGCGTGAAAACAAATGAAAGATGGTGGGATATAAAGAAGAAGATTGATAATAAAGAACTAAATAATGATAAAGGGCTTTGATGTATCGTCTTTCTCCGCATAGTAATCCCGATGAGAGCAGTTACAATTAGTCAAGCGTATCAACAGTTGTCAAGAAGTTATTATCAGAGTAATAAGCCGTTGAATATTGGATAGGATAACTGCAGAAGATTGTTGTAGTTACTCATTAAATATAAGAATAACTGTGAAAATTTATTTTAGTTACTCAGTTGAGAAATAAAAATTGTTATAAAAAATAGACTAATTAACTATGATATATCGAAGAGAATAAGTTATTTATTTCTTAACATTTGCATCAAATGGGTTTGTTCTCTTGAAAGGAGCTTTATTATTTTTGATTGTTTCAAATATTTGTGGGTTCTTTTAAAAAAAATCGTTTAAAAATTTAAATTTCGAATTCCAAAAAGTTTTTTGATCAGTGGTAATTTTAAAAAGAATTGAACAAAAGGAAATTCCATATATATAGAATATATAAATCATCTTTTATAGTTTAAATACAAAATAAATTTCAGTTTTCTAATCAATATTAAAAATTTACTCTAAAATATTCAATAGAACTAAATCATTAAAACTTTATAAAAATTATCTCTTATTAAATTAACAGATCCTTCAGTAAGTATTATTATTAAACAACAAATACTGCGTGAATTAAGCATGGTGATGCTGTGTTTCATTTTTTTCTCTTTATTATATAAACACCTAGTATTTGAGTACATCATTAACTGCGGTGAATTTCAACTTTTTGAAGTTTATAGCG
Organism: Pterobdella sp. o SKG-2022; assembly: GCA_964035795.1. Classification (NCBI taxonomy): domain Eukaryota; kingdom Metazoa; phylum Annelida; class Clitellata; order Hirudinida; family Piscicolidae; genus Pterobdella; species Pterobdella occidentalis. Next base: position 12,092,412 of record OZ038322.1, read on the forward strand.
ATCAGAAAACAAACAGAAATCATTCCATTTGAAGCATCAAGATCATTTACTGCGGAGAATAGGGTAAATATGACTAGTGTTCATTTATAACATAAAATTAGTGAGTATGTAAATCTTAAAACTTTGGGATATAAATATTTTTGAAGCTTCAGATGTGTTTAGAATTTTTCTGGGTTTTTTAAAATACAGCATTTGTTTGAAAATTAAAGAAAAAACTATGCTGCTAAAAATAGAAAAAACTCATTTATAAAAATAAAAAATTGTATGTAGGCTATAGTTATTCTAGACTTAGCAACTTTTTATCTTTTAAAAATCTGAATAATTATTTAAATTAATTACTTATATTAGTCAAAATTCATTTAAAAAACCTTTGAAAACATAAGTACAAATGAATAATTCTTGGTTAGTATCACACATAGAATTTTACATACAAATATGAAGTTTTGATAGCTATATTTGCATTGAAGGAGCACTTCTATATGAAGTTTATACATATATAAAAGGTGTGAGCAAAATGGCGTGTTTTATTCGGTGTAATTGAATTATGACATAATTGATACAATTGCTATCTGTGTGCAGAATAGACAAACTCGCTAAGTGTTTTGACTGATCATTAGGGTTTTAGGGATTTTATGAAATAATTATAAATATCAGAAATTTTTTTGAGTTTATGTTCATTTAAAAAAGTATATTTCAAAATCTTTTAACTTAAAAGAAATTTTTGGTGTTTTAAAGAATGAAAAACTTTTTTTCCAAGTTTTGACACTTTTGAAATAACAAATTTTTTTAAATTAACAATAAAAAAACTGAAAGTTGTGAGAACAATTGGTCTAATTTTGATTTACCAGCGCTTGAAATGAAAGAAAGAATCTTTGGATAATATCAATAATAAAACGACCATAACACCAACTAAGAAATCAATCTGAAGATGACATGAAGCTTACGTTCAACAAAACATCTAAGCTCCGCAACAGAATCATCGCAGTATCAGAAATCTACTTTCTTCTTGTGGTTTCCATCCATCCGTCATTGATCATGGCCGAGAGAACATGTATGTGAAATCGCTTGAGCCTATTAGTTAAATCATTTCTTAAGACAATTTTACAGGCTGTTATTCGGTTTAATACACGAATTTTCAAATAATTAATAAACGATAGAGCTAATATTTTATAATTTAAAAATAAATATATTTAATATTGTAAGAATTTTAAATCATCAAACTATTTTTTATTTATGAGCTCATCCCATCTGAACCTCAACACACAGCTAGGCAGGCAGGGTGTCGGGATGGCAGTGTTGAGGTCTTGAAGAGGCATCCGACAGTGGCTGGGTGCAAGGGGAGGTGGAAAGGACACGTGAGGCATGCCAATTTGTGTGCATCTGGGTGGAAAGTGTGCTCTCCAGTCGATCTGCCTGCCCTCAAAAGCCTACAGTGGCTCAACATGCTTTCTATACCTGGTCGGATGATATATTGACGTTTTAAGGTTTTTTAGGTTTTTATTTTATAGCGATCAGTATTATCGTCTGCTACCAGAGAAACCGAGTTCAACCAAAAAAAGATGACTTCAAAAACATTGAAAAGTGTTTGTGACCATTAAAAAAAGTAAAAAAATATTGGTATTTGGAAGGGCGATGTCCGAAAATATACCATAACCACAATCGTCTTGCTGTGTATGAAATCAATATAATATCAAAATAATATAATTTTCTATGCTAAATATTCTTTAAAAGTAAAGAAATGAGACTGATGATGACTTCAAACAGGGTGCTACGCTTTCAATGCAGCTCAAGACAAGTTCAACTGTGAAGTTTGTTCGGAACACAACATCAAGCAGGTTTGATATTTAATATAATAAAGCTTAATTACTCAATAAACTTCTTTAAAAAGATGAAAATAAGGAAAAATAATCAACAAAAATCAAAACAATAAACATGGTAGTCTGGCATCATATATTAGTGCTAGTATCAGTTGACACGCCTGTGCTTTCAAGGATAGTTCTCTATCAATTATATTTTAACGTTTAATTTCAAATTATTTTTAATTAGGAATTTTTCAATTATCGAATTTTATTCAATTAATTATTCAAAACAGTTTAAAAAATTCTAAATTCGAATTTTTTAGCTTTTAAATGTAAGGTATGATTTTAGTTTTTAAAAAATGTTCGTCTCAAATGTTTTTTAACAGCTAATAACGAATGAAACAGGACTCCAAGCAAACTCTAGCATGCAAATTACAAATAGCTCTTTTTGGTCTTAAACATAAAATCATCTTTTTATTTTGAATTTTGGGGCATCGTTTTAAACTTTGACTTGAATAATCTTGAAAAATTAAAAAGTAATTTTTCATCTTATTATACCGTTAAAAACTGAAACTTTTTCACAAACCACGCCTCAACAACTGCCTATAATTCGCACCCCGAGTATGATTTTCTCTTGGCTTAGTAATCTATTTATAGAGTTGAAAGTTCAAATATTTAACTATATTAAAACATTAAAAACTTCGTTAGAAACTGGCTTGAACGTAGAACTCTTAAAAGAATAGAAATTGGTATGAATGCCGTTATTTTGTGATCTCAAGTTATCGAACTCTTGAGAATTTGAGCTAAATCAAAAAAAAACTTCAAGAGATTTGAGGGAGATTTACAAGAGAACAAAGCAGCGTTTTGAAATCTTCATTTTTTACTCAAGCTTTTTAAGCTTTAAAACTTTATATCTATAAACGAATCAAAAAGAAAAAAATACTTAAGAAATACGTTTAAAATTGAAAAATCCAATTCAAAAAAAGAACAAAACGAAAACAAGATAATGAAAGTCAAATAAAACTTCGGCGAAAGTCACAACCTATCAATTTCACACACAACGTCAATCAAAGTAGGCAAACAATACGCAATGCTACCAATACTTTTAAGCATTAGGCCATTGTTTTATAAATTACAGAAAAATTAATTCAAGTTTTTAAGACTAGTAATGGTGCTAACCTATACAACACTTGTGAAAATTATTTATATCTTATGATAAATTGTTTTTGTTTTTGAAATAGTTTTATATTAAAATATTTTGTTTTGTTTTCAAAACACAATGAGTAATCACGAAATAATTCCTATAGAATTTCATTTGATTCCAAATTAAACGAAACACCATAACCGAATAAAATTTATTTATAGAAATTTGATAGATAATGTTCAACGAAAGTTTAAAGAGCCGGTTCATGATACTAAATCAATGTTATAATTGATAAACCATCTCATATCAATCTCATTTCAATTTTCGCATCTACTCGAGGTTTAGTGATTTTAGACTTTTAGACATTTTAAACTTAATTTCATTGAAAAATAGTTTTGCCTTTAATGCAAAAAATGTTTTGAAATATTCAAAAAACTTGACTTTCTATTACGTTCCCATTAAAGTTGATTTTCTTTGCGCTTCATTCCATCTTAGCGCTCTATAAACTAACCTCATTATTATTACATTGGACGCACCGTTAAATCCAGTTGCCATGGTCATATTCGATTAAGAATTAACGACCTCCGTCATAATTGTTATGATATATTAATTAAAAAAGCTCATGACGACAGGACAACATGGCAGGAGTGGGGTCGGACTGTGTGAGGGCTCACATGGGGGGAGGGTCGTGCATCCAAGGAGGCAGAATGGAGGCCACTTGCTGTCGGGATTCAACGAGGAAAAGAGCTTGTACTTACCAGCGTAAACTCGTTACTGGTGTGCTGTGTTGTAAAATACCAGGTAATGTTGTGATGTCTCTGATCAAAACATCTTTTAGCTCGTTTAAATTTCGTGAAAGACTAATTTTTGAAATTATCATTTCACTTCATGAAACTCAACCAATTTAGGCTCATCTTCCCGCATTTTAAGACACCCACCGGCCTCAGTTGATGTGAGAGTAGGTGAGACATTTGTGCTATCCTGTTTGGCTTCAGGCTCCCCTCTGCCGAAGATCATATGGCTCAAAAACGATGCAGTAATAAGTTCCTCAGATGCACGAGTGTCAGTCTTTGATACAGGTGTTGCTTTATGTTAGTGTATACTTGATCGAAGCTTTATTGAAATGTTAAACGTCAATTTTCATGGTTCTATTGATTTAAAATGACGGATATTTTTTTTTAATTTTTCGAAACATTAAGTGATCATTTGAGTCATGTTTTGGAGCTTTTACAAATTTTAACCATTTTAGTTAGTTAAAAAATCCATCAATATTACTGAAAAGTCAAACAATAACGATTTTTTGAAAGAGTATTGTATATTATATCGACAACTAACAAGCACTAAACATTTACAACAGGCCATCTGATAGTATCGGACGGTCAACTAAGCGACCAAGGTCTGTATAGGTGTCAAGCTAAAAATAAACTGGGCAAGGTTGTGTCAAAAAGTTCATCAGTCATCGTGCAAAGTAACCATTATGATGCCTCAATTGGATTCAATTGCGATAAAATTTGATAGTTTAGTAATTGCTTCAATGCTGAGATATTTAATTGAAAGTCGCAAATGAAAAAGAGAAAAACATATTTATTTACAAAATGTACAAACTTTTCTTTAAAGCAGTCTTACTTTTCACGTAGTTGTTCAAGTTCTTAAGAAGAACCAACCCAACACAGGACACAGAAGAGGTTGTTCTAGTGGCAGAGTTGCAGGGTTATTTCAATACGAAGATATTCAGGCGTGCAAAGGTTAGTCTATATATCATCAGTTAAAACCTCAACATCTCATAATCTCAATGAATCATACCAGGCCAATGGAAGGGTCACATTGCAACTTCTAGAAGAATATGCGCAAAAGGATGGCAAGTTTGCTCACCCAGTTATCAGAGTCTCCTCAAAATGGTCACGTGGCATGATGTTACTACACTCGATGGATGCTACGCCTACGATGCGTCGAACCTCTTCGACCGCTGTCTCCCGTGAGTTTTAATTATACGATGCATGTTTGGTCTTTTAATGTTATAACTAAAAGTGAGTGAATCACAAAATAATCGATTTTATTGATGTTTTATTTTATCTTATGGTTTGTTTGATGACTTGCAGATGCAACCCAGGTGTGAACAGCATGGCCGGGGTGGGTTCCAGGTGTGCGACCAAGTCTCTGAGTGGGTCCTCGTGTTTGGCAGAAGGAGCCATTTGGGTTTTGAATCGTAAAAAAATCAATAGCAATAAATTCATAAATCGTAGAAAACATACAAAAAACCATTTGCTGAAAAAAAATCCAAAAAATTTATACAACTCAAAAAAGGAGAGTAAAATCATTAGAACAAAAGAAAATAATAGAAATAGTGACCCTAATATAAAAGTGAATAAAAACTACAACAAGACAACTGAGAATAAACAACAGAAAAAAGAAAATATGAAATTGCACATAAAGAAGTTGAAAAAAACTAACAAAGACAATCGTAAAAATGAAATCGAGATGAGTATAAAAAAGGAGGATTTGAATAAAAAATACAAATATAATTTTGTATATGACCTAGACAAAAAGGATCATTATTATCCCTGGAATGCAAAAAAAAAGTTTGGTAAAGAATTCAAAAGTAAAAATCTAACTAAAGGTTCTTTGGATTCATATGATCCTAGAAATTATTACAAATATCGATTTATGAAAAATTATTCATACCAAAATGATATGAAAAGAAAAATAAATGAAAAAGAAAGAGCAAAATACAGTCAAAAGCTGATGGATAGAAAAAAAGCAAAGCAAAAATATTACCAGCCAAGAACTAAAAAACGTTATTGTGACTATGAAGCTGTGAGGCACAAGATTGACGGGGTTTTATGCTGCAAAAAAACAGCCAAACAACCTCAAGGTAAGCTCAGAAAATCTCAACAAAAAAAATTTCAAAATTTGAAAATTAGTTCCAATTAACTGAGCTCAATTGAAACAATTAGTATTTTAATTCTTTTCATTGAATTTATTTCAAATATATCCATTGCGCCATCGAAACAACAACTCGGGGGAATTGTGGTCGGCTTACGTATGTACATACAAAAATATTTTCTTTTTGTCATTTTGTTAATTTTGAATGGCACTAACTATATTAAACGCAGGTTTGAAATGGAGGCTTGCTGCTTGTTCTCCTACATGCAGCAATGGAGGTGTGTGTATCGGCAATGGCAGATGCCTGTGCAATCATGGGTATCTGGGACCCAGTTGTGAAACACGTTAGTAAAAGCGGTCAAATTGTTTTCGACGATTAACTTCTTACAAAAACTTGAATACAACTTCAAATGAATTTAAAACTAAAAATAATTGCCTATGTCTAATACCTTTGCTTATATGTCTTATATACCTCTAGCGGTGTGTGAAGGGTGTCCGAGCAATTCCCATTGTCACAAGCCTAATCTGTGCAGGTGCAATAAAGGCTACTACGGCCCATACTGCCAACTACCACCTGTTTGATAGTCGTTATAAATGTCTATGTTTGTCTCGTGTTTGATGTTCATGCTTCGTTATAGATGTTGCAGTTTTTAATGGACATGCGTGTATCCACCGAATGTTTATCGCAGACTTTTTGAACTGTTTGCTATGTCTTGTAGTTCAAAGAATTTGAAATTAAAAAAATTAAGTTTCGATAATTTTTTAATCATAATTCAGTGGTTTCGGAAGAAAAACCATAATATCATATCATAATCTGTAAATCTCTCAAATTTATTGGCTTAATACAATAAAAACTAAAACAAATGATTATTTTATTGCAGTATTATGTAGTAATATTGAATATTTTTATAGGATTTCATGTATATTCCAGCAAAGATATATTGGAAAACGCATTCAACTGATTTCTCGACTACTGAAAAATTTTATCACTAAAAGCAATTGAAATGTAGCTTAAAAACTTGAGATTTAATAAAACATTCAGTCTCACACACTATTTATAATCCCTTGAAAATGAAATATTTCAATATAAGTTATTAAATATTTGAAACCTAAATGAATCCAACCACCATATCAACCTAAATTTTCACAATTATTACAACTTAGATTAGATCTTATGAGCTAAGTTCTTTCATTCTGTTAAGAGCACTTCCAGCCTTGAACCACCCGATCTGCATTTCATTGAAGGTGTGGTTCAGTTGGATTTCCTCTGTGCTTCCATCAGCGTGGTGTACTACTCCTTTCAATTGCTGAGTGGCAATATGGTACAATATAATGATGATGATGAATTTAGAAATTTAGTGTAATGGTGCTGACTTTATATTTGGTTAAATCCGCTTCATAAACAATATTTATTTTAGTTTTTAGTTTGAACTGTGTAAGATAAATGTTCAATTTATTTATAGTAATGACAAAGCAAGTGGAAACCTTTCCAGGAGCGAACGAATCCAGACCCACTACAGATATTTTGTCAGTGGTTTTGATTTTATCGTAGTCTGAAGGGTTTGCGAAGGTGAGTGGAAGCATGCCTTGTTTCTTGAGGTTCGTTTCTGTTGCAGTTTCAATGAAAGATTTTTAAAAAAGATTTACTATTATTAACTTATTATTGAATATAACTTTTCAAAAACATCATATGTATTTTTTATAAATTCAAATAACTATTAAAATTTTCTGTATTGAAGTTTTAGGTTTTAATTGCTGAAAAATATTTCATATAAATAAAAAGCATTTATAATACAGCTACGAACCATGGATTCTAGCAAAGCTCTTGACAATGATGACTCTGCCACCCAGATGTCTGGGTTCGAGAGCGGCATGCTCCCTACTGCTGCCCTCTCCATAGTTGTCCTCACCCACCACCACCCAGTTAACTTCCTTCATCTGACGTGTGTTTGTTTTTGTGTGCCGTGACTTTGACTTCTATTTAGTTAGAATTAGCTTACCTAATTGTAATTAGAGTTCTTATATGAACAATATGAAATAAAAAACCATGTGGACTATAATCATTTTATGTACGAAGCTTTTGGTAATTAAATTGAACAGTAAATATTTAAAAAGCGGACGTATAAAACGTGTTTAAACTTTTGCAAACATTAAAACATGAAAACTCAAAAAAAAAATTTAATTAAATTATTTTTAACACCAATAGAGTAGAAACCCACTTTGTAATGCCTGGCCACGGCAGGAACATGTCCGTACTCTCCTGTCAAGTGGTTCTTCACCTTGTTCATCTCACCATTCTCAGCGTTTATAGCTCTGTAATAAAATTATCATCTGAAATGAATAATTGTTCAATATTTAATTTAAAAACGCATAATTAACATTTAGGCAGAAATCTTATACAAAATAGATTTTCCTCCAAGCCCATTAAACATTCAAAACGATACACGATAAAACCGACGTGATGAAGAGGTTGTTGGAAATGTTGTCAAGATGGCCTCTGAACTTGAGCCACTTGCCTGCGGGACTGATGTCGTCTGTAGTGCACTTGCCCTTTACCTGGGTGGTTGACGAGTGGTTCGTTATTGTATGCATCTGTCGCCTAAAAATAGTTTTTAAGTACACTGTACAAGTGACAAAAAACTCTCTTAATGAACCAGCCAGAGCTCTAGGTTTATATGTAGTTTGGTACTGGGTACAAAGCGCTTCAGTTGCTTTTTTTGTGATTATATAAATTTATATTTATTGTACTGCCGTATTTGTCCCAGTAAGATTACTATTATTATTCCAATTAAAAGACATGACTCAATGACGTAACACTAGAAAGAATACAATGTCAGAAAAATATTGGTAGTCAATGTGTATTTCAAAATAACATAAACTGAAGCTCGACAGCCTTTTTAATAAAAATTTTAGTTAAAAATGATAAAATATAAACTAAAAACAAAACTTATTAGTTAAAAAAAAAGATCTTTATGGGACCAACATTGAAAATTTTTTAACCTTAAAACATTAATGAAACTCATACTCCACCAACCTTCATGAGCAGTGTCATCTCCTTGAGGTCTTGGCCATCCCACTTGGCAAAGGGGTGCAACAACTGCAGACGCTCGCTTTTCGCATCCACCTACATGCGTGTTTTAGCATTATCGTTATAAGCGTTTTTAAAAATTACGATTTTTTCCATTTTTATATTTCAATAATAATAGTACTAAACAAGATAGAAACGTAGCATTTATTAACCTTGACACTACAGCTTACAGCAACCAGTATAATTACCATTTCTGCCATGTATATCGCTTATATGATCACTAACATCAACAGTGACTCCAGCAGATTGTTCAGGGGGTGCTTGGTAGGTGTCCACGCCTGCATCAAAGCCCTTTGAAGGCAATTCTTCTCCTGAGGGGCTCTGCAGAGTGAACTTGCTTCCTGTGTGGTTCACCAAGAGTCATTCATCATTGAGAAGTACGCAACATCATTTTATGAATGTATACAAATTTATAAATAGCTGGGAAATATTTTTATGTGATAATATTTTTTATTTTTGAACATTAAATATAAACAAAGAAAAATTGTATACAGGCACCATTAGACCATCATTAAACCCACCATCAGCTGCAGTCAACTGGTCAGTGAGTGGGTTGAAGTCGAGTCTTCCTTCCAAACACAAAGCAGTCACCAACTCGGGAGATGTGACAAATGCATGAGTGGATGGGTTGCCATCGTTTCTGCCTTTGAAGTTTCGGTTGTAAGATGTCACAATCGTGTTTTTCTCCCCCGTTTGAAAATCATCCCTGCAATCGAACATGTGTTTTTTAATTTTTTTATGATTTTAGCGTAAGAAATTAAGCTTTGATTTTACTATATAAACAAAAATAAATGAAGTTATATCTAACCTTTTCCACTGTCCAATGCAAGGCCCACAAGCATTGGCGAGCACTAACCCTCCAAACTTCCTCAGAATGTCTGCCTGGTGAATAATCAACTTTCCATTACATATCACTCCCATAATCGTAATTTTTAGACATTAAAATCAATCTCGGTAGAATTCATCAAAATTTGAAACTGATTTATATTCATTTTATTCTATCTATCGTATTAAACCAAACAACACCAACCTGTCCATCTCGTTCAATAGTGGCCCTGATCTGCTCGGAGCCAGGAGTGATGGTAAACTGCACCTTGGCTTTAAGTCCCTTGTCCAAGGCCTGCTTTGCAATGGCCACTGACCTGTTCATGTCCTCATAACTGCTGTTTGTGCAGCTGCCAATCAGACCTGGCAGTTGGTATGATCAGTTGTAGGGGTTTCGTATTTGTGGTTTTCTATCGTGTCATTTTATATCACTTCAAAAGATTTTTTTATCTGATAATGTGCGCAAATTCATAAGGCATAACTAAAAACTCGAAAACTTAAGAAAAAAGACGTTGTAAGAAAAAAATAACAAGAAGTAAGCGACTAACCGACGGAGATATTTAAAGGCCAGTTCTTTTCCTTGGCATTCTCTGCCAGCTTCGAGATGGGATTTCCGACGTCTGGACTCATGGGACCGTTAACATAGGGCTCCAACTATTATAAAATAATCATGAAAATTCATAATAGTTTTTGACAATAATAATAATCGTAATATGGTGTTATACAGACAAAATATGTGATAACTTCAAATAGTACTCTATATAAAAACCATGTAAGATAAGAATATTCTCAAAAGTGCTTGGGTGTCAAATTATGTTTAACTTATCTCTCTATTGAGCTTTCACACAAGTTATAAAGAACGAGGCAAAAATTTAGGCAAACCTCAACCAAACACACTTATTACAAACTAACTATGTCTAGAAAACAATAAAGAGCTTTTGTTAACACAAAGTCATATATCAATAATGCTTTGTCAGAAAATTTCGTAGTACTTTAGACTCAACTTTTTTCAAAATCCCAAGCATAACAGCAAATATTAAAGTACAATCATCAATGAATGAGAGATACTTACAGTATCAAGGTCGATCTCGATGATTCTGTCATACTTGCATCCCTCATCAGCTTTCAACAGTCTGCCATGGAATTCATCTGCCTCCTTCGATATCTCTGTAGAGTTGCCAACCATTGTGTTGATGTTTCATGGGATAATGAAGAAAACCAAGAACCTTCTCTATTGGTCGCCTGAAGGTAGGTCTTCATACGGTGGTTGTATGGGAATACTGATGTGGTCGCTCCTATTTCTGCTCCCATGTTGCATATTGTTGCCATTCCTGTGATGGTTCCATGATTTCGATGTCAATTTCAACTTTCTTTGTCTCATTGAGGTTTGTGAATGTTTTGAAATTAAAAATTCTGAAAAATGTATAGAATTTATAATTAAGAAAACTTTGCGATATAATTTTGAGATTTGAAAAAAGATTTTAAATGTACTTGATACTCATTACCTGTTATTTAGCCTATTTTATATGAATTTTTATAAATATTTTAAACGAAATTTCAAAAAGCTGAAAGCTACAGTTTTGAAGTGAATATTAAATCAATGAACAATTTAACCAACAATCAGCCCATCAAATGGACCCTTGAAACGCGGTTCTACAGAAATGCCCGAGTCCATAAAAATAACAAACAATGATGATGGCAACCAAAGACAAGCACCCACCTGTGCAAGAGATGGAGTCTACACCAGGACCAAAGTACTCCACAATTGCACCTGTGCCCCCCTTCACTGTGAGAATGTCTGCCAACTTCAATATGATATCCTTCGGTGAAGTCCACCCTGACAATTTTCCTGTCAGTTTTACTCCTATCACCTTTTAATGGTTTGGAGTCATATTATAATATGAGCTGTATGTGGACGTTTTGAGATGAAGCTGATACTAATAAGTCAACATTCGATAAATTTTTCATGAATTACTTTCAAGAGTTACACCAATAACATTGATATTATTGAGACAGATATAAAAAATTTATAAAATTCATTGAATTGTAAAACAAGAGTATTATATGGTATCAATAAAATAACACAACAGATAAAAAAGAACCACACGAAAATCCAGTTGATAATAATGATTAAATACATTTAACAAACATCCCAAAAACCCGAGTCCCATACATACATTGGGGCACTTAAGTTCCCAGGGGATACCAGCCATCACATCAACTGCATCTGCACCACCCACCCCTATGCACAAACCCCCCAGCCCACCTTGAGTTATAGTGAGTTTGACTTAACAATGAATGAGGCTGCTTAGCGCTTATAAAAATAATGGTAAGAAAAAATATTGCAATCAAATATTTCTATTGATTTTCAATCTCCAAACTTTTAGTATGACAAATATGATAGTGACTTATGTAGGTAAAATATATCAAGTTTTATGATGTTTTTCGATTAAAAATATTTTTACAAATGGCCAATGGAAGAATTAACAAGAACCTCAGAGTATTCACAAAAATTCTATTTTTTAAGTTCCTTCATGCTATTAAATCAAAATCATTATTTTACATTGGAACTAGTTATTATTTGTTATTACTATGATTATTCTATTTATACCTCCATTTGGTGTGTGACTGTCAGTACCAATTAGAAGGATGCCTGGGAAGGCATAGTTCTCAAGAACAATCTAAAAATTTTATTGTAATGGTGCTCAATTTGTAGTTACAAAGAAGGATTTGCTTTAGAGGACTGGCCAATTATATTGGTATTTCATATACAACATAATAATCACTCACTTGGTGAATAATACCACTGCCTGGCTTCCAAAACCCTACACCATACTTGGCCCCTGCTGTTGCTAAGAAACTATACACTTCTGAGTTTATCTCCTGTAGTCATTAATATAATAATAGTAACAAAATTACTCTAATCTATGTTTTCAAACCTGTTAAATGAATAAAAATAACTTACTTAATGATAAAAATTAAAAAAAACCTTGGCCTTGGAAAGATCCTTGTCTCCACCAATATGGGCCTCAATCAAATGGTCACAATGAATGGTAGATGGAACAGCTACTTTAGGCAGTCCACTTGAGATAAATTGCAACATTGCCATCTGTATCAAAACTATTAAGTTAGTCAATAAAATGAGCAAAGAATTTGCTAAAACATTTTTATTTAAAATATATATTCTATTTATTTATAATTGATTTCAGTTGCTAATGTTGTGGGTGCATAATAATATGATGGCAGTGATGAGACCTGTGCTGTAGCATCCTGCATGGCCACTCTGTCAGGTCTCAACCTCAAGTAGCTTTCACCCCTCTTGATGTCCTTAATTAAATGGTTTAAAGGTAATAACCTCATTTGATATTCTGTAGATATAAAATATTTGGAAATGAAAAATTTATTGTCATTATTTCGATGACTCATACTTGTTCTTTAGCATCATCTAAATGGCTGTACAGAATTTTCTCTGAAAGAGTCAATGGTCGAGAAAGTCTGGTGATTGAGATTAACTTATTTAATATTTATGAAAACTCATAATTCAACAAAATTAATATGAAATAGATTACAGGTGTTGAAATTTTACTTACTTCTTTTCAACAATTTTCAAATTGTTGTTTAGTTTTTCGTATGGCAAATACTTATCATTATCAAAGCGGCTCATCGCCACCTGAAAAATTCAATATATTGTAAAATGGACACAAACATGACATATCAACTTTAACCTGTGAGTAAGTTGATCTTGCAAAAACTTTGACATTGCGAACACTTCCAGAAATCAAGTTACTTTTCAAAATCTATGTTGAAATTTTCACGAATTATCGTATTATTTCTCCTTTTTAACAAACAAGATCATGGTCTCTATACATATGACATTGAAAGAATGACTACACTAAATGCAGAATGAAACAACAAAATAAAAAGTATCAAATTGAATTTTGAAATAAAAATTTATTATTATGAAAATGCAAAATAAAATCTTACTTTATTTAAATACATTTTTATCCAAACTCCGAAAAGCACCGAGCAGAGATCAAATAAACATAGATTAATCAAGCACAGTTATATTGAAATTAATTAGTTGATGTGATAAATGAAAGTTTTGAAAAAAAATTATTAAAAAATAGTTACTTTATAATCTTCTTCAACTAAAACAATTTAAAAAGATGGTAGTATATATTTATGTGATAAAAAACATGAATTGAACTTAAAACATTTAAATAAATAAGTTTTTGTAAAAATTTAATTTTTCAAGAAAATCTAAAAAAATTTGATTTAAAATAAAATTTATTCAACATTTTATACTACGTTATAAGCCATTCCTACTGATAGTTGAACTAAACTTCAAAAATAGTTTTGTGAAAAATACTTTCAAACAATTTGTTTCATCTTGAAATTTTCTATTTCAGGATTTCAGCTTATAGAGCTCCTTTATGTCAAAATTCAGATATATAGCTTACATAAACTAACAGATTCACAATATTTAAAAATTAAGATTTTTTTAAAATACCTCAAAATGTATTCTAATTCATTAAGCGTTTTTTCGTCTAGTTAGAAATGCTTGCTATATAATAAATGCAGCAAAAACACACGTTGGACGGTCTTTATTGTTGGCCCCTCTTGGAAGCTAGCACGGAGTTTGTAGATATTTAACCTACTGACCTACCGACTAAATTATACAAACCAAAAAAGTAAAATAAAAAATACTTGAAAGCTAATGGCGTTTCATACAGGAAAACTGATTGTGGTCCCATAAAAGATACACTCTCGGTTGGTTTCTCTGACGGCTTTCTCAACTTAATGAAAAAGAAATTAATTGAAACTTTGTTTCTCAATTTATATTCTTAGCGAGTGGGTGCTTCAGTAGTCTAAAAAACACAAAATAGGTTTGAAAAATACACAATGGTTTTTAAGTTCATCAAAATTCAAAGCAATGTTTACCCACATTTTTTTAGCCAAAAAGATCAAAGACTTGAAAATTGATAGTTTATATGAGAAATACTGTTACAGTAACTTTAGACTATAGGCGAGTAAAATTACGATTAGAACGTATTCGAACTCAACTCTGATGAAAAAATGAGTCTAATTTACCAAAAATATTTTATTTCATTTAACTGTGGTGTTTTAAGATTTTTCATAGTTTTCATAGATATTTTGTGAAATTTTAATGGCTTAAAATTTTTTTTTTATCTATGTTGTTATTCTGACTCTAGTACTTGCAATTGTTTTTATAAGCCGATTATTTTGGTGGGAATTTTTGTTTTGAATTTAGGATGTTACAAGCATTTCCTCGATCTAACACTCGTGACAATTCATCTAAGGCTTGAAAAGTTGCCTTGTATGTTTCATGGTATTTGATCTTGGTTAACTATTTTTGGATTTTTGTTGGTTTTATTAATCTTTATTAGTTAAAGACTTATGTGAAAGTTAGTTTAAGTAAAGAAAGGATTGAGAAAATTAATCTGATTAAATTTTGATAGTTCAAACTCGAATCACGGTTAGTAATGACTCAAAACTAACGAACTATGCACATATGAACGAACCTCTTTTTTATTTGAATTTTTTCAAAATAACAAAAAGCTTCGTAATTTATAATAAAAACTTAGTGTTCAAAAATTTCTTCATTATACTTTGGCTCGAGAAAATCATTATCTTTGAAAAGAGATTTAGTTATTTATTGAACAAATTAATAAGCATGACAGTCAGTCGAATTTTAAAATATAATTACCGTTAAGCTTTATATTTATTGGAGTCGATAAATTTTTTAAAAATCACTTATAATATATTTATCATGAGATAAATGAAGAAACACGCACTGAATAAACTTCAAAAATAGACATTGAAACATAATCTCATATAAGTCAATGAAAATGTAAAAATCTTAGATGAAGGGAATTTTCAGACATCTTTTTATCAAATGATACCACTAAACATAATATATAAAACTTAACCGTTTTTTTAATTAAAAACTTCTTCCAAAATGTCCATAGCTTGAATTGATCTACCATTCTAGGACTTCAGTGCTTTCAGGAATTCTGTCAATATTGCTTTATTGTAATGTAATGTAATGCGGTATTTACAAAGCGCTTTTCCTTATAGATCAAAGCGCTTGCTACAAATTTAATGTAGCGAAAACACACTGTGGAACAGGTGCTAATTGTCGGTCCACGTGGGATTGAACCCGGTAAATTTAGATAATCAATCTAATGCTCAACCATTGAGCTATAGGGGCCGACGTGAAAAAATGAAACAAAACTTGAAGCAATGACCAACAAAAAGGAAGATAAAAATTAAATCCCAATAATTTATCAAGTTTTTTGATCTGTGAAATCATCATTAAGGAAATATAACTTACTCATCAATATTTTAATAATGTAGCTTTATTTATCAACTAAAATAACTTAAATACTGATGGAATACGGTTGTTATAACTCAAATTTAATTGAAAAAATAATAATGTATTTCCCTTAATAATCAAATTTAATTTTTAAAAATATAAGAATTATTAAGAAGTATTAAACTTCACCTTCGTAATCAATGAAGCCATCTTTATTACTATCAATTTTCTTCATCAGCTCCTCTGTATCTTTTTCTGATAAAATGTTTCCAAGGTTTTTGAGGCTCTCATTCAGCGCTAGAGAGGATATTTTACCATTTTTGTCGACATCCAGCACCTTTTTAGGCACAATATATAAGCCGTGTAAGCATGTCGCTAAAAAAATATGAGAAAAAAAATTCTCTTACTTTATAGGTATATACTATTTAAAAATTAACACCAAAATTAAGAATCTTTTAATACCGCTTTCAGAGCAGTATACAGATTTATATGTTATTATTCAGGTAAAAAAATATTTGAGTGTGATTTGAAAACATTTGATTGTAGCTTTGTATTCGTATTCATGCAAAGACGCTCCATAAAAAGGACACTGATTTCCTGATTCGGCGCATTATGTTGATGGTACTTCAAAAACACGTAATAAATACTCATCTCGATGCACTGATGAGTTCTCATATGGTATATTTATTTATAAAACTTAACAGTGTTTATACGAATTTTTTATAAAAAATCTTTTATTTATTTCACCAAAATAAGATACTTATGGATTTAAAACTAAAAATATATTTCGATTTTTTCAGGTTCTTGACTTATAAGGTATGCGTATATCTGCGCTAACCAAATAAAAAGGCAAGCATAAATAAAGCAATCGAAAGATCAAAAAGTTATGAACGGGAGGATCGATACACAACCTCTGTGTTTAGCTTTGTCAGATTTTAAAGCGGTAATTTGAATAATAAAACTTTTTAAAGGAATATAGTTTCAAAATGTTGTGTTTTTATTCAAGATATTTTAGCTAGAAATCGTAATGATGTTTATAACAAATTTTAGTGAAGTTTATTTATTGAGTGCATTACCTATTGATCAATATGATATAGAAATATTAATTTTAGATGTATTAAAATATGTGGTTTGTCCGTCGGTATGATGGTGACCATTAATCACCTAGCATTCTGAATAGCATCATTGCAAAACTAAATTTAAAAGTTTGTAAGTTTTCATTTATTTCAAATTTTTATTATTTCTCATCAAACTGATATTTAAAAATAATGAATAAAAACGAAAAATAATGGTTTTGTTGAAAACTTGATAAAGCGTAGTTTTATGAGAAAGCATTTTTCTTAGCCAACGACTGTCAATTTGATGTTTAAAAACTACTACCAGCTGCATTAAAAGGGATTATGATAACTAAATGATAAAAATTTTATTGTAAGAACTCTATATAAAATCTATTAATCAAGTAGAAAGAAACAAGATTCTTCTGTGCTTTCAAAACCTTTTTTTGGAGCTTTTATAATGAATAAAACCTCAAGTTAATTGTTTCCCACATGATTGGTTTAAGCTTTCCATCATTTAAATGACTTTCATTGATTCAATAAAGTCTTTATAAATAAGCTACTATAAATATTCATTGTGAAAAAGTTTACATAAAATAAAAACGACTTTAAAGCAGATTTAGTGCAAGCCTCCATTATCTCAAATCACGATTAATGAACCACAAAGACGGTGAAAACGAAGCATTTCCGGGCGAAAAAATGAGTATCGTGTCCTTATTGTTTATTTCTCTATCAGTATAATTGCTTTAAAAATTGTTAATGCCTCAAATCACTCATTACATCTAATTATATTTAGTGGCCTATTTGCTCGCTCAACATGAACATAATAGTGGCGGTCGGAGTGAATTACAAATTAATTTTTGTATTTAAATAATCGATATTGTGTTACTCTTTGTACGTTTTGGAAGCATATTATTTCAAACATTATACATCGCACTGCTAATTTTCAATCTTAAATTAAAATTTAATCACATGTCATACACTCAGCGTTGTACAGAATTTATATCAAATAAATGCTAACAAGCGCTGTACGCTTCTCGCATCTAATGTATGATAATAAAACATGATAAATGATAATGACTTGGAAGGCTTGTTTGATAATTTCATTTTCGTCTACCGGTGTGTTTGAATTCATTACATTGATAAACTCTTCAAAATTTATGAAGCCATCACCTGTGAACGTTAATTTTTAATTATTTTACTAATGATGCTAGTTTATTATAGTAAAGTTTAAGGAAGTTAATTTAAGGATGTAGATTATTTTTTTGCAACTCATATGCCTTAGTGTATAAGCTAGAAGCTGCTGATGAAAATAATGATAGGGTTTCAATAATAAACAATATTTATGATAGAAAGAAAATATATGAAAGTTGTGAAAAATTAAAATGATTTTATTTTATAGCGCGACAAAACAGAATAAAAGTATAAGTTATATATTAATCCGTCATCCTTATACCAAAGAAATTTCTAGAAGTCAAAGAATTCAAATATCTCAATTATTAATGTAAATAATATAAAAAAAATTCAGAGCCAAGCAAGTCACGTTAAGAATCATTAACCACTCAATACACACACTTTTGATTATAAGTTACTTCTATAGTAATAATTGTAATGATCGGGAGCATGTGTTGCAAGGCTAGCATGTGCTTAGTGCGAGTATAATAAGTTTTTGACAAGCTATTGAAGAAATCATAGCTTTAATGATGTGTATAATAGGAAATTGAGATAGTTGAACTATGAGTTTTTATATACCTTGTGTGTTATGTAAAAAAAATGTTTTTGTGCTATCTGATTAAGAGTGCAAATATTTCCAAAAATTTTTGCTCCAAATAATCTTTGCCTGATTATAAATAGTTCCTATCAATTGAATTTTTTTCTATAAAAAATTGAACTTTTTTAAACGTTTAAAATGGCTGTTATTTAAATAATTACTTTTTGAAAAATCCATCCAGTCATTTATATACTAATTTCACTTTAAATTTTTTTTTCGAGGGTTAGCACCCTGTGAATCCTATTGCGCTACCAAGCCCCTGTTTGGGATGATTTACAAACAAAATAAAACAAATAATTATGAGCAAGACGAGTTCATTTTATTTATATGCCTGTAATGAGCACGTTTTAATTCATAGAGTGGCACGTTTGTAAGGAACTAATTGGGGATCATTGTGGAGTATTTTTAGATTTTGTTATGATTAGTTGTACAAAATATTCTCAATGTTAAATTTTGGATTTAATGGCTAATAAAATTTTTCCCACAAAATTCAAGCAACTGTAAAAATGACGCAAAATGTAGAGAACTAAATTTTATTTAAACCCTTTTTAAGAAATAAAAAATTAACCTAACTTTTGTATAAGATTAAAAAAAAATATAAATGGTTTTATAACCGTCCAAATCTGCCTTCTTCATTATTTCGTCAACTTCAACCTCCGTGATATCCCGTCCCAACTTCTTCATCATATTTCTCAATTCATTTTTGTCGATAAGATTGTCACCGTTAGTATCGAACAAGTCAAAGGTTTCATTGTATTCTGTCAATGATTATTATACCAATATGGGAAATATCTTCTCATCCAAATCTTTTTTATTTTCATATAACGAAATTATTTCTTAAGAATGCAGAATGAATTATATTCAAATATTCATTAAGAGTTACCGTTTAGTTCTTGGTCTAATAACTCTGACTGTGGTGTTTTGAGAATAATGATTAGGCTTCAAAACCATAAGACTTGAAACTATCAATACCCTCTAAAACTACACAATTTTAAAATAAATTTTTTTTTTCCTTCTGTTATATCAATAAGTAAATTTTACCATTTTTATCTAAAGGTTTTCGGCTATGTAACTTTATTTATAATTGTGATTTATCGAGTTAGCCAAATTTTTACAGCCAATCAATGTATTTTTTAATTAAACTTATCAATGGCAAAAATTCTATCGAAACATGCAAAGTTTGCTTTCCACTCGTATTAAATTTAAAATTCTTCACATCTATTAGTTTGCTGTAACAATCAATAATATTTACATTAGATTTTTATTGCAGAGTATTTAAATCATTTTAGATTTAATGAAATGATTCAAAGTTTCAAAATATTACACCATATTATACAATTTATTAATTGAAAAAGTTTATCTTCATATTTAAGTAACTAATTTTAAGGTCTAAAGTTGTATTTAACTGTGAAATTATGAAAAAAACTTGCCATTTTGAAAAGTCAAAAAAGTTTTTGAAATATTTGATTAATGAGTTTTAAACCAAATAATTCCCATAAAAAATCATCAAATTCTAGTGCTTTTATACCAACAATTGCTTGCATTCTATATTTACATTCGTATTCAGGGATAATCGAAGTATCCCTATTTAAAATAGTGCAGACATTTTTCAAACTTTTCAACACAAAAGTGTGTTTTTGCAAAACATTGAAATTTTTATTTGTTGAAATTTTTATATAAAAAAACCGAGTTAAAGAATCGTCTATCGTGCGAGATTCAGCGAGCGTTGTATATTATATATGCTTCGATCAAGTATTTAGCAATATTCTTTTGATGTTTGGGATTTTTTATTAATTTGAAAATAATCTATTAGAAATATTTATGATATTTATACAAATTAAACTTAACCCTCAAGTGACATTTAATTGTTTTTTAATGGTTCAACACTAGAGGTATATTTGCAATATTAAGATCATTGTTTAGGAAATAAATGAAAGACCATATTTAATTTTTTCTTACAAAAAACATAAATTTGAAAATCATTAAGCGCTTTTAAACGTGTTATTCAGAAGTTACAAAACTTTATTTTTATCCTATGCTCAAGGTTTTTTGAAACGATGTAGTGTAGTTGAGTTGAACAACTCATGAAACACTGAATATTTCATTAAAAAAATGATAAAAAATTAATGTATCCAAAAATTTCATCATTAGATAGAAAAGAGACAAAAAATAATAATAATTATAACATTAAGAATAATAATACCGAATTATACTTCTTAAATTAATGAGGGACCACATATTTTTCTTGCTAGCAATTGTTGCTAATGTTTCACATTAACAAACAAACAAAAAAATAAAAGTTTTGAGAGATCTATCGTTTGAATTAAAAGCTTTGAATTATTCAAAATTGAACTAAGTGTTTTCTATTCTAAGTTTTCTTAGACTTGAAGAGCTTTCCGTCAGGTTGACATGGCTCTACTGACTCTTTGTTTTCATTGGTTGGGGTCTGAAATTGTGTTCCAGGTATTTTCATCTTTAATTTTCATTTCTAGGTCTCCGAGATTTTTTTTGGTGAGGGAGTACCAGATTTTCTTTGGTGCACCTCTAGGTCTTCTGAAAATTAAGTTCTAACAAATTTTCAACAAAATTTTTTGTTTTTTAGCTAAAAATTCAACAAATTAGTTCAAATAATAAAAAAAAATTTTTGGATTTCATTGAAGAATTTCTTCGATTTCACTTTATTCAGATTTTTTAAACATCTGTTAATATGTCTATGGCTTTGTTATTTATGCTGGGCGGCGGAACATTCAAAGAAACTTTTTTTTTATTAAATATTTATAAGTTATTTCAAAAATATATTTTTTCATTTGAAAATGAACGGACGCATAGTTCAAGCATCAAAACGTTTAAGAGAAAATAGACAAAAAAAGAACCAAACAAAAAGCATTGGATACAACTCTAATACAACAACACTACAGAACGGTTTTGCATGTAAAAATATAAATAATAATTTTGAAATTACTGACGAAGTCATAATAATAGAGGATGATGCTGATGAAAACAGTGAAGAAGAGGATGAAGAATGTGAAGAAAACATTAATGATTTCTTTGTCAAAAACTTTCCACAATTCCCACATTACGCATCTACAAAATCATCATTTTCATATACAAGTTTCAATCAAACTTCACAATCAAACGCTTATTGTAGACAACAAAGTTATGCTAATCAATTTAATACTCATACAAAGATGACTAATTTTGCTCAAATTAATAACTTCCATCAGCACAATCAAGTTTATATGAATAATACTCAAAGTATAAATGTGCTCAATTATAATTCTCATATTTCAAATAAATATAATGGAAGTTCAAATATTTTGTATCAACCTTCTTGTAGACAAAGTATCTTTGCAAATTTTCCACCCGATCAAAGACAATCATTTAACTTCCAAAATAGGTGTTTTCCATCTTTGGATACTAATAATTGTACAAAAGATCCAATATTTGCAACATCAAGTAAAAAAAGAAAAAGAGATGCTGACATAATTATTAAAAAATATAAAAAATTTAGTGAAAAAAACAAAAAATTCAAATCAAATTTGTCTTTTCTAAATAATGATGCAAAAACTTCACATGATTTAAACATAAGCAAATTAAATACACAAGACCATAATTTTTATCATCCTTCATCATTGAATTCAAATAGACCTAGAATCAATAATGGGATCACAAGTCAACACATTAATAGGGATAAAAGTTTGAATCAAAGTGCAACAAGTTGTCATTTCAGTGATAATTATAGTAGTGATGCAGATACATGTAAGAAAGAAACATCATTTAAAGATAGTACACTGAGTGATAAAAATAAAAGTTCTTCTATTATCTCCAAATATAGGTTTGAAAACTTTCAAAAAAATTTTTATGTGAATTTTAAATTTGTTCAATATTGAGTAATGATAACCTTATGTGGGATATATTTTTTATGGAGATAAAGCTTTTTTTGTTTATCACTTTTTATATAACTTTTACGCTGTTTTTTTTGTATGCTAAATTTCAGCACAAGTTAATAATTACCAATTAATTTGGCTCATTTTTTATTCAGGAAAAAAAGTAAAGTTTTAGCAGGGGTAAAGGTTAATGTGTTATGGCTCATTAATGCTTTATGTGCAGGTGAGTTAATTATGTTTTATTGAAATTTTTAAGCCAATTATAAATAATTATGAGTCATGAATACTAGTACTCATGTTGGTATGCTTCTACTGTACTAAATAGTTTTTCATTGTTAATCTCTGGCTTAAACTAAACTTTAAAGAGGTCATTACATTAATAAATTGAATATATCTTTAAATTCTTTTCAATGAAAAGTTTAAGCATTTGTAAATATTTTAACAAAAATTCTACAAGGCATATCAAAGTCAGAAGAACAATGTGTGAATGATAATTTCTTTCATGATGATTTCATTTCAACTCCACCAAAAGCACATTTAAAAAATAATGAAAAAAGAACATCATTTTCATCTAAATTCACTTATAGACAACTTGACGAGTTCATTTCTAAGCAAAATCAAGAAAAAAATAAAGTTTACAGAAAAATTTTACCAAAGAATAGGGTACTGAAAGTAAAATTAAATTTAAATAATGAATTACTAAAGACTAGAAGTTTTCAAAATTCAATGAAAAAAAACTCACATGAAACATTAAAAGATTCAGAAGAAAAAAACAGAGATCCACCGCTACAAACTAATCCCTCTTTTAATTCTTTTGATCCATGCATAAACACTACACAGAAGCTCAAAAGTCCTTCAAAAGAAAATAATAATATTGATGATAAATCTTATGCTAACGAGGTAAAAATGTCTACACAAAGTATTTCACAACAGAACAACATGCAGCATAATTCAAAAATCCCACTGCATAACTCACAAGCTTCAACTTATTCCACATTGAGTTCATCAATTAATAAAACAAATCCACAAAATCACAACCATAGCTTTCCTCAAGACCCTTACTCATCACCTCATTTTTACAATATAAACAATCTTTTCAATCAAACGTTTCCACAGTTTTCTTGTAGTAATTCATTAAATAAATCAGACAAAAAACAAAGCCATCATGCTTTACAAAAAATTAATTCACCAAACACAGAACAGACATCACAACAAAACAATAATCAGTCACTTAAACAAAAAAGCAATTATAATGATTTACAATTAAATTTTCTTCAGCTTTTCCCATTGTTACAATCTAATCCAGCCTTATTAGAGCATTTATGTCGATCACAAAAAGATTCTCACGAAATGAGGTCTGAATCAATTGAAACTCAACAACAAGCTATTATCAACAACTTTGTAATAATGCAACAGTTTTTATCACAACAGTTCATGCAACAAACGCCACAACAACCACTGCAAAATTCTTTTTTACCACATCAACAAAGTTCTCACTCTACAACAGTCATTCATACCTCAAGTCACTGCACATCAGCCTCACAGCCTTGCAAACCAGCGTAGTGACATCATTAATCACTACGACTGCTCATTTTTGTCTGATGTTAATCGCAATTAAAATTTATTCACATAAATCAGGAAACATTTCAAATCTTATTTATTGTTTAGTTTTTGTCACATCGCGAGTGTTTTGGATTTATTTTCAGTATTTGTGAAGATTTCAGTAATTGTTAGTGGTTTTTTCACTTTTCCTATTATGTTTGGTATTTTTGCTTATTTAAATGTCGTGTAGCTTATAAATTGTGATTATTAAATGTGAATTCTTAATCGTTTTGAACTCATCAGGTGAAAAGGGTAACTATCTTTTTGAACATTTCATTTTCTTTAATGCATGTTGAATGTTGTGGAATAATCTTTGATGTATTATAACTAGTTTAATAAGCAATTTAAAATATTGCGAAATTGCATTACAAACTTTTGTGTTAACTTTATATCAAATATAAATGAGCCGTGTATTTGCAGTTTTAGTTGAGAAATTTAAAAAAAATATATAATTCATTCAGGTTTGATTTGTTTTATTTTAAAAAGTATTAAGTGTATACTAAAAAAACCAAAAATTACATTGTGATAAACCCTTCATAAAAAATTATTTTTATCCTAGTCATTTGGAGCTAGATTTTTAATTTATTTTGATTCATTTAGGTGAGTTTGACATGAGACTATCTAAATTAAAAGAATTTCACTACTGGTAAAAATTAGTTCTATTTCAAACAGAATTTTTTTTTTTTCAGTGAGTTACTACTCTCTATCACTATCCTTTGCCGCCATTCAACTCTATTTTGGGCATATCCAGTTACTAAATACAGTTCTTTGTGAATAATTAGCCTCAAAATTGTGAATCATATATACACGAAAATAGTTGAATTTTTCGGAATAAAAAATTCGAATTTATTCGTGTTTTTATGAATACGGTTCGCAGCATTAACTTCACATAACGCTTTTTAAAACCAGTTTCGGTCTTTCCCCATTCCTCAATCGCCTTCTCTTCAAAGCCCCGCGCTTGTTTTATGTGATCATCATCCCTCTTTTTTTGAAACCTTGCCCAAACTTCCTTGTCTCAACAAACTTTTAATCTAACTATTCCGCAACTAGTTTTTTTTTCTTTACTAACATTCATTTTTCTTCTAGGTAACAAAAGTTATTTAACTTTTTGACTCACTCGAACAACTTTTTAAAACTTAGTTGCATTTTTCATTCATACTTTTCCTAAAAACGGTGCGTTATAATTTTTCGATTCATTTCAGACTCGTCACATAACGCATGAACTCGCTCATGCATTTTTTGTCACGCTCACATCACATGGATCAATCGTTGACATGTCGGTTATCTACCTACCACCTCTACACCATACCATTTGTTTCACAAAGATGAACTTTCAATCCATTTTTCCATACACATAATTACAAGGAATAAATTGTGATTGAGCTTTCCCTCTTCTCTCCGAAAGCAAGACCGAGTTATTTGCATATAAAAAAAATATTAAACACCTTTTTTCATTAGACAGTAAATCTGGTACTATTGAAATAACACGTGTAGTCTCGATTCTTCTCCAACTTAATTCTGGATCCGATTCAATAATGTCAACCTTTCATATACAAAGTTTGTGAAGCCTTATGAGAATAATTTAGTTCGATACCATATTGAACAATGATCTTTTTTCTCGTGGTCACTAATCGAACATGTCTAGAGAAGAAAAAAGGGCTCTATAGTCGTAAAAGCTTTTCATTCAAAAAGAGGAAAAAAAAATAAACAAGGCTGCTCAGAAACAACATAGCGTCCAACAGTATAAAAAAAACGTGAAAGTATGAAACTTACTCACTAAAACATCATCACCAAGCTGGCACAAAAAAGAAATGCGTGGAGGACACTTTTTGTTGCCATATGCGACAGTGGGTGTAACAAGCCTGAATAATCAAACTTATCAAAAACAAACTCAACGGAACCGTGTTTTGTCAAACATTCAACCAACCTCTTCTCCAAAATTTTCCAAACCATTTTTACGATTCTCAAAAATTTATTCTTTTTGATAGTAACCGTACTTCCTAGTGCTATCCAGCTACGTATGAATTTTGAGCGTACTACAGTCATGAGAATTAAAATTTTAATTTTGTTCGCTTTTCATGCGTAAAAGCAGTTAGATGTTTATCTACGATTCAATTTTCCAACTAGTCTTGTCATTCTTCCGTTCCTAGTGCTTTTACAACTTCACTTGAAGCAATAGAATTCTTTAACTATGCCCCCTTCCCATCACATGGAATCTATCCATCTATGATGGCTTCTACTACTTCCAGAAAGGAAACATAATAAACGAGTTTGCTTTATTTTTTATTTATGCAAAAAAATAGCTTATAGTCGTCAAACCAATTGTTTGTATCTAAAGAGAAATTTTCACCTATGTCCAAACGTTATACATTCGGAATAAATCACAACAAAATAAAAATCAAAAGTAACATTTTAATAATATCATAATGTACAAATAACTTTTGAAAATTTTCTAAATTATGTTATTTTACATTGTGCTAAATTTTGAAAAAAATATAAAATTTTTGAAATAATCACTTTCACAAATGGTCGATGAGCTCGGAAGATCGGAAAATATGGTGACAAAGGTCCGATAAAATCTTCTATGTATTAGCAAGTGAACTCCTGATCAAAATTGCAATAGTGCTATTGCTGTGTTCAACGAAGTTGTTTTTCTGGAAATATCAAATAATTTATTGACAATAGTTTTGTTGGCTTCAACTTCAAAATATTTGTTACTGGAAGTTTAGTATTTTCCAAGTATGTATTTTTTGTAATAACATCTTGAAAGTACTCATTTGCATTTTAATGACAGGTTAATTGCTTTTTTGAGATAAATTTGTAAATATTGCATTTAAACTTTTGAATTGAAAGTATATTAATGAGCAAAAGAAACAAACCTCAAATATAATTCGCTAAAGTTATTATCAATATTTCCCATCGTGTTGAATTAAAGATATTTTCGTTTAAGATGTTGCCTTAAAAACCACAGTTATGAAATTTTTTGTACTATAAAGTTAATAAACAATTCTAGATAAATAAAGTTTTATGATGTTGGTTGAAAAATATTAAGTTAAACGCTATTTAATAACTCTAGATAGTGCAGTGCGTTTGTTCATTTATAGTTTTTGGTCAAGTCGAGTCCCTTGTATTTCCTATGTTGAGAATCGTTTCTTTATAATGGCGACCGAGGATATTCAGCCTGCAGTCGAAAACAAGAAAAAAGTTGTAAGTATTATTAAAAATTTATGCAAATTGAACATATGGGCAAATTTTTTGTCTCTATTTAATAACGTGTACGCTTTTTTGTTTGATCGAAGCGAGGTCATTAAGTTTATTTTTTTTTAGATTTCAAAGCCAGGCGAAGAATTCTCAGCGCTCAAACGGCCGTCAGATAGTTCTTCAGGTAAAGGCATTTTTCATGAATGAAATTTAATTAAGTTTTTGTATAGTCGATAGTTCATATAAATACTCTGCAGATTATCAACCAGAAACTAAAAAACCAGCAATATCTTCTGAAAGTTAGCATATAATTACAAAAAATTCAATTAGAATATTGCAACCTTAAATTTTTATTTTATTTCAGGTACCGATAACAAGTAAGATGTGATTTCCTTTTGAAAATGGCTTGTCGGAACAGTTGAAATTTGTTAAATTTTAGCATTTTAGATTTTAAAAAATACCTTAACTATGACTTTAGGCCCGTACAGCAAAGACCAGCCATGGTGTCTAATGGTGGTCAAGTGTCTGAATGTATGATGGTACCAGATAAGATGGTGGGATTACGTAAGTTGCATATTTTTTCATATCAGTGGTTGTTGCTTCATGTTTCTCTACATTTAAAATTATTTTAATAGTAATTGGAAAAGGAGGAGAACAAATAACAGCTATTCAAAATCAATGCCAATGCAGAGTTCAATTTGCTCCTGGTTAGTAAAATGATTGGTGATTATAGTTTTTTAAAAGTTACATTCATTTTTCAGAAACTGGTTCTCCCACACGCCAATGTACGATTACTGGACCTACTGCCAATGTTATGTATGCTCATATTTCAAATTATAAATTCAAGTTTTAAGTTTATTCTCATAATTTTGAAGGAATGCTCGAAAAATGATAGATGACTTGATTTTGAAAAACCAGTTTATCTCATTAGAAGGAGGTGAAGTAGCTCTTGAAATGATGATACCTGGAGGTAAAGTAGGATTAGTGATTGGAAAGAGTGGTGATACTATTAAACAACTCCAAGAACGTAGTGGAGCTAAAGTATGTTTAAATAGGTTTTTACAGGTATGAATCAAGATTACATTTTTTTTTGTTCTTTTCTAGGTAACAGTTATACAAGAATCTACAGCTACTAGTGATTTTGAAAAGCCATTAAGAATCTCAGGTTTGATGGGTTTTTTAACCAAAAAGTTTTAATATTGTTAATAAATTCAATTTTTATAACAACTAATTAATTCATCAAGGTACTAAGCAGAATTGTCAAAAAGCTAGAGATTTGGTGCTTGAGCTGTTAAATGATGCCCAAGATAAAAATGGTTTAAGAAGTGGACCATTTGGCATGGGTGGTGGTGTTTTCCAAGGGAATATAGGAGGAAAGCATTCAGTTGAAATTCCTGTACCTCGTAATTTAGTGGGCATAGTAATAGGAAAAGGCGGTGAAATGATCAAAAAAGTACAAGAGGAAAGTGGAGCTAAGGTTCAATGAGTTACTGTTCATTTTATTTAATAAAATAGTTTAACTCAAGTCTCAATATTCATTAAATTGTTTATACCAGGTTCAGTTTAGACCTGATGATATCACCGAAGCTGGCCCTAACAGGATGTGTCATGTATATGGCTTCAAAAATAACAATGATATGGCATTGGCTATGATCCATGACCTTATCAAACAAGGACTGGTAGGTTTTGTTCTTTTAACTCATTTTAAGTTGATATTTTTGAGTTTCAAAAAAATTTAGAAAAGTTTGATGAAATGAAATTAAATATTTAAACAGAATAGACAAAATGGAGGAGGTGGTGCTGTGGTGGGAAACTTTGGGGGGTTTTCTGCTGCAGGGTTTCAAAATAACGTCATTCATACAGTCCCCACTGACAAATGTGGACTCATAATTGGAAAAGGTTAATTCAAGTTGTTTAAATTGTATATTGTTAATTCTTTTGACTTATTTGAAGGAGGAGAAAACATCAAGGAAATAAACAGAGTGACAGGAGCGCATGCAGAACTGATAAGAGAGAATGATCCTCATTCTGATCCATCAACCAAAAGATTCAGAGTCCAAGGTACTCTTGAACAGGTCAGTGGGTTTATAATATTTGATTAAAGTGATAAAATTTAGTTTAGTTTTAAATAAATTGATTAATATAATAATGATTATGATTTTATTTCCAGATTCAGCATTGCATTACTCTTATAAATGAAAAGGCTGGACTTGTTAGTACCATTGATTTGTTTTTGTTTAGTAATTTTGGTTTTGTATATTTGGTATAATTGTTTCTCATATTTCAAAATGTTACGTTGATAACAAAAAGCTTCGTATCTTAATAAACTAATTAGTGTTTTGAAATTATACTCATTTTATTGTGGCTTTTGGAAAAAATCATTGTTATATTTGTTACATTGGAACTATAGTTATGAGGATAAAAGCTCATTGAATAACAATGATCAATTCTACGCTATTCTGAACCCTAGTTTCTTTGTAATTTTTTTTTATTTAATTAAGAACTTATGATCAGCTTTAATTTCAATTGAACTTTGCCCAAAATAAAAAGTTGAATAAAAATAGTATTGATGGTTAATATTTTATATTTTATTCATAAATTGTATGCTAATGAAAATTTGATTTTATTGACTTCATTCATTTTCAATTGATAACTGGACAATGGTAATGAGGACAAAATATGAAGGATAAAAATGAATGATAATTATACGCTATTCTGAACCATTGTCATGAAATAAATGTGAAAAAACAGAAATTTGATGAATTAATAAATTACCCACAGCCTCCGCCTCCACAACAAATGAATCAGCAGATGTTTGGAAGTGTGCAACCTGGACCACCATTGGCTGCTCCTTTTGCCCCAATCAAGTTGGGTTTTTTTTATGTTCTTCACTTGTTTATATAATAATATCGCTAATTTTTATATGATTTTTTTCAACCATAGAATCATCATTAGCATTCTTTGTATGGTTATAGCTCTTATTTTTGAATAAACAGTTTATTGAGTGTTTAATTCCATAACAACTCAGTGCAATGCAAGGAGGAACCTTGATGTCCCCCTACCAACAAGCTACTCAAGTCTTGGTACCTTCCCAACAAGTTTTCACTAGCCATCTTCCCAATCAACCTCAACAACAACAGCCTTTCCAAAGCCCTGCTCCTGCTGCTACTGCTAACTTCCACCAACCAGTTGTGGCTCAGATTGCTCCATATGCTGGTCAACAGGCTGCCAACCCTGCCCCTCTCACTACAACCACTACTTTGTACATGGATCCAGGTTATTATCTTTTTCAATGGCAATGAGGAACAAATAAGCCACTGGTGATATTTTATGATCACAAATGTCGCTATACTGAGCCCTTTTCTTTTTGAAAGATAATTGAATATATATGCTGTTTAAAAATGCTTTGGCTATGGCAATGAGGAACAAATAAGCCACTGGTGATATTCTATGATCATAAATGTCGCTATACTGAGCCTCATTCATTCTAAAATTTTTTCAAATTTGCCAAAAAATACACAGTTAATTTAAGTTTATTTTATCACTAGCTAAGGGTGCAGCAACAGGCCAATCTGATCCAAATGCAGCTTGGACAGCATACTACAATTCAGTTTATCCTGGTCAAGTTCAGCAAAGTGGAGTTGCAACTGTGGCTCAACAAACAGCACCAGTTGCCCAACAACCAAGCAATCCTTCAATTGCTTATGCTGCTCCAACACAGGTGATTCCTGCCAACCCACAACCTGTTCAGCCACAACCCAGTCAGTTAAAATTTTATTCATTATATTGAATTTCATTGTTTGAATTGTTAAAGCAATACTGTTTGATGCTTTCCTCAATTTTACAATTTAAAACACAGTTTTAAATCGCTTTACCCACAGCAATCAATCCTCAAACTGGTCAGCCAGACTATTCCTTAGCATGGGCAGAATACTACAGAGCGCAGGGATTGCACCAACAGGCAGCTGCAGTAATGCAGGTGGCAGGACTTCAACAAAATCAATAATAAATGTGAGCTGTGTTTTCAACAATAAACATAATTTTTTTAGGGTTTAAAATAAAGATGAATAAATTAAGCTATTTGATAAATTAAAATGAAGTTTGTGGGATGTAGAGATCCCAGTGGGAGGCTGGTACAATGTCAAACGACATCTCTTCTTTCTACTTGTCACTCGATTCATTTGTTTGTTATTGAAACTGGTTATCTTTTTCTTTTAAGTCTGATGATAGATTAGATGCAATGACCAAATCGTACGCTTGAGATGAAAGATAAATGAATGCTAAAATTATTTAAGTATTTATGATTAAACTTGAAATTTCTTCATAACTAAGACGATTATTTATCAAAATTTTTATTGAAAAAAAATGATAAAAAATTGTTAATTATGATTTAAATAACTGATGTAAATAATTTAAGCAAATTTATTTTTATGAAAAGTGTATTTTCACTGAAAATTATGATTTAACCCACGGTTCAAATCACTTTAAATGAAACTCATATAGAATTACAGTTTAAATTATTTCAAATCAAAATCATGATCAGAATTCCAGTTCGACTTGCTTTTAAATTAGGTATTTTGATAATTTACATTAGTATTAACTCATGAGTTGAATATAGTGTGATGACAATGTGAAATGTGCCATGAGGTTGAGGTATTTGCTCGTCTAGTCATTTATGATAATCTTCGATGTTTTTTGACACTCATTTAAATAGGTGCCGCATTTAAATTTATAGTCAACCGTCTAATGAAGTTTCTTGTTCACTTCGTCTTCATTCAATTCCAAAATTTCTTGTTTCAGTCGAAATTTTAATCTTAGCTTCGTTATATTGACCGCCAACAGTACTTAAATTGATCAAAAATTTCTATTCAATTGAATTTTATAATAGTTTAAAAATAATTTCTAGTGCCTTGAAGTGTACATTCAGCTTGTACTTTCCATACTTTATTAACCAAATGATCTCCGCTGATTTTACAGATAAAATGCTTTTATTTTTGGCAATTCATTTCATTTGTCTGTGATACTTTTCTCAGGATTTGATATTTTACATATAAATATAATAAAATTAAGAGTTCACCAAATACATCTAAAACTAAATTTAAATCTTCTTTCTGTAGTTTCAAACACGAAAATGACTATTGGAAAATTTAGCTCTTTTCTATCCTTTTTGAAGCTCCGCATATCCGCCTTCTCTATGTCAACTAAACTACCTAAAACCGGTCGAATTGGCCTTCAGTTATTTCATTTTATCAAAAATCGCGCGCGCTTTAAAGCATAAGCACATTTGATAAATACAATTATTTTTCAATTTCTTTAGTATTCATGGCGATGCTCTCCAAATCATCTGATGGTTGAATGACTTCAATGACAATTATGATACTTTTTCGACCTAGTATAAATATTAATGCTTAGAATTGTTTTGAATAAACAGTTATCGTTGATCTTCATTTGTTTAAAAAATCATCTAAATATCCGTTTTTTACTTTTTCATGAAACGTTTTAATGCGATATCATCCTATTCCATAACATTTTTCAAAATTTTGTTAATTTATTCTAGGATTAACAGGAGGTAAATTATTTTTACGACGTAACAGGTTTTTTTATAACAATTTTTTAAACAAAATCTTGCATGGAAAAATTCGTGCAGTTGTAAAGAATTATTTATTTTTCTTGGCTATCTGTATAACGTCGTCATGATTCATTTTGTGTGAAAGACCCACCCTCTGAGGACTGTATTTTACACTTGTGCCCTTTGGTGTTTTTTATTATTTGAAAGCAATAATAAACGTTATACAATTCATTTAATGATTAAAGCGATTTTAAAATTTAGGAAAAACACTAACCCAAACGAGAGAGTAATTGAAGTTATCCACCAGGGTGCGGTGTATAACGTGACACTGTTTTGGTAGTTTTCTTAATTAATTTCTAAGAAAGTTAAGAAAAATAAACTCAGTCTGACCACGTGCTCAACGGCGCAGTTTGATCTCAAAATTAAACCACCATCGAAGTCTGGACGTTCTGTAAGAGAGCTTATGATAACATGCTTTTAAGCTGATGGCGTTTAAATGAATAGCACAATGTACCTCCTCTTTTTTTGGTGTATACTCTTATTAGCGCTAAATATTCCCAAAGTTTCTCGAGCAAGTAATCAAGATTCAGATTCATGCCGCAACTATATGAAAAATTGAAATTTATGTCAATCTATGAAATAAAAATTCAATGGTTCTTGAAATTACGCGAATTATGATTTTAAAAAACGCAAATACCTGATAACCACAGAATGAGGCTGCCTCGCAAGTCTGTCTACCTCTTCTATACTCACTTGATCAATTTTATTGTACACCTGTTTATAAAAGCAACCTTGGTTTCATGTAAGGCAAGGTTTTAGGGTTTTATTCAGAAATATATAGCAGAATATCGAAATAGCTCTGGCTTACGTAAACACAAGGCAAGTAGATACGGTTTCCAACAATAACATCAATGAACTCATCGGTTGTACAGTCTTCTCGAAATAATACTTCACAATGAAAAATCTCTAAAATGAAAATGCATAAATATTGAAAAATTAATTTACGCTGAAATTTACATCTGAACATACTATATTCATGAAGGATAAGTTGCACCATTCGTTCTGTACACTTGGTAAGTGGCAGGGTGGCGTTGAAAGTCACTCCTCCAGCCTTTTTAATCTGATTTTATTTGATTATATCACATTATAACCATTTTGTCATAAAAAGTGATGATTAGTTAACAAAAAAAGTTACTACATGTAGTTACAAAAATAATATTTAAAATTTTTCATTCTCATTCCATTAAATATGTGCCCTCTTTCTAACTAAATAGTTGAAAATATAATTTTCATAATTATAAATTCAAATATTTGCCGTTAAGCATTAAAAAATGATGCGAAAATTATATATTATATTATGCTGATGTACAAGTTCCAGTAAATAGGGTGAGCAGCAATCGACTAGCTTTTTTTTATAAGTTACCCATATTCCTGAACAAACTACTTATTAGGGGCAAAATTGTCAAATATGCCAGTCCGAGATAACACCCGACTTGAAATCTATCGGGTTCAAAAAAAATACCGTTCATGACTTGACGTTGTCAATTAGTATCATGCGTCCAAAATAAATAGCAATGAAACCATATATCATTTTGTCTAGTCTCTTTCTACTGGAGTCTTGTTACTCAAGTTATAACAAAAAATCAACCTGTAACTATATAAACTTATTTGATGCAGTAAATGCTTAAAACGAATAAATTGGTTATAATTAGAAATTGACTTAATTAGTATTCAATGTTATAAATATAAAGCTAAAAGTTTATGTACTAAAATTATATTTGAAAAAATGTACAATAGTGTGAGTCAAAAAGTCAATTGATACATAATAAAACTGAGTGGGCATAAATTTTCAATAACCTTGAAATAAATATTTGGTTTCTTTTTGTTCAACCTCAAGCCAACTGACTCCAATTCCTTTTCCAATAATTCTCTGCCATTATAGATAGTTTAAATAAATTACCTTGCTAAAGTTGAACATGCATTTATCTTATAGTTTATTATTTTGAAATAGTTCACCTTTGTACATTGCTTTTTGTAGCATCAAGCATCATGAGAACCTGAAATTAACTATTTAATCATGAGCACTGAAGGTGCATTTATATTTTCATTGAAATTCAGTACATATAGCTTGTCATAACACAGAGGAATTCATTAAATGAATTTCAAGAAAATGTGCTATAATAGAATTTGATTGATTGATAGTGTTTATGATTTATTGATAAATAATAAAATATTTTCTACCAAATCAGCTGTTCGTGCTACTGCTATAACTTGTCTTCCTCTGCCTTTACCTGCAAATTTAAATCAATTTGAAGATTATAAATAGCTTTTATTCCTTAATATAAAAAATTAATAAATATTGAAATGAAAAAAAATGAAATTATTAGAAATGAACCTTGAGCTGCTCCTTCTATGATTCCAGGCAAGTCAAGAAGTTGGATATTTGCTCCATTATACTGTTTGAATATATAATCGTTAGTTATTTGAATAGAGTTGATAATAATTAACAAAGATATTAAAATATAATAAAATTTTAAATATTGATGCATGATTTTGAAATAAATAGCAAACCTCAATGACTCCTGGAATGCATGTTAGTGTTGTAAACTCATAAGAAGCACATTCACTCTCTGTTTTTGTCAAGGTACTAAGAAGGGTTGACTGAAAAATTATTTGATACCAAGTTGAAATTGTCATTTAAGTTGAAAATAGGTTTAAAAATATGTCTTATTATTCACTTTTCCAACTGAAGGAAAGCCAATAAGAGCCACTCGGGCATCCCCTGATTTCATAACATCGAAACCTTCTCCCTATTGGTTTAATAAAAATAATTATTTCAAATTAAGCATTTTTAAAAATAATAATACTTTGGCTCCAGATTTTCCTGAAGGCTCAATTAATTGTGCTCTGTATTTAGCAAGTTTAGCTTTTAATAGCCCCAAATGATATTCAGTAGCTGCAAAATAAATTTTCAATATAGAATAAAGATCTATTTATATAAACTTTGAGAATGATTTTAAAAAATATGGAATCTTAATTTATACTAATTGAAACCTTTGTTTTTTTGAGTTCTCTGGATTTCTTTTTCAATTTCGGAAATTTTTTCTAAAATACCCATGATTTTTAGCTAGATTGCAGTTTTTAAAAATTAAATGGGAATCTTTATTAACGTTCATAAACATGAAACCATAATGTGCCTGAAAAATAAAAAAAAATTTTTTTTTTAAATTTTGATTCAGAATCTATAAAAACTTTAGAAGATAAATATTTATAGATTAAACTAAATATACTTCTAGCCCTAAAACAAAAGTATTAAAATGAGTAAAAGCTTTGAAACTATATTTATATATAAAATTATTATATCAAACACTGATCAACTGATAGTTATATAATATTTATAATAAAAAATATTTAGATTTTATGATCATTTTAAAGATGCAATCATTAATTATCAGCACAGCATCGGTACATTAGATTTTAGAGAGCAAAAAAGGATGCCTCGAAATGTATCAGGCATCAAAGGATAAGTTCATAAACGTTAACCACATTTTTCTTTTTTACCTCAAAAATCTTGAACTTTTTAAGTTCTTTTTCACTCTATTAAAACCTTCCATTTATCGATTTTCTCTCGACCTCTTTTTCATAATGACCGTGTTGCGATGAGTGTCTTTTTTTATCTTATTTTAGTTTAGAACAACTTTTATTAACAGAAATTAGAAATGCAAAATCAAAACATTTTCAAACTTTTTTGTTACCCATTATTAACTTTAAACAAACAATTTTAATTTGAACTTCCAGATAAAACAATCGTTTTTGATGAAACTTCGGTTGATCGTGTGAGTGCATCTATGAAGCATGAGTTTTGTCTGTCTAACTGATTTGTGTATTGGTGATCTATTGAATCATAAGCTTTTATTTGTCTAATGAGTTAATGGTAGAAGAAAATATAAATGGAAAAAACTTCCAACGCGGCCTTCGTAGCTATACGTTGTAGCGAGTTTAACAACCAGTATTATAATCATCCTCAACAAGTTATATTTTTTTGCATTTCTAAGAAAACTTCATCAATTATTTTTTTAAAAATTTTGATATTTGAAAAATTCTAAAAAAACAATTTCTGTGATTTACATTGTAAGGTCAACGGCGGAATGATTGGTACATCAAAAATTTTTTACTATAACTTTATTTATTTTGGAAAAAACTCTACTTACAAATGAGTACAAAGATGATTGTTTAAAGTTGCTTGGAGACAGCGTCAGTGAGCCATCATCACATAGTAACAGCGACAACAATTCAATAACCGTATATCAAGGATGACAGAAGTCCTGCATTCAAGGAATGTTAAAGTGCCTATAAAGAGATTTTTTAAAACTTTTTAAACTCTTGAAATATATATTTTTTATTCAAGCTGGAATTTCAATTTGAAAATTTTTTTTTATTCGGCCTAGAAGCTATGAGAATTTTGTGAAAATTCTGAACATACAACTGATTTTGATTTTCTACTGAAAGAGAACAAAACTTCCCAAATGACTACAACCGAACAACTCATAATCAATAGTGAGTTTTCTCATTCAGTCAATATAGTTTAAAAATAAGATTCAAAAAATATTTAAAATTGAATCATACTTTCAACATTAATGAATGTTTCAGCCACTGTCCTTCCAACTACAACCACTCTTGCCCCTAAGACAAGTTTGTTGAAACATTTGGCAACTTAAAGAGCATGAAATTATTACACTGTTTTCATTAAGATTTAACTTTGAACAAAATTTCACTTCAGCATATTCTTCATCTTTTTACGTTATTTCGCATTAGTCCATGAATTGAAAACTCCAAACTTTTTTTATTGTTTTGATGTATTCAGTTTTTGTCTCACAAAAACTATTGGATAATTCAGTTATCTCAACTCGTAATAATACTTTTTTAGATACTTCTATACAAATTCTAGTTTTTCAGCCAATTTCTAAATAAATTTTCATATGATAGTGCCTTCGATTTACATATTCTTTATCCCATTCATCAAAAATATCTTTAAAACATTCGAAACACTTCATTTTTGCTCTCGATTTTCCCCAGTACTAAATTTAAATCCTCTGTTTCAAAAAACACTGTTGGTTTTATGGCAGTTTTAACACATTTAAAATTAGATTCTATCTCATTTACTTTTCATTTAAAGCATTAAAAGTATTAATTCGATTTTTTTAAAACCATAACAGCACCCATAACAATAATGAAATGTGGTTGTGAACAGCTTCCTTCTTGGGGCATAGCAGCCATAGTTCTCTTGGTTATTCTGATAGTAATAGCTTTTATTTTGATCGTGTTACTTTTACTCACTTGGAAAAAACTCTGCCACAAATCTTCAATTCAAGCTAGTAAGTATTTCAAATAAGTTGTCTATATTTCAAACTATAATATTAAAAATTCAACAAAAATCATATAGTACAGAAGTTTTTTTTGCATATAAATTAATAAGCATTTATCTGCTTTATTAAAATCTCATGCATATATAATTGACAAAACATACATTTAAGGTAGACAAACTGTGGAATATGGTGCTAGGAGCTACGACAATAAAAAGTAATTATTTGTACCACTGATTGCAAAAATATTAAGGATTTTTTTTAGCTTCATAATCCACTAACATATTTTAACTGTCTATTCGTTACTTTCAACAGCAACCAGCAATTAGTATATGCGCCAAAGAATGGCTCGAATGCCTACAACAATGAGAACTCCAGAATGAGAGCCACTCTTCCTCCTTTGGAACCACATTCAAGAAACAACCATAGAGCTATCATTGACGACATAAACCATTTTTAAAATATATTTTTTTTGAGGGTTTTTTATTAAATTCATGTCTTAGTAATTCTTGAAGCTTCTTTTTTTGGAACATTTTTAATGATTAATTAATTATAATTTCAATGTTTTTTTGAGATTTAAGCAAATTTTTCACACTTATATTGTATAGATGAATTTCATCGTTACAAATATCCTAATGTCGTAAAGTTGCTAAGATACGCTAAAAACAATATTAAAAATTTTAAAAGCTGTATTGCTTAATGTTCTAGGGTTTTTATTCAAAAAATTATTTGTGTAATGCTCAATTTTTAAATAAATAAACATGGATATGAACGATATTTTCAGTGAAGGGTACATATCGATAAACTCAAAAAATGTTGACTCTCTTACTGGCTCAAAAGGAACATTTTTAGGTGGTCTTAATTCAAAAAGAACTTCGAATGAAGCTCAAGAAGATGGCGATAAAAATAAGAATGATGAGGTAGAAGAAGAGGAAAAAAAAACAAAAGAAGAAGAAGATGAAGAAATTGATGAAGAAGAGATCAAAGAAAAAACAGAAATTTTAGCCGATGAAAAACAAGAAATATTAGAAAACTCAAACAAATTAATTATAGAAAAAAAATTTTCAGTATGTTATTTTTTTATTCTTGAGCTTTAGTGCCTTTCTAATATTTATTCATTCAAAATCAATAATCAAGATACTTTCTTGAAACTAGGTTGAATCTGCCGCCAAATACGATACTCCCGGCTTAATTGATTTCGATCCTGAAGCACTAGCTTTAGACAAATGTTTCTTTCAAGACTTCAGTGACGATGAAGAGCATGCCAAAAAAGTTCAATATTTGGCTTCGAACTTCGAGTTTTTGCAAACACAACACCATACTGTAATGAGTTGTCTCCACAAGGAAGTTGATAAGTTGAAACAGAAAAACTTGGGTGACTATTCTAAGAGTTTTTATATTGAAATATAAAATATTGTTATGATTATTTTCTGTTTAGTGATGCATGCAATTATTAGAGTACTTCTTTTATGTTTTTTTTCTGGATTTTTGCGATTCTGCGAATTATCTCAAAATATATTAAACCAAGTGTTTCTTCAAGATAGATGGTTATTCATGGCTCTTACTAATTTATTCAAAACGACCTAAACGACTAAATTTCTAATTTTTAACTTGTAGAATTTTTTAATTAAAAATTTTTTATATGTAGAGATAGATCTAGAACATACTTTCCAACAATTTTTTCAGAATTGAATCTCAAACTGACTGAACTAACCACCCAAAGACAATGTGAAAAAACTTCTAAATTTCGTAAGTGTTAAGTATAGCAATTAATTTTTCATTAAATATTAGTTAAAAATATCATTTCAATATTTTAGAGAAAGCTAAAGATGCTGCTAAACTGATTAGAGGTGGTATAGACAGTTTGTAACTACGTTCAAAATTTTTCGAAATAGTATGAGATTATTACTGCAATATAAGAATGAAAATAGCATAAAATTTATTAAAAAAACTATCATAGGTTGCTTATAAGTTGTTAAAACTAAATCAATTTCGTATAATAAAATTATTTAAGAAAATAATTTATCAAGCTTCAAGCTCGCCTATCAAGGGAGATTTGAGTCGTCGAGTGATGAAACTACAGGCGGAGAATGACAGTCTAAAAGAATCTTTGAACTTCTACAAGCAAGAAAACAAAAAATTAACCAATGTACTTCAGAGATACAAACTTCAATCCAGGTGGTTTAAAATTTTTGAACACCTTTTCTGAATTTTACTTGATGTTAAATTAAGTTGCTTTTTTTAAGGATTTTCTAGAAAACTAATTTTTGAATAGCAATATCGAATATATTTTCAATTATATATTGCAATTTTAAATGAAATTTAATTTATGTACTTGATAAGTTGCGATGGTAAGGAGGTGGTTTACGACAATAAAGGAAGCTGCCATTCCATCATCAAACATCTCAACGAAATCAATGAACAAAACATCAATAAAGTAAATATATGTATTTAATAAGGTTTTTTTATAAAATTTTTCAATTTAAAATTGAAGCTTAAAACTGAAATTTAGATTTTTTAAATTATTTTATGAAGATTGTCGGCCCGCATAGCTCAGCTGGTTAGACTAGTTATTTAAACTAACCGGGTTCAATCCCGCGCGGGCCGACAATTATACACACAAGGAGTGAATCATCTGTTGAGCTAACGAAACCCCAATATGGGGCGACTGAAAGTCGATCTAAAAAACAAAAATAAAGATAATACGACTGAAAAGTGACTTGTACGGAGCCCTGAACGACAAGGAGTTGCCATTGTCTGCCTTCATCAAATCTAAAGGCTTCCATGAAACTGAAACAAAAAAAGAAAACTGCGGCTTATTAAAGAGATTCAACTTGCCAAAACTTCCAAGACTTAAAAAATCCAAAGAAACCAAGAGGTATCAAGATATATTTAAAAATTCTCAATATTTTTTAAATGGTAGAAACTTATTGAAACACATTCTATTATGAATAATGAAACTTGAAATATATTTTTTTGTGTTTAAATTTCAAAATTGAGGCTTAAAATATTAATCTTATTATGTATTTTAATTAAATATTCATTGTTCAATGTACCTGCACCCTCTACGCTACCTTATTGTATTTTTCATAGTTTTATTGGA
This sequence comes from Pterobdella sp. o SKG-2022, assembly GCA_964035795.1. NCBI lineage: Eukaryota > Metazoa > Annelida > Clitellata > Hirudinida > Piscicolidae > Pterobdella > Pterobdella occidentalis. The sequence continues at coordinate 12,134,039 of OZ038322.1, forward strand.
CATTATCATTTACTTTTTATACGACACACACGTAATAGCGCTCTGTAAAACATATCAATCACGAAACCTAAACCCCAATATATCTGATGGTCGACTTCATGTATTTATCATGTGCCTTAATAAGACATACATAATTTCTTACATGGTCTCTAACAGTTCGCTTACCTCTGAGAACCCTAGCGGCGTGCTTTTGCCTCCTTTGAGGAACCAGGAAAAAGATAAGACAATCAGACCTCAGTTCAGACCGTAGATCACCTTGAACATCTGATGTGGTCAATACAATCGTTTGTTTAAATGTTTCGATTAAATAGATGGTATGAAATCCTTCAAGTTTCTTGTTTGACTTTATTTTTGAAGCATCTATATATTTCGTGTTCAATTTTTAGTATTCAGAATATATTAAAATCCCAAAACATTTTTTTGTTTTTATTTTATATAAACTAATATTTAATGGTGAAAACTAAAAAAGTTTAATTAAAAACATGAATATAAAAAAGTTTAATTAAAAACATGAATATAAATCCATTTTTCCGTTTCGTGTTGACGTCATGATAAGGGATTAAATGAGTCGTGACGAAATTCACCTTTAATCTTTCTTTTATGATATCGATAGAATTAATAAATAAAAAATAATAAGAATAAAAAAAATTATGTTCTTATAGGTATTTTGTAAAATAAAAAATATAACTTGAAACTAATATATAAGGTAGTTTTGTAAAGGCTTACTGATGCATGAACCATTTGCGAACGATGCTTACATTATCAAGAACTCCAAGACACCGCATGCATTAAACTATTTGTGGAAAAACTTCTGACGCATCTATTCAAAAAAAATCTATAAACATCAATATTGGTTCATAATAATGTCGTGCTTATAAAAATTTTTGGTTTTTTTCATTAAAATGAGTTAATTTAGACACTTCTTATTCAATTTGAAAATGAGCTTCACTGCCAAAAGCTCGTTGATAGAATACAAACTTGAACAAAAATTTTTAATTTATACTTACTTTTTTTAACCTCACCACTTGAATCAGAGTACAATGTACATTTAAGAATGAAATGCAGTATCTTTAAAATCCTCATTTTTCGAAGAATAAAAACTGAAATTTAAAATGCAGGCATTATTTAAGCGTAATCATGCCTAGAGCACCATCGTTTGCATGCCCGAAGCACTCGATAATCAAAATGTCGGGTACTTTTGTCAAACCGTCAGCACCATATGCAATATTGTTAATGATAATGCGCGCTTATGCATATATACACATGTATATATGTGGTTATATGGACTAAAATAAACCTCAAATCTTCTGATAAAACGCTTTAAATGAAGTTTTGCTTTCAAAAACCTCAAAATTAAAAAACTTGAAAAAATTTCTTTGATAATTTTCAAACTACCTAAAGATAAATAGTTGTTAGAGAAATTTAACTTTCTATAAAAACTTAGACCACAATGAATTCGATTGGAAAGTTCAATAAAGTGATATTTTTGTTGGAGAGTTTAGTAGTACTTGAAATTTTGATGGTGCCAACGTCACTGGCAAGGAGGCACCGAAGCAGAGATCATCAGTCATCGGTGACTTCGGAGGCCTATTGCGATCTTGGTAATTTCAAGCTTTTTACTTTTGATTGATAATTCTTAAAAATAATATTTCGGAATTTATTAATTGAAAAATTGTGTCCATTTGACAAAAAAACTAGCATTTTTTGTGGGTTCTAGTTCGATTATTCCATTTTGGGATTGAAACATTATTTAACTTTGAAAGTTTATAGCTATATAATTTCAATTTTTTTTTCAGTTTTTTTGATTTATTATTTCTATAGAAAAAACGCTATGAATTAATAAAAAAAACATGAAATATGTTCAGACACGCTTCAAATGAGTAACTCCAGTATGAAGGATGACCTCATTCGCAATTGGGAATGGAATTTAACGATCCCACACGCATGTCCTGTTTAGCCTTAAGTTTTTCGTGTCTAGGATCTGTACTTCAGTTAATTGATAATTAGTCCTAACTGCATTTCTAGCACTTCTTCAGGATTTTTCTTAAATCCGTTTGACACCTGGTCGATAAGTAGAACAATGATTCCAGACTGCTTTGTCATCCATCCACCCATCTTCTGGAACATTTTCTAGTCATTCTTTTTTATCGCTTATAATTTTTATGATTTTTGGTCATTTTTATCATTTTTTAAATGGTTTTGGTAAAAAACTAAAAGATCGGAGCACAGTTTAATAATGTTATGTCAAAGAGGACGAAAGTCTTCACGCCATTTTTTAATGATTCAAGCAAAAATATAATTTATTCGACTTAGTACGAAGCTTTTTAATAAGTAGTTTTTGCTCAAAGCCAGTGATTTTTTGCAAAAATGTTTTTTAGAGTATTTGAAATTATTGCAATTTTTCATTCAAAATTGATTTAAGCGTATGAACGACATTAATGGCCACCAGCAACTTGGTCTCTCATACATGCTTAGTTAAGTTTTGTGAATGAGTAAAATTAGTTAATTATAAGAATCAAAATATTTTCATTTTTTAGTTCAAATAAAATTATTATTGCTAAATTTTTCAACACTAAATTTCGATTCATGGTGAATTTATTATATTTACAACATTAAATTTGTCTTAAGCAAAGTTTGCAGAGAATTCTACCTTGCAGAGCCTTGTCAAATACACAGTCGTAACATCGTTGCAGTAAGAGTTATCACCCCAAATACGACTGCTTAAGTAGTGAAATTTTGAGGTGTAAATACTGGGTGGATTGAAAAAATTTTTCGACAAGCGTTCCTTTTGGAATCGAATTTAAAATTTTTATTAAATTTTTTGTGTTTGTTGATTGTTATTTTAAATCCAATTGTATTTGTATCGATTATTTTAAAGTGCATTTGTAATGGTTTTCGATGTAGTGCTCAAGCCCTGAACAAACTATGGAAATTTTTAAGATATCATATCGTTTACAGCATATTGAATTTTTTAAACTAGAACATTATTTGAAAACTTGTTAAAACTTTAAAAAATTTTTTCACTAGTCTAGTTTGTTTCACATTATATTAGTCATAAAATTTATTTAACTTCAACCACATTCGTAATTGTGTTTTAGTGAATTTTAATGAGCTGTGGAACCCAACAATTGTGCAAACGAAACCCTGACTTGGAGCTAACTACATAGTGATTTTATTATATCATTTTCAGAGTTGAATTGCAAAGGTGACATGACGGACATGCCATCTTCAATGAAGTTGCCCATCAGAGGAGCCAAAGGACCTCCAGGTCCCAGAGGAGTGAGGGGACCAAAAGGCAATGGAGGACCTCCTGGTCTGCCTGGAATCCCTGGCAAGCAGTTTATTTATATTTAAGTTTTTTTAAATAGTATTGAGAATCACTTGAAACTATTTTATTTTACTTTTTTTTGGTTCGGTTCAAGTGAGTAAATAACACTTTTTCACATTCTTTAAATATCTTTTTAGAAACCCTAAAGAACAAAGATTTAATTTTTTTTGAAAAAACTTAAAAATTTGAGCTTTTATAATAACTGAAGTTTTTGGACTTATAGCTACATGCGTGATGATGTGAAAGATAATTCTTCTTATAGGATCTGTGGCTCCTACGCCATACAAAGTAGCCTTCTTCGTTGGTTTGACCAATCACAAAGCCCCTGTGAATCAAGACACCATTTTAGTTTTCGACACAATCACCACTAACCTAGGCAAGCACGTGGATAAAACTCACTATACCTTGTAATAATTAAAAAACTTTACATAAAAAATCGTACAGGACACGCATATACACGCAAAACCGGTAAGTTTATAGCTCCTACTGATGGCGTTTATTCTTTCAACATCGTTGTTTCAGCAACTGTCAAAGGAAAGGTGGGTCATTTAAATTAAGTCTTCAGAAGAGTGAGTTCATCTTTTTCATAATGAAGTTAATAAGTCAAATCATAAATAATTGGTATCAAAAACTTAATTGAAAAGGCGGGCTTAGCGCTACACAAGAACGGAGTAATGGTAGTAACTGCATGGGCAGAGAGCATACCTCAATGGGCCACTTCTTCCAACTCTGCTATCCTCAGTCTTAAACGCAATGATGAAGTAACGATTTTTCTGTCTTTATTGACAGAAAATTTTAATTATAAATTTAAGTTTTTATAATTTAATTAATGAAAATCTTAACTATTGCAAAGGTGTATGCCCTGATTCCATCTCAAGCAAGCAACTTATATGGCTACATGTACACTTGCTTTTCTGGATTTCTAATTTTTGAACAGTAATGCAAACAAATAGAATTTTACATTTAATGGTTGTTACGATACTTAGAAACTAGGCTTTCAAGATCCATTAGTCTTATATTTGCTACCATAGCTTTATATTGAGTTTGATCATTGTTTAGGTTTTTAACAGATAGAATCAAGCTTTTGTGAGAGTTTTATGAACATCAAATTGACTCATTTATTTAATAAACTAGTGTTATCTTTTCAAACATATTAATAGAATCAATTTAAATAAGATTTGGTTTAATCAAAAAAAGTTACAAGAGCAATTAAAAACAAAATTATGAATTTACACATAAAAAGTTTTAAAAAATTTAACTTTTGAAATTTTCACTTTGAATTTTTTTTTCCTCTTCAGAAGCAGGTTTTTTGAAAAAAGTATCAATATTTTTTTGCCATTGAGGAGTTGGTCTGACACAAACTGGGTTGGAACCAGAAGAATATTTGCTTCCTGTACAAAACATATAAAAATTTCAAAAACCATTTTTGAATAAAAGTTTTTTAATTATAAATTAACCTGAAGACGATTCAGAAGAACTGCTAGAAGTTCCAAATGACTTGCTACTTCTCTTTGCTCCTACCACTATTAAAAATAGTTATTAATCAGTTATTTTAAATTATCAAAATATGATGCAAAAAAAAAAAGATATTAAAAAAAATTAATTTAATATTATATTAGAATGAATTAATTATGAATGAAATTATTTAATTTATGTAGCCTTTTAATAAACTCGCTTTATTTTGAGTGGCGTAAGCGTTTAGTAATAGACTTCTTAGTTTTCCACAAAATGTGAAACTCAAGGAAAAAACTGACCTTTAGCACTGCAACCATCTGCTTTTGTTCTAACCATTTTTAGAAGACACTCGCCCGTAAAGATTTCAAAACACCGCCAAAGCTTAAAGAAAATGGATAAAAGTTGATTCAAGATAAATAAATTCTTTTTTTACAAAAATAAATTCTGAAATCATTTGAACAAACTGCAAACTTTTTTTTGTTTTTTCATACTTTTTTACATTAAAAATGATTATTATTAAGTTATTTCTAATTTTAGTTAAAATTTTCAATAAAAAAGTTATTTAATCAAATCATGTTGAAATAACGTAGTTTTAAGTTTTAAAAACTATATTTTCAGTATTTTGCAATATATTCATTTTCTAAATAATGCCAGCGTAAATTTTTACTTTTTTGAGTAACTACCATATTAATTTATGTGACTAAAACATCAAATTAAAGCTTTTTTATTTAAAAACAGATAATATTCAAATGAAAACAGTTTTAGGAATTTATTTTATTCCACAAAGCTTTTTTTAAGATGAACTCACATTATCAAGTGAAGGTACAAATAAAAATAAAAAAAAACAGATAACTAGTAGAAAAAAACTAAAAAAGTTCCAAGCAGCAAAAAGCTGTTTTAAATTAGACCAATCATAGGCTTTAAAAAATGTTAGTTTTTTTTTGAAAATATTCATGTATCATAATGTTTAAATATTCACGGATAGTAAAAAAGCTTTGTTAGTTGATAAATGTTAGTTTTTTTTTTATAAAACATCTAAAAATGATTATTTCAGTACTTTCACAATTTTTTTGGAGTTCTATGATTGGTTCATCAATTAGCCTAAACCTATTCAATGCTTTTTGCGTGATCGCGAAGTGATTGTAGAAAAAACACCATTTGTAAATTTTCGCAATCAAATTACTTTGTAATTTTTATTTTTTTTTCATTAATCAAATAAGTTTATGAAAATTTTTCATCTTCAGCTAAAATATAAAATATATAATTATATAAAAATATAGAAAATATTAATATAATTACTTTGATATATTTAGTTGCAACCTTATGCGGTTAAGTTACCTTTTAAATAACCTTTTGAAGTACAATGTTTTCAAAATATGTTTTCACGAAATTTTCGCGACTTATCAGTTTTGGAACTAATATAAGAAAACTATCTCATGGTTTGTTTATGTCTTATTAATTTTTTTAATGGTAGCATATCTATTTATATACTTTTTATTAATTTTATCAAGTATTTTAGTGAACATAATAGTGTGAAGCTTTGTAATACTTATCAATGTTTTTTTAGTACTTTTAAGTTCAAAGTTTATATCCTTTTAATCATTTTCAATGATTGTTCAAGGTTCTGTTTGTTTTCCTACAAGTTTTCAGAAAAAAATGTTAGTATGGGTTAAATTTTATCCAAATATTGAAGCAGTCCCTCAAGAAGTAAGGTAATCTATTCATTAGATTTAAGTGAAAAGAGTAATTGTTTATATCTTATTTTTTAATACTAAATGCTCAAATGATGCTATCTAAACTATAAATACTAAACTAAAAATAACTTTAACCCCTGTAATTCAGCCATGCACAAATTAAGAAGGCATATGACATGTTCAGGGTTAAAATGATGGGCTATATGATCCTAGCCACTTTTCTTGGCTTTGGAGGCTCCATAATTAGTGGAAACCTTCTTCGCAAAAGTGGAGATAGCATTCAGCAGAGAGGTCTAGACCAAGTTGAAAGCTGGAAAAATTCTAAATAAGTTGTGCTTCATTTAAAAAACTTTATTGAAAATTGAACTATTGTATAATACTCAAATTATTTTATTATTATGATTTTTTTCAAATTTCATTTGTAAAATTATATAAAATTTGGTTATTTAAAATCATTTGTTTTATCAATTCATGTTTAACAAAACATTGTATTGAAATAAATCCGATGAAATGACTTCTGAAGCTCTTACTCAAACATCATTGAAAAATTGAAACTTAATAATTTAAGAATTTGAAAAAACTTTCCATGCCAATTCATAACAAGAGAGAAAAAAACGTTTTAAAAAATTAAATTTGGTTATGGAATGCTCGAAAAATTATAATTAGTTTAATCGAGAATTTTATGACCAAAAGGTTTCTCAAGTTAATCATTCAAATACATGCTGAGTTTTTAATGTTCGCCGTGTGTCAGCCTCAGAGAGATATAAAAAAAGGTTATTTTGATCGAAGTTTTTTTAGGTGAAGGAATTTGATCTTTTATTGCATGCTTACAAAACATTCAACATTATGTTGAAAACGAGAACTGTGTTTCGACTTTTTCTCGATTTTCACTCAGTCAATGTAATCTTAAAAAACATACAATAGGTTAATTAGGTAAATATTGCAATTTCAAATTTTGAAAAATTTCAAAGTTGTTTTTTTAATTACAAAAATAAAAAAAATTGCATAACCATGCAGCATTTATCATGTCAGTCAGAAAAATACAAAAAAAGCTGGATCCTGTGGCAATTGCCTCTATCTGTGACAGATGCAGTGATTTTTGCTTGAAAGAGCCGTTATAAGTGGCAACCCTCAAGGTGGAGTGTGACGAATCTACTTAATAGCGAGGCATTTCTTGGTGTGTCCATTGGTTGCCAACTCTTTCATTAAAAAGTTCATACGAACTCAAGAAGTCTAGAGAAAAATAATTGAATCAAAAACATTTAATAAGTAAACAGCACGAAGCTTTTTTAAAGTCGAAGTTTCATTATCAAAATGATGTATACAAAGATGTTTGAAGCAAATTAATTCAACAAAATAAACCTTAATGAAATAGAAATATTCGAAAAATCTAAAAAAAATCAGTAAAGAGAAATGAATAATTTTCAAGACAAGTAAAAAGACATTAACTGAAAAGTTTTCAAAGGTGGGGACTCGGATTTGAAACAGAAAATGTATGGTCGCATTCAATAGCCTTATAAAAAGTAAAAAAGAAATACTTTCAAGTGACGGATAATCAATTCGAAATTGATTCTTCATCAATGACCTCAAAAGGTGTTAAAAGTACAGGCCAAAAAAGTTATTAAAAAATATATAAATAGTTTGTTATTGAAAATATAAAGAATTTTGTAAGCCTAATTCTCATTATCAAGTAATAGGGTTTAAATATAGCTTTAAGGATTTTGAACTAACAACTCTCAAAATAAACCTTTGAGAATATTAAATGGAGTTTTGAAATATATAAGTGATGTATAAAACAGAAAAAACCAATGCAAGAATGAGTATTTTTATTTACAGACATTTGTTAAAGTTAAATCAAATAGGAAAAAGAGATTTTATAGAAAATGACAGCAGATTAAAAATATAATTTGTTATGAGCAGAAAAAATAAAGGCTATTCATAAGTAAAATCGATAAAATTAAAAAATATTGGAGCAGACTTTGAAGTTTTGAACAAGAGTGGATTTTAAAATGACAAGCTTTCATTGGAAATGTGTCTAAGGTTTGAGATGGTTTGTCGGATGTTAAATCGAGGAAGGGACAATATAAAACTACAGAAGCTAATTTCTGTAGACATCTAATGCATTTATGCTAAAGTAGCTCTTCGGATTGTACAATTTCTCAATGAGGCAATTCTTAGATGGTTATATTTACCAAAAAGCAAGACTTTCTATAAATTCCTTCTAATCATAAAATATTAGTCACTATATATTAAAGATAATTTGGGTTTTTTATTTGAAACGATTTATCTACAGTATAAGCTTGAACTTAGGAAATGATGAATTTTACTTAAGCGCATCTCAGCCCGTCATATTTTATTTATAAAACATAAAAGCATAAGTGTATAATGGACAAAGATACAATAATGTATACCAAACGTTATTTAATAATTCATTAATTTTGTCGTTTCAATAAAAAATAGCTGAAGCGTTTAAAAAAGAACGATGTCGAATAAGTTTTGAGAGTATTATTGGAAACAATGTAGTATTTGTGAAAAGAATTGACTATCAAAGGCATGGAAACAACAAAAATGCCGATTCAAACGAGCTGGATGTTAATCAAAAGGAAAATCGAACGAGTTTAACATGAGTTGTAATTACTTTGTCATGTACAATGGCAAAATTGATCATTATTGTCCCAAAAGTTTAGTGTTTGTGGTGTTTTTAATAGTATCTTTCATAAAATTTGTTTTACTACAGAAAAATTTATTCAAAAATTTTTTGATTTATAAAGGAAATCTTATTGGTAATTTATAAATAAAGCAAAATTAATTCATATTTATTGTTTTGTTTATTCCATTCGGATTATATATCGGCTCCAAATAAAGCATTAACCCAAAAAAACAGTGTGGATTATAATAAAGATGATTTACATTGTCTTAGGCACAAAGTAGCCGCATTGACAACTTGAAATATAAAACAAAAAAAAAAGATTTTATAATAAGCCACTACATGGTGAAATAAAGGGACAAAAAGCATAAATATACAAAAGCTATGTCTCAATAACGTGTAGAAACGCATAAGCGCAACTTGAACACCTCGGCATAATATCGTACCCAAGCCAGCTTTGATTATAGGATTTTTTACTTTGATATTAATAAGAAAGATCTTTAAGGGAAGTTTTGTTCAAAAAATAACAAAAGATACCAGATACTTCCTTATTGATTGAGGCTTTGAAAAATTATTTTTCTTTACGGTTTTTCACTTATTTATTGATCGTCAAACTTTGAAATATATAGAAAAAATTGAAAAACGATTCATAATAACTGAATTCAAAAAACTAATAACATTAGAAACTCCCACAACTAAGAAAAAATGCACAAAATTTTCTTATCACCTCTTATCACGCTAGCATCCATCTACCATCACTCTCAAATTATCCTTTCAGAGTTTTTAGCTTTAATTTATTTTGTAACGTTATTTTTAAAAAATTTATTTGTTTTCAATGTATCGGTATTTTATTTTTTAAATAGTTGAATATCTAAATATATTTTCGATTTTATGATACTTTTTATATTAACATTAAAAACTTAGTTTTTCAGATAAAAGCTTTTCAGAAGGTGAAAAGTTATTTTTTGATAAAAGGAATGTCAAAAAATAACTCATATCTTAAATTTAATAGCAATTAATCTTCTTTGAGAGTATAGCTCAATTCTTTGCTTTATATACCACCAAAAAATTCCATAACAAAAGTAAAAAACATTCCCATATTTAAATAACATACTTGACTACAAAAAGCGACAAAAATTGAATTAAACCGTCTTTATTTAAAAACTTGTAGATTCGACACACAAGCTGGTCTGCACAAAGACGTTACATAGGGGTATATTTCAGCGCTTTCATCCGATTGTTCGTAGATTTTTTAGTGGTTGTAATAATGCTCGAGTAATAACATGCAATAAAACAATAAAGTAATTCATGTATCTGATACAAGAGTAAGTAGTTATTGCCCTTATACACCAAGTCATTATTATTCAAGTTGAACATGTCGTCAATGACAAAATATATGGCTTGAATCTCTTTTTATTATACGCGTGTATATTCGATGAAAAAATTGCTTTATTTTTCGTCAAGTTTTTGTGCTTCAGGTCGAAATATATTCAAAGAAAAGAAACTTTACAGTCGAAGTTTTGAAGTGGGTAGTGATCTTTGATGCAGGCACCCTCTAGAAGCATGCATGGATTCAAGCATGGATCAAACAATATGACTCTTCCACGAACAAGTTAACATGTTTATTTATGTTTGAATCAATGAACATTTGAAATTATCTACCGGATTATTTTGTACTACAAAGAACAGTTAGAATGAATTATTATTTTTAGATACATTATTAGAAAATAAATGGGAAAAGCTGAAAAATTTGAATTTCAAAAAATTTAAAACTTCATTTAAAAATTTTTTTTGAATCAAAATAACGTTCAAAGTAAGAACTTTGAAAAATTTCAGAAGCATTAACTTAGGATTGAAATAATTGAGATTTGCATTGAGCTTTCCCCTCTTCAGACATCTTCAGTCACCGAAGAATTTTTTCAAAAGAGCCAAGAGTCTGGCAAGCAAGCGGGTGATAAGTTTACTTGTCGAAAGAATTTAGTTTTTATCGATTGCATATGCTTATTAAGGCATTGTTTTATCCGTATTTTAAGCATAAACAAGAGCTGTAGGTTTTTTTGAGGGCTGGCATATACGTTTGATAGCGTGTTTTACGACTGATTTTTAAATATTAATAAGTTGCATTTAAATTATTCAAAGTTTTATTTCCGATAAGAATTAACTATAGATAATTTTACTAATTTTTTATTTAAAAAAACATTTAAATCATATTAAAAACGCACTAATTAGTAGTTAATTAAGATTAACTAGTGTAGCAAAGCTATTTCTCTTTATAGTTTAGTTCATATGCAATGAACATAAATGACTGAAATATTTTTTCTTGATGATGAACTGAAAGATGCTCGAAATTGACGTAGTGAATAAATCAAAATTTACCTTAATTTAAAAAGTAAAGCCATGAATTATCGACTATTTTGTGGCATCAAAGGCAGTAAAAGGTATTAAATATATCTGTACTCAGAATTGTGGTCGGGCAAGTGGAAACTAGATAAAGAACTCAAACCGTGCCTGTGTTTTTGTGAAACTTTTCAATATTTTATTTTTATTTTATTTTGACATTTAAAAAATATTTTGAATAAAAGTATTTATTCATAAAAGGTATTTTTTGAGTTTTATAATTACTATAGAGAAATATATGTCTCATTACTGCATGATCCATCTTGACAACAAGCAAAAGTATTTTTGAACAAAAACATTGGAATTCAAATCTCGCGAATCTAAAAAAAACAAGTACTCATTATAGAAAATAGATAGATAAATAATGAGTATTGAGACAAAAAAAGTTTAATGGGTGTGAAATGATGATGGATAAAAATGAGGTTTTTGAGAAGTTCACAGCCAATTTGAATAGCTTTTATAACACAATATTTAATCAATTATGAAAATATTCAATAAAATTTAGGTAAGCTCATAGTTTAGCACTGTGGCGAAGGCACAGTGCAGTGATAGATTTTGAACCGTTGAAGGTTGTAACAGACAGATTCTACTCATAAATATTTATTACCTAAAATTTGATTTTGCCCAAGCAATAAGCTGTTAAATTTATATTTGAAAATGCCCGTTGCACCTTTGAAATTTATTTCTTTCTTTATGATGTATACAAAATAAAATTTATTTTATCAAAAAAAACTCGAAATATGAAAATTGTAAAATTTTTGTCATTAAAAATTTCTGTATTATTTATCCCATCATTAAATATTCTTTATAAGTTGATTAATCAAAATAGAAAGATAATTTCTCTAAAATTTCAATGTTTCAGAAATACTTTTTGAATTTCAACTTTGAGCGCATAATGTAAATTTTCAAAAAAACCCCAAAAGTGAATTAAAAGCTTAAAACCCATAAAAACTGAATATAAACTTGAAAACAGATCAAAGCTTAACACCGTCTGGATCTCTGTAACACATATGTTACGGCACATTAATACAAGAGCTTGGTGATCATTTCGACACCTTTCTGTCACATCACTAGCCCATCTGTCATAATTCTCCACACACTCATCCATCTGCCTTACTCATCTATTTCCTAACTTTTATTTCCTTATGCTAGATCTCATTTGTTTTCAAATTTATTCTTATTTAGCTGCGTTTTATATTTATAAAATTATATCAGAGTTAACTTTGATAAAGATATAAAATTAAAGAAAAATATATTGATGAATCTCAAAATTTCAAAAATAATTTTTGATTTAGATGTTTTAATTGTACATCATGTATTAAAAAACTATTTTGAATGTTAGCTTATAGCTAATTTAATTTTTGCTCATTAGTTTTTTTGTTAAGATTTTTTATGACATGTTTCAAAGCTCAAGTCTGCATTTGATGAGTCGTTTGACTGACTTCCTTCTTCATTTCATTCAATCTCCAAAATAATGTATCTCTGCATGTTTTGAATCTTATCCTAACTGTTTGCCAGGTTCGTGTCATTTGTTAACATTTTAAATTCCACTGGCTTTTCATCCGCAAACTTGGAGTCTATTTTGGTGTTTGAAATGCAAATTAAGTATTTTTTATGATCGGATTGAGAGTCTAATAAGAGCGTTTATGTTTTCAAAAAGATCAGATTTCTTAATTGAGCTTTTCATCTTTCAATTAAAATAATTTTTTTCTTAATTTTAAGCGTATTAGTTTACTGATGCTTAAAATAAATAAATTATAGACTCAAAAACTAGACAGAACATGAAATTTACTAATTCTTTATACCAATTCGTTCGGTTATGAGATAGACAAATTGTCAAAATTCATCATCAGCTTAATTGGGAGTTCAGTTGATCTTGGCATAAATATTGAAATGCATTAAAGAAAGGAAACCGTGAAGAATTAATTTATCAAGTTCTTGCAATTATTTTTCGTAAAAGTTCGAAATTTGACTAAACTTTCAAAACAACCTTAGATCTATAATAGTATTCAACGGTATAAATATAAAATTTTAAACTATTCTTTGAAAACTGTACTAATTCAAACAGACATACAGTCACTGAGCGGCTAACACTTGTCTTGGGAACTAAACTTAATGCCTTTGAACTCTGAAAGAACTTTTTCCATGAGGTTTTGAAAGAGATTTTACGATTTAAAAAAAATTTTTTTGAATTACTTCACGTGTTGAAAGAATTTTTATGCATAAATAAATTTTCAGTTATTTTAAATTAAACTGATGGGCCTATTAAAAAAGATTGCTTCTTGAATATCGTGAATTTTGAAAAATTCAAACGTTTAAAAAATTAAAATAAAGTTTAAAGTTCTTTGGATCAATATAACGAAAAACTTTGCCAAAGCTAGAAACTATTAAAGTTATAGGTGCTTGAGACATTTGAAAAATGACACGAAGAAAGTGTAAATATTTAAAAGCCCAAAAATAATTATAATAAATATGAGCCATAAATATACAAAATTCATGGATCATTTAAATTTATGTTTCATACTTGAGAATATAAATTCCGTTTAGAATAATATTCAATTGGGAATGAAAAAAATATATAATTACTGTTTCAGGGTAGAATAAAACAAAATTTAAAAAAATTAGTATCAAATTCAAAATGAAAATTTAAAAAAAATTGAATTATTTGGGCATTAACTTCTTTTAAAAGTCTGAAATTTCAAATGTGGAAAACAGTATGAAAAGACTATTTAGAAGTGACTGCTCTTTGATAGGCGGCTGAAAGGGTGGCTAGCTCGCTTTTTAAAATACAACTTCATACAATTTTCTTCATATATAATTTATTTTCCACTAAAATTTTTCGATTTTAAAACAAATTTATACTTTTAAAAAGCATTAAAAATGTTATTGAACTTCCGAACTAAAGTTTCATTTGAACAAAAAAAAATTTTTTGAAGAACATAATTAAAAAATGGCTAATAAAAGTGTGTCAATAAATCCAAGGTTTTAAATTCATTCGAGTTGGCATTCATGGAAGCTTCAAGAGTATGTCAAATACGAATTCTAAAATTAAAAGTGAATAAAAACTCAAATATTTTTGATTAAAGAATTTCAAAAATCCAAGAAAAGAATTGCAATGCGTACGTATGGAATTTAATTTTGAAAATGCACTTCAAGTCGATATCACATATATTATAAATCAAAAAGCACAGCTAAAATTTTGAAATTATAACTGCCGAGAATTGATAAAGAGTTTGAAAAATAACATAAAAAATCTTTAAACTGCGAGAAGTTGGGCGACAGCAGGTGCAAACCACAAATCAAGGCTCCTGATGCTCGCAAATGTCGCCAAATTCAATTCCTGATCTTCGCCTGATTAGATAACCTCCAATTTTGCGAAATTACATATTTATATAAATTGTTCTATTTTGATCGCTTTGTTCTATAATTTCATAGGTGCAAATGAATTTTGAATATTTTCTTCAAAGAAACTTTTTTGCAAAACTGAACTTTAAACTATATTACAAAAAAATGTTCCACAGATCATCTTGCACATTAAATAACACAAATAGAGAGACATTTTCTCTCGCAAGATTTCCTAACTCTCAATAACCCACACCCATCTCACATGACCTAAGCGACGTCACACAACAAATGCTTGCCCACCCAACTAAAACCACCTTGTGCCCCTGCCTAGTTATATTGACGTGTCTATAACGAGTTTTGTGTGCATGTTTGTACGTGAAGGCGTGTCTTTATATACAAAATTTGATAAAAGTAATTTTCTAGTTTATTTGATTTTTGGAATAGTGAAGTTTTTTACGAAGTTTTAGAGTTTTTCAGTTGAGTTATAAGTCGTCATTCTTTGCTACTTGAATGACTGAAAACAAAGATGCTGGAAGAGATAACTTGATTGAAGCATAAAGTTTGTGATTAGAGAAATGCAGCTAAGACAGAAAGAAAAATAGCACCAATAAAATGCCAGTTGAAAAAGTGGAAAAGAATTCGTGTCAATTTCGATATCTCCAATAACCTGCCTCTTCTTCAAGATTTCCTGATGCATTCTCATTCTAATTGTTACTCTCTTGAAGCATTTAAATGTACAATAATGTTGTTAAAATCTATCACAAAGCAAAAAAAATAGTTTTATTCAATACTAACGTCTATATATTTAGTGCTAAAAAAGCTGCTGAGCCGCATAAATATTAATAAAAAAATATTCAAAAATGAAACAAAAAAAAATTAAAATTAAATTGAATCTTTTTTAAAATTCCCAAATCCACAATCAGGCTTGATGAGTGTTGCAAGACTTGTATACTGTTGTGAAAAACAATGCTGAGAAAAATATATATTTTTAATTATCTGCATTATTGTAGAAAAAAAACATTGGGTCACGTGTGAAGAACTTTGGATTGATTGATTGTCAAGGATTGAATGATTGAAATTTGTAATAAATAGAAATTTTCAATTACTAAGTAAACAAATTTTCTCGGTGTAATTTTGAAATAAGCAATGAATATAAATGCCAATGCTTCAAAAAGCGAAACAAGGGAAAAGACTAAGAGTGTTGGATACAAAAGATACCTACGTTCCGAGTAGATACATGGTTGTGGAAATTGAATGAATAAACAGTTAAATCGTGGGATTGACGGAGCTGTGTATGAACTTTTTGGCTTGATGAATCTATGTTGCTTTGATAGATGTATGCTTGGATAAGCAATAAGGATATTGATTGAGTAGGTTCTTGATGCATCGCCCTTGGTGTCAATATCATCAATATATCCTTTTTTCATCATCCGAGTTCTTCATTACTCTTATATTATTGACTTTAAAATTGAAATTTTTATTCACTGAAAATTTTCACAAAAAACTACGCTTACCAGTAAATTATATAATAGAATGGTTTATAATTTCGGATCAGAATCAATCAAAAACTCGAAAAATTTTGGTTGAAACAAAATTTTGACAGCTTCGAATGATGGAATACAACACAATTTTGCTCACTATTCAAACTTTCAATGCTGTAGAGGCTTTTGAAGGTTTTGCTTAATGAAAAATTGTAATATTTTGAAAATTTTGTTTTTTGAACATGCTCGGTCTACTCAATAAAGTGTCGAGCATGAGTGACAAAAAAATTTAATAAAAATTGTTTTTAAAATACAATAATTAAAATTTTTAAAATAGCAATCAAAATCTTTTGAAGAGAAACAACACTAGAGACATGAATTAAAAATTCAAGAAAATATTTTAAAAGTAAAGAATGGAAGTTTAAAAAAAATGTTGAAATTGCAAAAAAGTTTTAGATTCAAAGAATTTAACAATGTCTGAAGAGCAGATATTCCATCAAGATAAATATAAAATGATCTTTTACATTTTTGCAATTCACAACATTTCACTTGTGTTTTTTGGATTATTCAAAAATATTTTTATAACTTTCAAGTGGTCTCAATTGCAGTACTCAGAGGTATTTAAAAAAACACTTGTGTACTTCAAAGCAAATTATTAAACTAAGTGAATAACCTATAATATTAAGCTTTTTTTGAAATAAATGATATGAGAAAGAGTAAAATTTTGAAGTTTTAGAGTAGCCGAATGCGAGTCAAATTGGCGTTTTATCTGCAATATATTCAAACTTGAAGCTAAGAATTTCAGTTTTAAAGTTTATTTTAATAAGTTTGTGCTTGGGAGATCATATTGAGCATTACGACACGACCAGCAAGCATCCATGCGTTCAAACTCCTTTGCAGGCCTGCTTCATGTTGTTATTTTTAGTGAAAATAGTTTGCATTTAAAAAACATCATTAATTTGGAAAATTCCCAAACGAATGATTAAATATAGCCGTCTAGATTTGACAAGTAATTAATCGAACTTCATTCTTTAAAATATTTACAAAGTATTGAGTACTTTCGTGATACTTCAATCAAATATAACCTCTTGTTTGAGAATATTTAAAATTTCCTTTAGCAAAGAAGATTCTGTATATTTTAATTTATGATACATTGGAAAGAATAAGCTCATTCAAATAGTTTCTAATTAATTTCCATGTTAACTATCAAGATCTTAGAAACCCAACTGAGTGACAAAAATGATTTTCAAATAGTTTTTTAAAGCTTCAAAATAAACTCTACACTGCAGCTATGAATTATTTTGTCAAAGTTGTGATGTATTAGTTGCCATGTAGACTTCTCAATTTCTCAGAGCTTATTCACTACTAAATTAAGTACAAAAAACAAAAATCAATCACAAAAATTATTGTGTCGCAAAAGACCCTACGTTTCATAAAAATGTTTAAACCTTTGTAAATCTTGCTTTGCCTCGAAGAAAAGAGTGGTGTTTTGCAAAAGTATTAACAAACCATAAATTAAAATATTAATGCGCTTTTTTTTTAAAAACTCAAATAATTGAGATTTATTAATATCTCATTGAAATGTTTCCAATTTCTAAAAAATAAACATCGTTATTGCTTTTTGAGTCAATGTGCATAACTTTACCTGAGTCTGAAAAAACTCAAATAGTTGAAAATTTCTTTGAAATCAAAATTGAAAAAAAAGGTTCAATACTACAAACAAACAATTCTGAATGAGTTAAAACAAAATACTCCATAAGGCTGTTGGGGAGGTACACAAGGCTTTCATCAAAGTGTAAAAAAATGTTTCTTTTTATTTTTTCTAGATTAATAATAAAAACAAAAATAATAATAAAAAGGAAAAAATAATTATTATTTTTATAATAATAATTATTATCATTATTTTTGAAATTATAATGATAATAATATTGATAGTAATAATATTCATAATTTTTATTATTATTGTTTTGGTAACAAAATAGATCTAATACATTGTTCAAAAAGAACCTGTTTGCATTTCATACTAATTATGAGAAAAATTAGCCTCCGATATTTCAAAGAATCTCTTAATAATCAACCAATCAACCACTTATATCTCAACTGATTATTGTTTAGTCTTTGAAAGATGCTTCTAATTCTAGTTCAACTTTATGAAAATATGTATTTTTAACTTAGCCACCTCTAAAAAAATTGTTGATTTTTTATGTATTTCAGCGAAAAATGCAAAAATTTAAGTGTGAAAGTGATAGATCGTTTAAAACTTGCTTATAGTAATTGAGTGTTCGTAAACTTAATAACTTCCCGTGTCTTCGTGTCAGTTTGAAATTTATTTACTGGCAAAAATTCTGAAAAATCTATTATGATATTGAAAAAATAAAAAGCAAAAAAATAACTTTCATCAAAATAAACAAAATTTTTCCTCGTTGGCTTTGTAGCTAATAAATCTTTCGATGAATTTTTGCTGTGAAATACTATTGTTTGAAAAACTGAAATTCTTGATTGATGCATAGATTGATGGCTTGGTTATTGGAAATAAGCTTGAAGAGATATATGAATAGGGGAATAAATGATTAGATTGGATAATGAATGTACAAGTTATCAAGGTAATAAATTTCTCGAGGTATAGTTAACAAAAGCATTTATAAATTTTCGATTTAAAACTAAAAACGCATAAATATATGATTAAACTACATAGAAACATAAAAAAATAATTACGAAGATAATCGAGGCATAAATAAAAATGTAAACAAAGAAGTCAGGGCAAGACCGAAGAGAGGACCCCCCTACGTGACGTTGTTGTCAGTGGAATTCTGCCGCTTTTTAAATCCAATGCGCATTGCTTTGAATACGAGTTTCGATGATGTTTTTTCATAAGACTTAAAGATACTATCATAAAGAAGCAATAAAAAGATGCTATCGGTAATAGCAATGCTTTGATAAGAAAGCGATAAAACTACAACTTTTTCATCGACTGATCAATTATTTATCGAAGCCATCTAGTGTTTCATGCTACTTTTAGATTTACATCTTTCTCATTAGCATTAGCGAGGTCATGCCTTCTATTTAACTATTTAACAATTCTAAATATTTAATAACTTTTTGAAAGTGCTTATATGCTAGTTATAAAATAATATCAACGCATGGAGTGTGAGCTTTAACTTAATATTTATTATTTATTACATAAAAAAACTCGAGTCTTATGAAATTGCGGATTCCTTTCTCATCAATACTATGTGCTTGAGCTGAAGAAATATATAGTTTCGAACTCCCAAATACCTAACCACGCGAGTCATTAGATTCTAGTCATTGAGTTTCTTTCTGCTTTTGAACATTTTTAAGTTTTCGCCAAGAAGACATAAACTTTTTAAATATTTATATGCTTTAAGATATTTAAGCGGAAGCATAATCGATAATGAATTAGGACATAATGTAACCATTATTACATTCCAACATATTTTCATCATCGATCTACTCATTCATTTATTTCTTTTCAAATTTAAACATTCATCTATCAAGCCAGCATTCATTTCTTCATTCATTCATTAGCTCACCATTCACCCATGAATGCTTGCATTCACCTATCTGTTGTGGGCACGTTTCAAATAAGGTACTTAGGAGTGAGAGCAGAATGATGTGCTTATTTGCCTGATGTATGACTATGCGACGTTATGTTTATTGCGTTGTTACCCTGCATATTTCAAATTACCCTATTCTTACGTGATCAACCAAGCCGATGAAACGTAATGATTAACTACAACTGCATGTTAAGATGCAGTGATCTTGGGCTTCGGTATTGGAACTACCCACTGGTGATTTGCCATGGGAGTATACTCGTTGTTTTTTCAATTGTTTTTTGATAGAATGCACTTTTCATATGAATGATTAGTTTTGTACTGCCGAATATGATAGTCAACCGAAAGAACTTCAGAATGTTTGGTACCGTGTTAAGAATAATTTTTTATACGCACTGAAAATAAATTTAATTTTTCCACATTTTGATCTTTCTTTCATTAAAGCTATATTTATGAAGACTTAACTAAAATTAACGGGTCATATATTTTGCTTTAAAATATACTCGCTAATTTCAAAAACTTATGAAAGTCTTATAGAAATATATTGACAAAAATTTTTGTTTGTGCGATTATAAAAAATTGTATTTCTATTTTCTCATGAAAGCTTATGAAAAGCAAACATATATATGTGTATAAAGATATATATATATATATATGTATATTTGGATGTATATATGCAGAATTGCTGTTTAATAGTAATTTTTTAGGTTCTTTGCTGTCATACAGTTATTTAAACCGTAAATGACAAAAATAATTTGGATATGAGTTTTTGAATAAAGTAATTCATTATGTCAGTTCCGAAGAGTTGTTGCGGGTCTTAAGAAAAATAATTAATACTTGTTTGCTTAGGATTTCACTGATACTGATGTTGAACAGAATTCAAGTTTGAAAAATTAAAAACTTCAAACTTTTCTTTTGAAGAAAATGTAAAAATTTCAAATGATAGTTTAATAGCAACCAATTCTGATATTAATAATTTTCAAAAGATCTACATTATTTTTTCAATTTGGAATAAAGAAACTGATAAAAACACATTCAACACATGTATTGGAAGTGTCTATTAAGCGATTCTTTTTTAAACATTGTCGTTTCCAGGCAAAATCCCGTTAAAATCTTCTTTTCATTTAATAAATAATTGTTTAAATAAATAACTAATCTCTGAGAACTCTTCCTTGAGGTGACAACAAGAATTTAAAGGCAATTCTTTTAAATCCTATCTTTTTTTTAAAAAGATAAATAAAAAGTCTAATCATTTCAAGCAGCGTTTGAAATTGAAGAAGCTTAAGCTAATCATAAAAGAATGCCTTCCACACCACAATAGATACAATAAATCTAACGGCTTTAGACCTTAAGAAACAATAAGAGATTTTTTAATTCTGAAAGCAATGAAGAAGTTGAAAATTTTTTCAATTAATGCAATTAAAAGGAAATTGGATTTTTTAATAAAACCAAGTATAAAATACACATTGGCAAGAAGAATAGGTAAAAAATTATGAAAACTCCTAATTGTTGTCAAAAAAGCACTCTAGGACACTAAACAATAGCAATAATGGAATTTAAGATGCTGATTCTCGTATTGTGGATTTCAGGTGAGTGATTAAACAAAATACAACCTTCAAATTAAATTCCCTATTTAAATCCTATTTTTATGCATTTGGCATCTTAATTCTTGTCATTTATGAATAATTCAAACGTGACCAAAATACCTACAAAAGAAACAATAAGACAATAGTTCAACTTTTACTAAACCTTCTTAATGAATCTAAGAAGTTCACTAATTAAAATATGTTCAAACGTGAGATGGGTTCAACAATATGATGGGGTGTCACCAGGCTTTCTTAAAGAGAGTTTCAGTTTTATAAAGTATTAATAAGTTGATACAACGCATGTTGAATACCTTGCGTCATTTTCATAGTAGTCTCACAAACTACAATAAGGATGTGAGAACATAAAAAATAAAACTGTCGTAATAATAAGAAAAACATAGAAAAATTTTTTGGCATGAAGTAGGAGAATTAAGGGATAAAAGTTGAATAAAAACTACACTGGGTTGATAATTACCACATACATGATTATAACCCAGCCATTAGCGCAATATTTTTCTGATAAATTATTTTCCATATTTTATATTTTGTACTTTTTCTTAAATTTTTTATCCTTAATTTTCTTATTCTGCAATTTTTATTCTCTACTATTTACAAAAGAATCAAATCACATTGGCAGATTCCACGAGCTTTTACTTAAACAAAAACCCCAAACTCAGCACCTTTAAAGCGGAAACCAAACAAAAACAAAAAAGATTTTATACCGAAGCAGTATCTTTCGAGAATATTTTTCAAAACCATGACAACCATCACCACAACAACCTTCACGACCACTTCCATGGAAACCAACAAGAATATTGTATGCACGAGTCATTCCACGCAGATTGCTCTTCATACGGTGTGTCTAATTGCCCATTATTTCATTACTTACATACACTTTCATGCCTGGTTCAAATTTTTTTTGAAAACGTATTAATTAACTGAGATTTTTTTTTCAGTTTTCCAATACGTTTGTTACATCGTTAACTTTAAAAAAGTAGCAAAGTGTCTTTTTTCAACATGATAGACAACAAAAAATAATTTTTTTTCCTAAAAAATAACATTACATTGAATGTATTACAAATACCAGGAACAGCTTCTGTTGAGTCATCACACGTGATTCTGATGACGTCAGCGAGGTATGGGCGGATGGGGGTTGGGAGGTGCATCAGTGCCGATTACAACCTTGGCTGTAGCAGGTACCATGGTGGCGATGATGAAAATGTTGTTGATAATGAGGTTGATGAAGAAAAGTATAATGAAGATGATGATAATGCTTTAAATGAGGATGATGATGATGATTGTTGACCAGAGGGATGCATAATATGAAGTTGATGAGTGGAAGTGAGGAAACATCGAGCAGGTCAAAATATTGAGATTTCGCCTTTTGTTTTTGAAGGTAATAATAGAATCATTATCAAGAGCATGAAGCACTTGTGCTTAAAAAAGAGCTGGGCTTGAATAGATGTCGTGGTTTGAAGCCTTTATACAGAAACCATATTTCTTGCATATCGTGCCGACGTTTTGGTTTATATAAGCGAGACAGTAACTTAGCTTAAGATGGTGGTTTCTGTATTCAAAATGACTTGCTTTTTTGGAGAGTGCTATTTTCATAGCATTTTAATCTTAACTCTCTGGTGCTGATGATGGTGGAAGTGATGATGGTGGAAGTGATGATGGTAGAAGTGAAGTGATGATGGTAGAAGTGAAGTGATTATGGTGGAAGTGATGATGGTGGAAGTGAAGTGATGATGGTGGAAGTGATGATGGTGGAAGTGAAGTGATGATGGTGGAAGTGATGATGGTGGAAGTGATGATGGTGGAAGTGATGATGGTGGAAGTGATGATGTTAATCTGATTCTGATGAGCTCAATGATAGGAGTAATGATGCTGATGATTTTGCTGATAATGGAAATAATCTGTAATGATTACAACATACAAAAACGAATTAATGATGCCAATGATTGTAATCATAATGCGGATGGTTTGTATTATTTATAACAAATCAAAAAGAAATTTTAATAACGGCATGAAACTTCTTAAAACTGCATGACAATATAAATGACTCAGTCTGATCAATAAATTGAACTAGCTCACCATTTTTCCAAATTGCACATAGAAAGCAAAAGAAACATTTGTCAATTGTTCAAAAACTTTTTTTCATTTATTTGAATAAATATTCAAAATTTTAGTTTAAAGATGAACTTAGAAAGTAGTCATTATCACATAATTTTATTAAAACTTTTTTGTAATTTTCGAAAAATGATTTAAATAGCGTGTGAAAACTAGAATTATTTCTATTTTGAGATGGTGCCAACTTCCAGGCTTTTTTTATATAAACTAGACACCGTATGAATTATTATTTTTTCTGTTTTTATCGGCATTATCTTTCCACCATTGCCCAAATATAGGTACGCATTGAATTGTTATTTGGGAAATTACTAAAGCATTCTATTTGAATGAATTCCAAAACTCCAAATAAACACATTAATATTCAAGTTTTTCTTCCTAATCCTCTTTATAAGTGTTTGTGCCGAGATAAATTGGTCTTCATATTTCTTACACCTTCTGAAACTCACTAATAAATCATTTACTACAATTTATTGCCATTAGTCTATTTTTTTCAACAAAACTCTTTAATCATTCAAACCAGTACAATTTGCGAAATTGCTACTGACAAAAATGAAATCCTAGCAACAAATTATTCAAAGTTTGGATAAAAGTTTTAAAAATTACAATTCAAGCCACGGAGACATATAGACATATAAAAAATTAAATATGGTTGGTGGTGCATATATTCGACTGGAATTCATTTGATCATTAAACCACGTCACATGCCTCATATTACTAGTAACTACAATCAAACGCCAACAATGAAAATATACATCATCCAGATGGGATTAGAGCATTTTTTTCACGTTATATTCTTACTCGTTATCGCATTGATTCAATTAATCAAAACTAACGATAAGAATGTTTCGTAAAACTTTATATTAAATTGAACTGGACCTAATTCAGGAATGTCTTGGCCTACATGGATATTTGGTGCACTGGAAGACCTCAATGCAACGTTAGGGTACGGAACCTGCTCGAGGTACACCCATGCCACAGAGACTTCACTGCCCACCTTCAAGCCTCCTTCATCTGTGTTGAAGGTTGGTTTGATGTTATATATGGTGTTTCTCTTTTATTAATAGATAAAATTTTTGAAGGTTTTTGTTTAGCGGGTTTAGTTGATAAAGGTAAAATATTTTTTATTATAAGCTTCAAGTAACAGTATTATTTTAATCCTAATGGTGATATATGTTAAATAAAACTTAACATCATAACAAAGTGCTGGAGAATCAAAATTATCTTTTTATTGGAATGCGCTCAAAGAAGCAATGAAGGCATTAGATGCAGTATAAAGAGATTGTGAAATAATTGTTACCTTTTTATTTCTTCTGTTGCTTCAATAGCAGCCAAGAGCCCCATATAGCCCATTATAATTTTACGATTTTTATTTTTGCTTCAAGTTTTCGTTTAATTACATTTTTTGAAAGCGAGATTTTATTTGAAATTGAACATCAAATGGTTTAAGAGTTCAAAGAATTTTTGAAACTCTGTTGAAATTAAATTTTTAAATCTTTTTTTGAGATTTTGATTAGAATTTTGTTTCAATACAGAATTGAGTGGTGCTGTTTAACTTTAAATGACTTTCATCAAAAATTCGTTGTTTTATTAATAAAA
This sequence comes from Pterobdella sp. o SKG-2022, assembly GCA_964035795.1. Classification (NCBI taxonomy): domain Eukaryota; kingdom Metazoa; phylum Annelida; class Clitellata; order Hirudinida; family Piscicolidae; genus Pterobdella; species Pterobdella occidentalis. The sequence continues at coordinate 12,159,270 of OZ038322.1, forward strand.
CAAAAAGTTCATTTGAAAATCAAAATAAAATTTTTATTTTATACAAACAGCCACAAAAACTCATCATTGAGATTATAATAATGAAAAAAAATTTAACCTGCAATTAAAGTGAGAAATTAAAAATAGTCTTTTTATTCATTAAAAAAACATACCCCATTTGGCTAAAACCCCTACATGCTCACAATCGAAGGCATTCATTGCATTAAATATATATGTGCCTTCATTTTGGAGATAGTGTGTTTGGGTGATGGGAGAAGCTATTTTCTTTAATTATTGAGTGCCGTTAATCAGCTACAAATAATGGGGTTGTTGATCAAGATATTGCTATAAACGTAAAAACATAATCTCGCAAGACACATCTATCAAGGCGAACCTCGAACGAAGCTTGATCTTGTAAATTGGAATTAATTTTCATGGAGGACAATGGAAAAACTTTAATTCGTTTCAAAAAATTTAAAACACGCCTTTTATTACAGACAAATCGTAAAACTTCAAAATATCGTTATACTTTTTATTCAATTTGAGACTGTTAAAAATATTAATTTGAGTTTTGAAGTTATTTAATATTCCAATGTTTTTAGCTATATAAAACAATTCGGTTTATCGCTTAAGAATTGAAAAATAATCCAAAGTTATATTGATATAGCTTCATTTTAAAAAGAGTTTCAGATTTTAAGAACTATTTGAAGTGTGAAAACAAAAAAACTCGGCGGCAAAGTTAAAACAAATTATCAATAATTTTCTTTACAACCACAATAAAATTATTGAAATAATTCATAGAATTTAGAAAAGTACTAATGAAGCGAATAATGGCAAGTTAATAACTTGTGAATAGTTATAAATAATGAATGATTTTCCCCGTCAATAATAGCTTCTATCAAACAGAATACTGGCGAATATGCTACAAATTTTCAAACACATAAACTTCACCATCGGCTTTAAGTCACAATATAGCAACCTCACGCAGGGTTTATTAACACTTTCAAGAGAGAATGATGAAATATCACATTTTCTCATTAAAAATATTTATATACTTGGTGTTATTTTTATATACAACTTTTAATTTTATACAATAATGTTTTTATAGTGCAAAGTAATAAAATAAAAATTGTATGAATTTTTTTACGAACTTTGCATGGAAGTTTCCTTTAATCAACCATGTAGGGTATTTGAAACTAATTTATTGGTCGTATGATGTATCGATTTGAATCTTCTCTTTTCACACTTGAAGTTGAATAAGTTTTCTTATTGAACTTGTTGGTTTGGCTTTTTTCGAAAAAAATTCGACGTTTCATCAAAGATTCAAAGCTAATTATTTTTATGAAAAAACTGCAAAGAATTCTAAATCATACATAGGTTTGGTTCATGTATATCATGAATATCATGTTGATAAGATGTGAAATTTAAGTTTATCTTTGAATAAATTTATTAGAAGTTACCTCAAATTGGATAATGGAGACTTAATTTCATAACTTATAAAGCATTTTTAGTTATTTATCTGATAAAAAACCCTTTTCCCTCCTGCAAACGATATATAGTTATGTAGCGACGCGTAATACTGCAGGGAAGCCTGGAAAAACTGCCCTATCATTTGCTTGCATCAAATACTTTACTCAAATTATTCCGTTAAAACAGAATTTTTGTTTTCAAAGGTTTTTCTGTGTAAAGCGTTTATGCTACTATCCTTTTCTTAATGGTTTTGAAAAAATTAATTTTGATTTATTTATTTAGAATTTTTTTTAATTTTTAGAACTTATTGAGTTATTATTGCATGGTTTATTAAAAAAGAATAATCGATGTGAAACTCTACTGTGTAACTAAAATTAATTTTCTGCATGGTGTTTTCATACATTGGCCCTCTTTGTTTTATGCCTAATCGTAAATTTTTCGAATTCGCAACTTGAAACATTTAATGGCAAATAAAAAACACACATTAAATCAAAATTGAAACACAATGCAATTTTTCAGTTGACCACCGAAGCTCGTCATGTGCAGAGTCTTTCGAACTACCTAGAACACATGGATACTTCTGGATTGATCAGAATAAAAACGTGTCTCAACCTTCAAACGAACACTACACAAATCATCACGAACAACCTGAAACTGAACTACAAAACGTTCAAAAACCTCAATGGCAACATGAATTGTGGCAACCCTACACCCACTCTCCTTTGTATCTTAGTGCACTCTCATTTCACCAACATCTTCGCAAGCCAGACAATCAAGAAATTACTAAACATACCACTACGAGCCATAAGCTGAATTCTCTATCTTTTCTACCTCAGTACAAGTTTCATTCCTGTGTATGGAGGGTGAAGGCTGAAGGTCGGCAACGTATCCAACTCACCAGCATCAGCACTTTTTCAGGTGTTTATGAAAATTTTCGTTGTGACAATCACGCTTTCGAGTTTTTCAAAATTTTAAACAGAATTCAACTTGCAGATGATTTGACAAGTTTAAAGATTTTGTTTCAATATTGAAACTTCAAATTTAATTAAAATTTTCAAAAAAATCGAAATGACAAGATTATAGTCTGGCATTCATGATTGGTAGCCATGAAATATTGAAACTGTCCACGTCATTGTGGCTTTGATTTACAAAAGGAATATCAAACTTATGATTTAACGCTGAACTACAACCATTACTGTTGCTTTCATAATAAGCTTTCGCATGAATAGGTCACATTTAAAAAATTGTCGAATTACTATGTTTAAAAGGTTTTTCTAATTTAGTTTCATAAAATTTTAATCATTTTGTATACTTTATGGTGAAAAAAAACATGTTTTTCACATCCGGGCTTGGGCATGCTTTTGAGGTAAATTTTTTCGAAAAACAAAATATAATTTTACTGCAAAAACTTGCTAAAAGTTAATGTTGGAACTCACAAAAAAATCTTAATACATCTTCGCAACAAGCAAAAACTTGACAAAAATTTAATAGATTTAGTTTTTTCGTCAAGGTGATCACGAAAAAAATGCATTAATTTGAATAAACAATTTTTCGATTATTTGAAATGTTGTATAAAATTCTAATTTTTTCAAATATTTGAAATTTAAAAATGACAGTTTAATTGGAATACATCGGAGCCTCAGTAAAACTAGCCAGGTACAATGCATTTATAAGCATAATTGAAAAATACCTTGACTTGGAACCGAAAGTTTTATTTATTTCAAAATAAAGTGGTTACAAAAAGGATAAAAGAATGGCTTGGTTCTGACTTTTAAACTTGCATACCTGAATGCCATCAATTTTGAAGATAAAAATATTTTTTAGAACAAATTTTTATAACAAAAAAACTAAAATCTATCATGACCAGACAATAAAATTTGCAAATAACTTAGGTTTTTATGAAGATTCTCCTTCGGACATCTTGTCTCAGGCTCAAAACCCCCGCAAAAGTTACACCGATGAAGGAGTCAATAGCGAGAATGAAGGTCTACCAAGTACCCACGACTACATACCAGACAGGTCCCTCGATGAAGAGCAACATCAACGCTTATTTGAAAATTCAGCGTTATGCAAAGTTTTTTTCTACGTTAAAGACAATTCGTCTTCCTTCAACACCATCCCTCTATGTTCTGGTATGAGGATCTATACCTTTTATACGTCACGAAGTAGCGATATTACTTTCTTCTTTGAAAAGTTTTTTGGAACGGTTCTCAAAAAAAATGATATAGAAATAAAATTTAAAGAAAGCTCAGATAAAAAACCACCAGAGTCATATGAAGCAAGTATTGTTTTTAAAAACTCTGAAAACGCGCAAGAAGGAAAATATGACATAAATGATGAGATTCCGAAGCATAAAAAAACAACTGAAAAGAATGATGAAAGAAAGATAAATGAAAAACTCATTGATAGAAATAAAAGCGAGAAAAATAAAATAGAAGAAATCTCTGAGAAAAATATCAAAAATGGAGGAATACACAAAATGATGGAGGATGGATATAGACTCTTGATAAACTATGCAGGTGGAGTAAGATTACGTGTAGTTTTTCAAAAGATTTAAATAACTTGATTATATATTTTTTAAATGAATTGAAAATAAAGATTTATGTTTTAGACTCGTGTTTATAAATTCATTTTGCATGTTCGAAGGTTTCAACATCTTCGATAAATTTGAAAAACTGTTCTCGTTTCATGTTTTTACTACGCGTGAAAAGATTTTGCGGAAATATGCATATGTTTCAAGCTGTCTGACGTTTTAAATAATATCGAAGGCACAATTCCTTTCAATTAAAAAGTTAATCTCAATAAGTCATTGCAACAAAAGATGTCTGGAGGAATGGAAAAACTTTCAAACAATTACCTAAAATATATAAATCAGACGGTACATTTAATAAAAAATAGTTCAAATACTTTAACTAAGATTAAATTTTTTAGAAATGGTTATGGAAATTTTTAATTGTTATTTCGAACCCATATTTAAAACCTCAAAAGGGCTTATTAATGCTTGAGCACGCGGTTAGTGTGTTTGTTTGAGGAGAATTGAGTGATGGGTACTCAAAACGCACGTGGGAGAATTAGGGAAGTAGCAGCTGCCAATAAATATACTGTTTTATTTAAAGATAAAAAAACAATTTTCAATTTCTTAAAAACCCATCAAAGATTACACTCTATTAAACTTGCTTGATCGCTTTTGTAAGGGTTTCAAGTGGGACCAAGAGGCCTAATGAAGCTTAAGCTCCTGCTAAACTCACGCTTCTACGCTTCTCTTTCTCTGATATTCCAGATATACGCACAAAATATTTTAATTTACCAACGCTGACACTGGTGACAAAGATTACGTTTAAATCAAACACAACCTACAAAAGCTCAGTGAATCTTTATGATGTACTCACGACTGGTTGATAATTTTATAATTTATCACAAGTTTTTGTCACCATTGTGAGTCTTTTTTTTAATCTATCGTGGAAGTAAACTATTCAATTTGAGTATTTCATTTTTTTCAAAATTATTTTAATTATAAGAAAAAAATGTGAATCTGAAATATTTTTTTGGTTTGAAGAACACAATGGCAAATAACTTTGAAAAATAGTTTTATTTGTAATTTTTTCTTCTTTTTGAAAGTGATCTTGCAAATTCTACAATAGGATCTTTTCAATCATTCCTGCATTGGACACAATGCAATATCTTGAGTGTACAACTACTGACTCACATAAGATTTTGATTATGAACAAATAAAAATAGCAACCCTAATTTTAATTTTATATTTCTACAAGTTTTGATGGAATTTATTTTTATTTCTTTTTTATTTGTTAATTAAAAAATCATTTTTTTGCAAAAAATTTTCAAAAAAATTTTGGCTAGTTTTTTAGAAAAAAATTTTTCGATTGGTTTTTCATATGAAACTGTTTTTGAAAAAATATTTTTCTTGATAGCATCTTTTTTTTCCATGCAAACTGAAAGATTTCCATCGCCAGTCAAACTCGGCTACATAAACTACTCATTATGAAAATTATGCCTAAGTCTTTCCACTAAACCTCCCAAGTTTCAACATGGAAATAATTGATTTTTAAATCTTAAAACTCACATATAAAACTGAATGATTTGCAAAATACAAAAGCTTCATGGGGTCATGAAACCTTCCAAAAAGCAGCATTGAGGGCATTAAACGCCCATCAGCCTTCAGACCATTCCATCTTCATGCCTTCTGAGTACTTGATCTTTCATGTAATGCTTCCAATAATGCCACATCAAAAGTGCACTGTAATTCCAATAATCCTGTGTTGATTCGAATACTTGTTCTCAGATTTTTATGAGCCGAGTCGCTTGAAATATTTGAAGTGGAAAACATAGGGATAATTGAATAAAAAGGCTTTTTTAATTTATTTTTTTAAAGCAGCATGCCTGGTTTTTAACAAAATTTTATTTATTTAAGAGTGTGAAAAAGAACGAAATGGTCTAGAAACACTCAATCTAAGAGATGTTTTATTGATGGCTTGAAAAATCAAAAATTATTCTTTGAAGTTTCAATTTTATTGGCTAGTTAGTTACATTTTAAAAAAAGATTGATTTTCATGATTGATTTAATTTTAAAATTATAAAATCTACTTTCGAGAAGAATTTCATTGAAAAAATATGATTTATCAAAGCAAAAACCATTTCAATACCTATTAAATTGAGTGAAATTCATTTTAGCTCTTGGTGCGCATACGCATCAGAAACGGTGATAATTGATTAGGAATCGAAAGCTTGAACAAACAAAATTTTTTTGAGAAGGTCAAAAAGAATTCCATGAAAATGTGTTCATTTCTGAAGGGGAAATTCCGATATTAAAAACTTCCAAAGTTTCCGCCTAAATAAAGGTTTCAATAGAAAATTTTTTCAAATAAAAACTACCAAAATGTCTTAAGAAAATGAAAAGGTTTAAATTTGAAAGGCAGGGTCGATGAAGTCGAAGAGAGGTAAAGACTTCTCAAGATTGAAATAAAAGTGGTTCAAATAGAAAAAAAAGCCTCACATGATGCTAGTTATGAGTGATGTTAATGGATATTAACTTCATTCATGATTCCATCAAAATAATATTAATTTCAATATTTTCATGAAATAAATCCGTTCTGAGATTTAATATTTTTGGAAAATTTTTGTTTTCGTGATAAGGAATAGTTACACCACAGCGCTTCAATATTCTTTCAAAAACCTATTTTATAATTAACTTCAAACCACTTTGAAAATGTCAACCAACGGTGTAAGCTTCAAAAAATATAGAAAGCTTTGAAATGAGATTCTATTTAAAAATAAAAATTTGAATAGCTTGATGAATTTACTTCAATATTTGAGCGTTTCATGAAACCAGAGTATGTTTTTAATGAGTCCCATAAGAATATTTTCAGTTGAATGTTAAAAATATTAAAAAATGGGAATTATAAAGGTTTTTATAATAGTACAAAAATAATTGCTTACCCGAGGCTACATGAAGAACTTTTTACAGTTTAAAATCTGACTGACACTAGTTCAAGTTTGAAATAGCAGTGAGAATAGCAAGAAAAATTAAATTTTGATTTGTTAAAATTTAACTTCAAAATTTTATGTTATCTATTTAGCATTGATATAAACGTATCAATGAATTGCGTATGACTTGATATAGTTTATCTCGCCTAAAAATATTCTTTCTCTATTTTGTTTCATCTATTCATGAAAAGTGGGAAATACCATCCCCACTTACTGATGTGTAAAGCTTGAAAAAGAAATAGCACTTTGATTATGAAGTTTGAATAGGGTTTGAAGTTTTTATTTGAATTACCCATAGAAGTTTTCAAAACCGCGGTGAGAGGAGAAAGACAAGGCAGTGCTCTGTGAATTGGCAATTAATCTTCAAATCTAGAGATTTTAATAGTGGAATATTTTTATATAAACTTCAAAACAAGATGTATAAAAGCTAAAATTATTTTTTTGATTATAATTAATGAAAGTAACCGTAGATATTTTCAAAAAAATAATGTCAAAATTACTTGAATTCCCAATTTATCATGTTGGTTTCAATTTTATCTCAAATAATTGAAGAGTTTGTTGAAATTCTGAGCAAATTAAAAAATGCCCAAGTAACAATGATGGAATTTTGTGAATAGTGATTAAAAGATCGTTTAGAATTGACTATCAATTTACGTCGCACTGAACAATCTTCTTCTGAAAGAACAATAAACAGCCTTAGAAGATGCACCAAACCCAATAGAAATACTCAAACATTCAAAAGTTTCTTTTTTTTAAGTCAAAAAAATTTTGTTAGTTTCATATTATGCAAAAAAAAAATAAAATAAAATTTTCAAAGTTAAATAGTGCTTTATTTTGGTAGTTGAGTATAAAACAGCAAACCAAACAAAATTTAAGTATGAGAGGTGACAAATTAATAAATTGAAAGTAATTAAAATGATGAAACCAATGTATAAATTGATGGAAATTTTCATGAAGATATAAATCACAAATGAAGCAGTGAAATAGAGAAAACAATTTTCTAATGCACCGCTTAATATCAGTCTTGTATGTCACTTAATCACTCTACAAGAATAAAACCATTATAAATAATATAGGACAAACATTAATTGTCGCAAAATGTTATTGTAAGAACAAGGAAAAATTAATTTACGCTTCAATAAAAAAATTGTAAAACAAATTCTTGTGTTATAAATGCATTGTATTAATTTAATGAAGAATATATTTAAAACTTTGGCTTAATTATGGTTTTCGATGCTTAAAAATTTTTGCCGTAATTGTACAATATTTTAAAATAACATCTTAAATCATGAATGAGTTTCGGAAGATTTCGACTTAAATGTATGTAAAATAAATACTCAAAAAAGTCTTCATAATGACAAAAAGCCTCATTAATTGAGGGGAAACAATACAAATAAAACAACCCGTAAAAACAATGAAGGTATAGAATAATTGAACTAGTGACCTCAACAAGACAACGCTGCTTTTATGGCAACAAAAATTTTAATCAACCTGGTATAACTTTGAAATATTTTCAACAAATATGTAGGATTGTCCCCATAAAGAAACAAGAGTATGTGAATAAATGAAAAAGATCCACGGAAATGAACATCAATTCAAATGGAAAAGTAAGCAAGAGGCATTTAAAAGCGAAATTAGAGTAATTGGGTTTGTGCTACCTACAGCACTAAAAAGTAATATTTTAGACAAGGCAATACAATATAATAGAGCGCAATTACTGCCACAAAAACACCAGTAATGTAACCAATATTTTCAAACAAATTCTCGTTTGCGACTTTCATCAAGACATTCATCATATCATAAAAGCTTCTATACGTTAATTTAAAAGTATTGTTGCGATTCTGTTTATGGGTAATTTGATTTTATTTAATTTTGTTATGTTATCATCGCATTCGTTTTTATTAAAGACATTTTCAACTTCATGTTTCAACTTTCAAAGTTTTTTTCTAAAATTTTTCAACTTCGTCAAAGAACGCCAATGTTTGGAATACGAAATAATGAATCTTTTATAATACCTATGTTTTACACAATATATTCATTATATTTCAGCAGAAAAATCTATATATAACCACTTACAAGTATTTAATGCCCAATAAAAAATGAAAATGATTGCTTAAAAGCCTTTCTGATCACTACAGTGTTTGGGTGCCCTCCGTTAAAACTGCCCGAGAGGAGCGTGATGGAGGAGAAAGGGTGGCATGCTGTGGTCAGATGCCAAGTAGGAAGCAACCAATGGTTCCTCAAATGCCACAACAACCAGTGGGTTGGATCACTGGGAAACTGTAGTGAAGGTGATAATTTCATTGACTTTAAACCATTTTCTTGCGTGGTTATTATGTGTTGCTTGATGGATAAAACTTGATGAAGGAAGATGTAATTATTGAGAAAAAAAGATGTTTTTTTGAGAATATTTATATAGAAAATATTATATAATATGCATTAGAATGCAATAAATTACGAAAAGCTTTGTCATTGAATTACTGGACTTTCAATTCCAACACTTAACGTTCATAGATCTTGTGGTGAAACTTTGAATCTTTTTTATTTAAAGTAGATTTTAATGCCTTTTTTTCTAATAATAAAAAAACAATTTAATTCCAAAAATTTTAAAAAAATATTTTAAATTAGAAAATTTATACATCTAAATGTTTTTAGAAGTTCAAAATTGAAGTCTTTGAAATGCAAAAGAGCGCACAGACGGTGTTCTGTAGGGAAGGTCATTAAGACCTCGCTATAATTCTATAAATTTCTACGTTCTCTGCATAAATTATTTAAAATCGATCACAAAAATACTGGGTTGTAACTTAAAAATTAATTTCGCCATAGATCGAGAAAATATTTTTTGACTTTGGTTATTTTGAAAAGTTTTAATGCTTCAAAGAGCCCGGTATTTTTTGAATTGAAAATGATTTTCCAACATAAACAAAAAGCATGCTTGGTGGATCTTTTGAAAGAACCAACGCCTGCATGCCTCGGTTGCAAGCCCTATACAACTCCTAATGCTTCTTTAAGTTCACTTCTCGCTTAAAATACTCCAAATGTAATGGAAAAAAATTTTGTTTAACGTTTGGTAGTAAATTTACATTTTTAAATTAAGTTTACGTGTATTTTAAAAAAGTCTTTTTATAAAATTGACACCAATTGTTTCGTTCAGAACAAGGTAAAGCTTTGACAGAAGAACAGTTTAAAGAACAAGCGTACAGTACTAAAGGTTATTAAAGCATTAATTGAATGTACAATTTAAATGGGTTCTAGTATTTTTTTAAAATTTAAATTATTATACAGCTTTATAGTTTAAAAGTTTGATAATTAAATTTGAAAAAAACATTATAATTTTTAAAATTGTTTCAAAACACTTCAAGTATGCAGTTTTTCTGCAAAGTTAATGACGCATAGTTATTTATATAAGCGAGTTCAAAAACTCATTTTGTTTTCTTGATGCTTTTTATGTCTTTTTAAAGTCTTTTTGAATTTGAACAATAAATATTTTAATTATTTTAAATTATAAAATTTTTATGGTAATTCATTTGCAAATAAAACGTTTTTTTAAACAATTGAATTTCACAGTTAATTAACTCGTTTTATGGCTCGCGTCATCTTTACTAGAGCCAGAATAATTTTATAAAATCGATCAACTCAACACCAAACTCATCACTTTTTACTACAAAGTTTAATTGTCATTTGCAAAAAAAATTTTGGAAACTTTTTTTTTAAATCATTCACCCTACACCGGTCTTCAGACCAGAATAATTCAAAACACATGCGTATAAAAGATAATCTAGTGAAAAATTTAAAGAATATTTTAAAATTGCTTACTTGAAAAATGGAAATCTAACCATTAAAAAATCAAGATAACTTGATAATTAAAACAAGCACATTTCAACTTCATTCAATGTTCTCTAGGGCTCCTGATAGCCGTGATGGCTGGGATTTTGATGGGAAGCATCATTGGAATGCTGCTACTTTTGTTCGTTTTATGCTCCAAACACAGGTGCTACTTTGCTTTTGTATTAAGAATCCTATTTTAATTAGTTTTTATTGCGTAACTTTATGACTTATAATTTTTTATCAGAAGGAATATGAGTGGAAGCTTGAAGAACAGCAAGTCTTTCTTATCTACACAAAGTCTTTCAAGCGCTCTTCATACTAAGCTATTTCAATCCGACAAAGAAATTTATTTTCACGATGAAAAAGATGCATGTATCATGAGTGGTGGGAGGGAGTGTAGTTTGATTGGAGATGGTGGAATGGATGCGTGCTCTAAAGAGTTTTGTCAACTCAGCCTACCCGATAATGTTCCAAAAAGGCCTTGTAAACGCATTAATGAAGAAAGAAAAAACTACGTAATGAAAAATCCTTTTACATCTTCTATCAACAAAAAAGGTAATGGAATTCCACTTAAAGAGATCAACTCAAAAAAAGTTTTATCAGTCCTTGTGCTCAATAATCAACACCAACAATCTAGTAATTCTATAAACAATAATCTCCCTCTTAACCAGTCAAATTACTGCAGTCATTCAGATTTGCAAAAGACTCCAGCTAGTAACGACTTGCTGATAGAGAGAATCTACATGCCTCAACGCCCAGGCGACGATGATGACTTGGTCAATACAAAACCCCCGAATACTCTTCAACTTATCAGTATGTCACATCAACGCAGCTACAACCACCAAGCAGAAAATAAGCAATTACATGCCGACGAGTCTCAAATCCCTTCAAACGAAGGATGCGATTATCCGCCATGTTCGACACAACAGTTAAAAGCACATTGTTTAACATGCTCTCAAGCTTGCATGCAAAAACCATTCCAACAAATTCAACACTGCAACAATGAGACCTTTTGTGTTGTTTGCAACAAGCAACAGAAATAAATTATCGTTAAGTTTTAATCCCATAAAACAATCCATAATAGGAGACTCGCAAATATTTGATTTGCATTTCTTAATGCAGAAAGTTCAAATAACTAACGCCCAAAAACTATTTTCGAAAGTTTTAAAAAACCTTATTTTTTTGTCTAGATTATTTTTTGTAAAAAATGTAACAAAAAATAATAAGTACGTCCCCAATGGAATTTGAATAGTATAATTTTATAAATTGAAACCTTTATTGAATATATATATATATATATCTATAAGTTTGACATGCAAAACTGCGTTTCTTCGTCTTTTAATTAACTTTAATATTATAAACTATTTTTCATGAGTCGTTGTTCCGGGACTTTGTATGTTCGTGGAATTAATCTTGAACCTTTTTTTATTTGCCTTTAACATACTTTATTTTTTTTTTCATTAAAAAATAATATCGATTATTTTAGAACTATTTTAAAGTTTTTTTCAGAAAAGTATTACTGTTGTTGATCCACTCTTTCTAAAAATAAAGCAATGAAAACTCCAAACCTTTATAATTTATATATGACAATCGAACAAAACAAAAAGCTCTAATATAACATCAAGCACAGTTATTTTCCGAAATTTTTACAATGAAAAACTTAAAATGATAAGTTTTCTTAAATATTATGAATATTCAACAAAAAAAATGTGATAAATATAAATAAAAAAATTACTCCGCCTATTCATTTGAAATTAAAAAATTGACAACTTATAAAAAATTTAAAATAGAAAGTGAGACAGAAATGCTTTTAATTGATTGAGTAAAAATCTCATATAAGATTCATGCTGATGATGGATGCAAAGTGGTATTTATGTTTGTGAGCAGAAAGAAGTCTCAGACGACTCGATGTTCTATTGCGCTCTTCAATCATGCCCACACGATGCAAGACGAGGCACTATAAATGTTTTAATGTTGCTCTAAATATGTCGATCAATGTTAATTAATAGTTTATAAAGTTGGAAAGTTAAATTTGCTGAATGTAAATGATTAGTTAGGGAACAGTTTCCAATGAGCTCATTTTGTCAATTGAATTTTAAGAAATATTCATCAATTTGAAAGTCACGATTAAAAAAAATATTTTATATATGATTTAGAATGAAATATGAATAAAAAAAGTGGATTTTACTTGATAAATCAGACATTCTCGAAGTCTAGACAATGCCTTTACTCGTTCAAACTTATCGCGAATCACTCCCATTAATTCAATCATTTGTCTAGTTGTCGAATCAACTGTTTAAAAGTCATTTCGATATATGAAACATTGTTATTGGATGAAAATAAGAATACCTGTGGACCCTTTTTTATTTATAATATTGTTCTCTGTCCCGTTTTGTATATTTTCAATAGTAAGGTCGCTTTGGTCTTTGTGACAAGTTTGAATACAGCAGTTGACATAAATGAAGAGGGCAGATGCTTGGTGCAAGAGGTGTTGATTTTGGAAGATTTTAGGAAGAGCCAGCTTGATCATCTCACGGGCTTTGTGAGGCCTTCCAAGCTTTAGCTTTTGATTTAATGAAACCATTTGAATTGAGCTTGAAATTTATAAAACTATAAAACCTGTAGCGAAGCCAAATTGCATAAAGCTACAGCCTGCAGGTAGTGGTAATGATTAGATTTTGAAATTTTGTGAGCCTTGCACAAGTAATCCAAACTGCTAGAAAACTCTCGCAAAAGCATCAGCAAACAACCCTTCAACATGAAACACCTGAGTCATTGCAAGTCATTCCACAGTAATCAATCAGTGTGAACATATGAAAATGGCTTGCATTAAAATGACAAACTTGGCGAGGAAATGCTCCAGATGAGAAGATGACACTTGACGAATGACCGTCTCTAACAAATTTATGCTCAAATTCAACTCGCCACATTCGGCATAATACAAGCAGCGACTGCATTTTGAAAAAACGACACAAACACTGAATTACTTGTATGATAAAACATTATGATACTATAGGTCAAAGAAAGTCATAGTTGATATATAATGCTTGATATTTATACTAAAGATAAATATTACAATAAAATTTTATTGAAATATTTTCTTTCATAAAGTGTTAACAATATTACTAATATATATATATATATATATATATATATATATATATATATAT